>OY783218.1:9628151-10828151 GCA_963678705.1 Panorpa germanica
CATTCTTTATGTAATCCTCTCTTATTTTCTTTAAGATTTTGCTTTCCGCTCTGTTCAATTTCTTCTCGTATTTTACCGCTCTTTCCCCTGTTTTAATTCGTATCTTATCCCTCTTTAGCTCCTCCATCACCATGTATCCAATATGGTAATATATATATGTTATTACATACAATCAATAATATGAAACAAACCCCGGACTTAACTATTTGATTGATAGTTGGAAAATCACAACCAAGCATTAAGAAAGACAGCAGTCCCTTTAAATTTAATTTTTTCTTAAATATTTCGCGACCTAACCAATATCGAAATATTCGAAATAATACAATATTCACATTTTTTTTTTGATGGAAAATTTGGATGTATTTGCGCTTATCGAAAAATTCCAAGATGCATACCTTAAGAAGGGCATAGTATAATAAAACAATATAGGATAAGGTTAAGAAATAATACGTCAAATGTTAGAACAAATGAAATATGAATAACTATATATGAAATTCAAATGAAAATATTTAGTAAGTTCACATTTCTCTAATTGTAATTCCTAAAATATTTTGCCGCTAGCAATTCAAAGTTTCTGAATTCTTTACTTGCGTATATTTCACATATTTCTGTTAGTTCTGGAATTTATGTAACTTTTGTTTGATCTTCAACAGAATGTAAAATGCTATTTGAAGATCAAGACCGCGAATAAATAACTAAAATTTGCCTCAAATTTTTATCATTCTTGAAAATATATTATTAAAATGTACAATAGTAAAAGTAAAACCACCTTCAAACAGAATTTGATAAAATTTAAATATGATATTAATGTAAGTGTTCCTAGTTTAATTACATAATTTTAAATATTTGGACTACTTGTGAAACGCATATTTAACATATGAGAAGGCTACAAAGTATAAGGCATTGTTTTAGTGTATACTGTGAGAAATACACAAGCTAAAAATTCCTATGTAAAATAATTAAATTTCTGATTATAGTAATTTTTATTTGATGCTATGTGAAAATTTGTCATAAAAGTATTATAACACTCTGTTCCTATGTCACATAGAAATTTTTATTGTGTATTGACGGAGATACAGCAATTAAAAGTTTGAATTGTAGTTTTAGCTCTAGAAATGGTCGGCCATATTTGTATGACGTGAAATGCATTTTAGCATAAGTTATTTGTTGAGTAGGTCAGTGCTATGGTAATGTTTTGTAGCTGTTGGTAGTCAAATAATCAAGTGAAATCAAAGAATAATAAGTTTTTATTTTATTTAACCCGGCTAAGGCAGACATAATATTTGATTGTTCCTTAAAATAGGTGTAAATAATATTTGATATTTTGATATATAAATACATATAGCAGAGATTTATGATCTGTAAGGTTGGTAATCTTACACAAGGATTATGATGTCACATGCACTTGGAATGTGTACAACGTTGAATCCCTTTAATAATTAAAGAGACAAAATGACTTTTTTAATTGTTAATATCTCCTAACATATAAGGAGTTATTAAAAAATAATTGAACATTTGAGGTTCTAGTAACCCACTTTATAAATATATAGTACACTTTTATAGAAATTAAGACATAGGACACAAGCCCATTGTCACATATTTAAACTTTGAAACTAATATTCTCGTTGAAAATATAAATAAGATTTTCTATGTTTCATTTTTACAGCTGGTCAATAATATTTCTAAAGTCTTTAACTAAAAATGACATAAGATTATATTTAATTGTGGTGCCAAACCCACAAGAATTATGTTCCAAATATTATTCTTTATTAATCATTTATCCATCTGGACACCGTTCGTAGTAATCGAAAAACATAAGCCTCCATTATTTTTTTGGAAAGAGCAAGAGTAGGACTTGATTAAAAAATCATTAAAAATACAACATACGATATATCTTTTTCTATCCATTTAATTTTGTAAAACGTATCACATGAAACCTGGCACTTTCATTTTATATTTCACTACATTTTAAAACATACATAATTAAACAGAGTTCTGTGTAGATTGACATTGTTAAAGTACCCACGGTTTAAGAGCCACTCCATACTAATGGATCCATAAAATATATATTGGGTTGATTTCGTTTAAAGCAAACCCTTCAAAAAGGTTTTTTTCCTTTTATATTGAAGTCCTTTTTATTTATGCTTGTGTGAAAATAGCCTCGTAAAAATTCTATAATAATATAATTATTATACTGATGTAATAAACCCATTCGTAAGATTCTAGCGGATAGCGTCCTGCGTAGTTTCTGTGACGTCACACGTTTGTTTACGAGCTTTTCGTTAATAGTCCTTTGAGCTTTCGTTACTACTGCAGAATTGTAGATAATATTAGATTTGTTTCTTTCGCCATTTTTGCAGCGTATTTGAAACATTGTTTTATGCGAGTTGTTGTTTCTCTGTAGATGTGGGTTTTGGTGTATTTATTTATAAGTTAAAAGCTTTGTCGTACATTCTGTATTTATAACCCAGTATCATTTATACTCACTATTTTAATTTTGTATTTAATTTAAATTGTATAGCATAAGGGAATATATGTAGTCATTTTCTAAGACTTTTCAAAATTCTAAGTAACTCCAAGCGAATATGACCTAGTAGATGAAAGCGCCTTAAATTCTAAAAAAAAATTCTAAAATATTATTCCCACTCACTGCTTTAATTTAATTTTGTATTTTGTATCTAATTTAAATTGTTTAGCATATGGCAATACGCGTAGCCATTCACAGTTCCATTTTTAATTTAATTTATTTTTTAAGTTCTCTTAATTTTTTTAGAACCTTACAAGGTCCAATGTTTTAAATTAAAAATATTAAATTAAAAAAAACTATATTATATTATAACCTCCAAAATGTGACAATCTGTCAAAATTCATTAGGATTCATTTTTAAAAAAAGTTTAATGTCAGTTTTTTAAAAATATAGAAGTGAAAACAATTTCTATTACTAATTGTTATTAAAAATAGCAATTTTAATTGTTTCACATAAAATTTTGTCGAACTGTCAAAATTTAAATTACTAACGATGCATACGCACCAACTAAATTAACTAAACTTAAATGTGAAAAGGAATACTTAAACGAAAACCTGAAATCTAGATTACAATATTAATTTAGAACAGTAAATTAAATATCAAAATAGTAAGTGGGAATAAGGCTTTAGGCTTTTTCTGGTATAACTTTTAATTCATAAAAGATAGAAAGTTGAAATTTTGTATGTGTATTAAACTACTTAATGCGAACATAATTCAAAATTTAGAAATTAAAAAATTGATAAAAGGGGCGTTTAGAAAATTAGTGGCTCCGAGTAATTTTAATTCATAGAAGATATATATTAATAAATGGTGTCGCTAAAAACGGTTCTTGAAGTGTACCCTCTCCTCCTCTCATTCCCTTCTTATGTTGAGTCGCTAGAAGAAGTATCGAAAGACTTTACAGTAAGCCTGGAGCGTTTTTAGTTTCTAGGATATTATTAAAGTTGTTATCTTTCGGGTCGACAGCTATTACTTCCAGCAAATCTCTCCAATGCTAAAACATTTGTAGTTTCTTCTAAGAACGTTTGCACGTTTGTCACAGAATATTGTTTAATATTAAACTTGAAACAAGGTTGTTAAAGTTAAGATTGTTTTCAGAAGTCATTTGCATATGAGGGAGTGACAGTGGGTGTGAAATGGTGGTACGAATAAGAGTAGGGGGGTTGGGGTGAAGTATTTGAACACTAAGAGACACAATGATGAGATCTATTTATTCAAGAACTGAAGATGTTTTGATAATTTAAAGTCTAGTGATTATGAAGCCTTGTTAAAATATGCAATGTTTGCTCTAAAGTTATAAGCATGTAATCGATTTATTTAAATTTAATTAAATCATTTACATAGATAATCTACAAGTACTCGTATAAGCTAGGAAAAATGTTTTTCCATTATTTTCTTTAACGCTTTGTAAACTGCGTTGATTTTAAAGTAAAAGTTTTATTATTGTTTGAAGGTGATGTTTTTAGCGCAGTAATATCGACTTTAATTTTTTTTTTAAATATATTTATTAATTTGCCTTGGCTTTTATTCGTAATAGCCACCATCAAACATTTTTTATATATATATTTAACGTTTTATAATTCTATTTTACAAATTTCTAAATATTTAAATAATTCACTAATAATTTTGAATCACTTAATAAAAATTTAGTATTAACAGGAAAAGTTTTAATCACATCTAATATTTCACTATTGAATTTTGATCTTTCTAAACTATAATTTATGCATTCAAATATAATATGATTTAAAGTTCCTTCTTCACCACATTGACATCTATCGTCAGATTTAATATTAATTTTGTACAGGTGAGCTGAAGTTTTACAATGATTACTTTTGATTCTGATTATAGTTGATAATCTTACTTAAATTTGGATGTAACATATAATAATCTCTTCCTTTTAGCTGACTTTTGTTAATGAAATCTTGGTTTCTCAAATTGAAGTTCATTTTTTTGATTATATTAAAAACTTCATATGTAGGTAATTTCACTTTCATCTCAATTTCCAAATTTAAAGATCCCTTTGTCAATTTATTTAATTGAATTGAATTTAATTTAATTTAAATCGTTGTTTATAACAAAAAATAGTAATAGAAATTGTTTTTATTTCTTTATTTTTGACAAAGTGACATTGAACTTTTCTACGAAATAGAAAATTTCCAAAAACTTCCATGGAGCCGTTTTTAATTTGCTATACGAATTTCAGCCACATGTAAGAATATAAACATACACTTGGAACATTATAATATAGGAAGTTCGTTGCTAGAAACGAAACCTAAAACTAGACAAATCTATGGAATCTTCTTAGTATATATTATTAGTATACATACATCAAATGTTGTCCACAACTGATCTGTTTTAAAATAAATATTAATTTAGTTAAAACAAAAGACCGGTTTTAATTACAATTTAAACACAACGCATAAAAACGTAGAATGAGGAAGTTGCTTGAAGGTTATTTTTGCTTAAACTTATGTCACAGTGCAAATAAAAGAATTAAAAGTCATTTAACGTAATTGCCTGCAACTTGGGACAAAGTAGTCCTCGCAATAAAGATAAGATACATGTAGATACGCAGATCGCAAGCCTTGGTTTCTGCATAAACGTTGGATCGATTTTACGAGTTCTCAACACTCATTTCTTATTGTTATCTTTTTATTTTTTTTTAGCAATTACAAGTAGCATTTTTAAATTAAAATATTTTAATTAAATTGTGTTATTCAGCGTACGATTTTAATCTTAAAAATAAGTTTTGCAAATCCTTAAGAAAATTTTAAATATTTTCAATTTTGAAAATTTATGCATTTTTTGTACTAAATGTTTTTCGATTTGTAAATTAGGTATGAAAGTGTTTAACCTCACCAAATATTTTATATTTAATTCTTTTTTATTAATTAGTTATCGAGTACTTAATTATTATGCTCTCCAAAGTTTTCTAACTGGTACTCTAATTTTCACAACGCTTTTTTTTCAATTTTTGATTTTCTATATATTGAAAATTTCAACTTTCTATCTCTTACGAATTAAAAGCTATAGAACATAATTTTTTAAGTAGTTTTCCTTTGATACCTTTACCACTTTCGCTGTGCCCTTTTTCTGGAATTCGTAAACATTTTGGAGTCACTTTGCCATCATATTGAAGATGCGCATGATTTTTTTGTCATGAAAGAGTTCATTTACAATTCGGTTTCTCACAGTCTCAATTTGAAACTCGTAAGACAATTTTCTACCTGGGTAATAAATATATTAACTAACAAGTAGCATAAACGTAAAATGTATGTTACGTTCAGAAGTAAAAAAAATGCACTTATTTAGTATTTACATTATTAATTACAAAATTTGACATAATAATTATAGCCAGTAAATATTTTGGAGTCACTTTGTCATCATATTGAAGATTCGTATGATTTTTTTGTCATGAAAGAGTTCAGTTTCTCACAGTCGTTCATATGAAATGTCTATTTTATCGGCTACAAATGGCGAAACCATTCCACCTGTCGGAATACAAATGAAGATAAAGTTGTTGCAAACTGTAATAGAAGTGCAATAATGATAGAAACGGTACAAAACAAAACAGTTCAAATTGTTTATTGGGTAGTTTCAAATGTGGCGTTGAAATTAATGAGTCATGTATAGGGTTTTTCAACAAGAGCGGTCAATTTAAATCAATAAAAAAACGCAATATCGGTGACATTTGGCAGATATTGTGTTGCATTATTAACCTCAGAGTTTGTGCTGTAGAATAAAATAAAAATATCACCACTTTCCACGGAAATATTGCGTTTATTTCTTGATTTTAAATGACTGCTCTTATTGAAAGACCCTATATCTTAGTTGATTTACTATAGACCTAAGACGGTATAATAATTTATGTGATCCTGTTTGCTATGATGAAGGTTCTCTTTAATAATTAATGTTTACTTTACTTGCAGCAGGGTACCACAGGGGATCTTCTGAGACCACCTCGATTTCATTTCGGGGGTTGCATGGGCGACTTGAGTGCCGCTTGTAATGCTTTTCGGGCTATGATGCGTTACTCTGAAATCCCTAAGGACCTCTCTACGGACAGTCTGCGATATGCGGAGGTAGGATTCTATCAATTACACGTAAATATTTCAACGAAAATTACATTTATTATTTATAATTAAAATACATCCCTCATAAGTTAACCACGTTCATTTCAATTCGTATCTTAATGAATTATATAATTAGAAATTAATTTCAAATGTTATAATTAACAAATACTTTAGGGATCAGACGAGATGCGAATAACAGAAATCTGTTTGTAATTTAACTAATGGGCTTGTGTCCTCATTTTTTAGTGGTCGATTTTTCAATTGTTGATTGAAATTGATGTTAATAAATGTGTATTGTCGTGTCTATTTTATTAAATATCTAAATATTGACGGAAATATAGCAATTAAAAGTTTGAATTGTAGTTTTAGCGCTAGAAATGGTCGGCCATATTTGTATGACGTGAAATGCATTTTAACGTCAGTTATTTGTTGAGTAGGTCAGTGCTGTGGTAATGTTCTGTAGCTGTTGGTAGTCAAATAATCAAGTCAAGTCAAAGAATAATAAGTTTTTATTTTATTTAACCTTGTTACGGCAGACATAATATTGAAATTTTATTGTTCCTTTAAATAGATGTAAATAATATTTGATATTTTGATATATAAATACATATAGCAGAGATTTATGAGCTGTAAGGTTGGTAACTATAATAAATAACCTACATGATTTTATTGATTAATCAAAAATCACTCTTAATTTATTTTTTAATTATAAGAAAGGATTGTATTTTTTTATTGATAAGATCGTTTTCTTTTTTTTTTTTAGGTTATTTTCATTTTTTTTTTTTTATAAAAAATTAATCGAAAAATCAAATTTTGAGAAATCGGTCTTTTAGACTTTAGATTTTTTTCTGAATCGATTCTTTAGACTTCGATTTGAATCGATTAAAAAATCGATCTTTTTTAAGAAGAATCGCCATCCCTAGTGTATAAATTATACCTTCTGAGCGACATTTACATGTTTTTTATGTTTGCAACTTTTTAAATGTTTGAGCGGTGCACTTGCTGAAGTAGAAATTATGACTTTTAGATGTTAATTTGAAGAGTATCAGAATGTGATTGTCTTAAATAGGATACGTAATTTAATAATACATTAAATACAAAATAATACTTGATTCATTCTTTACCCACTGATGCATTTATTTATCATTGTTAGGAAAAGACTAGCTTTTTTGTGTTATTTATTTTAAGGTCTTTTATTTGGTTTGCTTCTAAATGTAGACAGCTAATATTTATTTAATGTTTAAGCATTGTATCTATAAGTACATGTATATTTCTAATAGTATCGTTTCATATAAAACACCCGCATACAATTTATATGGATATACAGGTTGTTTGTTTCATATAACACGATACTAAATCGGACAGTGTTTTTAGGACACACTATATTTTATTATATACTAAAATAATATTACAGAATATCTGTTTACGAGAAGAGTCACCACCTAGTGATAATCCACATGACAATAATGATCTTCCATTATTAGTAGAAGATAGAAACAAAGGATACAAAGATTATAAATCACATAGTAGCAAAACATCTTATAAACAACTACCAGCAGCAGGATCAGGATCAGAAAGGGCAAAGAAACATTCCGTTCCCAGCGTATCATCATCTAAGTGTTATATCAACTATGGGTAAGTTAAACTATGTATAAACATGCATTATAGTTAAACCCCTTTCTCCTTCTTTAACAATGAACAACTAGGAGGAGTACTTGCGAGGGAAGAGAGGAAAAGGGGAGAAGCACAGGTCCGCGACAAAACTAATTAGGACAAAATATTGATTAACTAAAATCTAGCTATATACGATACAGCATAGGTTTACGAATACGCTAGTATTCTATAAGATAAATTATGTTCGTTAATAATTGATTTTGTATCACTTTCTATTTATATATCGTACTTAGGATTATTTTATTATTTCTTAGCTTATATTCATAATATACGTAATACGATTAAGTTGTTCTAAGGCTTAGTAATAGAGCTAAGGCAATGAATTGATATCAGATTTTCGTTAAATTTTTTTTTTCTACGTTACAATATTCTTAGCGTTACTTATTTCTTAATCCTGGATATCCAAAAGTGCGTATAACATTTGCGAATGCTACATTACACCAATGACGCACAATTGGGGTGTGAAATACTTTTTATGGTTGAATATTTTAAATGTTTGCTGAAATATATTTCTATTGCTTTTTTATTTATGTAGAATTTAAAAATAGCTTCATTCCTTTTTTAATTAAAAAATTGACAACAAGAATTTGAGATCTTGCTCATTTTTAGAATAGTAATTGAGTAAATGGTAAATTCACGGAAAAAAGATTTTTATAAAATAATTATCCTTAACCCTGCGTGTCTAGTGGGTCTTTTAAGGAACAGTTGAAATTTATTTTTCGTTTCTCTTTTCTCGTTGTTTTACAATTTTTTCATGGTTAAAATAAATGTATTATGTAATTTAATATATTATTTCTTAGATTATATATAGATATTTTTTTATTAGTTCTTCTCAAAATAAGTACAATAAGTTTTTGAAGATGGGTGACCATTCAACGGGTAAACTAGAAAAGCGAAAACGATGTTCTCTTTGCACTTGGAAGGAAAACAGAAAAACAATCGTAGCTACTTTGTCTCAGTTTCGCACCGTAAATTCTCTTTTTGCCGTAAATTCTCTAATTATTATTAACTACTATTAATTATTATTTCATAACTTTTGTATTTTCAACAATAAAAACTTATTTTGTGCCGAATAATCACCGTTCCGTTTATTATGACATGCCTGAATCCGTAAAATATTTCCCATTTTCAGGTGCCCAAATAATTCAATTTTTGGAGCCCTTTACCACATTTCTTCGAAAGCTTATAGTCTAAGATAAAAAAGTATACAACCGTTTTTTTTAAATATTTCTTTCTTATAAAGTTACGAATTTTTTAACAATATTCCGTTTTTTCCGCGTTTTTTACTATTTGTCAATTTTTATTAACTACGGTTTTAAATTTTGTACTTTGCCAACTTGTGGACTGTGTAGTAGACACTTCAAGAAGCAATTCAGAATTTTTTCAGATTTTTTGAAAGCTTAGAAAACTCGAAAAACTCAACTGTTCCCTCAAAGATACATGGTGTACACACCATGACTCGAAAATTATAGTCTCCACACGAAGTGTTAAAAATGCTCACTTTTTATCCGTTGTTTTTTTTTATTTTCCAGTATTAGCACATCAACTCTTCCATCATCCGGAAAGTCACACAGTTTACCACCGAATTCCTCCATGTCTCGATATTCCAACGAGTTTTGCTTGCTTCGAGTGTCCCCAGAAGAAATGGCCACCCAGATAACCCTTCTGGACCTGCCTTGCTTCACCGCTATCCAACCAGAAGAGTTAACAAGTTGTGCGTGGAACAAGAAGAACAAATTAACAGTAGCTCCGAATGTAGTGGCATTTACACGTAGATTTAACCACGTCAGTTTCTGGACGGTCCAGGAAGTGTTAACTGGTGCTACACCAAAACAGCGCGCTGAAGTTTTATCATATTTCATTAAAATTGCTAAAAAACTACATGAACTTAATAATTTACATTCATTACTTGCAATCATATCAGCGATGCAAAGTGCTAGTGTGTTTAGACTGAAGAAAACTTGGTCTGTGCTATCTAAGAAAGATAAACAAAGTTTCGAAAAACTTGCCGAAATTTATAGTGATAAGAATAATTGGTCTAATCTACGGGAGTACTTGGAGAGTTTGAAACTACCATGCATTCCATATTTAGGTAGGTGTTTCATTCATTTCTGGATCAATATCAAACTATTTTGATCAAAAACACGAACAAAAACACCAATGTTTACACCAAAGAGACCGTTCTTAAAACATTTTTGTCTTTTGTTGCTGTTTTAGTAAACAAAACACATTTCCATATGGAGTCAGTAAGATCAAAGAAAACACGTTTGTTGTTGTTGTTCAGTCTGCTTGGTTTGAACACGCAGTTTTGTTTTGTGAACATTTGCGCTTGTCAGTTGTTTTTTATCATGTTTATAATTTTTATGGGACACACCTGTGGGACACACAGAAAAACACTAGAAGCAAAATCAGTCTGTTCTATGCCAACAAAACTGTCTCTCTGGTGTTACATACTCACTAAAAACACTTACTTGTACATATTTAAAGTTTATTTAACGTAAAAAAAATTACATGTGCAATAGAATTATAATTTCCACAGTATATAAATATTTTTATGCAAGATTCTATCAATAGTTAGTTGCCAAAAGGGCCATTGTCATAATTCCAAATTTGGGACCAAAATAAGATTTTGATAGAAGCGTATTGAATGACCTTTTGTAAAATTATTTTAATTTCAATTAATATAAAGTAGAATGTCTGTTTTAAGCATATGATCTGATTATATATTTCATCTTTTCATACAAAAAATAACAAATATAATGAATGATACATTAGTAGAATATTGTAAACAATTGCCGGGTTTTATACCTAATAAAACGTAACGTTCGGTAATAAAATATGAAATACATACATATTATTATATATTGATTAACAATTTAATGTCAAATTGGACAAGAATACTTTATTTAAATTGATTCATTTTTTTTTTTTGCGAGATGTGTTTTTAAGGCACCCATCACATCTCTTAATTTCGGGTGCCTCTTAAACAAAACTAATCTTTCAACCAGAACACTTATAACTATTATATTTATCAATGATAAAATTATAAATCCAATAATAGATTTACTTCTTTTTTAGGTTTATTTCTCACGGACTTAGTGTATATAGACATGGCTCATCCTCACAGCGGTGGACTGGAAAGTAATCAAAGATCTCTCAAGATGAACAATATTCTCCGAGTCATTTCCAATTATCAGCAATCGAAATATTCTCATTTAGTACCCGTCCCATACACACAACAATACCTCGGCTCCGTGCGATACATCGAAGAACTGCAAAAATTCTTAGAAGATGATCAATACAAGTATGTTTGAAATAAATCTGATGAAGTTCACGAGAAAAAAAACATCATTTATATCTTCTTTTTTAGATTGTCTTTAAAATTGGAGCCGCCTTCACCACCAGCAAGTAACTCCTCGTGTAGTTCCAAAGAATCAATGAACACTGGTGAAGGTTCTAAGGAATCAGTGCGAGATGTTAAAGGAGCCATGGAGTTAGCATCGATAGCATCGCTAAGTTTATCACCAGCAAAAACATCCTGTGGATCATTGAGACTGCATGGACCTCCAACTGCAAGCAAATTCATTCCAGGACACAGAAAATGTCGCAGTTTAGGAACAAAGTATGTATTTAATATCTAACTGGAGGTTGTGTTTGTTTTGATCACTTAATTATTGTTTTATTTTGTTCAGCAAACTTTTGTATTTGCATAAGGCTGTGTATGTCTTCTCATATGATACGGGAATGTTAGATGTGGTTGTAATTTTACATTATTTTGATAAAAATATAAACTCACTTATTAAATGACATAGTTACACTATATTCGTTGAATGATTGAATGGACAAAGCAAACATAACACTCTATTATTTATTTATTTAAAATCACACAAACTTCTAAAATACTTTTGTAATACACAATTATTTAAATAATACATCTCAATATTTTATAAATACAGAAAGTTTTAAATGAGGCAATATTATTTGTAAGTAAATATTTAATAAAATGAATTTGTGCTTCATGTTTTAATAACTTAATTCATAACAATAATATATTAACTCTTTTGATACATTTTTCCATTACTTTTTTGCATGTTTCTGGAATTATCTATGGTAGCATGTATATGGTCCTCTAGGTCATTGATATTTTGCGGATTTTTTGAGTGCATTATCTTCAATCACGTATAATATCGAAATTGAGTTGCAAACACCAAAAATAACGCAACGACAAAAAATATTGCTCATTTAAAACAGTCTGTATGTAATAAATAAGTTAAAAATATAATATTTTAATAACTTGTCTTAGAATATAATAAAGTTATACAAGTAAACAATTTGGACGCTTTTCGAAATTATATTTATTATAAAATCTATTAATTTTTTCACACATCTAGTCGTTCGTCTACAAATGTCGAATCCAACTCACTTTTCAGAAGCTAAGCGACGAAAAAGTTGATGCGAATTGCAATAGACTTTTTGTATAGACCTAGCGAACTAAGTAACTAAATACTTAAACTAATACTAAATATTTTAATGCGAATTTTAGAAATTACGCATTTCGTATTTCTAGTGCGTAAATCAGTAAGGAATATATATCTATAAGTCAAAAGGAACAAAAATATCTGCTAGTATACATTGTTAAATTTTCGGGATATCAGAAAATTTATAACGACTTGTAATTTCATGCATCTACCAATTTATTCTAAGGTCAGGTTTATTCTAACCGATCAGGTACATGAGATGAAATAAAATTAGTAATTTAGTTTTTTGTTTATGGTACAAATATAATGTTTCACTACTGTTAAATTATTAATTTAAGCGTTCATTTCAAGAGCTTATAGAAGGATGATTTATCTCCCGTCTTATATTCTTATAAACGTTATTTTAGAAGAAATTTCTGCGAGGTTTTAGTAGTTATAGAAGTAAATTTCAATACCCTGATGTAAAACAATATAATTTTGCAGCATTTATGTATAAATTTAGGGGCACAAATGTATCCGCTGCATAAAGAGAGTACGAACCCTTCAACTAGAACTTTAATTTTTTAATATAGTTTTACAACTTTTTGTTTCATATTCTACATATTTATACCAACACGACCCAATAACTGCAACAGCAACTTTTACATAACAACAACAAAATATAATTTATTTTTTTCAACTCGTTAAGCATTTTCCATTTCTTGTTTTGAATTATTTTGAATCATAGATTCCGTAGCGCATCATTACCGAGGAATTTTCATAAGCAGTGTGATGCTGTGTCTTATTGGACTCCTGGAGGAAAATTTGTAACACCGAGATGCAACTGTGGGTGAGTTCTTCAAGAGATCAGCAAAATGAAGCGACGGATTTATAAAATTATATCATTTAAAGCATGACGTTCGATTCATATACTCTTCCGCTTGGATCTCTCTTTTTTTCACAGCTTGATTGTTTATTGTTTTGCACTGTACACTGTAGAAACCACACAGAGGATGGTGATTTATTATTATGATATTCGTGTATTTTATTTATTTTGTTAATTCTAGGAAACCGTTTTTTTTTTATGATATAGAACATGTGAAAGAAAAGATTTATTCTTTCCAAAAATAAGTAGTTTGTAGTTTAAAGTATGAAAACGTCTTTTCTGAATATTTTAAGATAAAATTATAATTATTATAAAAATATAATATATTACACTCTTGAAAAATATGGTACTCATTTATTTTCCAACTTCAATTACAAAACTAGTGCAAAAAATTTGAAAATGCGGAAATGTAAATGTTAATGGTTGATTAAATCTTATCGAGTATTACCAAACTTCGATCAGAAAGAAACCACTGTCAAATTATCTTATTTAGTTCCAATTTCCATTATAATTTCATTTGCATGTTTGGAATGACATTTTTCATTGTATTATTATCATCACAAAGTGTTGTATTAATTTTTACCTAAATCATTTTTTTCAGCTGTTTTTTTCAACTCTATATTTTGGTTTGTTGATGTCGCATGAATGACATACTATATATGTTTTCATTTATTATTGTTATAATTTTAATCTGTTAATGATACTTTTAAATAATTATAAATGATTGTTATATTTTCATTTTAGTATATTTTACAAAACACAACAACCAGCAACTGGACAGGACTGTAATGATAGCTTCAAAACTAGACATTTGTTAGATGATTCTGTATTGGAAGACAGCTCTCCTGATAGCGTTCATGTTCCAAGTCTTGAAAAACTGGAAAACGGCGCTAGTGTGTGTGATCGGCTCGTCAGAAATTGGTACTACAATAAATTCCTTATTCTTACCTAAATTTTAACGGTGCCTAAACATATGTTTGATATATTAATAAAATATGAAATATGAATTCAGGTCTGCAGAGTTTGAGGCTGGTTTAGATCCATCTGAATCAGAATTTCAGGGTTGTATACGAAGAAAGACAATATTACGCGATGGAAAACGACCAACGGTAACTTCTTGGCAAAGATATTGGATGCAGTTATGGGCAAACTCATTAGTATATTTTGCACCTAAATCTTTTAAAGGGTATGTTATTTTCAGACGCCTGAGAAGCAGGCAACACCTTGTACGTAATATTGTAATATTGATTATTTTTTTCTTTTAGATCAGAGAGATCGGATTTCAAGCGAGAACCTTATAAACTGCGACCATTAGTGGGTTGGCTAATTTTACCACCTCAAGGAGATTGGTTTCAATTAACAAATCATGAAACAGGTGTTATGTATAAAATTAAAACGGGATCAATGACGGAAGCGAACCAATGGTACCAACATATCCAAACGGCTATTACAAATATCACTACTCAAAAACCACTGCCAGCGAATCTGATGTCATTCGAATAATGAACAATAATAGAAGTAATGAATTACATATTATTCAGAAATAAACAAAAAAGGCATTAACAATAATATTAACAACGAAATAATCATTTTAATGAACAGATTGCCTAATTTGATAATAAATTAGTTATACATAAACTTTATCAGTACAACCAAAGGAGATTACGGGCAATTTTATACTCATGTAGGCTTTAATACAATTCAAGATATTTTTCATCAACTGTGATATAAAAAGAATCACCTTTTTTTGTTTTTTTCTGAATGGAAAACACTCTCAATGCCGCATTCATGCATGAACTATTTTATATATCATTAAATTTTCACACAAAATTTTGTAGTTTTTTAAATAGATTTTAAACATCATAACTTAATAAATTTAAATAGAAACATTTTTTCTATTCTAGTCACATGATGGATGGCATTGAAAGTAAATAAATATTGAAACGAAATATTTTAATCGACATATCTCTTGTATAGTACATTTTATTTAAATATTTTTCTTATTTTAATTCGGCTCTCTATTATATTATTTAAATTTAATTAATCGAAATTAAATAAATTTATTAATTGTTGATGTTTCTAAAACACATATAAACATTATTAGATACGTAAAATTGTTATATATGAATTATATTTTTAAATTAGTTTAAATTTAGAAAAATTTAATATTACTTCTGTTACAATCATTTTTACACATTGTTTATAACTTTATTGAAGAATTCTTTTTAAATGTAAGCGGTTTACTATATTGAGACCAATTAAATAGTTAGCAACAAGTTAATGAGGACTTTATAATACATTTAGAGCGATTTTCAGACATTAAGGGAAAGAGTGCACTAGCAGCATCGACCGCATAGCATTTATTATTTGAACATGGAGGAGAAGGTATAAATGAGCATTACGAATTTTCTGAGGCATCAACCGAAATCGGCTAAGATCGTTTGAAACAAGTATCGTTATTATGCCTGACAATAATACTTTTATACAAGTAAAAACACATTACTCTAGTCTTCGCTGCATAGGTTTGTTCTCCCGCTTCCGTCTCTTTCATGTTTGCACGATAAATGCAATGCGGTCGATGCTGCTAGTGGAAGCCTATCATACATGTGGTCTATAGTTTATCAGTTTATTAACTGCAATTCGAACTTTATTTGTACGTATATGTGGTTTGTTACCTTAAAAATGATTGAAACTGAATTTTTAATTTTAATGAAAATAGAACCATTTTTTAATAATGTGCGAAATTGTTGAAAAATTTACATCACCTCAATATAAATATTTTAAATAATAATTTTCGTGCATTATTTACAAAACGAGCTCTATTTAAATCTAGTATACTATATTATAAATACGACTGAAATACATAAACGGCACTTTTAATAATAAATGGCTTTTTTTAAATAAAATTTATTCCAGTGAACAAATATAATCAAAAGTATGTTTTATTTGTAAGTCTGATATTTTGATTGAAGAAGAGGTATTAGCTAAAAATTAAGAAAAAGAATTAAATAATATTGAAGGAAATGACTAGTTTAATATAGAAGTATAGATAAAAAGTAAATATATTCCTTGATGTGTTGTGTGTATACCATATATGTCTATTTTAATTCTGTAATATATTCCAGTCTTGCATTTTAGCGCTAACATTTAAAAAATGTGAAAAACCCTATATGTTAAAAATACTTCTCATTTTCATTCAGGTACAAAAAACAGCATAATTATTTTCTGAACCTTAATATATTATACATTACACAAAAATATCGGCTTTCTTACAATTCTGGAATATATACACTTATCAAATTATTCAAATACAAGTTCCATTGAATCTATTTTATTGGTTATTTTCAAAAATTGAAGAATATTTAGCTCCTAACAATTTTAAATTTGTTTGGACTTGTTATTGAAAGATTATATTGTAAGCATTCTATGTCATAAACAATAATTTGCTAACTAACTCTCATTCATTAAATTGAATCGATTGTGATACATTTAATTATTTCTTCAAGGATTTATCTGTTTCTATATATTACATTTTCTGGGTTTGGTTATTATGAACTTATATTGATTATGGTCATACATAATCATACAGTTATTAGGCAGTGGTGTAGCCCACATATATGAGGCCACGACACCATAAATACTGCCAACATTGAAGGAGGTCGTCGGTGATAGGACTCAGCATCGGAAATAGACCGACGTTAAATAAAAAAAAAAAAAATATATATTACATAATCAAACAATTTTAAAAGTAGAAAATTTATTTCAATGATTTTTCTAAGCCTGTTTTAATTTCGTTTCTGCGAAGAAATTTCTAATGATGAAACAGAAGAATTGGAAAGAAGTCTCATTTAAATATTTGTAATTGAATTCTTTATTATATCAAATTTATGAATATTAATCAAAAGTAACATAAAAATGAGGCAGGCTATAGCTTTGTGAATTGTGTGTTGCTTAGATATTTTAATAATACAATCAATATCATCATCTAGAATTAATTGCGATATTATAAGACTATGTTAAAAAATTGTTATTTCATGTGAATTGATATTTCCAAAGACTCATACACTGTGAAAATTCATTAAACAAAAATAAACATTTTCTATTTCCGCAGAGAGTATTATAATAATAGCTTTTGTGAAATGTAAATAAGTACCTATATATTAATATATGGAAATACATTTATTAAGAAGGTGTTTTATTCTCTTGTTTTCCTTTTCCTTTCACGGTTAAACTTAAGTAATGGAATAGCTAAAGTTCAAGCTAAAAAAATTGGTAAAACCTGACCACAGTTATCTAATAAAAAATGGAACCAAGGAACAAAAACGAGAGCAGAGTAGAAAAATATCAACCTTTTATAATAAGCATCAGTTAACTGAGAATAGAAAAAAACGGCTCTTTGAAATACAACCAAAATTAGATAGACTTAAAAATAGACTAAATCAATGGAATAATTTATAAAGTTGGAAGTACCACAGAAAGAACTCTAGTTCCCATGGTCAAAGGGTTGGAGAATATTCTGAAAACCTTTGTTTGCATAATAACAGAAATCTTATATACTTATCAATATTGACTCACTTATGCTGATAACTTGTGGATATTTTGATGCAACTTATAATTTTTAATATATTATTATTAGTTGGAATCTGGCTGCACCAAAGATTCTAAGTATATACTTAGGTTAACTGTTTAAGAAAAAACGGCAATCACTTTTACATGCATGAAATGCATCAAGACAATAAGACAACAGTTTTCTGTAGATATTGTTATCAGATGGACATTTGCCAAATCAGTGAATTTCTCTTACCATGTTCTTTCACGCGAAAGTTCAAATATATAATATATTCAAAAAAAATTTAAGACCAAAATATTAAGTAGTTTTATCTTTAAGAAAACTAAACATCGCTCTGGATAAGATGACCCCAAACACGTAGGTTTAAAAAGTGAAATATTTAAATGGTCATTGCCAACTGCTGAGACCTTCACCTATAAAACGAAGATCCACAATAAATTGTCTTCATTTCTTTGCAAGTTCTGATTCTAAAATAGTTGTGTTAAATACGAGAGATCACTATGAAATTTTCACTAGTATGTATATAATATTAATTACTTGGTTTTAATTGACTTTTAAGAATTTATGGAATGAGTTTAATAGTTTCTTTGTTTTCTAGATTTTTTGCGTTCTTAGTGCGTTTATAGTTATTTGTACCGCTGTACCATTAATTAAAAAAAGGTAATTAAGAAAAATTATAATAACAATGTATAACACGGATGTTATTTCAAATTCATGTAATATTTTACTTAAGCAAAACATATTAATATTTAATGTAAAATTGTTTTATTTTACTGTTATTTTAAAAGCCTTTAATCCTTATCTGTAATCTGTAGATGTTATAGTCCTTAATAAGGACTAATTTATATTTATTTAATTTTTTTTTAAATTTAAAGCGTTGTGCATGTACGGGCAACTACAGCTACTGGTCCTGGAGGAATTTGGAAGAAGAAAACAGTGTGGAAACCAAGATGGGTCAAGACATGGGAAGAGCGTCGTTTTTACGTGTCAGTGTGGAAGAGAATGTGGGGTCCTGTAGAAATTAATGAGTGGATGCCCCTACCAAAGCCGCCCCCTGGTTGGTTAAAAATACATCACTAGCAGAATAATTTTGAAGATGTATAAAACAATGTGTGATAGTGTTAAGTTCATTTAATAAATAATAAATTATTTTAAATTAATTTTAGTCTATAAGGAATGACGTGTGTATATTTCGGACTTTTCGTTTCTAAATTCGATATTCTTACTAGAGTCATCTTTTAGCAACAAACTTTACACTAAACTGAACAATTAAGTGATGACTGGAAAACTGAATGGTTTGAAACAAGAATAATTTTTAGAAACATGTGTTTTTTCAACTTTTGATTGTTTTATTTGTAAATATGATTAATATATTTTCTTTTTAGTGCTATAGTTGAAAAACAAAATTATTTAAATAACCACTATTTTCCTTTTTCAGTGATTTCACTCTTCCAGTGATTACCTCATACTAACCATAAATATTGCATGAATAATTTTATGTATAACTTATGTAATTATTTTTAGGGTAATAAGACGGAAATTTAATGTGAAGTTTAATATTTTTTATTAAAAATATACATAAGTGTTATTTGGGTTGCATTTTTGTTTATTAGGTACATTTATGATTTATTTAATTCTAAAAGATCTACTACTACATTTGCGTTTATTAAGTATTGTGTTCATAAAATTGATTAAAAATTAATAAAAGTATGTGTATTTATTTATGATATTAATACGTGATAATTATATAACATAAGAAATTAAAATATCTATTTTTACATAAATGAAACAATGTTTCAATTGCGCAATTACCTAAATAGATCAAAAGTCAAAGTCTGTGTAGATAACGTCGGCCAGGTGTTCATCAATTTCGTCAATCAATTCATGTAATCTTTTTCTAATTAATCAGATCTTAATTAAATATCTGCACCTGTCTCGGACAGATCCTGGTAACAGGTTATCGTCCATAAATCAGAGCATGCGTACGTGTTATCACACAAACGTTATCTTAAATCTTCTAAAATGTAACGGTATAAAAAGGAACCCCAAAAACTAAGCAGCATAGTTCAAGTAAAGACTTCTACAAGACTAAACATGAAGATCACCATTGTACTGCTTGCCTGCTTTGGACTGGCTTTTGGAGCATCTGTTCCACAAGTTCAACCTAGATCAACACTTTCTGAAGATTTCGGCAGCATCTTAGCACTTGTTCCAACTGATTCGATTGTTGAAATTGTTCTCGATTATCTTTTATATGATCAACAAGTGAGTGAAGGCTTCGCATTTATTCTTGGAGAAGAGTTTGGTGCACTTGTCCAAGAAGTCAACGGACTTAAAGAATACATTGCAGTAAGTACTAAATTTATTTAATTCAGAATTTTTTTTATTTTGCACAAATTTTGATGATACAATTGAATCGTTGATAGTTGTTGTATACACTCATACTAAGCATACAGTAGAAGTTCGTCGGACTAGAATTAGGCCGATGTTAAATAAAATGAATGAATAAAAATAAATCGGGTATTGTTCGGTAGTGACGATATTTAAAAATCGAAATCGAAATTTTTTATGTAGGCTAACTTTGGTACATAATTTACAAATCGAAAAAAAAAATCCCAAATTTTGAAAAAAAAATTTGTCAAATATTTTTTATTTTGTTGAAAAAAATAAATTCTTTTAGTCGGTTTATATGAAAAATTATTTGTTTTTATATGTGAAATTTATATAGAACGAGTTAAATATTTA
This sequence comes from Panorpa germanica, assembly GCA_963678705.1. Lineage (NCBI taxonomy): Eukaryota > Metazoa > Arthropoda > Insecta > Mecoptera > Panorpidae > Panorpa > Panorpa germanica. Next base: position 9,649,084 of record OY783218.1, read on the forward strand.
AATTTAAAAATGTAACTAAAAATTGAAATGAAATTCAATTGACACACAAAAGACTCTAGTGTAATCTATAATTTGATTTGACCTGCACAACCCCTGTAGAACAATGAGTTTTTGACTTTATTTTAAAATTACTGATATTTTCTATAAATAATAATCGAATAGTAAAAAGTTTACAAAGAACCGAATGAATCCCATGCTCGGTGTATACATTTATATGCCAATATTTCAGTTCATAAAAATTTAGTTATTTAAAAAAAATGTTAGTCCACATATACAGAACACATAACTTAAGGTAGAACAAAAATAACCGTAAAAACTTATGTTTTTGTAAAGACTTAAGAAAAATCTTAAACCTTTTGAACAAAATATTTCTTATTATAGTTACCTATCAATTCTTTCATAAAATTTCTTACGAGATATGAAGCATTATCATCCACAAAGTGTGCAAGATTGAGCTGAATAGATCTCAGAAAATAGTTAAAATTGATTTCAAAATGTTACTCGTTTATTTTTTCAGTTCTTAGACTACCTTCAAAACCAAGGAGTCGATGTTTACGCAGTTGTAAACTTCATCAATGAATTACTTGGACTCCCACTTCTAGAACCACCAAGCCATGTTCGCAAGACACAGAGCCGTATTGGAGAACCAGGCTTCCGTGGTCTCATTGATGAAATTTTAGCGATCACTCCTGTCGATGATATCAGAGCTCAAATCAGATACTTGTCTGAAACCAGTCCAGATTTCCAAAAATTGATTGAGGAAATTAAGTCCGAAGATTTCCAAGTTATTGTAAGCACTATCTCCGGACACCCTTCATATCAGAAACTGATAGAGGAATTGAGACTCCATGGTATTGATGTGGATCTAATTATCAACTTCCTCCGTACACTCTTCGGATGGTAAAGAATAAAACACAACCAAGAACCGATTCTAATTGACAGAGTTTAACTTATGTAATATGTATTTGCAAATCCAATTTTTAATTTAAATAAATATTATTGATTGAACCCATTTGTTTTATTTCTGTCAAATTTATGCATACTTGTATGCATGTAAAAAAAAATATTCTGAAGACATACTTTTATATGACTACAAGGTACAAAATTAAAAAGTGCAAATATTTATATAAAAAACAGTACAGATTACAGATCAGTACGTAAAAGACCTAAAAACATATTAATCAGTAATCTGAAAGATTAGAATAAAATAAGTCATGCCATTTAAAACAAAGTTCTTACTTTTCTGATGACATTGTTGAACTTCAAAATCACAATCACATTCACAGTCACTTAACGAAGAGTTCATTTTAAAATAATCGTAATTTTCACATGCCTGACTTACAAATTTATATTATTACTTTGGGTATGGCAAGAGAAAATAGTTTAACACCTCAAGATGAGAATTTTTATAAAGTCTAATCAACATTTTCTTAATAATTAAATGAAACAACTAAAAGTCAATGATTGAATTACACTTAACAGTCTAATAAATCGCTTACTATTATTTCACAGATCATTTTAAATTTACGTTTAGTATAAAAAATACATCGTAATTAAATGTATTTTACAATACACACAATCTAACCTACAACCACCTGTAAAACTTCGAACAATCAGAACTATTATTTTAAATGTTGTTACACGAAACTATCAATATATGTTAGTCACTATTAATTCTTACACATATTCATGTCAATATTTTGTAAACTTAATTATTATTTATTATATTTAAACACTTTTTATAACATTATTATTTAGAAACAATGTCGATTTTCACCGGACACGTTAAAACTATCAGTGGTGTTTTAAAGTTTAAAATTATATGCTTGCTGTCACCGCCTAGCGGACAATGGAAAGACTAGTAGTAGTGTTACATACGTTGAACAGGAAAACCCAAGAATACAACCTTATGTGATCAGAAAGGAGTAAATCTAAGATATACTTTTTGAATTAAAAAATCTACTAAAAATCTTTGTTTCTAATTCCGAAAACTACAAATCTTTCCAACTGCTCATTAAACACACGTTTCTGCTATTACATTTCTCTAAGATATAATAGGTAATCAAAGATGAAATAGGTATTCGAGATTACTTTTCCTTTCTCACAACCATCGTAATATAAAACTTGTACCCCATACACGAGACAGCTGTTAGTAGTAAATGATGCATCACACACAATCGTATGCTTCTCTGTTGTATAAAATATCAGCTGACGTGACGTGTCATGTATTATAATTATCTATAGCTTTGATTACCTTTAATTATTAAAGACAATTTTAATTGTTAATATTTCCTAAAATTATTATTCTAAATTAAATACAATACAAAAAAATTAAAAAAATACTAAATTGTATTTTTTAGGCTTGTCGCACACTGCAAGCGTATTTAAGCGATGGCGAATTCAGACGTAAATCGGTTGCGGCTAGAACTCTCAAAGCAAGCCAACTCCTGTGTCTTTTGCATGGGTTGTGTCACAATACATACATACCACGTACCGATACGTCAAGTCAAACTTGTGTACTGTAAGGTGTATTGGAGTTGTTTTGCACTAACATAAGTTATCATGAGAGCGGCTTTGTCGCTTGCAGTGTGCGACAGGCCTAAAAAACAAAATGTCTTACTAGAAGTTGAGGTATTAATTGGACGTTGAACTGATGCGTTTATTTCTTTAATTAACATGCAATTATATCACCGACACCGGCGTTTACTTTCACAACGCCCGCACGTGTTTGAAACATGTAGCATCTAAATGACCAGCATATGATAATCTTAATAAATATGAGCCTTTCTCTTTGAGTTACGCAGAATCATATGATTATTACTCACCGTCATAAAAATGAAAAGTTTTTCAATAATAAAGTTATTTTATTACAACAAATAAAAAATATATAACAATTACATATAAAAAATATGGAAACAATTATAATTAATATAAATTGTACAGTGTTATTTGAATAATAAGTTTTCACCGATAAATTGACTTGGGTAAAGCTTTATTCAAAAGACAGTGTATCAAGAGTTCATAAATTCGTAGCACACACACAGACACAGACATTCACACACACAAGCTTACGATATAAGAGTACGGATATATTTACAAGGTGCTACCTAATCTTTATTGAATTAGGTACTATGATGTAGGCTATATGAGTTACTTTGGAAACTGGAAGTTTTGTGTTTGTTGAGCAGATTGTTGTTGGTTAACTGCAACGACTTGTGGGACTTCCGGTTGTGCAGTTCCTGTTTCACTCCTCTTCCAAACTGTTTTAGAGTTTACGTTCCCATCTTTCCGGTCGGCCCATCCGTGGTCATCATGTCCATGATGGTCGTCATGATGATCTGGAGTAGGGAACCATTCAGATATCCAAACTGGTTTCCAAATCTTCTTCCACGCAGGAACCCATATTTCTTTCCATCCTGGTACCCATATTTGCTTCCAGGCTTCTTTCCATGCTAACTTCTTATCCTGTACCCAAATTTGCTTCTTAGCTGGCTTCCAAATTTGCTTCCACGCTTCTTTCCATTCTAGTTTCTTATCAGGCACCCAAATTAATTTTTTATCTGGCCTCCAAATTTGTTTCCATTCCTCTTTCCATACCAACTTTTTGTCGTCAACCCAAATTTGTTTCTTAGCTGGCTTCCAAATTTGCTTCCACTCCTCCTTCCATTCCAATTTCTTATCGGGCACCCAGATTTGCTTCTTTTCTGGCTTCCAGTATTTCTTCCAGATAGGTTTCCATATTAACTTCTTTTTCCATAAATCGTGACTTGTGTATTCCCATCCATCGTGATCTTTACCTAGATATTTTTCTCCAGGAACTCCTACTTTAACCCATTCTGGTACCCAAAGTTGTTTCCACGCTGGAACTTGAATTTCCTTCCATGCTGGAACCTGAATTTCCTTCCATACTGGTTTCCAAACCTTCTTCCAGTCTGGAACTTGAATTTCTTTCCACGCTGGAACTTGAATAGGTTTCCATACAGGCTTCCAGATCTTCTTCCAATCAGGAACTTGAATTTCCTTCCAAGCAGGTACCTGAATTTCCTTCCATACTGGTTTCCAGATTTTCTTCCAGGCTGGTACCTGTATATCTTTCCATGCGGGAACACTAATTGGCTCCCAGACAGGCTTCCAGATTTTCTTCCAGTCAGGTTTCCATATCTGTTTCTTAGCTGGTTTCCAAATCTTCTTCCATCCTTCCTTCCAGATTAGCTTCTTCTTCCAGAAACCTGGATCGTGTTCCTCGTGGTGGTGGTGGTGATCGTCATGGTGGTGATCATCGCCGTAATCATAACCGATTCTCTGCTGGATGGCTTGCGTTTGCGTCTGCGATTCTGCTGCCGTCTGATCTACTACTGCTTTTGTCGTTACTAATGCGGCATGGGCAATTACCGCTAGGGTAATCTGAAATATCAACAAAACAAATGTAACAAGTTGTAAACCATTATTGTAATAGTGTTAAGTGTTAATATATGTGTACATACGATACAGTACGCCGCGTTGAAGCGTTAAGAATTATCGTGTCTGAATGTCGTAGCATGTGAAGTCGAGGTAAATAAATAAATGACAACAACCTAGCGAAACAAAACATGTTCGATCGTGATTGAATCAGTGGTACCAACTTGTACAATTATATATCATGAGGTTAAAGAAATAATAACACGGATGGATAAACGTATTTGTCTTGTCTTGACAGAGGCGGATTATAATCAGGGATAACAAAATAAAATACGCGCGAATTAAAGAATGTATTAAATTCTATCTGTTACCTAAACATGCGAATGCGGGACTGTGCTGGATATAGTACACATTAATTAAGAACTATTTCTTCTCAGTGAACGTATTTCGTTTATTTGTACTATTTATTATCCATATCATTGCCAAGTTCATTAGCGTGCAATCGAAAAACAACTTTCTCTGTTGAAGAAGACCATAGAATAATACTCATAACATTAACATTTTATTGGAAGCACGAGTTGAAAACAAATGGCAATAATAAAACAAACAAAAACACAGCACACAAGACCACGACCACGTCCAGGTGAATGGGATGCGGTACAAACATGGTCAATACTATCTCCATCTTCCTTTTGTGATAAATTATTTGTTTTAGTCATATACAAAATACACGAAATGGAAATTTGACCCAGAAACATATTCAAGATACGTGATTTGCAGTTAACGAAACGATACATCCGAAATTGTATTTACTACTGTTTGACGCATGTTTCTAAAATCGGCAATACAGAAATAGTATGTATGTCCTTTTCTGGCATTGGGAATCGAAAAAGGAAAGACATAGGCTGCAAAGATTTTAATGTGAAAACCGTCTTCTTGTGATTTTTGGTTTTCTAGATCTAAACAGACACTGTATCTAATCCCCAAACGAAAATTTCTTTATTCCATTTTATTTAATATAATTTATCCAAGCAAAGGAGTGCAAGTGCCCCGATTGCGAAAGGTTATGCACCTTCAAATTCTCAAAATAGTAATTTTGTAAATATTTCAAAAAAAGCTTAATCTCAAGTTGCATTTTAACTACAATTTCATTTATCAATATTAACAAAGGAATGAATATCATACTAACATAATTCATGACGTCAAAAAAGAAGTACTTAAATAAGGCACTAATTTCAATTCTACTTTTAACAAATCTAATCTATTTAAGTTGGGTCGAAGTTATTAATAGTTGCAATAGATAGTTCAGTTCACGTTGTATAAATCTATATTATACGAAATCAGTCTTATACAAAAGATATCTGTATTCATATTCCACAAATATTCACAGTATTGAGGTACCGTACATTTTTTTCGTATTCACGTTTCTGTTCGTACTGAGTATAATCTCAAATAAAAAATACTCATCCTTATTTTGTATTTGTATGTACTTTTTCATACGCTTGCTACTTCACAGTGGATCGTGAATATAATACATGTTGACATAAATAATCTGCAATAAGTAGGGGCTTATGTATTTTCTCTATAGTAATCTACGGTTGGTATCATATGTTATTCGCCGTATGAAATAAGTTACAATATATGAAATAAGATAATGAAACTAACAGTGCGTTCGTTATGAAATTAAATACTACAGTATCTATAGATACTTACTATTATATATGAATAAGTATTGTTCCCATATGTTTGTAGTTGTAACTTGTCAATTTGCAAGCATTTGCGATATTACCCGCGTATTTATTTACTGCATACATATTTATAATATCGTCAAAATATTACAAACATGATCCCATTGTCAGCCATGACAGTCTCGTCAGTTTAATAGCCCGATTGACAAACGGCGCAAAAAGAGAAATCCATTGAAACGTGTGTAGTATGATTAATTACCAGCTATTAGCTGGTGAAGCTTTATAACGGTCTTATTTATTAGTTACTGTCTTTAAGCTAATATGTGTCTTCTACAAAGGCTATAAAATAATTAATGGTTTGTTTCTTTGGTAACAGTCTGTAAATGTAAGTGACTTATTTTGTATTTATGTCTTTGACGTCATGCGTTATGAATTAGATGAGTTAGTTAATACTATTAACAAACAAATGAGTACAAAATAAGGTATTAAATTTCAGCTTGCATTTAAGACTAAATTATAAAATTAAAACTAAAACACAGTAGCTGCGAATGTAGCTTAATGTTAGTTATTACAGTAGGGTTCTATAATTTCTATAAAAGTGTACTATATATTGATAAAGCTAGCTATCAGGATCTGAATGTATTTTTAATAAGTCTCAGTTAAAAATATTAACAATTAAACTAGTCCTTTCCGTCCCTTTAATCATTAATTCCTATTCTATTTACTCTTTTAGACTACACAATGTAAAAGAGATGCATAAAAGCACGAGACAAATGTCAATAACAACCTATGATTTATATTATGAAGGTGGTGAACAAAGGTAAATAAAATCGATTACTTATTATAAAACTACTAAACTACCAAAAGGTGTTTAAAATTTAAATAGCAAAAAGAAATATTATACTTTGGTAATAAAGTATGAAGAGAACCGGAAGAGAATCGTTTTTTTTATTATGGTACATGAAGCCATTAAAATTTATGATGCATGGTGGATAAAAAAACCCAAAACAGAACGGCAAACCAGGGGTGCAAGAGTGAGAGAGTGATTGTGGGAAAAATGGAAAGAGGAAGTGGAGGAGCTGCTTTTAAAAATAGGTATAGTAAATTGGAAGAAAAAGGCGAATAATAGCAATGCAGGAAAATCGTAAAGGAGGTTCTATAAGAACTGTAGCGGTGTAAGGATGATGATGATGACACGAAAAGAAAAACATTTTCTTTAATGAAAAAAGAAGATGATTGCATTTGGCGTATGAGGCGACTTTATAATAAATAAATATATTTAATTCAACCCATTATATATAGTACAGCATTATCAAAGCTATATAAAGCTATACAAACTTATCAAAGCTATATAAATGTGGTTAAAAGATGATGCTTTAACGATTTTGGCTACGGTCTTGCTACATGTTTTAGTTGCAGCTGTTTTTTATATTTAATTCTAAATCCATATCAGCTTAAAATATTAACATGGATCATTTAAATTTGAATAAAATGTTAAGAAGTTTATATATAAAAGAATCTGCATATTATGCCCTTTTCTCTTCATAGTAAAGATATAATTAGAAAAGGATAGCTATAGTTATTGACAAATTCTGTTGTACATATAGTAGGTGTCTATGCTAATTCGCAAATTATTTACTAATGTTATTTTTAATTAACTACAACACTGTTAATTATTGGAGAAATTCATTCTCGATCACAAACAAGACTTGTGTGAAACATTCTATACACTGATTACTGTTAATTACTACTGGAAATAAATATATATCTTTCTCTTTTTAATAAATAAAAACAGAAAGAGACAAGTAACACTTTTTTACAATCACACTTAATTTGTATCTCAAATGTTTCACTTCACATTAAAAATAATGAATTTCTCCAATAATTAGCGTTTAATTAGTAAGAGTATTAATCAATTTGTTGTTTCACTAACCACTAGCCTAAAGCGGGTCTGCATGACTTCCCCAACCAGGCGAGATTGCTGGTGTCTAATGTATAACTTCTTCGGCTAACTTTTTCGACTATGTGGACCGCAACAATTCGTTGCTGTTTTATAGCTATTACAAGAGTGGTGTTTGGGAGGATTGGACTCCCCGATTTGATCTTCTGGAGGTCTTGATTGCCGTTGGAGAAGGGATTATTCTGTTGTTGTTGCTGTTTTAATGCTAATATCGAAAGTAGTTGACGCGGAATGAGAATCGAGCGGTTAAATGTATCGCTGCGTGCGGATTTGTGCACTGGTTTTTTTATTTAGTTATTTATTTAAACAATGTGCGTTTTTATTGTTATTTCTTGTAAACAAAACGTAAGAAATAACGAATATATTACGATGAAAAAACTACGCTTGTTATTTTCTCCAAATGCAGACTAAACATAACATACGAATATCACTTCAAATCCATGCTTTTTCTTAAGAAATCGTTTTAAGAATATAGTGTTAATTTTTGTAAGGATTTTGACAATATTTTGTTTTTACAGCCGTTTTAGCCATAGCATTTACCATATAGCAATATCCATACTTAAAACTTAAGCTCATTTATCTCAAAGCTACTTTTTTCGGCATGATGTTGTAGAAAAAACTACTCAACCGAATCGTCTGAAATTTGAATATGTTATTCACAACATATATACGTATATATAGAATAGCTATCAATAGAACTATATTAATTTTTTTATTTCAATAATTTCGTATTTTTTTCGTTAAATAACTCAAAAGCACACCATTTTTTCTGTAGTTCCGATCATAACTGTACTCATACTAATTAATAATTTTCTTGGTTTTTTTTTTTAAATAAATAGAACAGGGCCGTTTTTAAAATAATTAATAATTTTTTTAAATTGCAAAAAAGATTTTTTTGTATGTAGAGTAAGTGTAATAATAACCCTAAAAAGTTAAAATATAGTTTTCATTATTTTTAATATAAAAAAATAATTCTGAAATTGTTGCTGTTGCCCCGCCCTTAAGCAAAACCTAATATTTAACCTAAAAGGGTCTTATTTTATATTTTATAGTAATTCTAAAAACCTTTAACTCCTCTTTGGTTAACATGGAAGAACTTTTTTGTGACAGGATATAAAATCTAATAATATAAATAAGCGAGATAAAAGGACTGCCTAAGAAGCTCAAGAAGCCACATATAAAAAATAAACTTTTAATACTTAAAAAGGCTTCTTAAAGATACAACAATTTAGAAAATAAATTTTATGAGTATGCCATTGTGCAAAGCGGTAAATTTACTTTTAAAGAAGCAGTAAAATTTGTTAAAAAATATTGTATAATACGTAAAATTGTTTACGTTACAGGTAACTTTTGCTACACAAGATAACCTAAAATACGTGTTACTTTTTTTAACGGGAATGTTATTTTTTACAAGAATATTAAGAGAATGCAAATATACTTCAATTTTTTAATTACATAATTATATTTTCTTTATGTGAGAAATAAAATAGAGAGATAAAAATCAAATGCGTACACATTAAACGAACTCGTAACCACTTCGCTCAAACTGTAGCCGACTTCATTTGGCTGTGCTGTCATTTCACCAAGTGGACTTAACAAGAAAGAAGTACAATTAATTTTAAAATGATATTAAAAATAAAATGTCAACTGCATTAGTAATTCGAAAGCAGCGATAAAAGCAGGAAGGCATCTGCAAAATGTGTAGCAAATGAATAATCCAAACCAGTGCAGTTAAAATACCAAGGCATGAGTTAAGTGAACACTTAGAGAAAATAAAAGTAGTGTTAATTGGAGAAGTTTGCTGAGATCATAATGATTAAAGATCTGATGAGGAATCTTAGGAAGAGGAAGTGGTGGGGATAGTAGAGAAGTGGAGTGATAGTTTTCTCTGCATCGTTTAAAGCAATCATCTGTCTGTATCTATATGCTTTAACTGTTTATAAGAAACAACTGTCGGATACTTTTTCTTCGATTGATGTATAAAACATTTCATGTTCAATAGATCTTCAAAAATATTTTTTGAATGAATCATCTTGAAGTTTTGCAGCGAAAAAAATTATATAAATATAATAATATTTTAATTTTATTAAATATTATTAATATTTTCAGTTTTAATTCTATCGTTAATTAATATATGTATATTTTTTGCGCCCTTAATGACCCTTAAACAAAAAGCAATCATTGGTCATATTCTATTACCTGCAAGAATGCGAGGCCCCTACAAGAGCGAGGCCCCAGGCGGTTGCCCAGCTTGCCACTTCCTAAGGCCGCCTCTGCCAATTAATTACTTTAACAATATTTCAATAAAAAATTAAAAAACGACCTCTAAAAAATTAGTTCACAATCCAATTACATATATTAATTTTGCTTCAATTTAAATTTTTATTAATTTTTATAATTCTTCGTTGATATTAAATTTCTTGTCGTTTTTAATTTTAAGTAATTATAAGTGGGTATACAACTCTGTAGTCGCTGAAGCGAGGCTGCCTACGGTTAAAAAAGTTATTATAAAGTTCCACTAATTATCTTATATTTTGTTGTTGTTAGGTAAAATTAATAATCCGAAAATTAAAAGAATAAGTGGTAAAAACTTTTACTGCATAAATTAGCATTACATTTCTTTGTTACGTTATGTTTTTAAAGAAGTTCATTTATAGATTCTCACATACAGTGTTTATATATTTTATCATTAGATCAAGTTGACCCAAATGTAAAAGAAAAGAATATTAAAATACATTTTTTAAGATATTAACTTCATGTGTTAAAATAGTGATGTTATCCTGCTAGATGATATAATTATCTTATGTAATAAGAAAGCTGCTACATTTTTAATTCATAAAAATATTTAAACAAAAATCAAAGTAAAAGTCAATCGAACATAACACATTGTAGCTCTGTCACTTTCCCTGATTCAGGAACAAGCTGCTGGTAGAACTGATGATCATGAACGTGAACTGTCCTCCCTTCACTCCTCTGCTCCTCACACGATCTCAAAAGTTCCGCAATCATTCCTTATGGCGTTTATCCACTTCTTATTCAAAAGAAACATTCTGTGGACTATAGAGTGTAGACCAGAAGGCCCAAGGCCATGGTACAAGAAGCAAGGTACAAGGCTATCCGTACAACGTGCAGCTACACTGTTAAGATGAGAATTGATGATGCTTCCGTTCCGAGTTAATCATGTGAGGAATGTCTTGCGAGTCGATTTGTTTAGACTTGATAGAGTTATAAATTGATTTCTATGATACCGTTAATAAATCCATCTTCATTAGTGATAGGAAGATTAGTGGAATCACCGTGAGATGGCAGATAATCGACCTGTATCATTTCTAATCACTGCTAAAAAGTTTTGGAGTTCAATCAATCAGACATGTTTTGGAATGTAATGATTCATCACCTTTTCTGTAATATCTGGAACATTTTTGGGTTTATTTAGGTTAATTATTCGCGAATATTCGTACAGTTGACTAGCATGACCTCAAATATCCAGATAATCTTTTAATAAGATGCAATACTATAAGATTGTAAGGAGAGATTACAATAATCATAGCCATTTTTGTTCTTTTAATCATTAAAGGGATTAAGAGGTATAACAAGTAAATAATAATATCCTCTTTCTTATACAAATTGTCTTCTTTCTTATACAACTTGCTCAATCAACACATAAAGTTTTGATTTTATAGGGTTTTTCAACAAGAGCGGTTATTTTATGGATGTTTTAATTGGAGCGATCAATGAAATCAATAGAAAAACGCAATATTTCCGTGAAAAGTGGTGATATTTTTATTTTAATCTAAAATATAAACTCTGAGGTTAGTAATGAAACACAATATCTGGCAAATGTCACCAAAATATTGTGCTTTTCTATGGAAATATAAGCTAGTACAGATCATATTCTATAGAGAATTGGAGCAATGAACAAGTGAGTAAATACATCTATTAAAATTTCATTGGCAGAGAAATGTAGATTTTATGTTTCATTTACTTTATTGCTAAATCAGACGAACTGAATTTCAATAAAAGCAATTCGTTTAATTTCTAAATTCTCACTTCTATATAATTTGCAATTTTTCGCCATTTGAAATGGACGCTACTTAATTCGTTCGAAGTTTGGACTAGAATTTAGAGAGTTGAATTATGCATTTAAGCATGCGTTACGAATTCCTAAAATTAAGAAAGATCAATCCAGCTACAATAGTGTTGTTTAATTTGTTTATTTATTGAGATAAATCTCTGAAACTTTCCATACAAAATTATGAGATCTTCCACGTCATAAAAACAATAAAAAAACCCATAATGCAACGTTGCGTATCCGATGACTAAATTCGTAATACAAATATTACGAAATAAAAGATAATGTGACTACTCATAGTTCCAAAAATCCAAATCGGTTTAAAGAAATAACGAAATACTTTCGCTCTCTCTGAGTTCGTCTCGTTGGTGACAAAATCAGCTTATAACAATAGAATAATAGGTCACGAATTAGAAATAGTCGTTAAAAAGGCAGAGGACCATCTGAGAAAATATTCAGTAAAAGATACAAGTAGAATTAGGTACCGTGCTTCTTTCACTTGTTATTTCTACGTAGGATTCCACAAGGTAGTAGGTTTATTGCTGTTTTAGATTTAGCATCTCGTTAGACGGTACCAGGAGAACATGCCGCACACCCACGCTGCCCACCAGACCCGGATGACTTGGAACTTTCACGCTGGTGATAAAAAAGTGTTAAAATAACTGAATATGTAGACCAGGAATTGCTAACCTTTAGTTTTGTGGCTGCCTGATAAGTTTATGAATATGTATGTACATAATCAATTGAACTTTTGGAAGAAAATGTACATCTCGCCCAGTGTGTCGTCAGGAAATCAAAAATTGCAATTGGACTTCGTCCGAGTTAGATTAAGATCTTGGACTAAAGATATTATAACTGAAGGGTTTCGAAAAGATAAATTGTCAATCAAATTGGATAACAAGTTCTATTTATCAGAAAGTGTAAATTTAAGTTTGGATTTGTTTTTATGTAATATATAAACAGTAAACTTAAATATATACAACGGTGTGTAACGGGTGTTATCATACAAATAAAATGGTAAATCTTAAATTTTAAATTAATTAGAAATATATAGTCTTAAAAATGTTTAACTGGAAGTTAATGCGGACCTACATATTCTATTTAGTAATAAGCGAAAAGAATATTGGGCAGTAATTAAAGGGATGCAGTGAAGGAAAGAAGTGGGTGGCGGAGATAGAGAAAAGGAACGAGGAAAGAGAAGGAATGGCAGAGTAAAAACAGGAGGGAGAGTAGCAGGAGGAGCGAAGCAATAGCAGTAGCAGTTTTATTTTTATTTTTATTTTTATAAGCATAATTTATTTTCTCTTTTAGAAGGAGTGAGAATGTTTAGATAAAATAAGGATCAAAATTGAACCAAGCACAAGCATATGTAAATAAATGAGTTAAGGCACAAGAATGTAGTGCCCAATGGCAAAAACTTTAAAATAAAATATGACTAATATTCTATTTATTATATAGTTGCTTTATCCATTTAAGTTATCCCGGATCGAAATTTAATAAACATCAATAATCGATGACGAAGAACTCATTTGAAGAGAGCAGGTGTTTGTATAACATTCCAACCCAATTCATTGGTACCGTACACGTAGCTGTACTACAAGTACAACAACGTAGTAAAGGTTGCCTTCCTCTGACGAAGAGAAAGAGTTAAACAAGTACAGTGTAACGAGACCTGGTTACATAAAACAATTTTTTAGCAGAGCGATGCTTTTGTTATTTGTTTGCATTAAAGTGTTACGAATAAAACAACAAACACGACTCGACATGGCTGTCTATAGTAGCGAGTCATGCATCAGTTGACAAATAAATGAGATTAAGTATTTATGTATTAGATCACACCCCGAAACAATGGCCGTTATGTCACCCGAAATGTCACGCTCGTTACGTCAAGATTTGATGAGATTCAGCTTTCTTTAATTGTTTATTTGTAAATATTGTAAGAGTTTATTCTTTACGTATGCAAAAATATTCATTTATCTTTCATTTAAGATTGAATGATTTAAATGCATAAATTGTCAGTGTTGAGACAGTTTGTTTCAATATTTGGGGCATGTGCAGTGGCGTATTTATGATAAGGGTTACATAGTATGTGAAAAACGTCTTTATGGGCTTGTGTCCTATGTCTTAATTTTTATAAAACTGTGCTATATATTGATCAAGTTGGTTACCAGAACCTCAAATGTCTAATTATTTTTTAATAACTCCTTATATTTCAGGAGATATTAACAATTAAAAAAGTCATTTTTTCTCTTTAATTATTAAAGGGATTCAACGTTGGACAACATTCCAACTGCATGTGACATTACAGTCGCTAGTTGCTATCTCTTTTATACAACAGAGCGTAAAAGAGATAACATATTCAAGATAGAACTCTGGTAAGTTTACAGGTTACCAACCTTACAGCTCATAAATCTCTGCTATATGTATTTGTATATCAAATATTATTTACAGGAACAATAAAATTCCAATATTATGTCTGCCGTAGCAGGGTTAAATAGAATAAAACTTTATATTTTTTGACTTGATTATTTGACTACCAACAGCTACAGAACATTACCACAGCACTGACCTACTCAACAAATAACTGACGTAAAAATGCATTTCACGTCATAAAAATATGGCCGACCATTTCTAGCGCTAAAACTACAATTCAAACTTTTAATTGCTATATCTCCGTCAACATTTAGATATTTAATAAAATAGACACGCCAATACACATTTATTACGATCAATTTCAATTAACGATTGAATACCTGGTATACTACCCAGGTTGAAAATGGAGCCTGGGTACCTGGGTACAAAATTAATCACATATTTTATTAAGGTTGTACATAAAAATGCGTATTCCTTATAAGAAATATATGAAACTGTAAATTGAGTCACGTTATTGCGTTGATCACGAACTTGTAGTGTGGACGTGATGTGCGTCTCATCCTAAAATATAAGGGGAGTGAGGAGGGGGTAATAGTCCAGCCATATTCACGATACATTCTACCAACGAGCAAGTGGAACTGACATTTCACTTTCAATGCTATAGCAGTTGAACGGAGTTCAAACTTTCCAAACAGTTTTGCATCACCATTGATTATATTATATTTACAAATTCTGTTAGCAGTTCTATTGGAAAAATTTGCAATTTGGATTTATGTTGACAACCTGAATTTAACTCTTCCACCGGTGGTAATCATTGTATGCTCCTTGTAAATCCAGTAAACATTTTGGAGTCACTTTGCCACTATATTGAAGATGAGTATGATTTTTTTGTCAAGAAAGAGTTCATTTACAGTCCAGTTTTTTACAGTTGTTCATATGAAATGTCTATTTTATAGGCTACGAATGGCGAAACCACTCCACCTGTCGGAATAAAAATGAAGATAAAGTTGATGCGAACTATAATTGAAGTGCAATAGTGATAGCAACGGCACAAAACAAAACACTTTATTAAATTGTTTACAGGGAAAGTGTTTAAATATTTTTTACAAAATCTGTTAAAGATTCATACTTATAATATATTTAATTAGTGCTTCCCCCGTCGGAGCGCAACGTATAATATACTTAATTTGATTATTCAAATTATTTCTTAATTTTATCATGCTAAATATATACACAAATATACATCGGGAGGTATACCATGCGATTGCAATTTAATTTTAGAGTAGACTAGAGTAATCATCTGGGATCTACTATAAATTTCTCTCGAAGCGAACTTAAATTAAGGCTTCTGCAAGATTAAATACGCCTCTGTATACCACTATATTATACGCATCTTTATTGCCATTGTTCCACAATTCAATCTCACTTTCAATAATCACTTTCGGACGTGTTTAATTATTTCCCAATTGATGATTCCGAAACCGGATGATTCGTCATTATTCAAAGTTCACTAATCATCTAACGCCGGTCGAATTGTTTAAATGATAATCTCTAAAATCATCAAGAAACGAATGAGTAAACAATTACGAAAGCAATAATAGGAAGAAAGTAAGTAAAAACAATTTAAAGCTTGATCGGTTGATGATTGGTGGAGTGGAGCAATTAAAAGAAAGTGAGTCATCATTGTTGATAAGTTTAGATTTGAATCTCGAACGACTAGCTACTTCAACTATAAGTGGTTGATCTTATCAATATGTCAATATTATCTGGTTCATTCATATTATCAAATAAATCTATAAAATGTTTTATTTGCTTCATTTAGCAATTTGCTGTTACGGCGGAAACCATAAAAGAAACGGTAAAAATTTTAATTCTATTTTCTTTAAACAATTTGAAGTTTTTAACGTCACGTGGAAAGTTTCAAATTTGTTAGTTTGCTACAAACTAATTTCAAGGTTAATTTTCTTTTTTCATATAGAAAATCAAAGCGCAGTAAAAGTTACAAGCATATTAGTAAGCTGCAAGTTAATTCTAAGATCCTGTGAAGAGCTTATTTTGAAATTTATATCACCTTACAAAAATCTGTTAGATTCTTTAATTATATATCACACGAGTAGAGGAACAAGGCAGGTTTTAGAGCAATTATTCATCATTAATAAATTAGATGAGTAAAATTTAGAAAACAATACTATAATGTGTTAATGAACGTTTTACTAACGTTACTTACATTTCTGAAGACAATTCGAGAAAGTACAAGCTTAATCATATGTGTCATCATCAAGTGATTCGAACAGTTACTTAAAAACGAAACGCAACCTGGTTATCTAGATGTTAATCACTAATTAGCAGACGTTAATATTACATGATTTGTTAATTTGTAACGTTAACACTCTATATGAAGGAAATTCTTTAAACTGTTAATGATGGGAATAGAAAACAATTAAAAAATGTTTAATTTTAAATGTATCATGAGTAAGTTATTATTTTTACCTTTTTGTTTTATGTCTTTGTTCTATTTATAGCTTGTTGATAAGCTACATCAAGGTCATCAATGAGAAATTCTTGCGGTTCTGTAACAAATAAAGTAAATTTATTGATTGTGTTATGTATTTTATTATTAGCAAAGTATATTTTTAAAAAAATATCTATTTGAATGCATAGACTAGATCATTATTAGCACTAAAAACAATATATACATTTATAAACATTTGTAATTTAAAATGACATAATTACACAGAAACGTAAGTAGATTATATAGATGTACTAGCTTTTACCCCCGACTTTTTATTTTATTTTTCTACTACTTAGATGTTTTTAACTACTACTAGTTCCTACTACTTGAATAATAATATTTTTATTTATAAAATATGTAATGTATATTTTATTTATCACTAGCTGTCCCGGCCACGCGTTGCTGTGACTAACGTTTTTGTCATATTACATTACATAGCGCCATCTATTGAATATTTACTCAATCTAGTCAACAGAATATTTACTCAATCTAGTCAACAGATGTCGCCATCATCGTCGCCAGATGTCATATGTCATATACAGATAATTAATAGACAAATAATTTGCAATAAGATAATAATAAATTGAGATGTAAACTATCCTATCTTTCAAGTTGGATCAAACTGCACCCGGTGTACAAATTTGATTAAAATCGGTTAAGTAGTTTAGGAGTCCATCGCGGAGAGACAACGTGACACGTAATTTATATATATTAAGATTAAGATTATAATATTACGAGAATATTACCATTATTATAATACGAGATTTTTTTTATCGTGACGAGATTTTTTTTACGATTTTTTTTATCGTGACAATATTTTTTTAAATTTTTTCTCTACGAAATAAACAATTTTTAGGAAAATGTGCGGAGCCGTTTTCGAGCCACTATACGAATCTTACGCGATTCGTATAGTGGCTCGAAAACGGGAACTTTATATGTTTATTTGTTTATATGTTTACGCACATATAAACAAATAAACATATAAAGTTCCCTACCAGGCCCTCGAATTTTTCACGTTCCCTTAGTCCATAACCTTCTCTATCTTCCTTCGTCCAACTTTGTAATAAACGTATGATTAATTTTGGAAGATACATTACACCAAACTCAGAAAATAAAGTAATGGTGCTGGAGTGAAACCAGTAGAGCGATTCATCGGTCTCTACCATTGTACCGTCAAGTTATTATTAATTTTCGTTTCAACTTCATTGTACTTAATTTTTTAACAAACGCTAATTGGGTAAATTAAAATTCAATGGAAAGCGTGGAAAACAGTTTGTGCGTTATCTTGATTAAAACAAATTTATTGCAAATGCTCCGTTTATAGCAGTGTTGGACAATTGTTTCAATTGCTGTGTAAGCTAACTCTTGAGAAGTGATTTTATTATAAATTAGAGTGTGAACCATGTCTTATTTCCTTTAAAACTATACTATATCTATGGCTTGGCGCTAAAGGAGCCAATGTCATGTGGAACAGTCCAAGTCAAACCATAATAAAATAAAACACTCGGATGCTTGGATATCACTGGAATACGTTTACAATATTTGTACATCGTATGAGTAGATATTGTACAATTATTTTCTACCTTTAGCGATATAAATCGTGCGTTTTTAACACTATTAAACGGCCGTGATTTACAATCCGTATTACAGAAGTACCACAAATCACAAATCCAAACTTTCCACAATATATTTATCACACGAAGTCTGACCGAATCGAGTGTAGAGGTAGAGAAATTTATCGGCAATTGTTTTCAATCGTTGTACAACAATGCGTCTGTTCTCATTATCCTTATTAATAATGTGAATATCATTATCAATGTGTAAATCAACGCACAACAATAGTTTTGTGACTTACTGGGCTTGTGACGCCCATCTTTCTTTCGTCGGGTTTCGTAATATGTTTTATTATGCGTGTACTAGCTCCTTATTGTTCTAAATTTCCAAGAGATTTTATTTTTGGTCTTTCCGGTGTTTTGAAATTAATTTTACTGGTCTAATTATAGACGCACGCATGTGATTAGAGCTGGGATATAATGGGTAATTAGGTCTACGTGTTATAAACCTCATAAGCAGAATGTTATACATTTTTGTATAGAGGATATCATTATCATGACGCAATTTGGTCCTCATGGGTAATTAATGCAACATTTCTTTTTGGAGCCTCAATCTCATGATTCATTCACAAATTTGTTCCCAATAAAAAGTATAAATAAACATTTGAAATGAAAAATATCAAAAGCACAATCTTATACCTAATAAGGTCATGGAAATTGCCCCAGCATAGTTATGCCCTTGATTACCTAATTATTCTGATAATTAAGAGTCGATTTACCATTTCGAACTCGAGATAATCGTGTGATTACTTAGTTATTTTTAGCTCAAACTTTCCGTCAAAGGCTGTGAGAAAATACAGTAAAAATGACTACATGAAAATAGTGCCTGGACATTATTATGGACATAGCAATATTTATTAATAGCTATAGGAATTTTTGTCATAAATTTGTCATATTTCTGACAGTGTATGGAAACGGTATATACTCCTAAACCATATACTCCTATTTTCTTTTTTCTTTTAATATAGTTTCTCGGACTTCCTAGGCACGTAGCCCTGTATCGCCCCTAAAATTGTTCTACTTCTTCTTATACGTTATATCCAGACAACAAGAATGGTCTATTCATGGCTACTGCAGTTATAAATTTCGGTTTTTCAATCAAAAGGGGGTGTTAACAGGAAGCGTCTGCGAAGTCTGTAGCACCGCCCTTTGGAATCCATTTCTTGCCATTGCTGTTTTTGCCTCTTCACCACATTCGCATTTAGAGTTTGGAATGATTTTGTTTCTTGCTAGATGTTTCGGAGCTCCAGTATGATTCATTCTTAGTCTTGAGGTCATTGTTATTAATCTTCTTGGCCATTTTAGTTTGGCAAACCATGGCTTACGTCTCAGTATTGGTTGTATTTTATAAAATGCTCTACCTTTATCAATATACTACTATTGTAAGAGGTTACACATATAGGACTACTGGGATCAAATGCATTAAGCAAACAACTCTTCATTAACGCTCTAGCTGCCAATGTTGGAATTAATGCATATGTATGAATGCAGTCACTTTCTTTTCGAGGCGTTAGTATGCTTCGTGCGGGTTATACCAAGTTCTTATACTTTTATGCTAATAATTCGATGGACTGCATGTGGAATGACATGCCACATTCGCTTCCTCGCTTACTTGTTTGGTTCTGAATTTATTTTATTGCCTACCACCTGATCCGACAGACGTTGCTGTCGAAACTTCAATACAATTTCTTCACAGTTCAATTGAAAATAAACAACTGAATCAAGTTTTCGTCACTATTAGCTTGATTCACAATTTGATAATCAGGTGAACGTCATTTACGCACAAAGTAGCAAAAATCTCATAGAAAAAAGCACTTTCAGTTTTTTTAATGTATTTAAAAGACGCTATGAAGATGCTTAATATTAATCTAGGCGCACACTGGATAAATGTAATATATAGTGACACAACTGAATTTAGATAATTATTCTCTAAATTGGCTATATTTTATTGTAAATAATTTTCTAAACCTGGTGTTCTTTTAATCTTTATCGATAAAGAGCCAGTGTATACCCAGACCTACATATATTCAAAAATTAAAAGTTACTAAAGGTCATTATTTTAATATTTTCAAAATGAAATTAATTGCAAGTAAATTTAAATTTACGATGCCATTAAAATATGTGTTTCTGCAATAAAACGACTCTAGTAAACAAATAACTGTTCTGTTGTAATTTGTGGGTGGTCTTTTGTTAGACGTGACCCCAGTCAGACCCCAAAGAGAAACGTCTATCACACGAGTACTCGTAAAAGTCACCAGGAGTTCCCCAGAGCACACTATGTCAACCGCGGAGCAATGTGATTTGATCGTGATAAGGTTTGTAATGAATGATTATTGGTAACCAATGCTTCCATTCAGAAATTTTAAATAAACCCAGAAAAAACCTAGCTTGTTTTAGTCGTCATATATTGGTCCCACTTCTGAATAGTGATCGATACTTTATAATACTTTAAAAGATCTTGTTAAGAAGTTTTATGATTCTATCAATCCCAAAAAGGTTTATTTGTTGTTTAAAAAGCAATAAAATAAGTCACAAAGCGTTGTATATTAGGAAACATTTTCTAGGTTTTCTTTTGATATTAAATAAACTTTATTAGCTGCGTTTAGCATGATAGAAGTTTTAAAAACTTTAAACACGTGTTTCTACAACGTACTGTTTTTGTACTACGAATAATAAACATTCGTACTCGAACACGCATAAGTGTTATAGGTCTTAAGTCGAAGCCACTGAGCCACAGCGCAATGGTGCCGAATTTATCTGCTTGTTGATAAATAAACAACCATTTTACAAATATGTTATATAAATTAGTGTAATATAAAATAAAAGCGGTTCAAAAAAAGAATTTCTATATTTAAAAACAACGTAACACACACAGCAAGTTCGTTATTATTAGTACATGAGTTCGAGAAAGTTAACCGCAAAAAAAAACCGTTGTCTTTTAGATTTATTAGCGGTATAATTTTATACTCTACAGAAAAATTCCTTGAGATTTAATACGCGTACGAGTATGTTGATCCGGGGAATGGAGGGGCGTGGGGTGAGTGGTTTACGCAGCATCTCCTGCGGCTATCACTTTTACTTTCAAGGGCTGGGTCTTGGTCCAGCTTGAACTTGCTTGACCAGAGACTGGCGACGACCGCGGGACATGCACGCTCTTTCATACTAACATAAATTGTTAATTAACAACCTTTCCCAATGAATCGTTTCAACTTTATGGTTCTCATAATTAACGAGCGATTAATCAAAGTTATTGATAGCTTATTTGGATTTATTGATAGATTAACCTCTTTCTATACGGAACAATATTTGTGAATTTTGGAGGATATTCAATGTGTTCGAAATGGAGTAATGGGCTTGTGTCCTACATCTTAATTTCTATAAAAGTGTACTATATATTGATAAAGTGGGTTACTAGAACCTCAAATGTTCAACTATTTTTTAATAACTCCTTATATGTTAAGAGATATTAACAATTAAAAAAGTCATTTTGTCTCTTTAATTATTAAAGGGATTCAACGTTGTACAACGCATGCGACCTTATAACCGTTATGTTGCTATCTCTTTTATACAACAAAGCGTAAAAGAGATATATTATTGACAAAACTCTGACAAGTTTACAGGTTACCAACCTTACAGCTCATAAATCTCTGCTATATGTATTTATATATCAAAATATCAAATATTATTTACAGCTATTTCAAGGAACAATAAAATTTCAATATTATGTCTGCCTTAGCAGGCTTAAATAAAATAAAAACTTATTATTCTTTGACTTGACTTGATTATTTCGATTACCAACAGCTACAAAACATTGTCACAGCACTGACCTGCTCAACAAATAACTTACATTCAAATGCATTTCACGTCATACAAATATTGCTAGTTCTAGCGCTAAATCTACAATTCAAATTTTTATTTGCTTTATCTCCGTCAACATTTAGATATTTAATAAAATAGACACATCAACAATTGAAAAATCGACCCCTAAAAAATCAGTACACAAGCCCAATAAAAAAAAATGGAATTAAATTTCATTCATTTCATTTTTTATTTGGTTCATAAAATTTTAGATCTTTTTTCTTTTTGTTTTAAAAAGCGCTGTGCGTAATTGGCATACAACATAAACAAGTTTCAATTTCTTTAAAGCTACAGACTTCGTAAATAAGTTGTTTATATTTTTTATCACAAGATAATTTCAATTTTACTTTCTATAACAGGTTAGGCCATTGTAACTAGTTACCTCTTAAGGCGACTTGATCTCTTTTAACAATATCAAATAATTGCTGCAGGCTTTACGCTAAGTCCACTTCGAATTGCAACACTGTTTAAGTATTGAAGCAATCTCTGGACAAACTAGAGACTGAAGTTTGTTAGAATGCGATAATTAAATATTCATCTATTCAAAGAATTTGATTTATGGAGATAGAAATAGAATACCTGAGCTATTTATGGTAGCCGACATTGAGTTTGCTTTGAATCCACAATTCGCTGTTCTGACCATATTTATGAGCAGATGTTTTTCTATCAAAGGAATGATTTTCATTGATAAAATTCCCATGGGAATTTGCAAGAATGTTAATGAAAATGAAATTATTCCTTTAGTTTAAGTTATTTAGATTAAATATTTTGAAAATTTATTCTAAGAAACTTTTAATGAGCGCGGTTAATTGTACAAGTAATTATGAAAGTGATCTAAGTCATACATTTCTAATTTCTAAAAGAATTTTTTTGCAACTATAACAATTTTATGACTTAATAAAAAGATATGTGATAAATTCGCTTTCTTAAATATTTGACTTAGACCGCTTTCATAATAACCTGCGCAATTATTACGATTCGCCTGAATTTTAAACGAAATGACACAGATGATCAAAACTCGTTCGCATATTAATTAGATCACTTTCTAAAATTATTTAAGAAATTCGATTTTTATTTTCATTTTATAATAATATGCAAGAATATTTAAAATATATAAATAAAGTAATCTATATAAATATGTATATATTTACTCTTATTTATTAGTTTAATTTAGTAATTTATAGCGTTTTCTATTTTCGATTCAGTTCTCCCTTTTTTAATGCACTATGTGTCATAATTTTAACCCTTGTGTAAACTTCGGTTAAGGGATATATTCACGAACTGGTGATACACCCTATGATAAGGGTCACCCTATGATATCACACTATGATAAAGGTTCTCTTTGTACTCCTATCTCGTTAAACTAACCATCAATATATGGCAGCAGTAGTTCATAGTATGAATTCTACTAGTCTGTAATTGTGTACACTTATTTTACACTCTTGCACGCATTTCGCCTTATTATCGACTTCCTTGATATGCAGAACATAGTTCGTGAGTGGAATAATTACTCATAATCAGTTAAATGAGATATTAAGATTTATTACGATAAAAAATAAAACAAATAACTTTTTAAAAAATGATTATTTGTTCGCTAATTTATAAAATTATTATTCATTATTTATAATTTCATTATAATTTACAAATTCCTCTTTAGGACGTGATGCGATTTGAATGAAAGAAATGGAAAGAAATTTGACAACTAAAACATATACACCGAATTTTTTAAATAACATTGCATTTATGTTGAGTGTTAGTTTTTCTCGAAAACCACGGAAATAAATGACAAAATAGGTGGCTAAATAGAGTTTTCAAGTTTTTGTGCATTTATACAAACAATTTTCTGCTACTCTTCTTCTTGATATGCAACAAATTCCAAGAAAGTCTTCTTTCTTTTAAAGAAGAAACAACAACTTTCTTCTTTTATCTTTGCCCCTCTTTTCATCCTAAAAACAGTAAAGTGAACCTCGTCTCATCCTAACCGTTATTATATGACCCTCGCCTAATCCTAAATAAATTTACTTATACGTTAAGCATTTTAATTATTTTTCAATTATTCGTTATATTATAGGATATATTAACAATTGGATTAGTTATTTTTGTCCCTTTAATATTTAAAGGTACAAAAGTTATAAAAAATAAAAGGGAAGTTTTATGTGTTAGTCTGCGAATGTTTTCTTATTATTGTTCATAATTTTAAAGTTTTCTCATATAATTTGCTTTTTATCGCCCTTGAAAAGGTTCCTTTAACAAGAGCTGTCATTTTAAATTTCCCACCTGTTTTTGATTGTTAGCAATCGTTATTGGGGTGACATTTGGCAAATATTCTGTTCCATTACTTACCTCAGAATTTGTACTTATTTGTACTTATTGCATTTTTCTGTTGATTTGTTTACAAATATTCGGTGTTCAAATCAAAAACTAATCGATACATGTTCCTACATCAATAAAGCTTCAAAATATCTTCCAAAATAATTCCAACCTTTAATTCAAATAATAAGTTAGGCGCTATAGGTAGTTGAGTATGCAAAATGTGAGAACCGACAACTATGGTCGGATTCTTATACCTGAGACTTCAAATAATAACAAAACACATCTTGCCACCAGCTGTGATGGTCCCTTCCCACTCCCTTCACATCCCTTCTCCTATACTTAGCAAATATCGGGTGTCTTGGTCTATGGTTCGATGGTTCTCATACAAAGAAACATTTTCTAGGATGTTATTTAGCTGCTGAATCACGGGGTGAAAGGATATGCAATATTTTGCCAGCATTACATGCTATAAGTGGTTGCGACACTACTAGCAGAATTGGCAGTACAATTCAATGTTTGAAAGCTGCGTCTGAAGATTTTGTACGAACAGCCCTTATATCTTTGGGAAACCTTGACCTAAATAATGAACAATTGAAACAAATAAGAGTAGAGGGGTAAAAAAAAATGGACCAAATATTTGACCGGCAAGATCCGCATTATTAATTTTTGACCTTTTCTTAACTTAAACTCATTGGTGGAATTCGGTCCTCACATTTTGCATACTCACTTACCTCTAGCGCCCGGTCTACAAGTATTTATTTTAAAATATAGCTATAAAAAATTATTAGAAATCATTAACATGACCAACAAATTTCTTAAACATATTTTTAGCGACTTCAAGTTTCACGTGGAATAACTCTAAAGATCCAAAGAGCATGATTAATCGCAAAGAAATTCAGTAATATACAAAATAAATTATTTATGCATATTTTAAATTCGTTGAATTTCGTATACGATTATTTATAAGTACGAGTATTATTAAAGTAAAATTAGTAAAAATAAATAGTAGAAAGTGTTATTCTATGTGAATTTACAAGAAATCAGCCAAAAACAACGGGACCCCCAATTTCAATATTGATCTTACGATGATGCATCAAAAATATAATGTACGATTGTTGTTATCTGCCAAATAGAAACAAAGCTTTAGCTCTTGGCTGATATTTTGATGATTTTTATTTTTAATTACAAGCGCAAATGATTGGTACGGCTTTCTCTGATCTCAGCAACCTCAAAACCGATTGACATTTAAACAATGGGCTTGTTATTAAAAAAATAATTGATTTACTTTTTCAATTACCACGTAATTGCCCGGATCCAATAAAAACGGGTTTACCTAAAGGTTAAATGGTTAAGCTATACACAGGATGCAATTTATAGCATAAAAAAAATTAAGGTGAAATATTACTTCATGGTTCTATAGTTATATATAGCTGGCAACAGTGTACTAAAATGACAATTGATTTCGATACTCCATGTTTTCAATTATAAAAGCGTTAATAACTTTGCACACGATTGAGCTATTTAAACCATATAAAAACTAGGATTTAAAGAAATGTTCTAATTTCTATAAGAGTGTTCGTTACGATTTACGTATATGTAACGTATATTTAATATAAAAAATTAACCTTTTACATAATTTTTTTTAAAATTGTATAATAAAAGTTATTTTTTGGTATAAATTAATATGTTTTCTGACATCAATAAAGCGTTTTATGCAAAGTTATTATGTTAAGATTATGTTAAGCTTTCGTAAATAATAAAACATAACTTTAGTTAGACAATTTTAGTTAAATAATACTACTTACAGCTGTCTCCAGCAAATCATAAAATTTTTATAATTTTTATAATAAGTTATAAAGAAGAATAAAAGAAACTGATTACTTATTATTCAACAGATTTTATAGAGTGATGTTTATATGCAATCAATTCTGTAATGTCAATAACATAAATAAGCAACCAGTAAATCTGAAGTGTCTTTATGTAATGTAATGTAATGATTATTTATATTAAAATGCACATACATAATTGCATTAAATAGCGTTGCATAAATATTTGCTAAAGAACATTTAAATGTTTAATAATATTTACTTATACCATAACATGTAATGTTACGGTAATTAAAGAACTATTTATTTTGATTTCAATGCAATAACATTTATGTTTATAGTATTTTATTTTTATGTTTTAAAAGGATTGTATATTTGATATATAATTTGGTTTGAATATCTGATATGTTTCTTTGCATTTATCGAATTTATTATATCGAGATAGAGGTTCGGAGCTTTAATATTTTAGTGCTGGATTTAATATAAAGATGTCCATAGTAATAAACTTTTTTAATTAAATTATAAATTATAAATTAATTTGATAGAATGATATAAACATGTTGCCCATATAGTAGGCGAGAGCGTTTATGTAAGCTGTGTCTTCGGGTTCGATCTCTCAACGAAGTACTATACTATATCTGGGTTTGGTTGTTGTCAAGTTTCATTGATTATGTCCTTCTTTACATATTCATTAAATTATTAGGCAGTGGTATAATTCACATACATGAGGCCTCGACACCATCAAAATGCCAACTTTGTATAAGGACTTCGTTGGTGGCACTTATTATCAAAATAAATTTAGCAATTAAAAAACTATAACTACAACAATTTTATCAGAATATAGTAATATTAAGTATAAAGAACAACGGTTTCACAAAGTGTAACAAGACGTGACAAGCGGGCGGAGGGAGAGGTAGAAGTCATATAATCAAAATTTGATTTCCAAAATAATACAATACTAGTATGGTAGCGTTTGAAGGGGGGGGGGGGGGGTTGCATAAGAAAGCGTAACAAGATGTGACAAGGTTAAGCTACATATAATTAAGAACGCAGTAAACAATTTGATGAAGTGTCCCTTTTTGTGACGTTTCTATCACTATTTCACTTCAATTATAGTTCGCATCAACTTTATCTTCATTTGTATTCCGACAGGTGGAGTAGTTACGTCATCTGTAGCCGATAAAACAGACATTTCATATGCACGATTGTGAGAAACTGAACTATAAATGAACTCTTTCATGACAAAAAAATCATACGCATCTCCAATATGATGTCAAAGTGACTCCAAAATGCTCCAAAATGTTTACTGGTATTCGACTTCCAAAAAAGGAAAAAACCAGCAAAAAAACTCTCTTTTTTCATATGAGTGACATCACAATACTAGGGGGTTGTACATAATGTGGAACATGAAGTGACAAGGGTTAAAATACAATGAAATTTTATGAGTTTATTTAATTATAAACATAGTAAAATTAGTGTCAGTTCAACTTTTATGGCGAAAAAAATACTTTGGTCATAGGAAGTCAAACAAAATATTATAAAATACAAATACCTCTATAAAAAAACTATTAGCGTAATAATATGTTAATAGCAGACAAATAGTAAATATTGAGTAATGTTTGTGTGGTTTCACGTAATGATACACTCCGAAAGAAGGTACTGGTAAAAACGATGCGTTCCGCTAGTTGAACATACCACAGCCCATAGTCATACAGAGCTGCTGCTGTTCCTCAGATGACTAAATTTCTTATTACTAATTTTTATATTTACTTAAACTATTATATATTATATAACAGATTCTATTTACATAACATGCATATTTATCATTGCATCATATTTACTTACTAATAATTATTTTCATTTATTAATAAACCTATTGTAGAACTGTTTAAATTTTGTATATAATTGTTGCTTATAAGATAATACTTCATCTAAAGTATCGTTCCCACTCACTTTGTTTTTAATTTTGTATTTAATTTAAATTGTATAGCATAAGGTCATTCCCTGCACCATTTTTAATTTAGAATTTATTATACATTTTCTTCTACTCACTGCTTTAATTTAATTTTGTATTTAATTTAAATTGTTTAGCATATGGCAATACGCGTAGTCATTCACAGTACCATTTTTAATTAAATTTATTTTTTAAGTTTTCTGAGTTTTTTTAGAACCTTAAAAAGTCCAATGTTTTAAATTAAAAATATTAAATTAAGAAAACTATATTATATTATAACCTCCAAAATGTGACAATCCGTCAAAATGCAGTAGAATTTACTTTTAAAAGAAGTTCAATGTCAATTTTTGAAAAATATGGAAGAGAAAACAATTTCTATTACTAATTGCTATTAAAAACAGCAATTTTAATTATTTCACATACAATTTTAGGTCCAAGTGTCAAAATTTATACTGATGCATACGCACCAACTAAATTAACTTAATTTAAATTAAAACAAAAATGTGAAAAGAAATGCTTAAAGGAAAACTTGAAATCTAGATTACAATATTAAATAAAAACAGTAAATTAAATATCAAAACAGTGAGTGGGAATGAGGCTTTATAATATGACCAAAATCCAAAATGTGACAATTTATCAAAATGCAGTAGGGTTTATTCTTAAAAGAAGTTCAATATTAGATCGTCAAATTTGTGCATTATGGTAAAAACTCTAAAGATCTCAAACATTAATCCTTTTTAAAAAGGAAAGTAAATGAAGAAGGAAGAAATGAGACCGATAGTATGTATAACAGAGGTGATACTACAGACACATAGAATTTATCGTATCGAACGCGGAAGGGAAGCGGAGAGTGAGGGAAGGCATATGCAGTGACAGTTTCGGATTTTAGTTAGTAATGCAAATTATTGGAAATACTCTTAATCTCTTGCAATGCATATCGATGACGTCATTGCGATAGGCAATCCGTGCGGCCTTGTGGACGCTTACCGTCATACGTGGTCTAGCCAAACACCGGTACAGTGGGTCATGTCATAAACGTACAAACAGTTTTGCGCGGTGAGTACTATGCGTGTAAATGTTTAATTAGCCATTCAAAGCTAATCATTGCATCATGTTTAGATTCGAATGAGTAGCATCTTCACGACCTCAATTATGTTATTGTAAAAAATTAAGGAAAAGAAAGTAAAAACTGACAGATTCCTAGTAAACTGTGCTACTCGCAATGAGGAGTGGTACAAGGACACTACGGTACGACCAATTTCATTGGGTGAGTGTGCGTTTGCAAATTGAGTTAAGTAATTAAAATGATTTTCGAATACTACAGCGTAATACACATAGACGAAGTGAGGCACATTTAATGACAATCTGGGAAACATGATCTTGAGGCAGTGGCGTAGCTACCGTTACGGGCAAGGGTCTATCTGATAAGAATACATCCACGAGTTACGTAAATACGTCCGTTACATATGCTGCGATACTCGACTCGCGGTCTTATGTATCATTCCCACTCACTGTTAAATTTTGTATTTAATTTAAATTGTATAACATATGGAAATATGTGTAGTCATTCCCTGCACTTTAGAACCTTACAACTCAGTAAACAATTTGATGAAGTGTCCCTTTTTGTGACGTTTCTATCACTATTGCACTTCAATTATAGTTTGCATCTACTTTATTTTCATTTGTATTTCGACAGGTGGACATTTGTAGCCGATAAGATAAACATTTCATATGAACGACTGTGAGAAACTGAACTGCAAATGAACTCTTTCATGACAAAAAAATCATACGCATCTCCAATACGATTGCAAAGTGACTCCAAAATGTTTACTGGGAAAATTCAATATTTCTTAATTGAAAATACTAAATTAAAAAAAAAAAATACTATATTATATTATAACCTCCAAAATGTGACAATCTGTTAAAATGTAGTATGATTGATTTTTAAAGAAATCCAATGTCAGTTTCTCTAACTAACTTAAATTAACTAAACTCAAATTAAAACACGAATGTGACAAGGAATGCCCTTTCTGAAAAGCTGAAATCTATATTAAAATATTAGATAAAAACTTTATGAAATAGACAAATATTTACCAGCAGAAAATTTCGCTCTCTCTTTAGAGATTTTACTTTCAAAAAGCAATGTTGCCGGTGCTGCCACATTTACAGGATAAATCCAAAATAAGTATATTATTTTCCACAACATATTTCAAACCAACTAAAACTACTATACCTTTCAATAATGTGAGAAAAGAATCAGGAATGTCTTCTACTACTACAAATGCAATAACTATTACAGCTATTAGATGTTTAGTGTTAAAAGCCAAAATGTATTAAAATTACGTAAAAGAATATTTTCACAATTTTTATAACTATAGACTCGAATTGTTATATAAATAAATAATCTATCATGAATCTAAACATGTAATAAGGATGATTTAATTAATGTAACTCTTTTATTACTATAATTTAACCCATTTCACAAGACGTCAATAATATAATATCTCTTAAATCGACGTTTTATAAGAAGAAGATTCATCAAAAATATGCCCACACCTAAAAAAACGTCATCAAAACTTGATTTGAATGGCTTCAAAATAGAAATTTTAATTACATGTTGTTATAATATACAAAATGATTAGTTTCGCGACCACACTATTCTCGCTTGGTTGTAACCCGACAAAGGTCACGCTCTTTGACCACCTGCAGCGTCCGAATCAACGCGGTTTGGTTCGGATTGGTTTGGTCGGTTTCTAATCATAATTATAAATTATCTAAACACATTGTTTTTACTCACTTTCTATATATACAATTTGAATTAATTGCTTTTTTTACGAAAAACTACATTTTTGTATAATAGATATCTTCTCTTCTTACAAAAGAGTTATTTCTTACGTAAAAATGTTACTTATCACATATAACGTTTCTGTAACCTATTTTATGCTATTACAACTATAAACTAACCTTTTAAAAAGGATTAATAAAATCATAACTCGTATTTTTGCAGAAGTTAGCGGGCGATTTTTAACAGTTGCAAAGGTTAATGAAATGTGTTTATTGACTTACATTTATCTTTGTCCCGATCCGATGCACATGATCATCAAGTTGCTGATCGTTTTACCTGAAAAGAAATAAAACTTGTTATAAAAGATAGTTTACAAATTAATCTAAAAATGTACCGCTTTTTAATAATTTTTAGTTACTTTGAAAACACTCGGATTTTAAATAATTTCTTATTTATTATTTCACAAAAATCAGGTAAAAAGGAAACATTTCTAACTCTAGGTATAATTTATGCTATATTAGCTATTGGTGTTTTAGGTTTTGTTGTTTAAGCTCACCACATATTTACACTTGGAACAGACGTTGACATACGAGAGGTGGTCTTAAATAAATTACAAAATAAGTTCCAATCAAGATAATCTCATGACAACCCGATCGGTGCCTTATGTGGTATTCCTCATACACAAGGTTAACATTACGAGTGCCTGAGAAGAGTGTAACATTTCTAATCAGGATACACCCCGGAAAATTGGTCTAATGGGGACGAACGCCCTGAAAATTAGGGGTAAGTTGCGCTTACTCTTAACTCTTACAAAATCGCTTAAATAGTTATAACTAATAATCAAAACGTTTTTATTATTTATAACCTAAATACCACACAATTGTGCTTTATTAATTGTTATATGCATTTAAATAAATAAATGCACCTTTTATAGAACAAATATTTTTCAAATACGCATTTATAGATTCATAGACATTCCACTGACAAATCAAGAACAAGTTTTTTGCAAAGTTTGGTCACAGCAACAAACAAATCGTCTAGCAATTTTATATCAATTAGTTATTGACAATTTATATGCTCAACTAAATTACCGGCTGTCTATTTTCATCTTGTTTATAAATCTGTGTGAATATTTGCACACGAACGACGCTTATTGAACATTTGATGTCAGATGTATAGATCCGTTATGAATTATGCATCGATAATAATAAACGATTATTATTAACCGTGGTCCATGACTCGACGACTTGTCGTCAATGCATCATCATCATCACCATCATTATCGTTATCGACATCATCAAGTGATTATTCATTTTATTGTAATTTCTAAAATAAGGTAAAAGAAATTGAAAAAACAAGTGAAAATTTATTTATATTTAATAGTTGTAGTATTTTAAGTAGTTTCGATTAATAAACGCAATTTACAGAGCCGAATTTAGCTAGAATGTATTTATTTATATGGGCTTACGATTTTTTAATTTTTGATTGAAATAAATAATAATATATGTATAATGGCGTTTTTATTTTTTGAAATATCTAAATGTTAACAAAGTTATAGCTATATCAAATTTGAATTTCAGTTTTACCGCTTGTTTTACAAGAAATATGTAGTAATAAGTAATCGAGATAATTTGTCCTTGTTTACAAACCGCGTTATATAATACTTCATGGGGCATACACATAACGCAACTGTTAGTAGTAAACGACGTACTACACACACACACTCATATACATCTCTCTTGTATAAAAGAGATGGCATATTTGCTACATGTGACGTACCATTTATTGGAATTTTCTATAACGTTGTATCCCTTTAATAATTTAATGAAAAATTGCTTTTTAATTGTTAATATCTCCTAAAATATAGGGTGAGTTATTAAAAAGTAATAGGACATTGGTTCAGGTAGCCAACTTTATCAATATATAGTACAGTTTTATAGAAATTAAGACATAGGACACAAGCCCATTGTAAGAAATATTTAAGGCACCAAAAAGAGAAACATAATATATGAAACTTAAATAAATTTATTTTTTTTTATTTATTTTGGCTTTACTTTACTTTACTTTAATAAATTTTGTAATAAATTTTGTAATATTCCTAGGATCAAAGTGCCGTTATGTATGGTAAGTACGACCCTGTCAATGACACAACACGAGAATCTGTAATTACGCGTATAAATTGATGAATAACGTTTGGAGCGATACAAAATAATAAAAAGTAATTAGTTCTAATAAGTTATTAAGTAGAGATCTTTGTTTTAAATTTAATTATATTATATTTTTGTGAGAATCTACGACGGAAATACAATCTCAATTTATGATCTTCATAAGGTTAACTGTACAACATTTTTAAATGTACTAAAAGTATTTAATAATTTCAAAACTTTCGCATTTTTATTATAAGATTTTATCTTGTGAATGTTTTACAGAAATATATTTATAATCGCTCATAAAATGTAATAAAACAGCTTGAAATAACTGGCGTCGAACGTGGAATTTATTATACAACTTCTGTTAGATAGCTATTTAAATTCTCATTCATTTCACTTTAATTTATATACATTACTTTGTTTAAGGTGAAACATTACTTCATGGTTATATAGTTAGATATAGAGGGTAACAGTGTACTAAAATGACAATCGATTTGCAACTAGCTCGATTGACAAGTGATTCGCGTTTATAGTTACTTACATAAAACGATATAAACATAAAAAACATGGTTTTTTATAAGAGCGGTATCTATAATACGATAATGAATTTTGTCTTATTTGTTTCTATATACATTATAGAAAAATAAGTAAGTCACCGATGATCTCTCGTAAATTGAACTATATCTTAAAAAGTAATGATAACATCGCATGTATTATTCATAAATTATTGCCTAATAAAAACCACTTGTTTCTTTTATTATTCAAAAACCAATTTCCTGCATTACCAGTTGTCGTAGTAATGTAGTATCATTGAGCCACTAAAATTAAGTTATTTTATCAAAGATTAAGTGTAATCATATATCACTTAGCTTTCTAAATGATTTTCTAAAGAAAACGAAAGGATTTTCAAGCCACAATTCTATTCATGTCCATGCAAGATGTACGCTGGCAGCATCTCGAGAAAGAATGCTCTAACAGTTTGTGACTGACTTCAAGTAGGTGTTATTATGATTTTAAATAAATAAAAGTAAGTATCACTTCAAATGTCCACTTCAATGGATATGATTGTTCGTTAAATACAAACACGTTAGGACTTCTTTTCACACAGAGATGGCGTTATGCAACGTTACGTGGATTTCATCATTTCTAACACAACTTGATGTGTTGTTAATACATTCCACTTCTATTTATGATTGTTTGTTTATATTTATGTATAGCTCTGTTTCTCAATCAGGTAGACGCTTTAGATTATATAAAAATTATCAAAAAAATAATTAGATTTGTAGTTAAGGTGAAACAATACTTGGCCATTTTTTCTCGCGAAATATAGATGGCGATACTATACAGCAGGTTAAATATTATCAAAAAAAACATGTTTTAAGTAACATTTAAGTAACTATAAACGCGAATCAAATTCTTAAGATATATGAGTTTACGGTCGAACTACCTTAAGTAAAACAAGAAGTTCCAAGTTTTGCTCTATTTATATTATTTCTATTAATGATCTATTTATAAATAAAGCTTGAACATTTATCTGACTCCTAAAGTTTATATGGTTTAAATAGCTCAATCGTGTGCAAATTGATTAGTAGTTAGTAGGGTATACTGTTGCCATCTACATCTAACCATATAACCATGAAGTAATGTTTCACCTTAAATAAAATATTATTCCGACGTCAACCAGGTGGGATGGGGTCATAATGCCCTGTGATTTTATAGTTTTTTCGTAAAAACATAACAAGTTCATTTAGAAATGATTCATCTTATTAAACAGATAAATCGTTAAATTTTCTTGAAACGGTAGAAATCAGATACCATGGGTGGGTCATCTTGACCCACTAGACAATTATTGTACTAATTTTCTACCATACTGACGTCAGGTTAAATGAATGTCAAGTAATTCATGATTTATGTTTTGTGGGGCACTAAATTTATTGAATTTTTGTTAACAACTCAAACGCATTTACATGTATACATGTATTCTTAGCTTACATGTATTCTTTTAAATCCTAAATAACAAAAAAATATATATAATATCCTGATTTTAAAAACAGCATAGCGGAAGTATTACAATAATTGATACGTTTTGTATTTTTATAATGTTAGTTTTAATAATTAACTAAAAGTCATTAACCTGTACGTTATGAATGAATGGAATGTATTGATTGTAGTTTTACAACTTTTCCTAGATTACAAACATAGAAGACCAGTACCGATTAAAAACTAATAGAACCAATTAACAGCATTTATCATATGCTAGTGATAATTTTTATATTTCGTATTAATAATATAAAAACTATCTCAATTACTAAAAGTGCTAAGTCATTCCCTCATACTGTTTTATTAATTTTTAATTTTAATTTTAATTTTAATTTCTATATGTTATGTTTTAGTTGTAGAACAGTGTATGCATTTCCAGCAATGTTTTAGTTTTTTATTTTGAATGTACTTAGTTTTGTGCATTTGTTATTCATCAGTAATATATTTCATGTAAAATATTATTTTATTTTATTTCTTTATTTTTCACAAGCAGAAAAAGAATTTTACTTATTACAGATTGTAGATACTTAAAATAGAAGTTGGTTTTCAGTATGGGAGAACCCATTTAATTATCAGGAAATCGGGACAGTCCGTATCTGCGATGGCGCTGCTTGCAGTGGACCCATAAACCGCGGTCCGCGACCTGTTCTCTTGAGCCCTGCTCCGGTTGATCCCGTGATGGAATGAGCTTGGAGAAAGTGGTCTTCACACATCTGTGGGTCGCTTGGCGCGCCTCAGGATTACTCGCAATATCGGAAGCAGGAAGGCCGTCAGCGATTTTCCGAATAAGGCCATGGCTTATAACAAGTTCTCGTATTTGTATAGACTTGTATACAAACATATCTTACGAGAGAAATGCACTTGCATGATATATGATTTTAATAACTTAAGGAGGTTTTCTACTTGACTACAAATTGCCCGAATTTCTTAATTTTGCACATTTGTACATTTTAACGAATTTGGTTAAATATCAATGATAATTTCTTTTATTTGAAATTCTGTTCTTCCTATTTCTCTATATACCACTCTATCCATTTGCTTATTTAGAGTAGTGCAGGTGTTCTTTTTTCAATAAACGACGAATGACGTCAGAGATGCGTTTTGTTATATTACGTCCCGTTGCGAGCGTGACGAAAGTGACGAGTGTTGTTTGAAAATTTCCAGATATCAAGGCAAATACAGTGCAACATAAATATATCAAAAATTTAATTAATTATTATTTTACACAATTTTGTTTAAAATATAAAGAAGTTTAGATTGCCGATTTTCACTTCGTTAATATTTTTTAATTTTAATCTTTTTGCCATTTGGACCTACATTCTTGTGCCTTAACTCATTTATTTACATCTCATTGTACTTAATTCAATTTTGATCCTTATTTTATTTAAACATTCTCACTCATTCAAAAAAAAAAACAATATACATCCTTATAAAAATAAAAACAAAACTGCTATTGCTACTGCTTTGCTCTCCTGCTACTCTCCCTCCTGTTTCTACTCTGCCATTCCTTCTCTTTCCTCGTTCCTTTTCTCTATCTCCGTCATCCAACTCTTACCTTCACTGCCTCTCTTTAATAACTGCCCAATATTCTTTTCGTTTATTACCTTTTTCTCACATGAAAACTTAGTGCTCCAATGTTTCTATCTCCGTTCCTCACACTCTCGCTATTCGCTATTAGTATCTGTTTTCTTTCTCCTCGTTTCCCAATCTGAATCTGGTTCACTTCGTTAAATACGTTTAAATCTAGTTACGTTTACATTTTGGTAACCAAGCCGGCTGCAGCGTTTTCTCTATTAATAATTGTCTGGCACTTTAAAATGGCACTTTGATTAGAAAACAGATGGACGTAGTAGACACGTATTCGGATCTTTATCCGGATCTCGTACTGCGTCATAAATCATCGCGAACAGTTCTGAACACGACCTCACAATGCGTTCATCTGTATTGTTAAACCTCACTTAATTTAGTGAAATTTTAATTAATAATTTCCACGGATCTCACAGCTGCGTCGTTTCCTGTTTTTTACCGACAGATTTCTTGTGACTATAATTTCTAATCTCATGGCAAATTAAATGAAGATAACTTCTTAAAATATTATTAAAAAAAAGAAAGATTAGCATGTGAAGTAAAATTACTTATAATTTGAAGAAATGGTAGAACAAAGTTAACGGTCATTGTATTTAATTGCACGGTGAGAACATTGAAACGTACCCGCTATGCAACAATAAAGGAAATGCAAATCTGACTAATAAATTGTGGGAGTTGCTTCTTTAATAGAAAGATAATTACCATTGTTTAATTAGATGGAACAAAAACGAGAGACAGCAGAGACAAATGTAAAAGTAGAACACCAAGTAGATCAACGTCTTTGATAAATAAAATAAAGCGTGACGGACAAGATACGACTATTTTTATGTTGGATCCCTACAAACAATTGAAAGAAATCGTATTAGAAACGTACAAGAATCGTATTAGATTCGTACGAGTTGAAAAGAATCGTATAAGAATCGTATTAGACTTTTATAATGTTGGATTCCTACAAACAATCGAAATAAATCGTAGTAGAATCGTATAAGAATCGTATTATATTCGTACGAGTCGAAACGAATCGTATTAGAATCGCATAAGAATCGTACTACATTTGTTTGATTCTTAAAACATTGTTTGTAGAGATGTCATCCGTAACGCCTTGATGTTAACTAAGAAAAAGCTTGAAAGTTAACTAAGTAATAGCTTTTGAAGAAAGTTACTTAAGAACCTTAAGACGCCTCTTTCTTACTGTGGAAAATATGTGCAGTTCTGTCTGAGATGTTCGAATGCGCCTCTGCACTTTATGTACATTATTCACTCTACAAATTTCTAAAACATATACGACTATACCCGTATTTCTAATTTGTGTAAGAAGCTTCCATACTAATTAAGTCTAAATACAGGTAATGCGCTCTTTGTGTTTACTTGTAAGGTCAAGAGGTCATCAGTTGTATCTCTATTAGAAAGTATTGATGCTGACCACTTGTTGGGAGTCGAATTACCCAATACAACCAACGTGTGGTGTGGGTGATGATAATAATAACAAGTCTTGGATATTCGTAAAGATGAACCTGCGCTGCGGGCTATAAGAAAACTGATAAACGGCAGTTTTATGTTATCATAAAAATAATACAACAATTAATAAATTGTTTTAATTTTAATAATTAGTGAAACGAGCGATGACAAGTAATATGTTAAATAATTATAAGTTTTCTAAATTTCATTTATGCGGCGCCAATGTGTAAGTCCAAAAAAAAAATAATCGACAAAATCAATGTTTCTTAATACATTGAAAAATACAATCATATTTAAAAGTTAGAACAAGTAGTTTTCTTATTAACTAAATAGAATATTATTTATTCTATTAGAAACAATCTATTAGAAATCCAGGCTGCAGGGTGGTCAGAGTTAATGTCACCTCTTTTGGATATTGGTTTTTGCCAAAAATTTCACGAACTGTCATGTTAAGAGACTATTGGTCAACCCTACATTTTTGTCATTTTGTCCGTTTCTTATCTGTTGTTACAAAAACCAAATTTTTACCATAGTTAATTTTGGAACCTTATGAGCGCTTATTTTATCAAATGGAACCACTAAAATATTTCCGAAGAAAGTTAATTCTTAATTTATTTGAATGAACAATTAGGTGTGAATTATCATTAAGACAAATGCGGCTCTAAAATGTCTCTAAAAAGCAGCGACTTGCGACTCGATGTCGTCGTTAATGATGTAACAAGATATTTTTATATTTTATAAATCGAGTTTCTCCTTTGACCCGCGTATAAATAGGTGTTAATCTTTGTAAACAACGCACCAGTAAATCAGAAAAAGAAAATGACCCCAACTAAAAGTAGGATAATGGCCAAATTAATCAAAATTCGACGTGGATAAGTAGAAAACATTGCTTAATCATTTTATCAATAGTTCAAATGTATAAAAAGGTCGAAAGGTCGTTGCTAATAAAGTGATACTGCAAGGGAATACTTTATTATGTAATTTAACTTTTGTCTTAAAACCTACACATACAAGTTTTTATATATATTATATCTTGTTCTATCATAACCAATACTGTTTTTCGTCTCTTTTATGCATTTATATTTATTAATTTATATTTTCAGTTTGTCATATACTGAAAAAGTCTCAATTAATCTTTAGTGATGTTATCACGATCTTATTTTAGCTAACTACGTCACAATATGCCGCACCGGCAACAGTAAAGTTTTAAATAGCATCGTCGTTTTATTTCTTCGAGATTACTTGGACGAAGACTTCTTTCACCTTTTGACTGTTGAAGATTCTAACTAGATGAAGACAGATGATACAGCATTTGTACCTTGAAATACTTTTTTGAAAAAAAAGCAAAGTATTATAAGAAAGAGAAGGGCGATAAAATAGAATTTACGACTGCATACAATATTAATGATTAAAAAAAATTCTATTATATTTAAAACAATCTAAACTTTAAACTATTGTATATGAAGCAACTCATTAAAATAAACTCTTACATTACGTCTGTCAAATGTCCGTCCATCACTCTAAAATGTTCAACAAATGATCAAGTGGCCACTTCCCAATTCATGAAGCATTTGTCAATTTCAATGGTGTCTGATTGATTATTATTACTATTACAAAACAAATAATTTTGATGAAGTCTTTTGATTAAATATGTTATTTTAATTTGTAAAAGTAGTTTTTGTTATTATAGAGTTTATAGCTATGTAATAGGTTTTAAATTCCTTTGCAGTTCAATTAGAAACCGAAAAATAAGTTAACCATTTGGAAATTGCCTATGATGGATATTAATATTAGTAAAAGTTGGACAAACTATTTTATTCCTTATTGAAAGGCAATGCTTAATTGGGTGATCTCCTTCTTCGGTCAGTTGTATTATTTTTTCATACAGGAATATAAAAATTAGTTTAATTATTTCTATTTATACATTGTGTCTTTATTACAATCTCTGAATCTACGCCTCTGGAATACGATGCAAAGCCAGAGGCTATTTAAAACTGATCTGATTTTTGTCATGTTTATTTTTTAATTTAAAATATTTAATTGAATTCAATTTTGCTTGGAGAAAGTTATTTAAATGATTAGTAAAGTTATAGCATATGTTAAACTAATCCAGTTAAACGGTTAGCGATCATAACTTTTAAATAGTGATAAAGATGTCGTTTACACTCTAAAAATTATTTAGTTCAATTGTTAAAAATAAAAGCAGAATATTGTTTTCGATGTTTGTTGCGAATGCTAGGTGAAGGTAACCTAGAAATCGAAGAGGCCCTTCTAAAAACATAGAACAATGAAAATTAATTGTTGATAATAAATCAATTGAACGCGATTTAGAGCATCTTGATTTAGTATATTATCAATTTAAATCATTTTAAAATCGTCTTGTTTTGTCTATTTTTGATCAATCCTATCTAGAGACTAAATATTTCTTATCTACCTTTTACTTTCCCACAGAAGTTTGAAACTGTTGGGGAAAATATAGCAATTTAAAATTCGAATTGTAGTTTTATCGCTACAGATGTCGGCCATATTTATGACGTAACATGCCTGTACTATTAAGGGTAGGTCAGTTATTTTTTCTGTGGATAAGAGTCCTGTGTTAAATATGCTATCTCTTTTACGCTTTGTTGTATAAAAGGGGTAGCAACTTAGCGGACGTGATGTAACATGTCTTGGAATGTTCTATAACGTTGAATCCTTTTAATAATTAAAGAGACAAAATGACTTTTTTAATTGTTAATATCTCCTAACAAACATTAACATTACTAACATTATTGAACATTTGAGGTTCTAGTAACAAACTCTATCAATTATATTCAGTTATTATAATTCAGTTTTATAGAAATTACGACAAGCCCTTTAAATCTGAAATACAAAAATTATGACCATATTTAAATAAATTGTCGTTAACATGAAAGCAAATAGAAAATGCCTCAGGAAAAATAAATCCCAACAGATCTTTCAGTAACTTTGGATATATCAAAGGACTAATCTTTTGATTTGTAAAAAAATTGAACCTAATAATAATAAAACCCGTCTAATTAACGTTTCCTAGCATATATTTCCAGTCCAACCCTGGTTCAGAGTATCGTGTTCAACGACGCAGAACCTTTTAACGTAGAATAATGTCAGCCGTCAAATTGAAGTACAATAATTTTGCATAATCTTCAACTTTCTTTGAACTTAACTAATGAAATGGAATTAATGAAGTAAATTAATTAATAGCGGATGTAAAACAACTGTAATTACAGTCACGAGTGTTGTTTAGATTTATTGATTGTTGGTGCAGGTAGAACGTGCTTAAAGAAGTTAATCTTCATCACTATTTATTATGCAAAATACCTATCAATGTTTGTTATTATTGATGGAAAATATTAATCGATGTGAAGATTGTTTAAAGTGTTCATAAATTAAAATCTAGAAAGAAGAGACTATGAATTATGAATACTAGGGGCATTCAAGTGAAATGTGTTAAATCGTATTATTTGTTAAACACTTACTTTTTGTGGTATAGTTGAAAGTGAAAAGAAGATCAAACTCTCTTATAACAATAGTAATTTAATTTAATTTATTTAGCCTTGACATTTATACATCAAAGTCACCAACATCTACTTTTTATATATACTTTTACATGAAATTTATAATTCTATTTTATAATTGTCTAAATATTTGAATAATACATTAATTAATTTTAAATCTTTTAACAAAAATTAAGAATTAACAGGGAAAGTTTTAATCACATCTAATATTTCACTATTGAATTTTGATTTTTGTATATTATAATTTATGCATTCAAATATAATATGATCTAAAGTTCCTAATTCGCCACATTGACATCTATCGTCAGATTTAATATTAATTTTATACAGGTGACCTGAAGTTTTACAAAGATTACGTACAGATTACATTTCTGAACCATATTTTCTTACTTAAATTTGGACGAAAAATATAATAACCCCTTCTTTTTGCTGACTTTTTTTAATGAAATCTTGGTTTCTTAAATTTAATACATATGTAATTTCACTTTCATTTCAATTTCCAAACTTATAGATTCCTTTGCCAATTCGTTATTCTTATAATTTAATTATTATTCATATTTTCATTAATTTACAATGTTTTTAATATTGCTAATTTTTCACCAGTATAAGAGCAAACTTTCTTGTTTTTAACCCTATAGATTATATAAGTATTAGTTCTTAGATGTTCTCAATATTTCGCAGATATTCGCATTATAAAGTGATCTCTGTACTTTAAAAGATGCTGTTTCATTTTTTTGTATGTTGTACATCCCATATCTCTTTCTTTCTTAGAAGAACTTCAATAGCATCTTCCTGCTCATACGGTTGGCGATTAACAAAATTAATTATATACAAAATATTTCCACGTCTTTATCAGTCGATCTGTTACAACCAGCGCTGCAGTGCGGTAAGGTAACACGTATCTTTAACACGTGTTAATTTCGTTACCAAACCTTAATTAGTCATTCTACGTAGAGATAATTACCAAATAAAAGTAAATGTGTGTAGCCTCGATACGCGACTTATTGGACAAAGAAAACTTTCGCTTTTTATTTCGTTCAGCAGGCGGGCTGTTCGGAATCACAATGCATTGGTGCGATGCGATGGATTGAGCCGAGTCGATGGATTGATCTTAAGGAACCCAGGCAAACGTGCGTTACGCGTCGTTTGATTTGAATAATTGGTTATTAGCAGTAGTTATTGACTTAATTAAATGATATACACAATGTTTTATGTATGAGATTTAAATGATTTATGTATATACCTAAATAAATGTACATAATTAGGAGCTATTCAAATATATGACTTGCTTTTTTAATGAGAATATTTGAATTTATAAGAGTAGCTGACGAACTTGATAAATTAGATTTAATAAAAATAAATTTAGAAAATCTTTATATATAAAAAATTAGCCTGAGTATATTTGTGTTCGCAAAACTTGATTGCCTTGAAATTTTGACACTACGTTGAATTCGAACAAGCGCCTGTTTTCGGAAATCGAATTTATTTCTTTCGTTGATCTTCGTCTGTGTTTGTGTGTGTCTTTTATTTACTTTCTCATTCATTTCATATCAGACTGAGCCACAGAAAAGCGTGTACTTTAATAAGAAGATGTAACGTTGTCAAGAGTCGATTCGCTGATGATCTTGGTGCAACGTTCTTTTCAATTGGGTGTAAGCCAATTTGGACCGATTATTTAAAGGAAACAGCACACTTCGTTTAATTTAATATTTTTATATTTTCTACAAATTATAATTACTACCAAGTTGAGTTTTGTGTCTTACAGCTCTTGTTATATTTTTGATACAAAATTAAATTTAGTATTTTATTTTACTTGTTACATCTAAAACAATGTAGTTTTGTTTATAACAGGAAAGGAACGGGTTTTGTAAAGAATAAGGAATGAAAAATATTTGTAGGTTGTTCGACTAGATAAAGAAATGCGTATTTGAATAGGATTGAAAGAAAAGGTTTTAGT
Source organism: Panorpa germanica (assembly GCA_963678705.1). NCBI lineage: Eukaryota > Metazoa > Arthropoda > Insecta > Mecoptera > Panorpidae > Panorpa > Panorpa germanica. Next base: position 9,693,164 of record OY783218.1, read on the forward strand.
TTGTGCGATGTCTTAAGGTGAGGGAATAGAGGGGATATAACTGACAAGTACAACTATTTACATCAAACAATTTACAATGATTTTGAATATATAAGGTACTACTGTTGGATTTCGTTCAGAAGAGAAAAATAATTTATCGCTAAATATAGTTTATTTATCATGGAAAAGGATATAAAGATGTTAATAAAAATTTTATGCAAGATTTAATAATATTACACATTAAAGTAATATATGAATAAAAGATTTTTCATGTTTTTTACATTTATTTAATGACAATGTAACAGAATTAGGTTCAACTCTAGTAAATAACAAAACGTAACGTTAAGTAAAACATATTACGTTAATATTATGGTGTTAAAGGAAACCCCTGACAAAATTAAACTATCCCGTAAACATTTTGAAGTCTTTTTGCTATCATATTGAAGATGCGAATGATTATTTGTGGCTGAGAATAGGTATAATTCCGGACTATCCTTCTCGTAAGAAGATTGTAGTTAACACTAACTGTTCTTGATATTTTTTTTGATTATAATGTAACATTTATTAATCCGGGGCGTTCAGGAACATAAATGCAAACGATTAAGCCATGTGTTTACGTATATTCTGAAACCTTATAATATTTCATTATTCTAGCAAGCAAATTTAATTCAAGCATTGAATATTTCTTTTATTGAATATATCACACTTTTGTAAATTTTAATTCACTCTAAAACTGCACTTAGCAAGTGTAAAATTAGAGTATTTAAAAAACGGCTTATTTCGTATATAGTCAATTATACACGTATTCAAAACCATCTATCAAACAGAATATTGCCGGTCATTTGATACTACACAAAAGTATTTTATTGAATTAACTAATAAATAACGCTAATAATATGCAATTCTATGAAATACGCTCTCCCGCAGTTTTCTAACGTAACATTGTAACGTACATATTTACACAATGTTTTAGCATGCCAAGCAGCACACAATCTGGCGCCAAAGAACTTTGCTGTCATCGAATTTAAATACATACTTTATTAATAAAAATAAATAATTTTAAATAAAAATACACTTCAAACTGTTATATGATAATGACCCAATGAAATCCGTTGTTTTTTATTGTGTTTATCTTCTTCTTTATCTGTGTTACAACAGAGACTTTCTTTGCACTTTCATAAATAACTATTTTTTATACGATTTTTAATCGGTGTTTAATTATAATGTGTAATAGAATCAGCCCTCCCTGTAAACAATTTGGTGAAGTGTTCTGTTTTGTGACGTTTCTATCACTATTGCACTTCCATTATAGTTCGTATCAACTTTATCTTCATTTATATTCCGACAGATGGAGTGGTTTCGCCATTTGTAGCTGATAAAATATAGATTTCATATGAACGATTGTGAGAAACTGAACTCTTTCATGACAAAAAAATAATACGCATCTTCAATATGATGTCAAAGTGAACATTGGTACGCCACTGGTTTTGTATCATCACTAATTGATTTGTAGTGATCCAATCAACAAATCGAGATATACCTAGATGTATTTAAATCTTGGTCACTTATTTGTAGTTTACGTTTCACTTTCAAATCACCAGGAAGTCAATAACTGGTCTTCGAGGATGCTTATGTACAAGTACAGCTTTAATAACTTATGTAGATAAATTATAAAAGTACTTCACGAGATGCAGAAAGTGGTGCTATAAATAGGAAGATGCGGCCGTCTGTATGAGACTTCCGCAAAATGAGAATTTTGTGCTCATGCCATGCATTTCAGTATTTGATTAGAAATGCATGGGATTATAGCCGCAGGTTGGCGTTTATTAGAAGTGTAATGCAAAATATTTGAATAAACATTTATGTATTATCGGAGGGGCAATGGACTTGTGTCCTCATTTTTTAGTGGTCGATTTTTCAATTGTTGATTGAAATTGATGTTAATAAATGTGTATTGGCGTGTCTATTTCATGAAATATCTAAATATTGACGGAGATATAGCAATTAAAAGTTTGAATTGTAGTTTTAGCGCTAGAAATGGTCGGCCATATTTGTATGACGTGAAATGCATTTTAACGTCAGTTATTTGTTGAGTAGGTCAGTGCTGTGGTAATGTTCTGTAGCTATTGGTAGTCAAATAATCAAGTCAAATCAAAGAATAATAAGTTTTTATTTTATTTAACCCTGCTAAGGCAGACATAGTATTGAAATTTGATTGTTCCTTGAATTAGCTGTAAATATTATTTGATATTTTGATATATAAATATATATAGCAGAGATTTATGAGCTGTAAGGTTGGTAACCTTACACAAGGATTGTGATGTCACATGCACTTGGAATGTGTACAACGTTGAATCCCTTTAATAATTAAAGAGACTAAATGACTTTTTTAATTGTTAATATCTCCTAACATATAAGGAGTTATTAAAAAATAATTGAACATTTGAGGTACTAGTAACCCACTTTATCAATATATAGTGCACTTTTATAGAAATTAAGACATAGGACACAAGCCCATTACATACGGGGGTAAATGAGAGGCAAATATGTTTTACATGTAGTTACACCAATCTTTTATTTTATAATTGAAAAACAAATCAGTTGGTTGTCATCTAATACAATTAGATGAGACTACTCTTACAATGGTATTTCTTTATTTATTTTTAAAAAAACCGGATATGATTGACCTTTTTATTATTTAAATAAAACAATGAGAAGTTAAACATTCAATGCATACGAGTAAATAAACATAATTGCATTTATATACAAGTTACATAGTGATAACTTATTATATACTTTTAAGATGATAAACTTTTAAGATTATAGATCAAAACATATTAATTTTTTATTTTATAATTATTAAAAGTATATAATTATAACTTAATTAAAGTGTACTTTTAAACCATTTAATGCATTTTTGATTTACAATTCTAATTTAAATAGTAAACATCAATCAAATTAGCACAAAATAAGAGTACATTATTTATAAAAAAAACCTTGATTTTTTGCACTTTCTTCAAAGTAAGAGTTTATAAAACTTATTGTTAAAATAAATAGTCACAATGTCTGTTACGCTATTTTAATTACGTTTCTCTTCCCCATTATTGATACAAAGTATTTACATATATTTTTGTATTATAATCATCGAATGAATTAGTTCTCGAATTCCCCGCGGGGCTTCAAGCAAACTGGCGTGGCCTAGAGCGTTATGTGAGTACGAAACTACGACAAGAATAAAGAAATTCTTTCTTCGGTGGTTTGCGTGCTTTCTTCGCTAACCTCGAAGGCTTTTTCGGGACAGTTGAGGAAAACATTTATTTATTAATATGAAATTATACGTAACTAACACAGCTCTTATACGAAGCTTATTAAAGAAAATGTAAAGATATATAGAGGCTTGCACTTCCGCCAATTTGTTCATTTCTTCTATCTCTGTTACTCCTTAAGTACTCCTCCAACAAAATGTATCATAACCAATTTGTTTCTTTTTCTTTCAATTATGTATCTTCAACCTCTTCCACCATGAAGTTATCCTCATTATATGTTACTTCTACTTCTTATTTTTCATATTTATTTTAATCTCCGCATTCCAAGCCTACATCGCGTGTTTTTCTTCATTTTCTTGCGTAATCATTCTTCAAATATCTCCTTCAAATACTGATTGCAGTATTTTTGTCTAACCTAATCATCAACTGTAAATTTCAGACTTCTAATCTGTTTGTGAATTCTTTTTTAACGGTCGTTTATTTACTTCTGGATTGGAATAGATTTTAAATATATGTACGAGTATATGGTGCTTTCTTTTATTAGCCTCCCAGATTTTTACAATCTTTTCCTTAGGATATTTAGTAAATGATATAGCATAATAGAATCATGAAAGGAATGTATGCAATGATACATTCTTATAAGATATTGTTCTTTCCAAGTCCACGTAAGTATGTACACGTGAATATTTTGGTCTGCTGTGCACTTTAGTCGTCGATTAATTCGCTTGGTAGTTTTCTTTTTAGCCTATGCTCCCTTCTTGCTTTCAATAGGTTCCCCGTAAGGTTGTTTGGATGGTCATCCAGGCGGTCTCTGTACTGGATACTGTTCTTTATAATATCGTCTTTGAACTTGGCTATCTGTAGGTCGTGATGAACATCTTCGTTGGCCATAAAATTGTTTTATATTTTTAAATAACCAAAAGTTGACGGTATAACAGCTGTATCACATTTAATTTTCAGTTTTTGCGCATGTTTAAGATATGTATAGTAATTTAGAAAATATAGTCCTTTGAAAAATGGTTAGAAGGTAAGAGTCGGTTAAATAGTTTCAAAATAGGGGCCTAATTTGATGTATATATATATTTAAATAAATTGTACAGTAGTTTTTTAACCCTGTCCAATCAAATTACATTATGATAGCGTAACTATCATAATATCATGTACGTATGTAACATACATACCCCTCCCCCTTCACCCCCGTTAAGTGGTATACAAGTTATGCGGTGCAGAACATATCCACAACGCATTAAAATCGGATATTCTCATTATGTACTTTTACTTTCGTTACAACCGAGCGATCGTCTGACTACCTGACTGCCTGACAGACTGACATCGTATCATATGAGTTAGGTTGAGATGTGGAGGATCAGATGTGATGTGGTTTGTAACCACAATAACTTACGAGTCTGCAGGCACAACGTGTGGTAAAAATAAAAGCAGTAATTCACTGTACAATTTAATTAACTTCTTGTTGTTGCTGTTGAATTACTTATAAAAAAGAAATGTAATTTAAAATATGCTGTAAATCATGATCGTACTGAGCTTCCTAGTGACACTTGGCTGACAACAATTGAACTATTGATGGGTCATATAATGGAATCCCTACAATAGGTTTGTGTACTTTTAAAATTTCTTAAATTGATGGTTTTGTTTTTTAAATATCCAAAAACTGATGGAAATATTAACGGCATCGTCATCTTGGCGCTACTGTCCATGTAGAGAGAGAATTCCTTTCTGTTCCAATTCATCATATCGTCCACTTGTTCTTTGGGTCTACTTTGCACTGCACTCTTGCATCCTTTGCATTCCCTTCCATGAGTTTTTAGCAATTTCCTACCTAAGCAACTATCACTGAAAATAGATGGTACTGAAGCGTTTTGACCTAATTAGTAGGCCAAGTGAACTTGCGTTAAAATTATTATAAAGCCTCAATTTAGGGTAGGAGAGTTGCGATGGTGTGCACAGAAGGGTCTGGTCGTGATATTGTCTAAAGGAACCGCTATCGGTGCAGATTTTGGTGGTAGTACATTCTGTTTCCGTCCATTTTTCTTTTAATTTCCATCACTATATCACTGACTCGATATCTACCGTGTATTTCCATATTTGTTCTTATTTTTCACTGTTCGTTCTTACATATATTTTTATTTTATTATATTATTAATTGTGCGCCTTTCTTTTGCAATCTACATTAATCTATTTCTTAAAACATTTTATAGATTTTCAACTTAAAATTAAACTGAAACTATTCCGCTTCTTCTTCTTTTGACCTTCTCCATTCCTGTTCCCTACACCTCCTTCCTTCTCACCGTTTCCTGCTGCTCCTTCCTTTTTCCTGTATCTGCGTCTCTCACCTCTTGCCCTCCTTGACCCCTCTCGACAAACCCTTTATTATTTTTGCACAATTCTTTCTTCCTTTCAGACTTCATTGTCCCTTTCCTGCCTTTTACCTCTATCTCTCTGTTCAGATATAAACCCTCTGGTTTTCACTTCCTTTTTCTAATTACTTCTGCCATCCATTTGCTCCTTTCTTTTCCCTCTTTTCTCCCACTATCCGTTTTTACATACTGTTGCATAAATTTTTCGCTGTCCCTTTACTTCTATTATAACTTTATATATCACAATTTTTAGTTTACAATTTACACACATACGCAGTTTTAAGTAAGTTCAGTAATGCTAGCAAAATATAAAGGAATGTAAGGTGGCAACCATATTGAAAGTTTAGTATTCTCCAGATTGGTACATCTTCTCTATATCACGGGGTAATTAATAACTGATTCCCCACAGCGATTATTAAGACACTGAATTACCAAATACTCATCTTAATGGCCAGTGAGTGCATCGCATTCCACTTTGCTACTTTGATGCCCTCCAGTGATTTTTATGCAACTTATCCTTAAACTTCCAAAATGATTTACAATCGTTGCTATTACATAATCAACATTCTCTAAATTGCGTTATTAATTTTGATTCTTTCACCGCATATTTTTTCTCTCTAATTTATCTGCTACCTCATCAAATTAACCTCGTTAGAGAAAGAAACGAAATTGAAAAAAATCATTAAAAAAAAACATTTGGTAATAAAAAATTTACAATTTATTTTCTTTAATGTTAATAATAATAATTGTTGAATAATTTAATATATAAAAGTAAATAGCAAAATTGCCGACATGTTTTATATGGTCTAAGCCATTGAACAATAAAATGAAACTAAGCTGGTTTTATGTTGGGAATATTCTTATTAACAATAATGTTAACTTTCGCAAAGAAATAAAATTTAGAATAAGAGTAACTTAATAAAATCTTTTATACATTCATTATCATAAACGTATTAGGCAGAGGTATTGTTCACATATATGAACTTTAAAAAGTGCCAATATAGGAACCCAGTAAACAATTTGGTGAAGTGCCCTATTTGGTGAAGTTCGAGTCAATCGTACAATTCTATTCTAACGCTTTACAAGTTCTCTACCTGTCACAGATTTTGTGTTAGTTTTTCATAATAATATTCTTTCTTTTTCCAACATCATTCATTAAGTATTTCTGTTTCTTTCGCACATGGATATATTTTTTTTAAGTTCACTTTCATCTCATTTATTCCAAAGTGAGAGAGAAACGAGATGCGGTTAGACAAGTAAAATATATTTTTCACCGTTACACTTGTATACTTGTAAAGTATTTCGTTCAGTACAGTATGCTTAAAGTATATGCTATCCTTTTTCAACAAATATTTCTTTAATGGTAATAGACAGACGCTATCTCCCTCAATCCCCAAATATAATGTATATAAACGAAGATAGAATCTAGCGATGGTAAGACAGAGGTTTTAAACCTAACGCAGACCTGCCGATCGTGGATTTTTGAATCACCAAAACAATGTAAAAAACTAATATAACGAGTATTGTTGAAGATGAATAATATTCATTAAAAAAATCACGATCCGTACTAAAGATTACATCTATTTATTTCTTCATTTAAATATTTATATTTTGCAGACTCTAAAAAGTAGAATTCCATTAAGTTTTATACCCCTGCTATCCCTGCTAGTGTCAAGTTTATAACTCCGGTCATAAATCATAAACCGACTCCGCTTTTAATTCAGCAGTGAACCGTCGTTGCGATCTCTGCAGCTCATAAAAAGGGCCTTTCCTATGAACGACTGAATAGAAAACGAACACGTTCCAGACAAAAAACTCATGATATGTAATAGAAATTAAGTAGAATTTACTCCAAAATGTTTACTGGGAAGAGATTATCGGATCCTTCGGAAATAGACCAACGTTAACTAAATTAATAAAAAGAATAGGAAAGAAAAGGAGAGTAAATGATTTTCAGCAAATACAAAACGCCTTAAGGTACGAGTCTTGGAATTAATTACGTTAATCCAGTCTACATTAGGTGTAGCTCACGTAATATTTTTATAAATGATTTAACATCCAGATTCTTGTATATGTGTAATCATTAATTTCTATTACATCGTTTTTTGTAACCACCTCCGAGAAAGGCTTTCTCGCGTTAAGTAATGTATCTAGAGCTTCCTGATCTAATAAAATCGACTATAGTCCGCATTAAGCAACCGCACCCAAAGCACTCACTAATTAGATTCACATTCTATTAAAAGCAATTAACAAAAACTTGTTTCGATAAATCAAAACTGGATCGGCGATGTTAACTACTCGCAAAAAACATGCAAAGCGTTGGAGAAAGAAAGTATGGAAGTGTTACTTTGTGTTATGTGAATAATTATAAACTATTTGAGATACAGAGTGCCCGAGGGGTTCAAAGACAGCACCAGGGGGCTCGGGGAATTATGCTGTGACATTAGGACAACAATCTAAATTAATTAGTTAAAGATATTCGGAATTTAAATTGAAATTATATTTTATAAAACACTGGGTGGAATGTATTTGGAATTAAAGAGAAAAGATTGTAATAAATTTAATTATTAAAGGTTAAACCAAGCCTTAATACTATTGTCTAATAAAAATTGACGACAGAATTAACAAAGTCAGAAATTATTAAATTTGCTTCTTCTTTAGTTCTTCAGTGATTTTAACATCTTGTGTTATATGTGCACCCTTTAATATCATCAAAGGACTATTTTTATAAAATTTAGAATTTAGACTAGATTGTGAAAACAAAGCAGTTCGATCCGAGAAACAACGCTATTTTTCTAGGTTTTCAAAGTTCAATGAAGTTAAATTTATTATGTAGGTATATAAATATTCATAAACTTATTAATCAGTTGTGTAGTTCACATATATGACGTAAATAAATTAAATAATGAAAACGCTATTGTCTGACAGTAGTCGTAGTCTAATAGGCTTTTGACACGATCTGATCGGATTCAAATTCAGATAAATCGTGTAAACGTTAAATTCAGAACAGCGGATGAAACAATGTTCATCCATGTATGTATAATGAAACACCAATACAAATTTAAAATCGAAACCCTGATTATACAAAGAACTTATTTCATTGGCAACTGAGAGTTAATCGGATCGCCATATACGTAACAGTTTACGTGACAGGTGTACAGTTATACCTACAGTTTTATCACATACGCTCCCGTATCCCGTCAGGTAAACCCGCCTGGTAAATCGTTACGAATATCGTCAGCATTACAATACATTTCTGTATAAATTTATCTAAAATTAATTTTTTTTATGAAGTATTTAACATTCTAACTCATTCTAACACACACACATACAACAAATCTCTCACGTTCTGAACTAGATTCATACAGATTGATGCTAATGAGGGTTATACAACAATAAACGAACTTTCATCTAAGATTGAGTACATTTCTCCTGAACGTCTGAGCTGACTACGCGATTCTCGATCATGACAGGCCGCGCGTGACAATCGAGTGAAGGCCAATGTAATTGTTTTGCAAATTACATTACGGTAATGCCTACTGAACCTAATAGAGAAGATCACATATATATATATATATATATATATATACAGGGTGTCCCAAAATTCAACGATAAGCCGGCACCAGAAGGTGGTCCTGCTCATGGCTACACAAGAACAAAAGAAAAAAAATTTTTATCTCATTTTGTTTAGGAATTAGAAAAAAAAAAATTCTTTTTTCGAAAATTAAAACACCTTAAGATGTTTTTAACTACCATGACCACAATTTTTCAAATATTTCTGAATTTTTTTTTGTATCGGCAACCTAAATAGCACTGCTATCCATACCAACCATTAAAACTCCCAGAATGCTAGTAGTTTTTACACAAAATTTAATCGAAATTATTTTTTTCCCTAAATTTTTTAAAGATTTTTACTTTCAGTCAACTTTAACTCATCGTGGTGTAAAAAAAAAGTATAAAGACTACTATGGCAAGTTTTTTAAAAATTGGCGCAACTCTTCAGGATTCCAAAATGGTATAATACTCCAGGAAAACTAGCAATAAAAAAAAATTATGCATCATATTTCTAAACAAGAACCTAATTTCATAAATTGTTGTTGCAAAAACTACTAGCATTCTGGGAGTTTTAATGGTTGTGGTGGATATTTAGGTTGCCGATACAAAAAAAAAATCAGAAATATTTAAAAAATTGTGGTCATGGTAGTTAAAAACATCTTAAGGTGTTTCGATTTTCGAAAAAAAAAATTCTTTTTAAAAAATGAGATAAAAACTTTTTTTCTATGTTTCTTGTGTAGTCATGAGCAGGACCACCTTCTGGTGCCGGCTTATCGTTGAATTTTGGGACACCCTGTATATATATATATATATATATATATATATATATATATATATATATATATATATATATACTCATTTTGTCTTAATTCTGTCATTGCTTCTTAAATGATGTTGGTCATGTAAGGCTTGGTCGTGTATTGAAAACCAAAAGCATATGCTCAACAAATTCTGGCCACATATTCAAGGATTAATTGACATAGCAAAAATGTTAAAATCAGTTTTAGGAGTTTCAACCTCATTTTTAAAAAAAAACGTTGTTTATTTCGTTCAAGAAAGTAGCGAAGATTAATCTAATCTCACGTTATTACGAAAAATTAAGAAAACATCGATTATATAAACAATAAAATCGAAGCTTCTCAACAAACACAAAAAATTAAAAACCTGATTCACCTGCCGTTGTATATCATTAATTAAAAGAGAAAGAATTTTATAAAAAACTAACTTCAGTAAACGATTAAACGAAAAAACCGATTATATAAATTAGTAATTATTAATGGCGCACTATTTTTTGTTGTGGAGAAAAGTAACAGTCGAACTTCACTTCAGCTATTATGTTATTAATATATTATTATCGTATCGTAATCGACTCCCCCCTTCATCCCGTTCCTCACTAAGTGTGAGCCATCCCACAGGTATGCACTGAACTGGACAAATATAATCTGTATGTTGTTTAGAAGTATGATCTAACTAGTGGTGTCAATCAACGATAAAAACAAATATTGCACTGCATTTACTGGAGCAGTTTTGTACGCCGGAAGACCGCCGCCGATTGTTATTCAAGACGAATTTTTGAAATGACAGACAGACTTGCTTAGTCCGTCTTCGTGTTTATCAGAGACATAGCTTTTCACATTAGGATATGCAATGTATATACATAGGATATACATTCACGTATATTGAAACCTACACTGTATGTCATATATATATGCAAATTCATTTCATATATGCATTATATATTATACAGGATATTTTTACATTATGGAGCATATATGAATATACAGCGAATAACTACTGTTATGTGGCATGGTTTTTAAATATTTATTTTAGACAATGAAAATAATATATTAAAGAATAATAATAATTATATTAAATGTTCGCATAAATTTATTTAATTGTACAAATAAGAATTTGCAAATAAATTTTAGATTATCGTCAAAACTAGCTTCAAATAGGTAATAGTACAAAATTGTAGGTGTAAATGATCGAGCAATTTGGTCTCAACCTTTCTTCGAAAATTTAACGATCGGCGCTGGTTTTCCGGTGTAGAAAGCTGCTCGCATAAATCCAGTATCTGATTCAATAAATGACTTAGATAACAAATCAATGCAATCATACAAAGTTATAATGCATATAATCTTGTCGAAAAGCGCTGGAATGCATAAAACTGGAATATTTCTTTCGGTGTTTGCGTTGACTCATTAATGAATTAGACGATAGATATTATAAGCATAAGAAACAGGTTAATAGCGTTATTTATAAATGGCTACGTGCCTAGGAAGCCCGAGAAATAATATATATATATATATAAAAAAAAAATAACATTATTTACCGAAATTTTAACATGCCCGTGAATTTTGTTTTAATAAAATCAATTATTCCCGTTACCGGTTTTTCGATAATAGTAATCCAATCTATCTAACATCACTAGTATCGAGTACATTGTGTCAACTCGTTTGAAGTTGTCTATATGATCTATGAGTATGCATCATAGATCCACTGACCGCTCGACCGACCTTAATTATAAACAAACAAAACCTTTCATTATATCTTACGAAATAAATTGAAAAAAAACCTAAATTATGGAATTGAAGATGTAAATATAAGTTTATGAAATAATTTTGACATGGCGGACCTAACTATTGATTTGTAATAAAGATATTTTGATATTGCATCAGAATTACTTCATCTGTGAATTATTTATTATACATTGATGTTGATGATCCATATGAGAGTGTCTTTAGTTCTCTAAGGAAAACATATTTGGTCTTAAGACCTTATGAACAAGGTACATGTTATAATAATATAACATAAGGTTGTTAGACTTTTCAAATCAGAATAAGTAGGGAAAGAGCTCATAGTATAACTCCAAATATACAGGGTGTCTCCTAAAGACGGAATTATTTCAAGCTACAAAAAAACAATTGTTTTAAAATTATTTATTGCAAAGGAATTAATTCGCAAAGAACCAAGTTTGTATTTTTTTTAAATACCATCGTTGAAGTGACATCCGTTGCTGGAATCTCAGATGAAGGTTCCTGAAAACGTTCTGGAGAAGAGGTCTGGAAATCGACGCAATTTCTTTGTGATGTTTGTCCTCAGACCTTATTCCGTGCGATTTTTTTCTTTCTGATCTTAAGTCAAATATATACGATAATGCCCCACAAACTTTAGCGGAGTTGAAAAATATATAGTTCAAAGTTGAACACCAGGGTGATGAAGAATATTGTACAAGGTTGAATGCTTATACCACTATAGGAGTCTCCAAACAAAAATTCATTATTTTCTGAAGCTAAATAATGTCAATCATCATCATCGTCATCATCATATATTATTATGTTCCAGGTGTATATTTATATTCTTATATGTGGCTGAAATTCGTATGGTAAATCGAAAACGACTCCGGCGATGTTTTTGAAAATTTTCTATTTCGCAGAGGAAAAAATTCTAAGACTTTTGGCGTCCTCGGATTTTCCCCTGAATTTCCTGGTAACTCCAAATTTAAGGAAAAAAATAATCACTTTTTCTAGAATGTTGAAATTTTGCATGTGTATTACGCTATTTAATGCGAACATGGTTCAAAATTTAGTCAGTTTATATGAAAAATTATTTGTTTTTATATTTGAAACTAATATAGAACGAGTTAAATATTTCAATTTGAAAATGGAATTAAATTTTGAAATGAAATTCAATTCACACATAAAAGACAGTCATCGGAAGTAAACTCTAGTAATATAATATAGTTAATCCAGTGTTGTCAGAACTTATAATTTTTCAAAAAGTTGATTCTTGGAATTATCAATTTTTTCGTTTTTAATTTTATTTACTAAAAATTATTAACCCTTACAAATTCCAGTTACATTTTGAACGCATTTCGTACACATAACTGTATTTGGTATATAATTAGATAATTAATTTAATGTCTTTTAAGTTACCTATTTCTCATACGATTCACACTATACTTATATTGTTTTTTTAATTCTACATGGGTCGTCGAGAACTAAATTTTAATGCAATCTGCATCTGATTTTAACTTGCCTTCCCTAATAATATATCATCAGGTCATGTGGCAGCTTGTTATCAAACACTTTCGCAACTAAACCTACTATTTCAAATACCAATTAGAAGGACGTTACACTTAATTACATTTAAACGCAGTAATCGTCTATTAGCAATAAAACTTTAAAATCCACGTACAAATTCCAGGGTTTGAACGTGTTATATTTTACTAAAAAATAACGTTCCAATATATATTTTGTAATAATAGATATGATAAGAAGGGGAAAGTATTCTGTTTCCACAGTACACAAGGAAAGTGTTCGGGCGATCATCCAAGGCACCAAGGCACCAATCTACCAAGCCACCGTCGCCGTCGTCGTCGATTCGGGTTAATTCTCATCAAGACGTGAATTACCTCTCGCAAGTATAAAATAGAGGAATTTGTGATTTCTTGTCAGTGAGACCTGTGCGGTCCAATAGTAAAGACTTCGAGTTAAGTACCTCTCTGGTACGAGCAACAAGATGAAGCTCCAAACAATTTTGGTTAGTTGTATTAAATATTACAAAAAAAATAATACTTGGATTATAATTTTAATTATTGATTTTTTAAATTGTGTTTATCTATAGTGTGATTTTTATTTTAATCGAAATTATATCAGTAAAAAGTGTTATTTAATTTTTATTTCATTAACAATTATTTATAATATTTGTATAACGGATTGGTAAGATATGTTACATTTAAATAAGTGACCGTCATTAAATTTGTTATATTTAAAAAAAAAGCAGTTTTTAAAATAATTGAACTATCAAATATCTAAAAAATTTATATTGATTACCACAAATTTTAAACTTTGATATAATTATAAATATATAAATATTTTTGAGAAAACGTAAATATTACATAAAATGCTTACATCAAATTTTTATATATGTATTTTAAGTAATTAAAATATATATGTATTTATTTTTGGAAGTATTCAAAAACTATTTTTGAATACTATAGAGCAACACATTTTTACAAAATATATACGCGTGAATTAAACTTACAATCAGTTCTCTGGATTGCTCCTGAGATAGTTAGCGAAAGTCGGGACCAGAGCAATATCTGAAAGTATTATTACGTTCAACTATTTTTGGGTTCGATTCCCGGATATTCATGGCTGGCAAAGAAAGAACTCACCAAATAATGAACAAAATTATAAATCAACAATTTTTATAATACAATGCAATTATTAATTTGGTAGTTAAAATATTAGCCGTAATACAATAAAAAAATACTATTAATACTATTTATATTACAAAATGACAATATTGATCATTTATTTTTAATACATATTAGAAAAAGGAAATTGGAAAATTTTAATTTTATTCGTCTCATCACCTTATCATTTAATTTTATTTGTTTAACGTCGGCCTATTTCCAATGCTGAGTTTTATACCGACGACCTCTTACTATTGTTGACAGTTTTTATGGAGTCGTGGCCTCGTATACATGGGCTACATCACTGCCTAATAAGTTTTATGATATCTGTGAGGTTTAGCATCATCAATTAATCTTTAACAACAACCAAACCCAGAAAATATAGCTCTGGTTCGGGGTTCGAACTCGAAGATACAGTAGTATGGCATCAAGCATCAACGCTCTCGACTACTGTACCGCTGTGTTCTTTTTCGTCTAAATATAGACCGTACGACGAAGCCATAATACTTGTCGTATACAAACAACGCTCCTTATGAGTTCACGCGACCTATCTTCAAAAACTACTCAATACACCAATAACCAGTTCATTCAAAAGCAAATATTGCCATCAATTAATTTCAAAATTGACTTTTATGAGTTTTGGTAATGTTTATTAATAATAAAAATTTGACAACGTCATCAAATGAATATTAATGAGGTATTTTGATAAATGGATCAACGTGATATACCAGTATTGGTGTGAATATTGACAGAGCGCATTAGAAATGTAACAATTATTCATTTAATCATTAACTCACTAGGGACGAAACTTTGCAGTGATTTAAAACTAACTCCTGATTAGGTATTCGATTAACGATTATCTTAAATCAATTTAATTAAGAAAACGTAGTAATTAACAAGTTTGTTTTGTATACATTCTGGTAGATTATAAATATGTCCAAAATGAAAAATTGTTGCTTTATGGGTATTTTTAAAGCTCCATAAATTACATCTGTATGATCTATTGGCAGTTATGGGTTAGAAAGGCTATTAATATTCCTTCGTGCAGACAAGAGCCTTCGTGGACCAATTAGATTATACTTTATTAAGCTATAACCATCAGTTTTATATAAATTTACGTTTCCCAAGATTTATAAAGTTTTATGAAAGATTAAATTGAAATAATGTAGTAGTAAAAGATTTATAATGTCTTTTGAATTTATTTAATGACAATGTAACATAAGCATGTTAAACGTCAGTAAATAATAAAATGTAACGTTAGTTAAAAAACTTTACGTTAAAGAATACATTAATTCACGTTACGTCAGCATTTAAACTACAATCGCAAATAGGTGGACATCAGAAATGCTAAATATTGTATTATTAGTATTTGTATGCATCTTTTTAATCATCAATTCATCACATTAAACGTTCATGTCGGTTTTGATCTTATAAATCTTTCTAAATATACTAGCGTTTACCCCGGTACAAGCAAAGTTGTATGATTTGAATTCGTAATTTTATTTCAAATTTTAAATCCATTTTTAAATTAAATTATTTGGTTTAAATATAATAATGAACAGGTGTTCAATATTAAAATATATTTTTTTATAATATTACTAAAATTAATTTTCTTTTTTCAAAACTTGAGCATTTTCTTTTCGATTTGTAAATTACGTACCAAAGCAAAATTTCAACTTTCTAATTTACCCTAATTTTTACCATAGGCAAAAACCGCCCTCTTTCCCCCAAATAACATTTTTAATTTCTTTTATCAAAGTCAAATTTTCTCAACCCTTTATAAATTTTTAAATTTCGAAATTTCGAAATATATAAGCATTGAATACCGTAATACACATGCAAAATTTCAACTTTCTATCCTTTATGGATTGAAAGTTATACAACACAAAGTGCCCATTATTTATAAATTCTCTAGCTCAAAAGATAGCTTAAAAATTCGATTGCAAAATTTTGATTCTAGCAACACACAAATCTCTTGAATAATTAGATATGACTGAAAGAAACTCACACATTCACGGGTTCAGTAGAAAGTAAATGTACTAGACGTACATTTTGATAACAAATTTTTCTCCATAATTCTTTAAACAATTAAAGTAAATTAAACACGTTAATACAATTAATATAATGTTTTTGTATCAGAGAAATGTTAATTAATGACTATTAAAACAGACAATGTCATATTTAATAATTATAATTATTAAAACAAACAACAAACAATTAATTTGATAAGTTTGCATGATCATAAGATAATATGTATCACAAATAAACGAAACTTATAATTTATTTATAAACAATGTCTCATAATTAGCATCGAAAGCTTTAATTACAAAGCGTATAAATGAATAATTGTTTAAATGCATTCACTGAAGGTGATACCATCTATTGTTGTAATTTAAAAGCATTGTTTCCAACGTTACAATACATAAAAACTTTTCTTATTTCGCTGCCATTAAAACAGTACTCCAGGAATGTGTTATAACAGTTTTTTATATGATAATTTATTTAATTTATACAAGTTTGCATATAAATGTGTAAAAAGAAAGTATTAAGACGCGCTAGTATGACTATACATTGAATTAAGACAAGATTAGTTACAGAAAGTTGATAATGACTTTAGTATGTAAAGCACTTATTCAAATTTCTACTTCGCGATATAAAAAATATATTAATTCGCTTGTGAATTATAGTTAGTCAAGGTTGATGAGTCCAAGGTCTATATAAATAATATTCTGTATAGTTTCCGCATATTAGTTCATTAGCGAGGTATCTTAGAGATTGAATTTTGATATGACGGCGAAAACAATGTTCGAGTACAGCGTTCCAGAGTCAAATTTATCGGGATACGATTTTGTTTGGTTGCATTTATGAGTTATCTGAGTATTAAATAAAATAGATCAGGTACACTTAAAAATATAACTGCATGCCAACTAAAATTTTGATTTTTCGGAGATGTACTACTAATAAATTGGACGATCGATGTACTAATAAAGCTATTTTGTAATCTATCGAAGTATTTGTTATAATAATTATTATTAATAATATTGTATAATTATTATATATTTAAATATAATAATTATTGTATAATTATAAATTAAGTTAAATAAATAATTTATGCAATTGTAGGCTACTGATGTGGATAGTAATATATTTTAATTATCATAATAATTATTAATATATATATTCTTATTTATGTTTAATATTTAATTTATTTTCTAACACATGTAATACTGAAATTAAAATAATTCCTTATCAGGTAGAAATTTAGTTTGTCGTGCAAGGTTCAAATCTTCAATCTTTTTCAAAATGATTTTTTTTTATCTTAATTAGCCTGATGTTATAAATGATGTTAATAATTCTTTTGTTTGTTTTCAGCTGATTTTAGGATGTTGCCTGGTTGCTGCTCTGGGCACTCCAGTCGACTCGGAAGTGCTGGTCCGAGAGAAACGTTCACCAGGCTGGCATAACGACGAGCCACAAGGTATTTGGAAGAAAAAATTAGTCTGGAAAGAAGATTGGCAACAAGTATGGAAGCCATCGAAAAAACTAATTTGGAAACCAGACTGGAAAAAGATTCAAGTACCAATCTGGAAAGAAATTCAAGTCCCTATTTGGAAAGAAATTCAAGTTCCAGCATGGAAAACCGTTAAAAAACCAATATGGAAAGAAATTCAAATCCCAAAATGGAAAGAAATTCAAGTGCCTGATTGGAAAAAGATCAATATTCCAGTTTGGAAAGAAATTCAAGTACCAATATGGAAAGAAGTGCAAATTCCAGAATGGAAACAGGTATGGGTACCAGAATGGGTCAAGGTTGGAATTCCAGGTGAGAAATATTTAGGAAAGGATCATGGCGGTTGGGAATACACAAGTCACGACCTCTGGAAGAAGAAGATGGTATGGAAGTCACACTGGAAGAAAATCTGGCGCACTGAGAAGAAGCAAGCTTGGGTTCCAGAGAAGAAATTGGAATGGAAGGAAGAATGGAAGCAAATTTGGCGCACAGAGAAGAAACAAATCTGGATAACTGACAAACAATTAATCTGGAAAGAGGAGCAAGTACAAATTTGGAACACAATTAAAAAAGAAGCGTGGAAGACTGAAAAGAAACTGATCTGGAAAGACGAATGGAAACAAATATGGGTACCAGTATGGAAAGAAACTCAAGTTCAAGCATGGAAGAAGGTCTGGAAACCAATATGGGAAAAAGTCTGGGTACCAATCCATCACGAACACCATGAACACCATGAGCACCATGGCTGGGATTAAATCTTATAGAATTTAGGCATTAGGTTTTAACTTTACCAAATATCTCATGTTACTTAGTTGGTAACAGCCAGTGAACAACGACCAGCCAGCACTTCAAATGCTGCAAACGACATCGTTTCGTATCGCGTACTTTCATCTTCTTGCATTTCACGATTTAGCTGACATCTCTTGTATATTACCGTGAACATTTACTTTACTAGCTTATCTTGTTCTTTTTAGATATTAAAACTTTCACTTTCATTGCCGAGGTCGGGAAGAAAGTTCGTGACCGCCTTTGTCCATCTATTTCTAATATTCGTGCTCTATGATTTTATCGAATCATCACTTGACCTTTTGTAAATAAATCTCTAGTTTATCTTCTCTCTATCACTTTCTTTATCTGTCCTTCATTAATTTCTAAACAAATTAAATCAATTTCTCTCGTGTGAGAACCAGAAATATGCGATACTTTTAATGTTTAATTCTTAAACATATAATTAATCTAATGATATCTGATGTTTGAATTTTGAACGATTATCATTGTTAATTCTTGTTTTCTTGTATATTCTGTTATGTTTGTAAATTTTTTGTACAATAAATAATTTTTTTTTATATTATATATAATAAATATAAATATTAAGTCAATAAATACTTTTATTTTAATTAATATTATCATGTAGTAATTAAGTAAAGTTTATTTTTACATTTGTATTACTAGCAAGTTTGAAGCATCGTCATAAAAAAAAATTAACCAAAGTTATACAACAAATAGATTTATGCATGACTCAATAGACGTCGGTAATTTTAAATATTTTAAAAGTTTACTATTGGAACAAAATAAATCAATAAACTACTATGACCATGGAACATGGATTACATTACCCCGCACCCCGCAAACTTTCTATTGATCACGTTTTCTTGCGAAAGAATCTTCCCAATGTGAATTTGAATGCAGAGTGGGCGGCGCGCGACTTGTCGACATTCTTGCATATAAATTCAATATATTTATTCTGTTTTTCTTTATTATTTTTCTCATAGAAATATAAATGTCAGCTGTGTTAGAAACTCGGAGAACAATATGAGATGGTGATAAAAAAATGAGTTGTGGAAAGTGACATCAACTGGAAACTGGGAACTTGTAGAAACATAAAAACAAACGAAATAGTTGTTTGAAGTAATAAAATAAAGCGTAATAGAGAAGAGTATTCTCTATAACGTAATTGTTTAATAGGTAGAAGTTGAACCGTGACAAACAAAGGTGCAAAGGATGGTTATTACGCCGTGTTAAGGATTTACATAAATATTTTGTAGGCTAATAAACGATTTTGAAAGCTAAGAACAGCGTGAGCTGCTAACCTGACAGAAGACAGTTACTGTCTCGGTATATTGTTAAGACAGCAGCTCGACTGACCTCGATGTGGTGGGGGAAGGCCAGTGACTCGAATGTGAGCTACTGACCTAGTCGCACATTACGTTACCTCACAAAAGATGGTCAAACGGTGCGAGTAGCGGTATTGAAGTAACTGTATATACCAACTTGCACCGAGTAACTCGGCATAAGTATAACTTCTGAGCAGATATGTTATGAGATCAAACGCTTACATTAAAAGACATAGTGCAATTTTTCAGTCCTCAAATGACCTTTCATGTCTTTTTAATAAGTAAGCAATATTATAGGAGATATTAACAATTAATTGACGCCACTTCCGATTTCTACCTCTTCCTTTCCTATAAATTGCAATTTCTTTTATACAACAGTGAGTAAAAGAGTTATTACTTACTCGTGCAATGCATAATGTTTTTATATTATAAATGTGGTGAACAAATATAAATAAAATCGATTAGTTATTAGCCTGCAGACATTAACATTTGTCTAATGTCATCAAGAGATAGTTAAAAATAAAACGGTACAGACGAAATTCAAATTTTAATTTGGATATTTTGGATATATAAAAAATAAAAAAACCAATATACATATATTAGCATATGTTTCAAATAAAATTTTAAAAATCCTACTTTAAAAAATGTGTTCGAGATTGTAAAAGTACATTGTACTTAATTCATAGCTACTAATTTGTGTTTTTTTTTTAAATATATGCAACATACACGTAATTTTACTTAGCTAAAGAAAAAAACATTTTATAAGTGCGTTGTTGTATTCCAATGTATGACTAAGAAAGTCCATCAAATTATTGAGTAACTGTTAAAAAGTGTTTATACCAGTTTATTGCGCAAACAGAATCTGTTTATGTTCTTTTATATTCTTTTATCATACAATTAGCGTGAGTGATTCAGAGGTCTTGGCCACTTTCACTATATATGTTATTCTTCTCCTACTTTTGATTTTTTAAATTATTTGATTAGCAACGCCATCTATAAAGTAAGTCCGTTATTAAATGTACAATAAATCGTTTGATAACTGAGTTGGTAGATTACGTTATGCCGTCACTATATATTTAATAAATTAAATTAAAATAAACGTATAATTAAACCTATAAATAAATTAATTAATATGTAATAGTACTATTTATAGAATCTCAAAAACAGTGGAGTGAATAGATTTTATATCGAGCGCGTGCTTAGTTAATAATAGTTAGATAAATGAAGTCCAAGACTCTGGCTTGTTGAGGTCTCTCGGCAATTCTGATATTTAAATAAAATAAAAGTATGTACCTCTTTTATAGGATTAATAGCTACAGAAATTCATGAATTTATATATTTAGACACATTCTAACTATCTGAGAATCAATAAAAGATAAGTGTTAAAAATCCTGCATTCTTTTTGATGTGCACGAATAGATGCAGCGTAGAAATAGTTAGGCGTTTCGATACATAAGTTTTAGTTTTAATTAATTACTTATATGACACAACCGTGATTTTATAATGTCATAAAGAATAACTTAATAATAAAAACAGAAGTTAATTTCAAAGCAACATTAAAACCGATGCTGAGTGTTATCAACATGTTATCTAAAGGTGAAACATTACTTCATGGTACTATAGTTAGATATAGATGGCAACAGTGTACTAAACTTTCAATCGATTTATAATTTTGTACTAGCACTCCGTTTTTTTAAATTTAAAAACGTTAATAACTTTGCACACGGTTGAGCTATTTAAATCATACAAAAAAATAGTTTAAAGAAATATTCAAATTTTGTTTATAAATAGATTATTAAATAATATATTAGTTAGCTAAATGACAAACGCTATGTTGAAAATCAAATTTATATTTTCTGTTAATACACTTATACTTGCATCCGGAGATATGTGTTTCATATCTTCCAGTGGTTCTATATTATTTGTTTTCACTTTAAATAGATTTTTTTCTAAATTGCCTGTTGAAAGTTATACTACAGAAAGTCAAAAATAAAATTAGACCCGCTAATAAAAATATAATTTTTACAAATAAATATTAATAGAGAAATATAAAGCGCAGAAATAGACTATGCGGTGAAAAGAAGCAAAAATGGCTAAACTTCTTTCTGCAGAACCTTACGCAACTGTCAGTTACTTGGTTTTAATCGCCACAAACCCATCCAAACGTAGAAAAATTGTAAAAAATTAATGAAGTGTTGTAGACTAACCTAACATTTTAGTCTACTTAATCATCAACTCTGAGTTGAGATTTATAAAAAGATTTATATTTTTTTAGTTAACATGAAATTATCCAAATGATTTGTCCATTTGTTTTGGAACATATTTTCACGGTACAGGTGATACATTTATTTATACAACTTATGCTGATAATATGTTATATTCTCACAAGAAAAGTTTGGTTAAAACTAATGAAACTAATGAACTTTGGTAACAACTAATTAATTACGTAGAGCTCATAAAAAGTATGTATTCATATTAAAATAATTATCGTAGAAAAGTTATTAAAGAACAAGCAAAATATAATAACAAAAACTATAACTACAACACTAATTCTCATAGCTGTAAACAAGTTTAAACTTGCACAAAGTTGTGCTGTTTTTAAATGGGCTGTAAATTATTTTCTTATGTCAAAGGCTATATATATTGACGAAGACAGAAAAGAAACATGGTCATGCCAAATAATACAAAATTCTTACCTTTTAGAGAACAGCCGAAAAACAAAACACATTTCTTAAATTGTTATTTATAAACACTTGTTAATACTACTAAATTAATTTTTCTGTGTATCATTTGACAAACAAAAACTAACCTATGACTTTATTCATGAAACTTCTAATAAACTGCACTAATTTCACTTTTAGCAAAGTCTTGATGTTAATAATATTATTACTTAAACAAGTTTGAACAAGTCTTAATTAAAAAATACAATGCTTTACAAATGATTTTAACATGTAATCTAACCTACAAGAACCTGCACCGATTCATACAGTCATAACTTTTATATAAAGTATTCTTAAACGAAACTATCAATGTCTGTTAATCACTACTGCTTGTTAAACATGCCAATAAAACATTTAATTAAGTTAATAGCTATATATATTTATTAATTACGTTTAAACACATTTTAGAAATTGACACTGTCAAAAGCCCGCCGCGTTACACTAATAATAAAATTAAAATTGGCAATATTGTGTAAGCAGCTGACGCCTAGTGGGCGATGGCGAGAACTAGGTTGACCTGGTTCTGTTATTCATTGAACGGAAATAGTCAGTATCAGAACCATTACCAAAATAATAGATACTGTACACATGGACTACTGATTATATATATTTAATCAGTGCATTAATTATTTTACATATTATTTTTATAAAAGAGATAACAAATAGTATATGATTTATATATTTTATTATTAAATTTGTACAAAATATGAAACAATGATTTTAACAATATAAAAAAACTTATATCTATTTTACAAAATGCGTCATTGTCTGTAATATGTTGGTACAATGTGTTATTTAAAATGTTTACGAAAATATTTAGCAAGTTGACTAGTATATCAAATAATATCTTGAAAATATCATTCGTAATTTTGACATTTTAATAAATTTGTACTTTTCTTATTGCTGTACTTCTTTAAAGAGTTACTTATGAATACATATGGATAGAAAACTTAAATTGTATTTACAATAATAATAATTTTGAATAAATTTCGTGAAACAAATGAACAAAATCCAAACTATATTTACAAATGTAAAATTATTAAGAAAAAAGCATAATTATTTTATATGATATAAAAAAATTATGTTAAAATGATGATGATATGGTTTGAATTCTTGATGATTAGTTGCGGATTTTACCACCAGCCAGCGCTAGCGCCACTCCATCCCTTGGACTCAACATGGACTGGTACAGGGACGTGCTTGATAATTGGTACATGGACTTCCTTGTAGATTGGGACATGCTTAACAACGGGGACATGAACTTCTTTGTAGATTGGGACTTTCTCCACGTGGTGATGATGCACATGATGAGTATGCACCTTGTAAGGCACGTGGATAACGTGGTGTTCACTAAAACATTAAAAATTACATATAGAAGACATTTACAATCAGAGTTACGACCCACACAAACAATGTTGACTAGAATCCTATAAGATTCGAATGGATTGAAGTGAATCGTATCAGAATCGTATCAGAATCGTAGAAGATTCGTACAAGATTTAGAAAAATTGTTTGTAGGGATAGAGACAACCGGTGGAAACGTTGTTAATAACGATTCCAGCGCCATGATTTGTACTCTATATTTTGAAGTAGGTGTATAGTTTACT
Organism: Panorpa germanica; assembly: GCA_963678705.1. Lineage (NCBI taxonomy): Eukaryota > Metazoa > Arthropoda > Insecta > Mecoptera > Panorpidae > Panorpa > Panorpa germanica. The sequence continues at coordinate 9,717,491 of OY783218.1, forward strand.
TACTGGTGTCCTCCATGTCCTCCCCAGAATCCTGGAGCTGCGGAAGCCAAAGCAACCATGCATGCTAGAAGCACAAGCTGAAACAAAATTGCACATGTTCAAATTATATGTACAAGAAGAAGTTTGTCATGTATATCAATGCGCATCAAAAAGCATTAAAATGAGTCGTAAATCGTTGTATATTATGTAAAATTGTTTACGTATCAATTAACTTTTGTTATGTAAGATAAAACCTAAATAAATGTAATTGCGTTTACCAAGTCTTGATGAAATTCAGATTATCAAGATGCCAAATGTACATTTATATTTAAAAATAGTCATTTAAAAAGTCAGGGTAACTTTAGACGATGTTGGCATATTTTATAGTGTACACCGCTGCTTAAAAGTTTATGATTGTGTAAGTACAAAATTAATCAAGTCTGTGAACAACAAAAGCGGTGGTCGAACCAGAAGACACAAAAAGTGGTATTACACTTTTGCAGTTTATATTTTGCAATAATAATAATTATTTATCACAGCTCAACTAAACATAAAAACTAATCTAAGCTTTAACTACGGTACCGATTAGAAAATTATATATTAAATTGTAATTTTAATCTCAATTGAAAATATTATTCTCAGGAATCGAACCCGAGTATGACGAGATTAACAATCTTAGTCTTTAATTTGGTTAATTAATAATTTGTTGCTAATAACTCAAATTTAATTTCAATTTAACACGGTTTTCGCACAAATATTTAACAACGACACTTTAATTTGCGTTTAGTTTTAAGAATTACTTACGGAGAATTTAATGGCGGCCATTTTTAATTAGCTGGTGGATTAAAATCCTTTTTGTTATTTGATAAACAACGTTTAGAAGACGAATTGACTTCTGATATCGCTTGTAGTTTTACTCTGGTTTATATACCTCAAGAAAACCACTGTTATCCAATACAAAAAATTTAAAAAAAAACATAGTGGAAGTAAAGCAAAGCCAAGCCTTCCTCATAGGCTACCCCACTCTGGAGGACTTGAACTGTTACCTGGTGTTGATGCAACATATCGATATGCGTGTGATTGTATACGAGTGTGTGTGTCTGTGTGTGTGAAATGCCACCCTGATCAGGAAGTTACTGTTGTTACGAAATGTTGACACAGGCGAAGACTTGATTTGATTTCGTTGCTCGTAGTTTTACGCTTTAGTTATTTATTATTGGATGCGTTTGTAAAGACCACACTTTCATTTTCTTTCTGATAAAACAGAAATTGTTTTAATAAATTATGAACTTGTTGTATATTCATATAAATTAATGCTAGGTAATATTTTAAGAAACCTCGTTTGTTGGTACCTGATTGTTGGTACTTAATTCATTCTATTTTTAAGCTCAGACCTATTCTAATTACTAACCTGAACATAATTCTACATTAAATTCAATGCTATAGTTTATTCTAAATTAATAATTCTATATTAATTCAAATACAATAGTAATAAAACAACCAACCGAATTTCTTTTATGTAGAAAGAACCTAAAGTAATATTTTGTATTTAATTTAAATTGTTTAGCATATGGTAATAGGCGTAGTCATTCTCAGTACCATTTTTAATTTAATTTATTTTTTAAGTTTTCTTAGTTTTGTTAGAAGCTTACAAGGTCCAATGTCTTAAATTAAAAAAATTAAATTAAGAAAATTATATTACCCAGTAAACATTTTGGAGCATTTTGGAGTCACTTTGACATCATATTGGAGATGCTTATGATTTTTTTGTCATGAAAGAGTTCATTTATAGTTCAGTTTCTCACAATCGTTCATATGAAATGTCTGTTTTATCGGCTACAGATGACAGAACCACTCCACCTGTCGGAATACAAATGAAGATAAAGTTGTTGCGAACTATAATTGAAGTGAAATAGTGATAGAAACGTCACAAAATAGGGCACTTCACCAAATGTTTACTGGGTATATTATAACCTCCAAAATATGACAATCTGTCAAAATGCAGTAGGATTTACTTTTAAAAGAAGTTTAATGCCAGTTTTTGAAATATATAAAAGTGAAAACAATTTGTATTAGTAATTGTTATTAAAAATAGCAATGTTAATTATTTCACATACAATTTAGTCGAACTGTCAAAATTTATATTACTAACGATGCATACGCACCAACTAAATTAACTAAACTTAAATTAAAACACAAATGTGAAAAGGAATGCTTAAACGAAAATCTAGATTACAATATTAAATAAAAACAGTAAATTAAATATCAAAACAGTGAGTGAGAATGAGGCTTGTTAAAACAAGATCCAGAATAAACTCTAAAGGTTGTATTATTTTGTTTTCAGAAACATTTTTAAATATTCAAATTCAAAAAGGACCGCGAATTTATGGGGGGGTTAAAAAGCTAAAAAGAAGTGAACTGATTCAACTAACTGATGGAAATAAACGGCTTGACATATCTTGGTTATATTTGGCGTAATAATTAGGTTCATTACTACCAACTTGCTGTAAAAAAAAATAATTGTATAATATTAAGCACGGGTTTATTTAAATAACAAACTCATGTTATTTTTTTAACACACACACATATGTTTTTAAATATGGAAACATATCTAAATGCTTACTCACACTGTCTCATTGTAGCATACATGTTGCAGTTTAAAAAATCATTAATTATAAATATATTATAAGTTTCAATATCAATTAAAATGAAACAATCGTTTGAAAGTATAATGCGTTATTAATATAAAAGCTATTTTCAAATAATTGCTGATTAAATAAAACCGCAAATTGTCAACGAAGTCGATATGAAACTTATTAACATAAATCAAAGCAAAAATCGATAATTTAAAAATGTGCAATGACAGTTTTAAGAGAAACTTTATCGGAGCATCGTATACTTCTATTTAAGTTATTTATGGGCAGAGGAAATTCTTCATATTCTGACAAATCTTTATAATTTGGTTTTTGTTATAAAAATATAAAGAGAAGTCAAATGCTAGAGATAAGACAGACTTTGTTGAAAGATAAATACGACAGCTTATGAACAAATTACACAAATAAAGACACCGTTAATAATTTTATCGTATCGAACCTCATGCCTTTCCATGGTAAAAAGTCATATCGCCAATATCCCAGTAAACATTTTGGAGTAAATTCTATTTAATTTCTGTTACTTTTCATGAGTTTTTTTTGTCATGAACGCGTTTGTTTTCTATTCAGTCGTTCATAGGGAATGTCTCTTTTATGAGCTACAGACGGCGCAACGACTGCTCGCTGTTGAATAAAAGCGACTCCTGTGACTCAATTTGAACTAAAATTGATTTTCTGCGTGCGATTTTCGTCGCACCTTACACCCCTGCATTATTTTCAGCTTCTTAGCGGTTCTGTTTTCGTCCCCTGTTGTTCACGTCCTACTCTTTGCAGCTCTTTTCTTCTAATTTTCGTCACTACATCGCTTTCTCGAAATTTTTCATTCTTTAAATTTCTAATGTTACAATGACTTCCACAGTTACATTTCTTTGCTTCTGACTCTCAAAGGTATAGGTCAGAAAAACGTTTACTATACAAGAGCATCGTTTGAAAGATTTGTATAGAGCAGAAATAAAATTTTCAACGCCATTAAAAGAAAAATGTTTCCTTTAGAAATCAGCAACTGAGCTACTGTCTTTAAAGTGTTTCTAAAAAGATAGTGAGAGTTTTGAAAACTCTAGATTTACTGCACGCATAATTGTGCTGTCATCCATTCAAATATTTTGTCATGTTCTAGTGCCGTTTGTAGCCTATTCACGTAGGCATCGGCATAGCACTCTAGTTGTGACGTGGGCACGGGTGACAAATTCTTCTAGTTATCTAACGTAACCTGAAGACGATGCGCGACGCAGTGCGTTACTTTTCCTGGCGAAATGTCAGTTATTGCATGGTTATAACTCGGCGATTTATGAGTCGGAGCAGCTATCGATATTGATTGCGAAATGAGCGAAATTTGGGGAAACTTGTAACACTTTTTGATCATATTTTTTTTTAGTAATACTTAACGGGGTTCTTAGGACCACGGTCTTTTTTTCGCTCTTCTTGATTCATTTCATTAACATTTTACATATGATCATATTTTGTAAGGTTAAATTGCATTATTGTTAATTGAAAATCGTGCAATTTATTCGACGAGTTCATCTTGAATTCTCTATGAAATTGAAGTCATTTCATGCTCTTTATTTTAAGTTTAAGTGTAAACTATTTAAACTAAAATGAAAATGCATAATTTCTTATTCATTATCTAACTATTCTGAAAATTAGAACTAGATTGACTCGAGATAAATGAAATGAAAATTGGAATCATTTTGCAATGGGATTAATAACATGGAAATATATTTAACGTGTAGTTACGTCAGCCTTATGTATAAAAAACTTAAATGATTGACAGTTAATAAGAAGACAAAAGAACATTTGAAGATTTAACGACATATTGAACATTCATTGCTTGTACACACTTCAATAAAAGTTCTAGTTACTTTCTACAACGCACCGTGTCACAAGTCAATCAAAACAATAGCAAAACTACATGAATTGAACTTCGAATTGCTCCCACATCCACCGTATTCGCCAGATTTGGCTCCCAGCGACTACTGCCTGTTCGCAGACCTGAAAAAAATGCTCGCCGGTAAGAAATTTCGCACGAATGAAGAGGTTATCGCTGAAACTGAGGCCTATTTTGAGGCAAAAGATAAATCGTTCTACAAAAGTGGTATTGAAATGTTAGAGCGGCGCTGGAATGATTGCGTTGCTCTTGATGGGGATTACGTTGATGAATAAAGCTAATTTTGAACCAAAAAAACATGCCTTTTCAGCCTATGTGTTAAATATTTCGATTCATACGACGCAGAAGCAACGCAACGCGACGCAATTTATATTTGATGTTTATATACTGTTTTTTAATTAAAACGTTGTCTTAGTTAAACCTAATGCTTATATTTTATACAATGTGTCAATTAATAAATTAAAATATTCCGTGAAATGAAGAAATTGAATAATTTATTTAAATACATTGAAGAAAACAGGTGTGTGACTTGATTTAGATTACATCATAAGATGTTTTTATGTGATTGTATTCATTCTAAAATTATCTACGAAATAAGATTAGGACACATCTAGTTTAGAACGATTGACAGTTACATAACAAGGGCAATGTATGTTTGAATAAAATTATAAATACGTAATATCAAAATGATTTGTTTTTTTAGGTTATAATGAATATAATTTATAAAATCTGTCAGTTTAAGTGTTACAATATAGTATTTAGGTGTTGTTTTGTGCTCTTAAGAAACTTTACGAATAAATGATTATTAATTTGAATTAAAGGTATTACGTTAACAGATATTGACACTTTTTTATAAATCAAGATTGGATTAAAAGTATTGTAACTTGGGGTAGAAAATGTTGCATGAATTTATGCTTTTTGTTTAGTGGGTACTTTTCATTAGCAAAGTCGATGACACACTAATCGAAAGTGTATTTTGTTTACATTATTATAACTTAAAAACGAAAATCTTCAAACCTCAGTGCCAATTAATACAATTAATTGCCATTTTATTGCCACGCTAGATTTCTGAACATTTATTTGCCTATTTCTTGTTTAGCTATTAATCTTGTGTCAATTAAAGTGAAAGATTTGACATCTCTAAATATAAGAAGATATTAATTTAACCAAATCCAGTTCGTAGCAATGTTAACAACATCTTTCCTTTTACAGCATGTAATGATATTATGAAACTGCAGGCAATAAATGCCAATGGTAAGTTGCGAAAGTTGCATGCGTAATACATTAAATGATTTGCAAATCAAAAACACATTTTTTTTTTTAGTAACAATTTATTTCTCTTAATTTTCATCTAGTGTTTGTATTGTAAAAAAAAATGTATAAATATTCAAAATTCCTTTTTTATTTTCACTTCTATACATTTTTATGAACAAAATATACCTTTGCTAATTCAAAATGATAAGATAAGATAAATTGTGCAGAATTTGTCATTTCTTCTTTACAGTTTTTATGAAGTCGTGGTTTATGTATTTAGTGTTAGTGTTTATATTTAAAAAAATATAGTTTGCAATTTTTGAAATCTCGTTTCCGAAATAATGACGTTTTATGAAGAAACCATTTCCCAAATTTAGTACCCGAATTTTTCCATGAATTTAGTTGATTTAGGCATCTTAAAATGGAACCAAACATAGTTATAACCAAAAGTAAATCTTGAATTTACTTGTGTAATAAACAGGCTGTACCCAGGTAAAGAATGTAATGCAATAACACTTTAATTAGCTTGAAGTAAGTTAACAAGCGTTAAATTTATACTGTAAGAGAATTACTAAATTAGAAGTAGCAAACGAAACATAAAATTAGCTTGTTACAAGCTAGCAAGTGTGATACTTTGCAGGACTGGGTACAATTACAGTCGATTATTATCACTTACAACTTCTTTATTATAAAAGTTACAACAGAAAGTTATTAATAAAAGTTGTAGATAATATCATTATCTACAAAAAAGCTTCTGACAAAATTATTGTGGAAGTTACGGTTTTCGAGATAAACAAAAATAAATAAATGCACTATTGTTTTCAAGAATGCTGTCGAGTGGGAAGCCCTCCACTCCGATAATCCAAATTTAAATTCAGGTTTCATCCTCTGAAACAATAAAAGTTTGCTGCATACCCAAAATACAGAGTTTTGCTCTTTTTAAAGACGGATTTATCTGACTATATTCATTTCTGAAATTAAGAATTTGAAACCAATAAACACGAACATGCGAATGGCCAATGCCTGTTCCTAACCGCGTAAACATGTGGATTACGCGGTCATCTGATTACGTTGTAATTCCATTACATAAAAACAAACACATATCGATCTATTAAATCTGATTCGTATGCAAATAAGGGGCTTTCTAATCGTAATTTATTGGTATTTAGAATTCCTGATGCTTTTCTACTTTGTGTGGTGAATATTTAAAGCATTTTTTTGGATATAAACCAGGTTTCGTGTGATTGTATTTCAGAATGTGATGAGACTTAGTTTGTGAACTATATATAAACTTAAGTTGATCCGACTTATCAAGAAAAATCGTATCTTTGTATCACGGATTTTATATAAAATATTTTGTCTTCAGAAATAATGAAAATAATGTAAGAATTTATAAAATACATGTTATTGCTACATTTTTTATTATTTAAAATGCTTTATCATGCTCTTTAGATCGAATGTGAAAATTTAAACTTAAAATTACCTTGCGAACAATGATCGTGATCGAACAGGTCTGAAACATTTTACGAAACACTTTTAAAGGAGTATTCCTGAACTATAATAATAATTAATAATAAAATTCAGGAATAGTACAGGACTACTATTTTAAAAGTGATCAGATCTGTTCGATCACGATTATTGTTCGCAAGACTCAGGAATAAGGCCCCTATAGGTAAAATAATACACTTTGATACTTTATTACCTTTACTATTTTTTGATTAAAAATGTAAGTACAAACTAAGTAATAATAGTAAGCTATGTATTTCGGTTATTTGACTCAATAAAATCACTCGCCTACACACCTCTATCTGTCCGTGCTACACTTTGAGTAGTGTTGATTTTGAGCAGATAGTTAATGAGACGATTCGCTTAAGACATTGGATTATTAAGCAACAAACGTTCTTAAAAGTTCAATAAACGATTCAAAATCATATTTATTAAAGTTTATGAATTTTTGCCTTGTAAGAATTTGCTCACAGCCGTTATTGGCTACAAATGACGAACACACTTCACTTATCAGAATCCCAGCGACGAAAAAGTTGATGCGAACGAAAGAAAAAACATTTCTTCTACAATCCAGTTCTGATCAAATAAATATTTATAATGGCATATCCTAATTATAGAGACGTTATAATTACTATTATTAACTTCACTTTTATAAAGGGAAGGGGGTGTTCTTTTAAATGGGTCTGAAATTAGTTTTATAGTCGATGGTTGTATATTACTTTTCTCGTAATTTTTCCTGTTTTCTTACAGTAAAAATTGTAGTCAAAATAATTGTTATTGAATGCTCTATAGGAATTTTCTTGATAAAATCGTTGTGCATAGTTCAATGACAAGTTTCCCCCATAGTAAATTTCTGATTGTATATGATATATAGAATGAAAGCTGTGTGAGCGTGCACGATGCAGCAGTAAAATCTATTAGGATAGTTAACATGCAGACGAAGGTCTAAGGCAGTAGATTTGTAGTTGAACAATGTCCATGTTGAATCTAATGCAATAAAACGCGTGATTCGTTTATAACGTTTACACCATCAAAGCCGACAGAGAAATGTCAGAGAGAGACAGAAAATGTAGACTGACAGAGAAAGACCACTCTACGCATCGTAATAGTTTGCGTGATGATATAGTTTAACGCCAAATCGGAAGGCATCATCTGAATTGAGAAAATCAACAAATGGGTGTGTGTTTCAAGTAGCTATATCCGGAGCTGACCGGAACTGCCAAGCTGCGCAGTTGTAAGATAGAAGAGATATGCAGGAGATTAATCTGATATAGTTAATATAAGATTAAAGTCACGATTTTGTAGATAAATAAAGAAAGTAAAGCCACTAGCATCAGGCTGTAATTAAAAAGGAATATTTTATTATTTACTATATGATTATATGTTAGTTCGAGTGAATTTATACGAGTATAAACCTGTGAAACACAAAACATGGATGTTTCGTTACATGCATATAATACTTTACTTATGTGAAAGATAGTAATACCTAATATAAAAAGGTATTAGATACTTTATTGTCATTTAATCTTTCTCTTATCTATTTAATCTATCATGGACTCTTTCTTTCAGAAAAAATATCACAAATAAAATCTAAAAAAGTAGATTTATGTGTTTAGGTTAATTTCTATTTGTTTAAATTTAGGTATTTGTACTTTAGGTCATATTGTTTACGTAATAAGTAATTTTCATTATGTCAGATAAACGTTTAATACACGTTTGCCTGTTTAGCTGGAATATAGTTTGGAAAACAGCTGTATTGTTCGGTGCCAAGCACAACATTCAGCAAAGTCGTCTTTTTCATGTCAATTTAAAAGTATAGATGCCTACGATATATATATACTATAAATCAATAAAATATATGTTACAGATGCACCACTGCATCTTGGGTAAATACCTACTTTGCAACTTATAAACAAAAGGAAAACTATAAAAGTAAATTTATGTGTTTAGGTTATTTATATGTCAGGAAGGAAATAGATACGAATAAAATCCGGTCTGGAATATCGGAAGTGTTTATTATACGTTATAGAAACTAGTTTAAAGCGCAGATGCCGATAATTTCTCTTTAATGTTCACTTTTAAGGAAACTGTTTGTCTTAAGATTTTATCCAGTATGTTATTAAAATATACTTTACATTATAGCGTAACTTCATACATATTTATACAATGTAGTGAGTCTGTAATACGTCTTAAATGGTTTCAGATTCTAGTTTAACACATAATATTTCATTATAGGAAAAAGAAAAGTTTAGAACATTCATTTTATATCTTAGTCTAGTTTAGACCCTTATTACTAAACATCCAGCTTTCTTTTTCTTGTCCTTTATCTCTGTTAACTTACTCCATACTTTTGTCATCCATCTTCCTCCTTCTTCACTTGCAAATTCATACTCCACTTTCCAACTTCTTGCGACATCTACTCTTAACGTGCTCTAACTTTTCCTCTTCCTTCCCAGACACCCTGTATGCTATCTCTTTCTCTTTTCCACAATATCTGCTTTCTCTTTCTTTATTTCCTACTCTTAAGCTAGCGATCCTTCACGTTTCTTTACCATCCTCTTTCTCAAGGCTTCCTTCGCGTCCACAACTGTCCTTCTTAAGTTTGTCTAGTCTTTAAAATGATGTTCTTAATAAGTTTTATGAGTATCCTAATACGCACAAGGATAGATTTATCAAAATAGGTATTAATAGAAAACATTGTATATTGTAACTTTTGTTATGTTACGTTAACGTTAAATACACGTTACTGTGTTTGCCGGATTTCGTATTAAAACACCGTGCTCTCAACAGTGGATTTATACAAAAATTAATCTTAGCCTTTGTGGACTTTACTTTAAAATAATTCACTTATAAGATAACATATTTATTTCTAATATGAAGCGCGTCTAGAAGCAAAGGGTTGTAAGTGACAAATTTTGAAAATTTGAGATAACCTGCGCAAACAATAGAAGATGTACTAAACTATTTAGTGGCACAGAGATATAAGCGTAAACTTGAACAGATTTTACTATATAGTTTGAATTCTAAAACCTACTGAACGAAAAGCTTAAACTCGTTTTCTGAAGAATTTTACTTTTGTCACTTACATCCCTTTGCATCTAGGCGTCTTATATAATACTTGTTTTCATTCACGATTTAACCTAAAAAACAATCAACAAAATCCGTGTTCCTCAAAAGGCATTCTGCGTATTAGTTTCCACTTTTTGTGCGTAACACAAAGTCATACCTTAACAAACGACTGTTACAAAATAAATATAAGTAATAAAATAATTCATAACTAAATGCGATTGTAATTAGATTCCATTGTCGTAACGCAATGTAATAAAATAAGTATCGGACCAATTAGCTCATCAGACCATGACCTCGTTATCGTTTAGTTGAATCGCTGAGTGACTTAACTAGGAGTTGCTTGCAATAATTTGTGTCACTTTCAACGGATAGTGAGCTTATAATTAAATAGGAAATTGATAAGAAAATTTCATAATGTGGACATAATTATGCTATAAATTAACAACTAGTTAAAATTGAAGTAAAAAATATAAATAATTTTTAGAATAAAAATAAACAAGTATGGATGAAGGTACAGATTTAAAAACTAATGTATGTTATAATGGGCTTGTGTACTGATTTCATAGGGGACGATTTTTCAATTGTTGATTGAAATTGATGTTAATAAAAGTATATTAGCGTTTTTATTTTAATAAATATCTAAATGTTGACGGAGATATAGCAATTAGAAATTCGAATTAGCGTTACAAATGTCGGCCATATTTATGACGTAACATGTCTACTATTAAGGGTAGGTCGGTTACTTTTCTATGGATAAGGGTTCTACGTTGAATATGATATCTTTTTTACACTCTGTTGTATAAAAGAGATAGCAACTTAGCGTTCGTGATCACTTGTCTTGGAATAGTCCACAACGTTGAATCCCTTTAATAATTAAAAGGACAAAATGATTTTTAAATTGTTAATATCTCCTAACATATATGGTAAGGAGTTATTAAAATAATTGGACTTTTGAGGCTCTAGTAAACAACTTTATTAATATATAATACAGTTTTATAGAAATTAAGACATAGGACACGAGCCCATTAAACATCCGCACAATGCAGCACGGTCCCACACTAACTCGCATTGTGCTCTGTACTTGGAAAACACCCATCGACTGTTGCTGATATAATACTGAAACTACATCATTTACAAAACACTTATACAATTATTACACAATCAAAAAGCGATAAAACTTTCTTTAAATGTAAACTAAATTGTTTTATATGAATGTAATTTGAAGATCAAAATGTCTGCACAAACTCGCAAAGAAAGTGCGTCCAGACCAGTTTGTATTCACGCCTCACCAGTCTAGAGGCCACGATATTAGCCATTTACCATTGTAATAAATACCACATCATGTAGCTTGTGCTGACATCTGACGCAATGAAACAAAATACTCGTGAAATGCGATTAAGCAACAAAGAAAGTAAAAAATACAACAGCAAATGAAGCCTTTAATAATTGGAGTATAACAAAATGATATGCAGTCGTATATCAAAAACACGTTTGTAAATGAGAGTTGTTTAAAAATCTAGTTTCAGGTTTATTGTTTAATTAATAATCTCTGTAATTATGTTGCTTAATATCGTTAGTGACGACACAGTGGACGAGAACATTGGTGATGACTGCTGTGTCTTTGAGTTCGATCCCTGAACTAGAGTTAATCTTTCTAGGTTTTGTTGTTGTTAAGTTTAGTCAAGTTAAGCGGTGTAGTCCACATATTTGAGGCCACGATACCACACAAACTACCAACATCGCAAATGAGGGCGCCGGGGATAGGACTCATCATCGGAAATAGAGCGACGTTAAATAAATTAAATTTAAGGAATGATTATATTGGTATTAGTTATCAATTTAGTTTTTGTTTTATATTTTAGTTATATAAATAGACAAACTGCACACTTTCTAGAACATAAAACATGACAGTACACTGTCCTAGTAAATTTGTCAAAGTAAATTATAAAATACAGCAAAGTATTATTACAATAAGTGAATGGTCATGTTAACGCCTAAAGGTTATGCAAATACAATAACCTCTTCAATTTGGTTTTGACGCTGTATGTATAGATATATGTGATATAGTTTTTGTCTTATAAAGTTTGTGTATTTTTATTAAGAAAGTGAAGCCATCTAGTTGCAAACAAGAGCTACCGATCGGACTAAATAGAAGACTGGATCTTACTGATTGATACCTACTTATTCAAAAGAGAACCTCTACCAATATGTATTTGAACAATGTAACAGCCCACTAACGATAAAGCATATTATTCTTCGATGTAATATAGACTGTAATACAAACTGAGAAATATTGAAAGCAGGGAAAGTCTGAAGAACCTTATTGACTTTATAAATGAAACTAATTTAATATCTTTCTTTTAAGTACCTATACTCATGTCTATAAATTATAAATTATGTATTGTAAATGTTTATAAATGTATATATTGTTTTAGGTGCTAATAACTTTTGAAAATTGATGCACTCAAATAAATATTTAAAAAAAAAGTAATTGCAATTCAATTTTTGATTCCCTTCTTGCTTTAAATAACTTAATATATAATTCATTTTAAAATAAACCAATATAACTTAACGCGTAACACTTAATCCAGTTATTACAAAAAAGAACTCACAATCATTATACAACTAATTACTGACCTTGGTGACGCAACTGAGATCCATTCTATTCGAATTCACTTTTACAAATTGTAACACGTAATAATAATTAATAAATAAAAACAAATCAATCAATAAATAATTAGTAATTGATTTATGGAACAATAGACTATTGAACAAAACGATGTCTGCAACAATTCTGACGACAGTTACTCAATGGTTTAGCTGAAGAGATTCTTCAATGTCAACGACAATGTACTGATGCTCTACAAATAACTAGACCACGTGACCGAAACAATGTTGCACGGTAGTGATTGAATGTAAATACGTTATCGGATATTGTATTTAAATTAAGAAGGCAGTCAGCCAATAGAATATATCTAGTAAAATATGAATAGGCTTTCTGTAGAACTAGAAAGGACGAGAGTATTGTTTGTTGATGTTATCTATACTGCTGTGTCTTATGGTTTGATCACAGGATATTCTAACTACTCAATATAACTCCTGACGCAAAAAAATAAAAATAAAAACAAAGGAAATAAACTTAAACCTTTACTATCTCTCTGCCATTCTTTGTCTATCCTTTCTGCCATTCTCCTCCCAATAAACAATTTGGTGAAGTGTCTCTTTTTGTGACGTTTCTATCACTATATCACTTCAATTATAGTTCGCATTAACTTTATCTTCATTTGTATTTCGACAGGTGGAGTAGTTTCGTCATTTGTAGCCGATAAAATAGACATTACATATGAACGATTGTGAGAAACTAAACTGTAAATGAACTCTTTCATGACAAAATAGTCTTGCGCATCTTCAATATGATAAAATGTGACTCCAAAATATTTACTGGGCAATTTGCTTCAATACCTGCACAATATTTTTTTTACTTGTTACTCTTTTCTCACATTAATACTTAATCTGCTCTAGCGTTTTCCTCTCTCTTCCGCATATTCTTTTCTCTCTATTTTTGCAGTGTCCGCTACCTTTCTTTTTGTTTCCTAATCTAAATCTTGCAATTCTTCTTATAATCATTGTCTCTTTTTCTCGTATGTATTCCTGTATCTCTCTGTCTTCCAAATCCTCTTGTATCTTTCATTATATTTGCTGTTATCAATTAGAGGATACACTTTTAACTGTATACCCAGCCTCACTAATAATACTTCACTACAGATCGATATATAGTGCAAATTACGAGAGTTCGGCGGCGACTCATACTTAAAACAAGTTGTAGTGTATAAACTGCCGATATAACTAAAAAGCACTGACTCACTTATTTTTCTATAATGTATATAGAAACGAATAAGATAAAATTCATTATCGTATTGTAAATTTATATCGCCCGCCGCTTATATTACTTGTTATTGATAGTAGAACCATCCTCGACACGTGGGCGGAAGCATTGATGCTTGATGCCGACTACTGTGTCCTCGTGTTAGATTTCCAGACCAGAGTTATATTTTCTGGGTTTGTTTGTTTGTATGCACTTAAATTGATTATAGACATACACAATCATAAACTTATTATGCAGCAGAGTAGTTGTTGGTGATAGAAGTCAGCATCGGGCAAATAGGCTGACGTTAAATAAATTAAATTTAAAATAAATTGGAACTTGCGTGCTTAATTCATCGCTGCAGTAACGGAAGTTTAATGTCTACACTAACGAACGTGCTGCACTTTAACAACAAGGTACGGTGTACCGTAGACATTGTACGCGTTAGGTATTCGGTATTCGACATTCGGCATTCGTCCTACTGCTCCAGTTTCATCGACTGTCAAATATTTTGATTCTCATCACTGATAAACATCAATAACTCTAAAACATTTTTAATGTCATCGTGTTTCACACATTGTACGACATTGTTTATTGAATGTTTATTGTTTAATTATAAACAAATGCATGTTCTGAATAAGTGCATGTATTATTTATGGATATAATGTTATATATGTTAAGAGGTAAAGCTAGATAAATACCGTGTTCGATAAACGTATAATTTGTGACGGATGTAGATAGTTCTCAAGTTACGCGAATAATTGGAATAACGCAAAAATTTCCGTGCAAGTTGAATTCCGCTTTATAGCACATGGGCTGAAAAGTCCCGGGCATAACACATAGATGGCGCTAGTTTGCAGTCACTTTTTTTTTCTGTTAATACTAACCTTCAAAAGACAGCTGTTAAAATTTCATGATATTCTATGCAGTAGTTGGTGAGTTATTGTGCTAAGAGTGACGCTACCTTTGTTATTTTCAAAACAATGGATCAAAAACAATTTCGTGTTTTAATTTTACACTGCTTCTTGATGGGAAAAAATACCGTTCAAGCGAAGCAATAGCTTGAAAAGTGTTATGGAGACTCCGCTCCATCAGAAACAACAATAAAACGTTGGTTTGCTGACTTCAAACGTGGTCGTAGAGACACCGATGATGCAGTGGACGTCCATACTGTTACATACTAAGGATATTGCAAGTTGTTTTTTTATTTACAAAGACTATACAGACTTTATATATATAAAGTTAAATTGTTCAGTTCTAGTCCACTGACTAGTTCCAAAATTTTAAACATTACAAAAAAAAAAACACTTGTGCGGTTTGTAGTAGCAGAATCACAGGGTCAAGTCTTCCGGCTTGGTCCTCTTCAATCTGCGCAGATATATTGCAAGTAATAACCTACATACACCTCAGAGCTCGGTGTCGGTGCTGTTGTTATGATTTTAGACCTTTATAACCTTGACGAACAAATGAAAATGGAAATTTAATGTTGCTTTACATATAACCTTCTATGTAGTTATTATTTCTGTAATTTGAACGTTATGTTTTCAGTCCAGTTCATTAAATGTAATTTCTCTTTATTTTCTAAACCGAGGCACAAACATTGGCCGTGGGTTAACTTAGAATACGGTTAATTAGTTAGAACTGCAACGCATGCAAAGATTGTAGTTGTCGCTACTAATAAAACAAAGCCGAGTTTCTTCTTTTATCAACAAAACTACTACTTTTATAATAGTAAACATGTTATAATACAACTGGTTGTTTACATTAGTAAAGTTGTGCAAGTACAGAGGCGGATTAGGTGCAAAATGTACCATCATTCGTAATATAAGATTTTATTTCTAAAATTAGTGAATTAATATTGTTTTCTCCTTTCTTTGAATGACTTCGTGGAGGTTTTTGTATGTTTGTAGCTTATGATTTGGAAGTCTGAAGTATGTTTACTTCACATTAACAAATAAACTTAGATTTTTATTTAACATTCATTATGAAGCACTCACAGCTATCTCTATCAAGGCCGTATTTTCCAGAAAAGAATGTAAAATAAACAGAGTATTGAGATCGGAAGCAGCTAAAGAAAGATCTTTTGTTATTATAGCAATAACATTAAATGTAATTTTCTTGTTTAAGTTAAAGAAGTTTAATTTGTAAAATATAACTAAAAAATAAATTTTGTTTTTGGAAAGCTGAAAACATAAGGATAATATAAACAAAAACAAGTTAAAAACTGTGCCCCTATTTGGAATTTGGATTCTCTGACATCATGCGTCATGGATTTTGTTTGTTAATATTGAAAAATATGAAAGCCCAGCCTTAAGTAATTAATTCTAATTAATGCAGGAGGAACTGGATCACTGGATCCACTAATCACAAACCAGTAGGTCAGTGACAACAAAATTTTAGACTCAGTATTTGATTATTAGTAGTTGATTAAACAATTCTTAAGTTACATTCACACTACAATTGTTTTCCAATGTTAACAAACAAATGATTATTACATTAGTTCAATTCGATCTTCACTTCTTTTTTAATGTTTCACAACGACACCCGCTTCTTTTAAGTAATTTGCGAATGTAAATAACAGCCCCTAATACATACCTGTTGCAGAGTGCAAGTGCAACGTGCATTCGAATGTTAAACAGAAAGTTACAAGAAAAATTATTAGTAGATAAAACCTGTAATTGACTTAATATTATTGATTTATAATTGAAGTTACTTAAAACTTTCCAATTTTCATTTATTTAATAATGCTGTCATTAACTCCATTAATGTCTAGGAATGAATATCACTTTTATTGAAATAGATTACAGTTTACATGATAACGCAATAAACACAGATGTACATAGCTTTGACTTTGTACGCATTGATATATTAAATTATATATATATATATATAAATAAATAAACTTGTGTTTTCGAAAATATAGTGACATTTATGTTAGAACAAAATTCATATTTTTAATTCTGTTTATAACATTTCTAACACGATGAATTTGTCTGTCTTTAGCTTAGATGATCACTTTCTGTAGATACGACTGTTTTAAGACAGTTTGGCATCAAGTTTATCTTAAGGTTAAATTGCCAGCGTTGTTTCTGTTTTGTCTGTAACAAACACAAGTCAAATCTAAGACAATCGCGTTCTGCAGTGTGCGACTACCTTTAGAGAAGTCGTAACTTTATAGATTCCCTTCAAAGTAATTCCTTGCAGTGACAACTAAGGTTCATTTGTTACCACTGGCAACTCTACTTTAAATATGTATGGAATATTATTATTAAATTAACTCATCTTTATTCTTCAATTCTTTCTAGTAGGAATTTTAACCTGGTTAAAAGCAAAACAAACAAATTGGATAATGATCAACACAATGGTCCTTGGAGACCTAACTTCGCTGTGATAACTAAATCGAAAATAATTACGCAATGGCAATTTTGTAAATATATGCAGACCCGGATTTGAGAGAGAGCAGGCGGGGCTAAGAAAGGGATATCCACAATACAGATCAAAGCACTAAATTTTAGAAACACTTGAAAGAAAAAAAATGTTCCTTTTATTCGGAAAATAATTAGGGGCCTCCGCTCCTTTGTTGCCCAAGAGCTTCCACACCTCTAAATCCACTGGATATCTGTATTATGGAATATAATAATTATTGATGTAAATAAGGATGCCATATTTTAATTAAGAAAATCAGGTTTTTAGGTTATAAAATGAAAAATGTTGTTTTTTAGTAACAAATATATTTATATAACAGATAATTTAAGAATTCCTTGAGATGCATTTTAGGTACAAAGTTTAATATCAACAAATATTCTATTAGCGAAGCATTTTACGTAATAGACATGCCTAGTGCAGTCGCAACAACCTCGCAATATCTCTGCAAGAAGAATTGTTAAGCTTGCTAATCTTTAAAATGAATTTTCCTGTATAATACTAACAATATTCTATCCTAGCGCCGTTTTCCACTTAGTTTTCACCACTTTTTGAAGTGATGATGATGGTGGTCATCAAGTTCATGAAGATTGTGGAATTCATGAATTTCCTCATGGTGATGATGATGTTCTTTCGGTACTGGAACCGGTATATGCACTGGTATGGTTTTAACAATAGTGTGCAAATGTGTGTGATGTTTTACAGGGATGTGGATTCTAACACGATCTCTGAAAAACATGAAACACTAATTAATTTGTTTTGTTTTATTTATAAAAGTTATCTTGTTTGATTACTTACTTGCTAACGCCTCCTCCAGGACTGGGAAATGAATTTACTGAGGAAAATGTAAGGACTACAGCTACCAGGATCATGGAAAGCTGGAAAATAAAATTGTCTTCATGAATCTACCAGCAAAACAAAAACATTTTATTATTATTTTACTTAAACAAAACCTAGTAATATTTAGTCTAAAATGTTTCTTATTTTATTGCTATTTTAAAAATTAAAATAGAACGTGCAAGTAACAATGTTACGTTTGTGTTTATTTATTTGTAGTTATAAATTTACGTTTTTTAGAGTGTTGACTTTCGACGATGTTCTCCCTTTTAAATTTTATCGCGAAATAGTGTAATTTTTTCAATTTTCCTGTATTATCATTTTTGGCACTTATTATGTTACTGCGATTTCAAAAGCTAGTTTATATTTCGCATTAATTGTAATATAATAATTGTGCATCTTGTAGACTTGTTTATTATATGGTAAACATATAAGAACTAAATAAGGATAATGTCAAAAATTTTACATTTGAGATTAAGATGAAAGTTTGTAAGAATCCCATTGAAAGTTTTTATCAAAAATTATTTTAATTTCAATTGACATAAATAATATCTGTTTCAGCTCAAACATCTTTGCAAAGAATCTGATTATGTATTTCATGTTTCGAAAAAAAAGAATTTTGATCCTTTCAAATCTCATCCAGTGCATACTTTGTATTACATTCATAGCCAAAAAAATACAGGACTAGTGTAAAACTGTAAATGATGACAGTATGGAATTAAATCACGAAAAGAGAACGCTATAAATTTTTCAAAACAAATGTAAAACTTTAAATAAATATAATATTTAATTAGTACTACTCACAATTAATTGTAAAGACACCATTTTTAGAACTGGTAACACGAACTAGAGAACCAAGCAACAAAATGTAAAACAACAAACTCCACAAATGACAGTAATTGCAAAAGCAGGCAGATATGTGATTCTACCGACAGCCTTAATTGTTCTGATGATTACAGCAAGTCCCGTTGTCTTTAAATAACAAACTCCGTTAGATTATGAATTTGAGGGGATTAAATCCACCACCCATGTACAGCCCGAGATCTTTCTAATGCCATTAGAACACTTACTGGAGTTTCAGTGTACGGGGATTTCAACAAGTTTGAAAAAATTTCGTTTGAAAACCGTTGGCGTTGATCTCGGGACTTCTCTTTGCAAGTTGGTGACTCAGAGTTTCTTCTCCTCAAATTGAACGTGAAGCAGGAAGGAGGGGCACAGAGGGTGGGGTAACAATTGTAAAAGTTTTTACTTACTATTTCAAAAACAATAATGTTTGCTTAAATTTGAATGGAATTAGATAGTTTGCAATTTGTGGACTAGAAGTTTTAATAAATAAGTTTTTCCTTTACATTTCTTATATTTTTATTTTATTTTTAATGTTTTTGCCATGTGGCACTACATTCATTTAGTTACATGTCATTGTGCTTAATTCCTTTTGATCCTTATTAAATCTAAACATTCTCACTCCTTCCAAACGAAAAAATATATATATAAATTTATCCTTATAAAAATAATAACAAAACTGCTACTGCTACTGCTTCGCTCTTCCTGCTGCTCTTCCTCCTATTTCTACTCTGCCATTCCTTCTCTTGCCTCGTTCGTTTTCTCTATCTCCGCCATCTACCTCTTCTCTTCACCGCCTCCCTTTAATAACTGCCCAATATTTTTTTCGCTTACCTTTTTCTCACATGAAAACGTAATGTGTTTTTACATTTCTTATATTATGTAAATTAGAAAAATAAATTTAGAAATTCTAACCTGTCAAAGTTTTCTACTGAAGTGGACTGATTCAATTAGCTGCTGTAATCAAAGGGATTGACCGATCTTGCTATTATTTAACATAGTAATTGAGTACAGTGCTACTAACTTACTGAACTGTTGATGCTTGACACTGACTGCTGTTCTTTCGGATGCGTTCTCTGGACTAGACTTATATTTTCTGTATTTGGTTGTTATCAATTCAATTGTATACAAGTATATATCCATGGTTATGTAACATACATAGATAATCGTACACACATTTAAGACACTTATTACATTAAGATAAAAGAATTTTATCTAAAATCAATAGTTGCTTATTTCTTAGAATAGAAAACATACGCCATAATAATTAATTAATAATTAACCACGGAAGTCAAGTTGTAGCAGACAAGACTACGTATGAATAATACGCATAAAATTAGCAATAAATTCAAACAACAGGTCACAAGGTCAGATGTCGTCTTATGTAGTTACGTTCCTCCATTAGTCACTCTGTCTGCAACTGTTGCATTGCTTCGTTCAGCTACTGCATCACGGTGCATAACCTTTCATCAACTTTTACTTTTGTGCATTTATAGAAGCAATTACCTGCAGTTGCAACGAACAGCAACGCCCGGACAGTGTCAGCGTCAACATCACCATCAATATCTCCATATACATTCAATTACACTTGCAGCAATGCAACCTGGGTAATGAGACTTTTTTTAGTATTTCCATTTCAACTTTAATTTCATTGTCAGTGTCGCAAGTACTGCGCAAATGCCATGTTTAAATGTTGATTGCTATAAACAAACCACTTTCATTTGTTGTATTCGTAATTTTATCATTTAAATGTTTTATTTGAAGTTAGAATAATTTTATGACAGTACATTTATAAAGTAGTTTTGTTTTGAAATGAAAACAACAAGCTTGTATTCTATTTCATCATCTTCTTGATCAGGATACCACCACTCAATGCTCAATCTTTCGTACTTTTTAGTGCCCCTACAGTCATATGAGTCTTTTATCAACTAAAATTACTGGGGACTATTAGCGCATGTAACCCCATCTCTAAACTATTGAAAGAAAAACTACAAAACGAAGAAGAAAAATACTAAAATAACTTTTAAACTATGTGATACCACTGACTGTTGTAAGTTAAAGTTTACGACAGAGATGGGGTTACATACTAGAGTAATATAGAGTCACCGAGTAATTTTAGTTCAAAGAAGACCCTTACACTACAACTATAGGCTTGGAAATTGAGTGAAGATATCCTGATCTTGATGCTACAATCCTTATAAAGCCTTGACCTGCATTCTTTAGTATTGGACGCCTTTTTCTTTCAATTCCCAATATCTGCTTTCATAGGTCTTTCTCTTTCTATTTCGCTCTGGGACTTCGTCTTCCTCTTGCAACTCTGGGTTTCAATTCAGAAATTTCTCAGTCGCTCTGTTTTGGTTCATTCCTTCAACATATTTTAAATAAATATTTCATTTAAATAATTCCAGGACATTATGGAATAGTAGTGGAAACAAATACCAACAAATTAGCTGAAGAATCCATTTACATTTAACATTTGAGATGAATTTCGAACTAGTTAAAAATTAAATTTCCAACATTTCCATAACAAAGATTATTTAAACAAAAGACAGCTTAGAGGAAAGGAATATTTTTGATGTGTCTAAAGTTAAGAAAGATACAGTGATTTAAAGACGAACTCCGCTAAATTATAATACTTCGATTAGAATGAAAAATGTTCAATGAAAAATTAAGTTGACCTGTTTAAAAACTGACGAATGCTGGAGCATATTATATTTGAATGCATAAATTATAGTTTACACAGATCTAAATTGAATAATGATGTATTAGATGTGATTAAAACCGTTCTAGTAATCACTAAACATTAGTTAAGTGAATCCAGAAGTTAATTATTTTACCTTTTAAAAAATATAAAAATAGATTTATAAATTGGGCTAATGAGACTATGACGGAGCTTGTTAAGGGATAAATATTACGATACATTGTCAGATTAAGCTTCCAATAAGCCCTAGGCAATATATAAATCTGGCCAATTACCGTGTTAAATTAAAGAAACATACTGTATATATAAAATAACTCTTACAATCATCATTTCTCATTAGTTATGCAAGTCGCCGGTAGAGGAACAAATTACTTCTCACGGAGAAAAAAGAAAGTGTAAATTCAAAGCATAATTCGGAAGCAATTGATTTAACTACATATTTTTTAAAGTATGTCTTTAATATCTAATTACTTGCATAATAGTTATTTAATAATAAATGTACAACTTTATTATAAAGTCGATTTCGAAATACATTTTGTTGTAATTAAAGGTCTTATTTTGTAACTTTTCCTTTGACGTCATGCGTCATAAATTGAACTAGTTTGATATTTATTTGTCAGTTAATATGGGCAAATAGAAGGTAACCTCAAGATACATTTCCACTACATATTTGCTAATATTAACAAACAAATGAATATCACACTAGTTCAATTCATGACGGATGATGTCAAAGAATAAGTTACTACAAGTTAATTTCAGTTTTTCTTAGATATCTTTACTTATATTTAATATCTGTGTAACCTTTTCAACCTTCTTCCCTTTTTATTACCAAATTTAATTACACTTACAACACTTTGATCAAAGCATTTCACTTTTAAATTCAAAACTCTTTGAATTTTCTTTTCTGAGCTTCTTCATTGTAAAAGCAATTTTTTTTTTAAACTTAGGATTTTATTATTTATAAAGAGTTCAACCAAGACGTTTCACCAAATGCTTTATTCAACGGCGTGATTTGGAACAGCTACATAACTCTAAATAATACTTAATTATTTATCCGAATCATTCAATTAATTATTATAAATTTCACTTTTATTTTCAATAAAATAAACAATATATTAAAAAACTTCTTCATTATATTATATAAAGCAATTTCTATAAATTGTTCATTTCCAGAGTACGAGTATTTAATGATACTTATATATTTAATTATATTTACCAAGAATTTCTATGAGAAATTTCAATTTCGACCACTTGGTTAATGATCCTACATGATAAGAACCTGAGGAGTTGGAGAGTGCGTTGAAGAAATCTCTCGTACTTGACCAGAGAAAGTAGTAATACTGGTTCTTGCCGTTAGAGGTCTCTAGTGTCTCTGTTAAACGTGAGTAGAATAAATACGAGGTTATCGTTATAAAAATGTTAATCTTTTACTGGAACTGCAAGACTATAATAAGATACGTGAAAGATTATATTTTGTATGGAGACTGCAGTAGACAATTAGCACACTAACCCAAAAGCTCAATGAACAAAAAAATGATTCTTAAGTTTAACTTTTCATTGTTTATAAAATATATAATATTTTACTAAGAAAACTTACTGCCATATAGTAACAGCGAAGCGTAAAATTGTTTTCTATACGTTTAAAATATTGAAATAAATTAATAAAAATTAATTTAAATAAAAGCTCTCTATGATATCATTAAGGGATTTCTTTTAGGAAATTTTAGATGACACAATGGGTGAGACAATTGATGCTTAACACTGTCTGCTGCATCTTCGATTCAATCACCGGACCAGATTTATATTTTTCTGGGGTTAATTGTTATCAAGTTAAATTGATTATCTTTATACATAATCATAAACTGATTACGCAACGGTGTAGCCCACATATATAAGGTTAGAACTCCACAAAAACCGTAAACATAGTAGGAGGTTGTCAGTGATAGAACTCAGTATCGAAAATAAGCCAACTTTAAATAAATTAAATAAAACGAAAGAAATTAGATGATTCTATTAATACTCAGAAAATAGAACAAATTGTTTACGTAAAGGTAATCTTTTTTATGTTTATGTTACATTATTACCTATTAATTAGATCGAGGCCTCGAGGGTAGCTTGAGTCATAGGTTTCGTGATGTCACATCTAAATCTAAAACTCGACCTAAGAAAAAGAATACAACAATATCAAAAAATAAAACAAGACAAATTTTCAAATACGTTATGACAAGGTGTAACCATAGAGAAGGGGGGGGGGGGGTAGTTTAAAAGTCAAAACTATTAACCGGTAGCATGTAAATTTTATGTCCACGAATTCTTGGTTTGATTTTTATCAAGTTTTTTTACCTGCGTAGAAATTTTTCACAGGATGATAGAAACTTCGATCAGGCGTTGACAAGGACTGTTCCGACTGGGTCCAGATCGGGTATACATAAGGTTAGTCATACTAAAAAATATAAAATAGGGCTGCAACAAGGACGCAACACGATATAATTAATTAGTTTGGATTATCCAACTCTTTCTGTTATAAAATATAATAAAGTATAAACGAATACCATCTTTCTTAACTTTAAGAAGCTGTGAAGCCAAGGAAATAAGATATATCAAAGAATCAAACATATTGTGGCTGGTTTGAATCTGTACTAACGGTTTGAACACTAGCTACTCATATATTATAAAAAATCGTGATTACAGAAAAGCCTTTCACTTTTACAAATCTTGGTTTAATAAGTGAAACCTTATAGATTTATTTAGTAGATGGAGTGCACATCTGAAGAAGTTAATTACCAATAAATATTTTATTATAAATCCACTATAAACTAAACAGCAAAGTTCATGGAGTTCAGAAAAGAAAGGAAATCTACTTAGCGGATTTCCAAAACGCCTAAGATGTTGTTCGCAACGAGAGATAGATGCGGGACTTAAAATGAAGGTACTGAAACTTATCCGACGGACTGGGTATTTTCTGGGTTCATTTTAGTGGCCATCTAGGTTTATTTAAAATTGGTAAATGGGAACACTGATTCCCATTCGGTTTATGAAAACAAAACTGTAATTTCTTACCAAATAACGAAAATAGTAAACGTCAGTTTATCATTCAACAGAAACGAAACGAAACGAAACGAAGTAATAATGGTTTTCAGTCGATGTTGAATCTTTACAGACCATCTTTGTCAATGGGCTTGTGTCCTCATTTTTTAGTGATCGACTTTTCAATTGTTGATTGAAATTGATGGTTATAAATGTGTATTGGGGTGTCTATTTTATTAAATATCTAAATATTGGCGGAGATATAGCAATTAAAAGTTTGAATTGTAGTTTTAGCGCTAGAAATGGTCGGCCATATTTGTATGACGTGAAATGCAGTTATTTGTTGAATACGTCAGTGCTGTGGTAATGTTTTGTAGCTGTTGGTAGTCTAAATAATCAAGTCAAGTCAAAAAATAATAAGTTTTTATTTTATTGAAATTTTATTGTTCCTTGAAATAGCTGTAAATAATATTTGATATTTTGATATATAAATGCATATAGCAGAGATTTATGAGCTGTAAGGTTGGCAGCGGTTGTGATGTCACATGCACTTGGAATGTGTACAACGTTGAATCACTTTAATAATTAAAGGGACAAAATGATTTTTTTAATTGTTAATATCTCTTAACATATAAGGAGTTATTAAAAAATAATTGAACATTTGAGGTTCTAGTAACCCACTTTATCAATGTATAGTACACTTTTATAGAAATTGAGACATAGGACACAAGCCCATTATAAAGAGTTGTTAATCATCATTGTAGTTAATTTCATTTCATTTACAATAATTATGACTTAGCTGAGAAAGTTTTAAATAAATACCGATTAACAACTCATTTAGAATTAATTTCTACATCATTCTATTTATTGATTACACGGCTGGAGTCGACGGTTCCTGCGGGACCGATATTATCGACATCTACAGTAATTAACAATATTATCAATGGTTATAAAAAAACGACAAACGCAGGAAAGCGCCGCAACGCACTTAATAATTATCATTGTGAGTGTTTAGAGATAATATCATGAGTATTATTCTATTTATCACATAAATATAATTTCTCCGTCGTTCTTTTAACGCGCACAATAATTTTACGAGTCTCCCCATTTTGTATTTGAACATTGTTATATTCGTTACTGTCTCCTAGTTAATTTCAGCACATGCCAGAATGAAGTGTCAATGCTTAGCTTGTCATTTATCGCCATTAATGTGGCTTGGTAGAATGTTCGGATTCACGGCGTTATCCTGGCAATGCCCAGGAGTTTTCAAACCGTCTTATTTATGGCTTTTCATATCTTCTATAGTCGCTATTGGTTTAGCGATTGTTGCAGTATCGAATTTACAGGTATGTAGAAAATAATATAGAAAAAATGTTGCTCTCGTTTTGCATTTTTTTCTTAACTAGTTGGTAAAGTTATTTTTGTGTTCTCTTGCAAAAGTAAGATCGGTAAAACAAGGAGAAGTGCAAAACAGGGGCAACTTTTTTATAAAAACAGAAGTAATCTGTTTGTTAAACGATTTTACTTATTATACAATGTTTTGTTACCTATTTTACGACTACGACGACTTACTATTGACTGTTGCGCATGCAAATCTGCTTGGGAACATCTTTATAAGGGTTATAAAATCTTAAAAAGCTGTTTTAAAACAAGATCCTTTTTTATTAAATATTATTATGTTTTGCTTAAGTAAAATATTTTATCAATACCTTATCAATCAAGAAATTTCACCTTGAGAAATATAAAGAAATATATTAAATATCATAATTTAAATTAAATAAAGATAGTAATTGTTATTAAATAAAGTATAAGATTTACGACGCATTATTTCAAAAGTTACGCATTTGCATTTAAGGTTAAAACCTTAAATTAAAACTAAAATCAGTGAGTGGGAATGATACTTAATAAATAACATTTTGGAAAAAGTTAAATATCTTTAACATTATAAAGTTACGACTAAAAGTTAAATGACAAATTGATTTAAGTAATACCTAATAATATTAATACTTTAATAATATAAATGTTTAGCTGGATGTGTGTTTTATGCAAAGCCATAATTTTGTATTATTGTCAATTAGGTGACAATAATATTGCGAGTTGCAATTAAGTGAGTAAAGATATGTTTTCCTCATCCATAACTATAGTTGTATCTAGTTAGTTTTTGTGTGTATTTCAGAATCAAAGATACATGCTTCTTGAATAACTTTAACTGTGTTTCATTTCTTAAATATAGTAATTACCTGTTCATGTCCCGTGTTCGTAACCGTGTTCGTTTATAATCAGTTCAGATACAATTTGAACCCTTGTGTCATAGAACTTTAGTAAGCAACTAAAACAAATTTATTTTGAATTACATTTAAGATCGTTTAATATACTACACGATGGAAATGAAACTTATGACATTCTATGACAGCTCTTCGTCAATTTCGTCATACAAATTTCATGCTTTCTCTAATATGTAGTATTTTTATTGAACAGGACATTTACACTAGAGACTTCTTTAAATACACCAACAAAGTGAGGGTGGTGTTCTCCATAATCGACACACTCCATCTCTTCATAGCATTCCTCTTTGTGTTCATTGGAATGTTCCAAATCAAGGAACGCGGCAGATCATTTCAAGTCGTCATTAAACTACTAAACAACAGATTTTACTATGGTCTCGATGAAATAATATCCATCCAAGACTTGAACCAAATCTGGAAGAGCTCTTTGATGCATTGTGCCTTCACCTTTTTAACAGTCTGTGGTTTAAACTGCTACATCCTGTATACAGCGATTAAAAACTACCACCCGGATATAGACACCAGGCTGTTTGTGGCTGTGATCATCAAGAACTTCATGTCCACAGCCAGTGACGCCATATTTATGGTCTTCTGCTTCCAATTCGTCTCCAGTTGTCGCATATTAGAATCAATGATGAATAAACTACTGTTTTCTCTAAGGGACCTCCTATGCCCAATACAACAAGACCAGCCGGAGGAGCTGAAGAAATGTTTAGTTCGAAAGAAGTCAAAGAAGAATTGGGTGGTGCCATTAGCCATCGTTGAAACGACATTAACATTAGCGACTTTAGACAAGAAACCGGAAATTCCGTTGTTTAAACGGATATCCCAGCTACGGGTGTTTTACGGATCGATACTATCGTGTCTTCATCAGATGAATAAGTCACTTAATCCTCAGCTTCTCCTTCAGATGTCGATGCTCATTGCTGGACTTGTCTTAAACGCTTATCTCGTGGTACAATTTTTAATAATAGCGCAAGAAAACGACATGTTTTATTTGTCTCTGATCAGGTTAATATTTCACTTCGGATCCGCCATCTTTCTTGTGAATGTCTCTGAAGATTTATACAGATCGGTAAGTCGCAGAAAATCGATATTCTGTCATTGCACTTGCATTTTGTTTATCGATGTATTTGATTTCAGTCTTTAACGACCTACAGAGTGCTAATGAGTTTCGACATCAGCAAATTTACCGTCGAGGAGTGCGTTCAAGTAAATCGAAAACGAAAATAGTAATACAGGTTATATTTAAGACGCGTTATCTTTACTTACACTTCCTGTTCCAGATTGAATTACTGCTGAATCAGTTGTATTATACACCACCATTGTTTTCCGGATCCGGTGTTTTTCATGTGTCTAGCAGAGTTCTCGCATCGGTAAGCACCTTTACTTAATATAACAATTGTTACCTGTTACGTAAACGATTTTACGTAATAGGAGTATACAACAATTTGCACCTATTTTACTGTTTTAACTTCATAACAACTTATTAGATATTATACAATCTTAAGAAGTCTTTCTTCAGGATAAAAGACTTTTAGAATAGTTACACAATAATAAAACAAAAGAGTTTTATACGAAGATTAAGTATTACTAGGTTTGTTTAAGTAAAAGAGTACATGATTTGCTTCTCTGCTAATAGCCTTGATTTTCCACTTTATCCTGACTATTTCAAAACTTCTGGGCTCAATTTAGCACTTGTGATTTACTCAGAGTAACATCACCGAGCTGTGCTTGGAGTATGTTTAAAATTTCACTAGATTCCACACCTTCGTTCGCGATAAAACGGATAATAACGTTGGCACTTTCTGGGCGAATATGATTCCTCTCCTCAATCTCCCGCTACCGATGCTGCTTATTCAGTGAGTCAAATGAACACAATTCCGGTTTACATTTAAATGGCTCTCGTTGATTGAATATTAAAAAAAAAACTGAGAACCAGTTAAATATGATGTATTAAATAGAAAAAAAGAAATTGATGAAAAGACAAAAGTATTGCGAAAAGTACCTATAAAAGTCTTTTCAAAATTGCAATTGATACACCATACACCCTGTTGTAAAATAACATTGTTAAATTAACTAAAGTCATCAAATTATCAAATTATCGCAATTAAAATGTATAATAAAGTAAAATACAAATGTAATTTGAATTGTATCACGCGAAGCCGCACAACTTGATCATATCAGCAAATAGTTTCATCATAATACACTCCCTTTAATTAAATATATTTATTAATCGATCAAAATTTCTCATAGGTATTCGGTACCATCACAACCTACGTTCTCGTCGCCCTGCAATTCAAGGCAGCCTGGTCGAAACACGAGCACTTCAACGAAACAAACGTCAATAATTAATGAACACACTAATTACCCTATACCGTTAATTAGTCCTTGATAATCTATGGTCGTTACTCTTATTTGTCTATTAATATTGAATACACTAGAGAGCTTTTAACGTAATTAATTGAGTTTTTTGTTTCGTGTTTATCTTGAATCGACGCAAACTGCGTACGTTGCTACATTTTGTTTGTTTGTGTGTGTGTGCGTACATCGTCTCTACCAGACCGTCAACGCCTGGAGCGATTAATTGGTGCCGGTGAACTACTTTCAAAGGTTTTTATTACAAATAGATATCTTCTAGAAGTCAAATACATTCAATGTTAGTCAACAGCATGAAACTACACTACACTGTCGTTAAATTATGTTCAAATTAATCACGAAAATGAAGAGGAAAGTGGTGAGTTCAGAAACAATAGTAAAAAGACAATGTTTCTGCCAAACCATGAAACTAATGCTAGCATCTGGACGAATCTTTGGATTAACTCCTCTAACGTGGTCCCATCCACGAGGTCGTCAATTCTCCGAGGAAGACGCTGGCTGTACGTTTAGAGTCTCTCGTCCTTGGCAGTGCTACTCCATCCTTATAGTAGTGATCTACAACACAGATTTCATCAGGACGAATGAATTCGCAGCGCAAGATTACGCAGAGACACTTGCTTTGATCAACGAATGCATCTACTACATCTTCTCGTCAATCTTAAGCATCATCTGCATTTGTAGAGCCAATGTTCTTGCTAAAACTTTAAATGGAATTTCCCCGTTTTTACGGAATGGTTTAATGTGCCAGTCTTCAAGATCGACGTTGATTCAAGCCCAAAGGATCGGACTAACGATCATAATGTTGCAGCTGTTCGTTCAATATGGCGTGATGTTCTACATGGGAGTTAGCGACAACTTCACGACCCATCTAGAATCCAACGATTTTCTAAGTAGAGTCATTCACAATATCCCGTTTATATTCTACTTCCAATTTTGTTCCATCAGTGCAATGTATGTGTCTCTCTTTATGTGTTACGATACAACGATGATTCAAGCTTTGGAAAATGAAGATGTCAAACCTGCAGAAGGTCAACTCTCTGTTACTGAGCATAAGAGGTGCAGTGGGAAGCACAAAATACCAGAAATATCGAGATGTTTGTCAAGAGATCTCGACTGTTTGAGGAGATTCCATGAGAGAATCTGCGCTTCTTTGAGAACTGCCAACTTGGCATTTAATCCTCAGATCACCCTGCATCTAAGCATAGAGTTGGCTGTTATTGTCATGCATTGGTACTCCGTAATACTTTTTATGAATTACGATGTTGTTAACCCTGTTCTACTGACCATTCATTTCTTGGATTGGTTGTTTCTGCTGGTGCACACTATCGGATTGGTTATCTTTTTGACAGTTGCTCAAAAAATACCGGAAACTGTAAGTTTATTAACAGGTACTATCCATTTCATTATTTTTAATATATAACCTCAAATATTGTACTCTTACAGCATCTAGGACCACTGCAATATTTGATTGAGTATTCCAATAGTTGTCTAACAACGGAGGAGAACATACAGATCAGATTATTTGCTGCCAAGCTTCGATTAATCCCAGCTGAGTTTACAGCTGGAAGATTGTTTCCAGTTAGAATTGGATTACTAGCTCCAGTAGGAATTAACTAATATACTCGTATATTTTTTATTTATCCCGGTTCTATATTAAACTTAATTGTTCCAGATTTCTGGAAGTATCGTGACATACGTACTGGTAGTCCTGCAATTCGAGTTGCATCCCACTTCACCCATTGCAACTGAGTTGTTCGCACCCAACGACACGTTTAACCTTTTGTTATCAGAGTTAGCCATAGATCAATAAAACACGGGTATAAAAAATACAAACTTAACATTTATTTATAAAAGTAAGCAACAGTCAATGTATATACATAAAATATAGATAAGGGATGATAAAATGACTTAAGATGATGATGAATGATTCTAAGGGAAGAACTACAGCGATCGATGAATGAGGTACATATGAAGATAATGTTAGAAGTAATATTTAAGTGGCTGGTATTTTGTCTAATGATATGGTCCTCCAGGGGGTCCATAACTGTATCCGGGATGTCCTCCTGAACCACCGCCGCCGCCTCCAATTCCTCCATGACTTGTAACGCTGTAGCTATCAACTCCGGAGTAGCTGCTATGTCCTCCTCCGACGCTGTAGGAATCACCACCTCCGAAACCGCCGCCATGACCTCCGCCATGTCCATGTCCGCCTCCGATGTCACCGTGACCACCGCCGTAACCTCCTCCGATATCACCACCATGGCCTCCTCCAAATCCTCCACCGTGTCCATGTCCGCCTCCAATGTCATCATGTCCACCTCCGTGTCCTCCACCATGGCCTCCTCCAATGCCACCACCGTAGCCTCCTCCAATGTCACCATGTCCGCCTCCGTGTCCTCCTCCAATGTCACCATGTCCGCCGCCATATCCTCCTCCGTGTCCTCCTCCAATATCACCATGTCCTCCGCCGAAACCGCCTCCATGTCCTCCTCCGATGTCGCCATGCCCACCGCCGAAACCTCCTCCATGTCCTCCTCCGATATCACCGTGACCTCCTCCGTATCCTCCAATGTCTCCACCGTGTCCGCCGCCGAATCCTCCTCCATGGCCACCAATGCTGTATGAATCACCACCTCCGAATCCGCCACCGTGTCCTCCTCCAATGTCACCATGACCTCCTCCAAATCCACCGCCGTAACCTCCTCCAATATCACCATGGCCGCCTCCATGTCCTCCACCAATATCTCCATGTCCTCCTCCGAAGCCGCCTCCAAATCCACCTCCGATGTCACCATGACCACCTCCATGTCCACCTCCAAATCCTCCTCCGTATCCACCGCCAAATCCGCCACCATGTCCTCCTCCAATGTCACCATGTCCACCTCCAAAGCCTCCACCATGGCCTCCTCCAAATCCACCTCCGAATCCGCCACCATGACCACCTCCGTGACCTCCTCCGAATCCGCCGCCATAGCCTCCTCCAAAACCGCCATCATCATGACCGCCGCCGTGGCCACCGCCATGTCCTCCGCCTCCACCGCTTAGGAATCCTCCAATTAATCCTTCGGCAAATCCAGGTCCATCATGGCCACCATGACCACCATGATCATGATGATCGTGTCCTCCGCCGCCATGCCCGTGGTCATGCCCTCCACCTCCTCCGTGACCATGATCGTGATCGTGAATTATAACTTCCTTCTGATGATGCACATCATGATGCTCCTCAGGAATATGCACTCGGATATGAACACTAAAACAAAAATATAAAAATTAATTCTATTTCATAATAACAGATGTCTCTTAAACTATTCATTTGAAAGATCTAGGTTATTCAGGTTCAGTTATGCCTTGCACTCTCATATTGATTTATTTAAATGCTCTGGTTTCATTGCTAAACAGGTTCAACAAGCTTTCATAAATACACTTTAATAGAGCAAAGTGAAGATGACATTAAAATAATATTTATTAAAAAATAAGTCAATTAGAAAACTTTCTTTTTCACATTTTATTTGAATTTACCGCCCATTAGTAAAACGTCAAGTGTCAGTTTGCAAATTAATATTTGAAAGTTATGAAGCGTAACTTTCTGCTGAGATTTATGAATTAAAAACCGGATTGTTAAGTACACAACTTACATACTAATAATAACGATCTGCAATTAAAAATAAAGCACTTACTGTTCGTTTCCAAAGGTTGCTGACGCTACAGCTGCTGCTGCGAGTAGCGCACAAGAGAACTAACAAAAAAGAAACACTTGTTAATAATTTTAAAAAAAACATAACCTATAATTTATTTTCTTGATAACTATTCTTATAAATTGTATTGTTATTAAAGAACACAAATGAATAAATATTATTTAAAATGATAAACGTTTTTTTTTTAATAAAATAACTTACTGTAAACCACGAAACCATTATTTGAATGATCTATCAACAAGTATGGTTCTAAAAACCTAACCTCTAGATGTTGTTTTATTGGATTCTAAATTGAGAATGTGATTTTCTTTGACGTTTTTCACTTTATATACCAACAACATCTACTATGGACCAATTTAACAGCAAAAGTCTCATCGCTTATGTTTTTAAAATTTATTCATCGATAGTGGGGTTTATTAAGTAGTGGGGGGAGACTGAAATAACGGATACTGGAGTAGCGAATAGATAGGCAAGTATGTGTTAGTAGTCTTCTCACGTATGTTCAAGTTGGTATGTGTGTTTTCTTCTTGTTTCGACAGATTTACTTGATTTCAAGGGGCATTGCCAAGTTCCTGACCCAGACCAGAGATATTTCGTATTTTAAAACATTTACATTCTTTTTTTTTTAACAAAATAAAAATTAGAAACGCTATGAATAATTATATTATAGTTATGGAAATAACTGAATTTATTGATGAAGTTGAATTTAAATTATTCTTAATTTGGTAGTTAATTATATTAATCATATCCGTGGCTGTATGTGGCCAATATTTAAAAATATATGGTCACTTTTAAGGTAAGCGTCCACATGTTCTGCGGTATTTAATTTGGTATTTGACTCCCCAGTAAACATTTGGTGAAGTGCCCTATTTTGTGACGTTTCTATCACTATTTCACTTCAATTATAGTTCGCAACAACTTTATCTTCATTTGTATTCCGACAGGTGGAGTGGTTCCGTCATATGTAGCCGATAAAACAGACATTTCATATGAACGATTGTGAGAAACTGAACTATAAATGAACTCTTTCATGACAAAAAAATCATACGCATCTCCAATATGATGTCAAAGTGACTCCAAAATGATTACTGGGTCACTTATTTGTCTCTACACACTTCTTTGTCACACTGGTTCTTTGTTCAATTCGCCTAAATATACTTACTTAGTAGTCTCACAAAAATTACTCATACAATTGCAACCTAATACAAACTGTTATAATTTTCATATTTATCAAAAATCCCACCTACCACAAATAAGAAGTAAAACTATTTAAGGTGTTTTTAAGATTTTTTTCTGAAAAGACTTTTAAATCTATTAATGTAAAAATTTGTACACATATTATGGTAACTTCTAACTGCATTTTAACATTTTTATATTTGTATAAATAATAATTTTAAAGCTGCTATAGCTGATCTCTCGCAGCTTCTCTTAAAAAAGGCATCTTGGTACGGTAACCACGATATCTCTGAACTGAATCATCTTAAATGAAAAAACCAAAAGGATTTCGTTAAAGTAATGTATAATCTAGTAATAAATCGAAGTAATAAGCAAAATAATTTTTTTTGGCAAAATGACGGCTTTTCAAAATAAAATAATAATTTCTAAATAATAATAATAAATATTATGAATCGTCGTTTGGCGTAAAGAGTCATCTAAAGGTCTAGACACCTCCTTTGTATTAAGCCTCACTCCTACTCACTTAGTTTTACTGTTAATTTAAGGATTTAACCTAAAATTAAAACTAAAAACAGTGAGTGAGAATGGGGCCTTGATAATATTTAAATTGTAGCACAGGTAGGTTTAAACATGTGTAATGATTCCTAAATTTTTGTTGCTTTTTTAATATACATTACGTTTTATACTTAATAACGGGATATACTTTTTCTTACGATTACAACTTCACAGGGAAACGTTAAAATATAAAAATTCCGCTTCCCTTCTCTTTCACGATTTATTTAACAAAGTCAATGCGTTTTATATGAATAGTACGAACCTGTGGACGCTTACCTTTAATAGATATTTATCCAGTAAACATAAAAAGGACTTAATCGCATTATTTATGACAACTCTAATCGTGAGAAGAGAATTGTCACACCTTTCCCCATAATCATTAATTAATTACTGCACAATCATATCTTATTAAGTCGTTTAATGAACCGTCTTGTTTACCCATTAATGTTAGTTACATCGCATTGCAATATTAATTGCGCTAGTGTTTTTAAACATGGCTACCGACTAAGGCATTTACAGTTTATCTTTACGTCCAACTGTGAAACATTTTCCATTGACAGAAACTGATAAGTATTAAAATATAACCTACAAACAATTCCCAGTTCATTACACAATATTTTTTCAAATAGAATGCAGACAAATTAGGTAATTGCATCAATATCTTTTTGTATTTATTGTTTAGAGTCCAATACCCTTCAAATAATATTGTATTATGATTTCTGCCAAATACATAACTTCGTTAAATATTATAGAAGAAATTTTTTGTGTGAGAAATAAAATAAAATAAAACCTCGTATTCAACAACACGCGATTAAAAAAAGTTTTGGCATTTAGGTGCTGGTTAGCCTAGCTCAGCTCCGGTCAATTCAGCTCCAGCTCTTGAAATTTCTCAATGCCCACGGGTCAATGAAATCGAATTTCATGTTTTTTCTAATCTTTTATTTTGTATAAACACTCTCATTTCTTTTTTAAAATCAATTCATTATTAGTCCATGGGCATGTGCTAAGTCTAAGTGATTTAAATAAGTTAATAAGAACAGTTTGTGAATATTTCAATATAAACAATTAACATTTAATTAATGAAACAATTAATTATTAACAATTAAATTAAAATCTACTTTAAAATGCTATTTTAGGAAGGATAGAGAAAAGATAATAGAGGGTTTTTGTCGAGAGGAGACAGGGAAGGCAAGAGGTGAGTGGTAGAGATACAGACACGAAGAAAGGAGAAAGAGGAAACGGAGAGAAAGAGAAATGAGTAGGGAACAAGAAGATATATGGACATGAGTATAAGGATCAAAAAATGCTTTTTAAATTAATAAAAATGCCACAACAGTTTTAAGTTTAGTTTGGTAATGAGATGAAATTACGTGATTTAATATTGAAAGAATGTAAAGTCTAACGACACACACATTAACTTAATAAATACAACAAAATCTACAAAATATAACAACTGAAACTAGTTAAAAATATACACAGAAGTAAATAAATAAAATCTAATAATTTATTCTGAAAGTGGCCGAAGCAATTAGGTCATATACTCTTACACTCAGCTAGGCCTGGGCCCAATTTTCGAAGATCGAAAATGTATTCCGTAAATAATAAGATAATTGACATAGCTAAACTTATAAAATATTTTTAAACATACTTAATAAATGCAAAAATAAAATTCGTTTTTATGCAATTCTCAGGGTGGGCTAACAACCTTTGATTATTTTTTTTTTTAATTTATTTATTTATTTGCCTTGACTTTTATTCGTCATAGCCACCATCAAACATTTTTTATACATATTTTACAATATATAATTCAATAATTTTAATTAATTTTTAATTAATATTTTCTTTGATTAAATACTAATCACATGGGCCTAATTATTTTAAAATTGACCACGCCGTTTTTATAGAAAACGAAATCAAAATTTAGTAATTCTCATATGGAAAATACAAATTTGAATGATAGTTTTATTGTTTTTTTTTTTTAAATATAGTTTCTCGGGCTTCCTAGGCACGTAGCCTTTTATCGCCCCTAATATATTCTGCTTTTCCTTATACTTTGTATCCTGACAACAAGAATGATCTATTCATGGCTACTGCTGTTATAAATTTCGGTTTCTCAATCAAAAAGGCGGTGTTAACATGAAGCGTCTGCGAAGTCTGTAGCACCGCCCGTTGGAGTCTATTTCTTGCCATTGCTGTATTTTTACATTGCCACAGAATGTGGTCAGGGTAGTTTTTTTTGTTTAAATCCAAAACGTAATGCAAGAACAACATGAAATTTAAATATGTTTTAAAAATCGTAGTCACAGATGTCATAAAGCTTCGGATGGCATAAACCGCTTCGGCTCTCTTAATTTTGTAGTAGACTAAGTTATACTTTTGAATATAGCTAAAAAGCGATGTTAACAAGTTCCAAAAGTGTAGCTCTAAATCTTTTCAAATCTCTACAATTATTGTACAATGAAGATCACAGGCACCTGGACTATGTACATACAAATATAATTACTACGATTGTGTGGTAGGCAAAGGTATTTCCACACAGGAAGTGTTACTCAGTACTCAGTAGTGTAGTTCAGTCCATCATTGCGTTCTGTCCTTGGCTGCGTGTACGCGTGAGAGGCGGTGGAGTAGTGGGACGGCGGTCATTAACAAGACGCGAGAGATTGGCCCAATTAAGGAAGAAAGTGTTTAATATGTATTTTCAGGAATTTTATCTTATAATTTTAATTATTTGTGTATGAGTACATTATTTAATTTGAGTTCAAAGTACAATGCCGACTGCTAGCAAGTTTTTCTTTATTTAACGTTCTATTATATATATATTTATAATATAAAAGTAAAACCTAGCTGCAGCCAGAGGCGCCAATAAGATTTTCTCTAATTAAGTTAAAGTAATCAATCATTTTGTTTATCAATCAATAAAAGGCAATAATTATTTGAGAGCGAAATGATTTGACTTCACGTTTTATTGATTTTAAACTTATTAGCAATTAGAAATATGTATTTATTAATTATAAGCCCAGGCGCACACTTAAAACTAAGCTGTGTTTACCAAGATCAGCTGTAGCTGTAAAAGCAACTGAGTTGTGAATCATAACTGAATTTCTATATCATAAAGCTCACTGTAAAGTATATAGTCCTCAAATGTCCAATTATTTACTTTATTCTTTAAAATATTTTGATGCAGTTATGTTCATTATGCTACAATATGAAGAACTGCTTCATTCTATCTTTCAATATCTACGCCTACCAATACTACCTTTTTTAAATACATGGCTATTTTCTTTCTAAAATATTTTGACTTTTTATTTTTTGAAATATTTTGATGCAGTTTCTTTTCTTATGCTCTAATATAATGAACTGCTTTATTACATTTATTACATTACAAAAACTATGCGTGTCTGGATTTAATGCGAATTTTATAATTTTTTTTTAAACGCTAGTTATTAAAGAACTGTAACAGATAATTAAAAATAGTTTTCAATTTTTAAATCAGCAAGAAATACTACGTTTGAAAACATATATCATGTTCCAAAATAAAGCAAAGTTTTTTTGCAAAAAGTAAAAAGAGTACAATAGTCTTCTTACTTTTTATAAAAATTGAAGAAAAGAATCTCTTATTTTTGTTACGAGTTTTAGCATAATATTGAATGCTGATTTTAAATTTGCAATTAGTTTTTTGATAAGTCGAGCTGTAATAGATTCTTAAGAATATTTGTTCTTTTTGAAATCACCACAAAAAACTACGTTATAAAATATAAATAATTTTTTTTAAATATAAGAATTTTACTTTTAGAAAAAAATGAATTAAAATTAAGTTGCACAAATACCAAATCACTATATTATTTTAGAGCATAACGAACATAACTGCATCAAAATATTTCAAAGAATCAAAAAAAATTTAGATAAGAATGTACATGTATTTGAAAAAGGTCGCATAAAACTCAGACACGTCTAGTTATTTAAAATGTAATGAAGCAGTTCTTTATATTAGAGCACACTAATGAAATAAAAAAGTTACTTTTAATATTAAAGGATGCATTCCGTTAAAAAATAACGGGCCAAGCACTGGTATGTACATACCAGTATCTAAAGAAGAAATGTCCAATTATGCATATTTGAATCTAAAAGAGGAAACATAATTCAAATAGTATTATTTTAAAAAGTATAAAAACTTTCAAATACAGTTACGAGCCTATTTAACCAAATACAACAAAGCCAATGGTTCTTTATTCTTAAAAACCTCAGATTTAGCGAAAGATTAGTTTGTTTAGAATGTAAAATATTTACATATTACATATTAATTATAATTTGACGCGTACCCACGAGTTTATTCACATAATAAATAAAAAAGAATCTAGCTTTGTTTACCGTGGCTTATTAGAATGTTTTTATATCACCTATTGTGACATACAGAGGGGGGCATTTCTTTAATAGCCTGTTGCTACTCTCGAGATACATTTCGATGGTTCTCTTCCTCCTTGATTGCTCTTTAGAAATTTCTCTTCAATTGAGTAGTTTTATTAAAAACACTTTAATAAAAAAATAATAATAATGGCATAATTCTTCACTGGTGTTTGGTGTTTGGTTTTGGTGACCCCCAGAGGCCACCGCGAATGTTTAGCTAGGTCAGAGAATGTTGCCAGAGAAGTGACACGGACGAATGTATAATTATGGTATATATGTATTCATTGAAATATGCGTATAGACAGTTTATTATCTCGAAAACGACTTTACTCTGTTAATCATATCCATCTGTCAACTAACACTGATTTCACACGGCATTGTACTGTACGTTTTTTTGCAGTATAAATTTTATCAAATAAACAGAGGCGCATATATTTTAAATAGAACCATTCACACGACATTCGTACTGCAAAAAAACGAACACACATATAAAATGTATGTGTCACTGTTTATTCGATAATATTTATACTGCAAAAAACGTGCAGTACAATGCCGTGTGAGCCCAGCCTAATAGTTACATGCATTTAAAGTTTAAGGCTATTAATACCTTTTTATAATTACCTCAAATAATTTTTCTATATTAATTATTTAATTTATTTAACTAGCTTTTTATGGTGCCAAAGCCTCATATATATGAGCTACATCACTGCTTATTATTTTGATTAAAGAAAGACATAAATATAAGTAATTATACCCAGAAAATATAACGCTGATCCAGGGATCGAACACGGCCACAGAAAACAATTAAATCAATGAAAAGAGAAAAACAATTTATAATTTAATGTAATAATAAAAGCGTGGGGCGCTTAAATTACCATTTTAAATTTACATATTATTATCAAATGCGTTACTCTATATATGAATCACTTAAAAGCTAATGCGGTTCAGCTCTTTTTTTAATATTTCCCAAACTCGAATGGAGTAACTCATATTCTTTTTGTCGTCTCTTCCCTTTTAATATTATACAAGGATTTTCTTCTAATTTTTATAACTTCTGAATATGATTCTGTTCTAGGAATCTTCTAAGAAAAGTAGAATTAAATTTTTAGATTTTTTTTTTGAACCGAATACAGCCAGAGAGAATAAAGGTATGCTACCTCTCGTTCTAGTATATGCAACCATGTTATAGTAAGATACTAAGCTCATTTCTTTTTGCGTTCATTTTTTCTCTCGGTTCTCCTTCATAATATAACACGGCATTTATCATATATAAGTAGTAGAAACATCTAAGCCATGAAATTTCATCAGATAGGTAAAAATTAAACCAAAAACGAGGAAAAAGCGTATACCAATTCTATTTTATAAAAACAGCGTTCAAATTGCGGAATAGTTTACATTCGATGCGTTGATTCGATTGTTTACAACAATTATATTAACTAAGGCTTATTATTACTTCTCGTAGGTTCAAAACATATTCTCGAACCGGCCCTGTATCTACTAATCAAGCTAATACATGTTTTCTAAAAACTTATTAAAATTATTGATTTTACAATTCTATTATTCTCCTAGTAGAAACACCATAAGCTATCTACAAGGTACTAGTGTCTAACCAATAACCGGAAACAACAAATAATCAATAAAATAAATAATAAATAAGTATAATTGATCTAACGATAAGTGTATGAGTGTGGGTACTGGTTTCATAAAGTGAAAATAATAATCAAACAAAACTAAAAGATCACGTTGCTCTGCTGGAATATACTCGTATTGTGTTAAGTTTTCTTCTTGTCCAGACAGTGGGTTGTATTTGTTGTTTTTATTTACTGTCCAATGATTTCTTTGCTGTTTTATTATTTAAACCAATGAGATTTCACACATTACGAAGCAGTTCTAGAACCTGTCTAAGAATTCCAATGTACTATACTGTCTATTCATTGCAGAAGTCATTAGAAAAGTCATTTAAGTTGTACAGTTTTATATTTATCATCTTGTAAGGTAATGATGAATCAATTTGTTATAAATCTAGATCAAACGTAGAAATATAACCAAGTTTTATTTTAAATTGCGCGCCATTTTAAATGTGGTGAAATATGGAAGCTTCAATTTTCAATTTCGTTAGTTGTTTTTTCAATTTTTAATTGTAATATAGTTTATTAAATGTATATTGGAGTTTCTATTTATTTAAATATACAAAAGTCAGCGGAAATATAGCTGTATAATATTAACATTTTTATTATTATTCCTTTTTCACAATAATCATAATATAAAACTTGATGGGGTTCAAGTCCCAACTGTTAGTAGTAAATTATGTATAACACTCTTACTCCTATGTCTCTTTTCTCCTATCTGTGGATATGCAGAATTATTTTTAATAACCAATGAATCCCTTTAATGATTAAAAGAACAAAAATATATATTTTAGATGTTAATATTTTCTATAATATTGTGACTTATTACAAATCATTTGACATTTGAGGTACTGACAATCAATATGTAGATAGTACTTTCAAGAAATGAAAACATAGTTCAAAAGCCTAAAGAATTTGCAGACTAGATAAACTATAGCAAAGCTAACTTATATTGTATTAAGATAACGTGGTGTAGCTTTTACGTGTCAAATAAGGTAAAGTCATTAAGATCTACAGTTGCAATTAGTAATTCATTTACACGCCTACCTTGATTTTCCATAATTGCGTCATATATTTTAATTAATTGCTCGATAGGCGCGGCGCTTGCTATATCTTACTTGCTTAAGTGCTCTGTAGGAAAATCCAATTGTAACTGTTACCACAGTTAATAAATGAAATGCATTTATTGTTTAGAAAAGATCCCAGGTAGCAAATGAACCTTGGAATTGGCTTGTGACAAGCTATCAAGTGTGCACCTTGCACTGCAAGACAATTTTCTGCCTGGGTATTTTTACTAATTACATAATAAAAAAATAAATATGGGTTGTTCATTAATGATATATATATCAATACAATTGCTGACAAAGATAGACTGCCAATAATGCACAGTCACAATTTTTACAACAACATCATAACAATACATAATAAATGTTGACAATTTTACAAAAATAAATATTAATAATAAGATTAGTTTTTTATCATAATAGTAGCTATTAAAAACAAAAACCCCAATCTATGCTGCTTCAGTTTTAGGCAATGACAACGCGTTTAACAGTCTGTAGATCATCTTACATAACTTCTTTGTGGACATAATTCTTCTAATTCGACTTATGAGATTTTTAAATGTCAATATTCGCTATACACTTAGTAATGTCATCAAAATATGTATATGTCTAACGAAAACTTAGTCAAAATATTGTGTTAATTAATGTTAATTTCTGATTTTAACAGCGTCGTTAAAACTTTATGAGCTCCTCTTTACTTTTACTGCGCCTCTCAGCCAACGATTGAAAGTCTTTCGCTGGAGTAACAGATGTAATGTATCAGCAACAACAACAGTGCATTTTTAATAATCAACTCTTTTCTTTATGAATATATTTTACTATCAGAGTCCGTATTCCTGAGTCCTGCGAGCCATGGGTGCGATCGAACAGATCTGATTTACATGAGTGAAACATTTTACTGAACTATAGCAATAAATAATAATAAAATTCAGGAATATTTTCCAAAAGCCTTCAATTCTTAAATTGCTTCTCAGATGTGAACCTAAAATTATTCATTTTTAAACAGAAGTTTAATAAGTCTCAAACGTTGTACATTAGGTAAACTCGTTTACGTAATATGTATTTTTTGTTATGTTAAATAAACCTTATATACAGGGAACTGTGTTTAATGGGTGTGTGTATCTTGTAAAGAAAAATTACGTATATAATAAATAAAATATTAGGAAGGACAGCAAGGTTTAGATTGGGAAATGAGGAAAAAGGAAACAGATACTGGGAAAGTAGTGAGGAAAGAATGTGTAGAGTGTGCGGAACGGAGGACGAAACACTGGAGCACATTAAGTAATTAACACATTAGAAAAAGTAGTGAGTGA
This sequence comes from Panorpa germanica, assembly GCA_963678705.1. Lineage (NCBI taxonomy): Eukaryota > Metazoa > Arthropoda > Insecta > Mecoptera > Panorpidae > Panorpa > Panorpa germanica. The sequence goes on from OY783218.1 coordinate 9,761,030, forward strand.
AATGAATATTGACCAGCTATTAAAGGGAGGCAGTGAAGGAAAGAGGTGGATGGCGGAAATAGAAAAAAGGAAAGAAAAAACAGGACAATGAATAAGCTCGTAGCTGAGTTGCATAAGGAACATGAAGAGAGAGCAAGTACTAAAAGAGGCAGTGAAGGGAAGCAGGAGAAAGAAAGAAGTAGCGAAGAAACAGTCAAACTTCAGTCCAGAAAAATAGAGGATTTGCGGAAAGGAGATAAGGACAAGAGGTGGATAACGGAGATAGAGACAATAATAACATAGTAAAGGAAGAGAGTCAAGAAGAAATAGTAAAGTAAGAGAGTCAAGAGGAAATAGTAAAGATAGAGCGTTTATGCCTGTAATAGACATAAGTGGAGAAGTGAAAACGAAGAGAGAAGGCAGGAAGGATAGTGAAAAGATAATAGAGGGTTTGTTGAGAGGAGACAAGGAAGGCAAGAGGTGATAGATGAAGATACAGAAGATAAGGAAGGAGAAGCAGGAAACGGTGTGAGGATCAAGAAAAGAAGAAACAGAAAGTACTTTTCGAAGTAGTAGTAGTCTGGAATAGTTTAAGTTTAGTTTTAACTTTGAATTTATATGAAATGCATTAAGAAATATAATAATGTAGATTGTAAAGCGGAAAGGCACACAATTAATATAATAAATAATAAGTATGAGGTAAAAACTCTTAGGTAAAATGTTTTCTCAGGTTATATTTGTTCTATAAATAATTTAATTTAAAATAATAAAACTTCAGTACGTCCATAAAATCCACTGTGTAAATTTTTCATTCCATTTTTATTGATTCAACAAAAAAAAAATTGTTTTTGTATAACGGTGTCGTTTTACCCTCGCCTCCTTGTGCCGGCCCTGTTCATTATCTCCCAGCTCAACTAATTTAATACAAAACGCAGTCAACCATTAATTCCGCAACAAGTTGACTCGGTTGATTTTGTAGTAATCTGTAATATCCCAATAAAACTACATAGTTTCTATAATGTGCATATTAGAAATATGCATTAACAATAATTTCCATCTCTAAATTGTTGTTAAACAGTTAAACACGGAAGATCGTTTATTGGACATGTGCAATGTTGAGTAGTAGAGTCCCACCCCCTCCCCTCACTACCCCGCGGCTGCGTCTCTGTGTCTGATTGTGGAATGAAGAAGGAAAGTTGTGTTATCCCAACGTAGTGGTGGGATGTAGGTTGTAGATGGTCTGGTCAGGTAAGTATGATCTTGTCTTGTCGGTTATTTCCTTTCACCTAAAAACGCACGCGCGGATGCAGTGTACAGATTTAATAAGGTATCACACTAAGAACTGTTTATTTCCGCTTAAGGAAAATCTATATGCAAACGACACTGGTATACTCAGACAATGGGCTTGTGTCGTCATTTTTTAGTGGTCGATTTTTCAATTGTTGATTGAAATTGATGTTAATAAATGTGTATTGGCATGTCTATCTTATTAAATATCTAAATATTGACGGAGATATAGCAATGAAAAGTTTGAATTGTAGTTTCAGCGCTAGAAATGGTCGGCCATATTTGTATGACGTGAGATGCATTTTAACGTCAGTTATTTGTTGAGTAGGTCAGTGCTGTGGTAATGTTCTGTAGCTGTTGGTAGTCAAATAACCAAGTCAAATCAAAGAATAATAAGTTTTTATTTTATTTAACCTTGCTAAGGCAGACATAATATTGAAATTTGATTATTCCTCGAAATAGCTGTAAATAATATTTGATACTTTAATATATAAGTACATATAGCAGAGATTTATGAGCTGTAAGGTTGGTAACCTTACACAAGGATTGTGAAGTCACATGCACTTGGAATGTGTACAACGTTGAATCCCTTTAATAATTAAAGAGAAAAAATTACTTATTTAATTGTTAATATCTCTTAACATATAAGGAGTTATTAAAAAATAATTGGACATTTGAGGTTCTAGTAACCCACTTTATCAAGGACACAAGCCCATTCAGTTTTGGATGCCTTAATTTGACATATATTCCATCGTATCTTAATAATTTCATTCCAGCTAAATAAATCTTGCTCTAGCTTGTCACAAGCTAATTTTAAGATTCCTTATAAAGCTTTTATATAGAAATTATTTTGCAATGCAAATTTCACACCTGTTAGCTAACTACAATCTAATTCAACTGTTACATAGCATTAAATTTTCTACCTGGAGGAAACCCAATTGTGGACGTTACAGCAGACTCTACTTCCCGATGCTACGGCATTGATAATAGCGATTGATAAATTAATATATTTACATAATTATTTATTAATTACATAATTAATAAATTATTTTATTATTGCCAGTCATTTTATAATAAAGTGTAACACAATTAAAATACAATTGTTAATTGCAAACAACTTCCCTGAGACAAGAACCGTTTGAATTATACATTACATTGTATTTAATTCAATTGAATATAGAAGATGCCCTGAGCATCTTCCGCTTTACAATCAATTAAATTTAATGACTCATTTAAATGACTTTCTTTTGATTTATATCAATTCTGTAGATTTCAATTTTAGTTCAATTTAACCATAACGGTAATTTGATTTTTATTACGATTGATGGCAATTAAGGCAATTCATTTATATGTGTTAATCGATTTGTAATTTAAATTCCTTTAGCATTTTGTAACATTTAATGAAATTATATATGCATATATATAAATATATTTTTATATAGAAATTATTACTGTATTGCTCCAAATTTAACTAATTTATCTATAAAATAAAAAATGTAATCTCTTGATTTCTAATTCCAAATGCATTTAGAAAATCTGAAGCCTAATTAGCATATGTGTTTCATATTTTATGTGATTTAACCGATACTACAAAGGTATCTACCTATGAATACATTTTTGTCACACTTAATCTCTTTTCTAACCTTACTTTTGTATTATTATTATTATGTCATTAAGAACTATAAGCGTAATTGTTGTGCCATCCGCTATTTTGAACTAATCTTCAATGATGTTTTAGAAATTTAAGTCTACCAGTAAGAAGATGTTCGTCAGATTTGTCGTATTAAGTGATTTAAAGGCACATTTCTGAAGTTTATGACTAGTCTAATGGGCTTGTGTCCTATGTCCTAATTTCTATAAAACTGTACTATATATTGATAAAGTGGGTTACTAGAACCTCAAATGTTCAATTATTTTTTAATAACTCCTTATGTGTTAAGAGATATTAACAATTAAATAAGTCATTTTGTCTCTTTAATAATTAAAGGGATTCAACTTTGTACACATTCCAACTGCATGTGACATCACAATCCTTGTGTAAGGTTACCAACCTTACAGCTCATAAATCTCTGCTACATGTATTTATATATCAAAATATCAAATATTATTTACAGCTATTTCAAGGAACAATCAAACTTCAATATTATGTCTGCCTTAGCAGGGTTAAATAAAATAAAAACTTATTATTCTTTGACTTGACTTGATTATTTCAACTACCAACAGCTACAAAAGATTACCACAGCACTGACCTACTCAACAAATAACTGACGTTAAAATGCATTTCTCGTCATACAAATATGGCCCGACCATTTCTAGCGCTAAAACTACAATTCTAACTTTTAATTGCTATATCTCCGTCAATATTTAGATATTTAATAAAATAGACACGCCAATACTCATTTATTAACATTAATTTCAATCAATAATTAAAAAATCGCCCACTAAAAAATGAGGACACAAGCCCATTGTACAATGCATAAAATCCGATCATCAGGTAATCCAGGAACCGGACCCTCTCATATTTTTTACAAAGAGTGTGATTGCAAAATTTGAGCTAGTTTAAAAATTTATTGCAAATTATTTTGACCATAGTAAGAAGCAAACACCGTGATAAGCAGATAGATATAGCTCAAATTACAAGAGTTTGGCGGCGACTCATACTTAAAACAAGTTGTGGGGTATAAACTGCGATATAACTGAAAAGCACTGACTCACTTATTTTTCTATAATATATATAGAAACTTATAATCTTATAATCGCTCTTATAATCTCTTTTAAGTATAAGTCGCCGCCGAACTATCGTGATTTGGACTATATAGTGTATATTTTATATGTTATATTTATATACATATAATGTAAGATATTTACAAAATAAGTATGTAATATTTACGTTAAATATTGAAAGAGTATGTAATAATTGTAACAATCTGATCGATATATTTCACACAAGCAACCTTGAACTCAATCCAAAGTAACTGTGCAAATTAAACCAGCTCTAACATTTAGATTAATGTAAACATAACGGTGCAACATAACCTACAACTGTATCCACTACGTGAAGTTGTCGTTTTATGACAGATTTAGCACCAATGAAGTGAAGTGAGGCAATGACCACCCGTGTTCCCACGATGTTCTCATCCTACATTAGACATTAGACCATATAATGTGTAATTTTATTAACAATGAAACTCTTTAAATTCCAACGATAATTATATTTCATGAAGATTATAGTAAACCTGTTCTTTTCGCTGATGATTCGCTCGCGTTGGCCTGGCCAGGTCTGGGTGATTGAATGTGAATGACGTTGATGTTTGCCTACCTGGCACGATGTTATGATGGTGGAATCCGAAACTTTCTTCCATTTCGCGCTGAAGTTTTGATAAGTGCCACAGATGTGGCAGATGCTGCTCGATTACTTTCATTTTCGTTTTAACGTTTCAATGAACAAACGGAACAATGCATTGTTTGGGTAAAGGTGAATTCCATGTTTCTCACTTAAATTACAATAATATTAGGTACTACAATACTTTCCCACTAAACTTCAATGTATAAATAAGAACATAGATAACATGTAAATGAACATACGAAGTAATTTATGTGTTATATTTTATTATTAATTGGTTCATTATTTAATTAGTTTAATTTAATTAGGTTAATTTATTTATGAAAATTTCACAAAGTATTCTTCAAATATTATTTTATCATGTAGTAATTATAGAAATATTTGTATATTAACTGTGTCGCCAAAAAACATAATCGAAAATGTGCTTCTTTTTTATGATTTTGACCTTACACCCCCACTCCCAACCCCTGTTAATACAGAATTACAGATTGAATTACTTATTACTGGCTAAAATGTAGGTGCTGTCAAAATTAAACGTTGGCTTTGACAGAAAGAACAAATACTCTAAGAACGTTGTCATTTATTAATTAATAAAAGTAACCCGTTCAAACAAAAATCATGGAGCAAAATTGGTAGTGTTGACTCTCTTTGTTCCACGTGTTTATAGAGTGTTGCATCTACCTTTCTAGAACACTGTCTTAAGACAGATGTGTCTCTAGTGTGCTATTGCTTTTATTACTATTTTATTTACGACGCATCTGACATTAAAGGTCGACCTACATGCATATCAAACTTTGCCTACATTCAATCTAAACGTACGTCTACTCTAATTCAATAAATCTTTTACTGTTTTAAAAGACATAAATTCAACAGAATGGGATTGGCTTTTCCGTTTAGTGCGCCAAGCCTCTTACAACTTCTTTATGTACAACAGCTCAGAAGATCGTGGTCTTCGTAGTCGTGTTTCACTTTCAGTAGAAAAACAGAACGTTTTTAATTATAAACAGAAGAATATCGTCTTAGTTTTATTTTTATTTTATGTTGGTAACTTTCATTGTCCTTTATCTTCAAGAAATGCAGTTCTAGAAGTTGAACGGATGCATCTGCAAGAAGATAATCGATTCGAAGTAATTAATTATGATATCTCCAGTTAATATGCGGCTAAAACGGTTGTTAAAACAATGATAATTAGAAAACTAAAGACTGTAGTTATAATTCTATTTGTTTTCCTTTTATATGTGTTTATTTCTTAAATTTAAATATTTTATTTTTGACTTATATCTCAATTACAGGAAGTTATCATCTTGATTAAATAGTATAATAACCCAGTAAACATTTTGTGATAGAACCGTCACAAAACAAGACACTTCACCAAATTGTTTTTCGGGATGTAGTTAAAAACGCATGCGTTCTTGCTAGCTTGATATAGAGCTCTTTTAGCTCTAACTTCCACAAAACGCTTTTAAACTTTTGAAAATATTAGGTAAACTAGGTCATGAAATAGTACCTTAAGCAACATGGGTAAATTTTAGGCTTGGTACTGTCACTTAGTTTACCTAATGTATCTAAGGTTCGTACCTTTTGTATATCTGTAAAAGAGCCCCGCTTTCAAGCAAGTGTGACCACTATATTAACGACAGAGCAATAACAATGTAAGGGGACGTATAAAGTTTCATTTTTCATAACAAATAAACGATAGATTAAAAATAAATACTAAAATGTCGATTAAATTTGAATGAATCATTCATAAAACTGTCATCATTTAATTTAATGTTTATTAATTATGTATAATTTTAGACGGATTAGAAATCAACACGATGGCAATGACTGGGACACTCTGGGGCGACAAAACGGGGCGTCCTCAAAGCCTCCATTACCACAAAGCCCGAAGGATGAAAGAAGAAACTATTCATTCTAAAAATAAAGTACTACGCCTATTAAAAGCAAGTGCAAGTCGATTATCAACAGCAAACACTTTTCTTTAGAAAACGTCTGTTCATTTTATTTTTAATGTTTAGTTTTATTCATACATGTTTTATTTTATAGATGGCGATAGTGATTATGAATGACTTTGTAACTAATTTAACTAATCTATAATGTCAATGTAATAATGTAATGGGCTTGTGTCTTCATTTTTTAGTGATCGATTGTTCAATTGTTGATTGAAATTGATGTTAATAAATGTGTATTGGCGTGTCCATTTTATTAAATATCTAAACGTTGACGGAGATATAGCAATTAAAAGTTTGAATTGTAGTTTTAGCGCTAGAAATGGTCGTCCATATTTGTATGACGTGAAATGCATTTTAACGGCAGTTATTTGTTAAGTATATCAGTGCTGTGGTAATGTTTTGTATATGTTGGTACTCAAATAATCAAGTCAAGTCAAAGAATAATAAGTTTTTATTTTATTTAACCCTGCTAAGGCAGACATAATATTGGAATTTGATTGTTCCTTGAAATAGATGTAAATAATATTTGATATTTTGATATATAAATACATATAGCACGGATTTATGAGCTGTAAAGTTGGTAACCTGTAAACTTGCCAGAGTTCTATATTGAATATGCTATCTCTTTTACGCTCTGTTGTATCACATGCAGTTGAAATGTGTACAACGTTGAATCCCTTTAATAATTAAAGAGAAAAAATGACTTTTTTAATTGTTAATATCTTCTGAAATATGAGGTTCTAGTAACCCACTTTATCAATATATTGTACAGTTTTATAGAAATTAAGACATAGGACACACACCCATTGAAATAAATTGAGATGTTCACACGTTTTAGTTATTAAAAAAGTAAAAATTAAAATGTTAAAGCCCAGGTAAATTTCTAAGGTTATTAAAACACAAATATTTGAAATATTCGTTATAAAAATATGCAATTATTTTAACAAATCATAAAAAGCGAAATAAAAAGTGGAATGTTTTTATAATTTTATAGCAAATAATTAAAAATGGAGAGTTAGTTGCTAAAGGGGTACACCGAGTATGAAATTATTCTAAAATATTAATAAATTCACTGTGATAATTAAAATTGTTGCATTTCAGTGATTTAAGATTTATAAATAACACTAATTAAGAAGCAGCGTGAGAATTCGCTCCTCCAACTGTCATCTTGTTTTTCTCGAATGATTTAGCGAACAAAAACCTCACAAATAGGTGAATCCAAGCAAGTTTAGCGGATAGTTTCTCCAATCTCCGATAGTTGCATTCTTCTACACCTATACCATCACTTAACTCTTCTCTGCGAAATAGATTTATTTATTTATTGATTGTATAAGAGAACGTCTTTATTGCATACACAGGGTGTTACAGAATGACCAATTTCATTCGCTTTGTTTTTGGGGGTGTTGAGGCCACAACATCACAAAAACTGCCAACGTAGTAGGAGTCAACATCGGAAATAGGCTACGTTAAATTAATTAAATAAACAATATTTGTAAAAGGGCAGCCCTAGAATCTGAGTTAAACAGAAGGCGTCACTAAGTATAAAAATTTAAATGTGTGTATAAAAAATATTCTGGACTACCCTGTATCTAAGATATTTAACAAATAAGCGATTCTGTGAAGAGCTTGGTCTATTAGAATACTATAAAACATGTAGTTAAAAGCAACGAACTATAATAGTAAAGTCTAATTTTATAACGGTTTTGATTTATAAATCAAAATAGAAAAGACAGTCTAACAAAATATCATTCCCAATTACTGTATTACTTTTAAATTTATTTTTATTTTTTAGTTGCAAGAATAGTAAAAGTATAGCATATGGAAATATACGTAAAAGTTTCCTGCATATGTTTTACTTTTAATTTAGTAAGGTGTGAAAATTTAAGAAAAAAAAGTCCATGAATTTGAAAAAGGTCGCATAAAAATCAGACCCGCAAATGTAATGAAGTTGTTCTTTAATTTAAAGCCTAGCAAACATAACTGCATCAAAAAATTTCAAGAAATCCAAAAAATGTTTTAAGAAAAAAAGTCCATGAATTTAAAAAAAGGTCGCGTAAAAGTCAGAATCGCGAAGATATTTAAAATGTAATGAAGCAGTTCTTTAATTTAAAAATGCATCAAAAAATTTGAAGAAAGTTAATGACGCATGACGCATGATTTCATCAGTTTAAAATTACATTTAAGGTTTAAATCTTAAATTAAAACTAAAAACAGCGAGTGTGAATTGGGCTTTGTATTTATAAATTAAATTGAAACAATTTTATGTACCTGCGTTCTTAAATCATTCTTAACTCATTTCAAAATTTTCCAATACCAATACCCTGCAGTTAAAATGAACATGCTCTGGAATGCTGATTTGCTTTTGGCATTGTTCCATTGCACTTGAACACCAATGTCCGACACACCTGTTTACGCGGCCTACTTTTAAACTAGATTATTTATTAAAAAAATAACCAAGTAAACGTTTTAATTTATATTGCAATTATTTACTACAAAATGTTTGCGACAAGTTTCTTTTATATAGATTGGTTTGTTTCTTTACTATATAGGAATCTGTATTTTATTATTTACCATTAGTAGTGAATGTTTCATTCACAGTGGCAGCACCTTACGAGATAGAACTTTCAAATGGAATAATGTAGGGTAGGATACATCAATATTTTGTATTAGGCAAATATGAGTTTATTTCAATAGACTAGTATAATTTTGTCAAAACAAAGTGGTCATGCGAGCAGCAAAGACCTAATCATTAATAAGATTACCAAATTATTAAATTATGTCTTTAAATTATGAGTAGATACGTAAGTAATACTTTTAATTTTAACAAAACTTAGATTTTCCGCATTTCTTGAGAAGTAAGAAGGTTATAGTCGTGTTCAAATGGGATTCTGTTCTATGCCTTAATTTCTATAAAAGTGTACTATATATTGATAAAGTGGGTTACTAGAACCTCAAATGTTCAATTACTTTTTAATAACTCCTTATATGTTAAGAGATATTAACAATTAAAAAAGTCATTTTGTCTCTTTAATTGTCTCATAAATCTCTGCCATATATGTATTTATGTATCAAAATATTAAATATTATTTACAGCTATTTCAAGGAACAATCAAATTTCAATATTAGCAGGGATAAATAAAATAAAAACTTATTATTCTTCGAATTGACTTGATTATTTGACTACCAACAGCTACAAACATTACCACAGCACTGACCTACTCAACAAGTAACTGACGTTAAAATGCATTTCACGTCATACAAATATGGCTGACCATTTCTAGCGCTAAAACTACAATTCAAATTTTTAATTGCTATATCTCCGTCAACATTTAGATATTTAATAAAATAGACACACCAATACACATTTATTAACATCAAGTTCAATCAACAATTGAAAAGTCGACCACTGAAAAATGAGGACACAAGCCCATTTAGATAAAACGTATTTTCAATTTTCTTTAAATAACTAAACTTTACATCATGATAACGTCATGACGTCATTTTCTCTAATTGAAAAAACCAACAAAGACTGTCTGCGATGCCGTAAGGTAATAATTGAATAGACTTTACAAGTACTCGTACTTTCGATTTCTAAAAATCAAACAAAACAAAACAAAAAAGCAACCTTTGATCTTCCATTGCACATGATTGGCAAGCGGACGTTTAAACCACATCTACTCGTATTTAACAACGGGCTAACGGACCGTTAGTCCGTTGTTAACCGTTACCATAATACAAGTTATTGTGTATTTAATATTCCACAGTGTAATTAAACTTTAATCATTAATCAAAAATAAGATAAAAAAAAGCAAAAGTAATTCGCCTTTCACTTAGCGCATTGACCTTACCGCTTGGAGAAAGAAGAAAGATGAAAGTAACGTATCCCAATAAAGTATTACATTCTTTTATGAGATAAATAAATGTATAAACAATGTAATACTTTATGGTTACATTTAAAAACATATTAGCATAGTATGAACAAGTTTACGGCCATTTGTTTATCTGAATGTTCAAGTTACGTAAATATGAGGTTGTTAAAATTAATGACGCATGCACGAAAACCGGACGGATGTTGAAATGGATACTGCCTAATAACAGGGCTGGTTTCGTAAGCATAACACCTTCAAGTGAAACATTACTTCATGGTTATATAGTTAGATATAGATGGCATCAGTGTACTAAAATGACAATCGATTTACAAATTTGTACTAGCACTCCATGTTTTCAAATATAAAAACGGGTGGTTTCTTTTTTAAAGTAATTACGAAACAACTTTAAAGGTTTAGGTCATGTTCGATTTAAGCCTGTCACACACTGCAAGCAATTCGGGCGTAAATCGACGGCTTGATTGAGAGGTTAGAACTCGGTCAAAATTCGCTTAAATACGCTATCAGTGTGCGACAGGCAGTCTCTCGACTAAGCTCTTCATCGCGACCCTCATACTCATTCAGATTTTATAATAATTGTAACGCGTCATAAATACTCCTACTTATCTTGCCCAACGACTAAGTATAGACACAACGCTTCAGCACAATCCGTATACAGGGCTACTAGGTCTACATGGATTACTACGATATTTTACTAAAGATACATTCAAAACAATTTTAATTATATTTATTAACAGTGTTTAATAATTATATGTGACCTAATTATATCTTATCATATACGAGTGTATTTTAATATCATAAGCTTATCTATAAATAATCAGTCAAAATTAAAATGCATCTCCTTCTCGAATACTGTCGCCAAATTTAACTCTCCCTCTAGAAGGTGACCCCGAAGATGCAGATACAATCCCCTTACTTCCATCACCTTTACCTTTACTACCTGTTGCTGGTGGTCTTTTAGTCGGAGAGGGCTTCTTTACATTAGAACTGGGTCTTACTTGTTCCACTGAAGTGGTGCTTTCTTGCCCCAACATTCCATCAGACGTGCTAGAGTAGTGGTGATGTTGCGACTGCTTGGGAGCTCTGAAGGTAGACCTCGTTTCGTGCTTGGGTAAACTAAACGCGCTAGGGGCTACTGACTTTTGTCTGGCCCTGGTTTTTGATGCTAATATTGCTGAATATTTTTCTGGTGAATCTAAATCAAAACTTGACGGATAATTTGGTCTATGGTTGTCTTCATCTGGTTTATAAGTTGTGGGATTGTCAGCAGTATGTTGCCTTGTTCCTTTAAAAGGAGAATTGTTTTTAAAGGTGATGTGTTTTATGCTTTGAAAGGAAGATGGTTCTGGTCTTTTTGCCGCTTCTCCAGGAAATGAAGGAAAAGCATCATGACTGTGTGGTTTCTTAAATGCCCCGCCCTTTAATTTGTCCAAATTTTTCCTACTTTCCTGGGAGACGGGATGTTCATTCTGATATTCATATTTGATTGGAAAATTTGGTCGTGAATTTTGGTGTGGTTTAGGAATTGGATTTTCATCAAGAAAATGGTCGTGATTAAACTGATCCTTAAATACTCCACCTTTTAACTTGTCTAAATTTTTCTTACTTTCTTGTGAAATGGGGTGTTCATTCAGATATTCATATTTGGCTGGATTTATGTCAAAATTTGGTACATTTTGAACATTATGTTGAAAACTTGGTTGTTTATGTATGTAGTCATTATAAGGTTTAGGTTTCGTACCATGAAAGCCACTGACATGACCATTTTCTTTAAAATTCAAATGATCATTTTTATACTTCTCTTCCTCCTCCTTCTTCTTTAAGTGTTCCTCAAACTGTTGATACCCTATACTACCCATATGTCCCAGTAAGCTTTCAAAATCTTTAAACTTTGTGTGTCCATTTAAAACAATATTCAAATCAGACAATCGTGGTGGATCCTTCTGTAATATTGTCGGAATTTTTGTTTCATCAAAATTATGAATTCCACTTGATAAATCAGGAGGTGACGGTCTAATTTTTCCTAAACTAGGTTTATATTTTGGACTTCCATTAATTTGAGGTTTCTTTGGAACAAAATTATTATAATTTGAAGGACCTGTTTGAAAATTATGAATACCAGGTTTGAATCCTCGGAATTTAAACCTCTTGTAACTATTTACCATTGCAGATTCCATCAAAGATGGTTCAATCACTTCAAAATCGTCATTAACATGGATATGCTCTTCGGAGAATGTGTGTATATGTTCCGTGCCGTCTGCATCTCTTGTCGTGTATGGTTTCTTAGAAGACGGCTTCTTAATTGATGGTCCAGAAGGTCTATATTTTGGAACGTGGTTTGGTTTCTTATTGTTACCACCATGCCACGCGCGTTCGCTGAAGAGCGCCTGATCGTTAGGCAACACATCGGACCGCCGTGTTACTTTCGCTGCATGCTTCTCTGATAGATTGTTTGCGTTGGTTTGAATTCTAGATCCCGCGCTGTAATAGTTGACAATTAATTAAAAAATACTTAATCTACATGATCAACATTTAATAGTTTATAATCTCAATGATATCATAACTTTCCTAATAATCTATTTTTAATTGCAAGTCTGCTAATTGCAATGCATACTAACCACGTAAAACGTGATTTGTAAATTTAATTTACATACCGTTAATTGTTATAATTATTACTAATTAATTTTGCATATCGGTTAACGTAGTTATTTTATAGAAAGTTGAAAATGTAATTAATATGCATTATCTGCAATAACTTGCAAATTCAAACACTTTTATATGTAACAGAAATATTAAAATTTTAAAGCTTCATTACACTAAGAATTATACTGAGTAACTCAAAAGGAATGTATACGGTCTTTGTAAGTAGTTCTTTTGTAATTTAAATAATAATTATGTTAGAGTATAAAATGAAGTTATAATCATTCAAATTTTGCAAACATTCTTTCTTAGACGCCGTATTTCAGGAATATGCACAAACTAATGCCTCAAATACACGTAACAGTTTACCTGACAGGTTTGACTGTGCGTATTACCATTACAGGTTTACTATTCAGGTATACCTACCAGGTAAATCGTTATATGTATATCAAGCATTATATACGAATCCTTAATAACATGTAATGGATAAAAGCAGTACCTTATATTCTGGGCAGCGCAAACAATAAGTACGCAAAGCGCCATCAAGCAAGTCTGAAAATAATTTAGTACATAAAATTTGACTTAATAACTTAATTTCTTTTGTTAATTTCGTATATAAGTGTGAACGGTCTTAAACTTTAGATTGGTCTTTAAAATATATTTTAGAAATACAGTTAAACGCGATTTTTCAATTGATAACTCGAAGGCTAAAAACTATAGAAATTGATATGATATAAAGTAAAATCCATGTAATACTTGTTTATATAGCAAGAAGGCTGAATAAGCCAAAGCTTAATAAATAAAAAAATAAAAAAAAAAAAAAAAGTAAAATCCACCACAAATTCATTACGCAGTAAATATATTTCTACTTACGTTAATAAACCTCCCCATGTCGTTAATTAAACGTCAAGGACAACCGAGGTGCTACAAGTTCAAGGACAAACCACCTACTAGATAAGAATTCCTCGACTTCCATCGTATTTATAACATTCCACTTATTAATAACTGGTTAGAAACAATTGAAAATTAATTCATAATAAAAATATAATCATAATAGTGTTGAGATAGTATTGGTAAGAGTAAATAGAACTCCAGGAGACCGTGCGAATCGAATCGTGCCGATATCGACACCAGCTGCACCACCTAGATGAACACCATCATTAAAACGCACTCAGTAATTAGTTGAAAGAAATATAATCCATTCAATTTGCGGTTTAATTATATTAAAACATTGTATGCATTTATTAGGAAGATAAAAATTAAAAGTTAGCTACATTTAAAGTTTACGTAAAGTAAAGAATTATTTCTTTCCCCGTGCCATACAAAGAAATTAAGGGAAGTGAAGCCATCAATTTGTAAACAAAAGTTACTTGTCGGAGTAAATAGAGTACTGGAAGTAGTAATATGGAAGGTCATGTAAAACTAACTCATACCTACTTATTCAAAAGAGAATCACAACCAATATGTGAACAATGTTCTTCAATGATCGATTTAGATTGAAGAACAAAGAAAATGAATGTAGATATTGGATGGACAGAGAAAAAAGGAAGTGCAGGGTGTGCAAAGCAAAGGTGGAGCACATAAGGGATGATTGTGTGAACAGGGTGAGCAGCAGTAGGAAGGTGGAGCAGCAATTAAAAGCGGGGAAAGGAATGAAAAGATGGATGGCAGAAGAAATTAGAAGGAGGAGTGAAAACCAGAGGGTTTATGTCTGAACAAACTAATAGATGTAAAAGGCAGGAGAGGGAAAATCAAGTGTGAAAGGAAGAAAGAATAATGCAAAGATAATAGAGGGTTTGTCGAGGGGAGACAAGGAAGGCAAGAGGAGAGAGACAGAGGTGCAGGAAAAAGTAAAGAGAAGCAGGAAACGGCGAGAAGGTAGGAGGAGTAGGGAACATGAACAGAGAGGGTCAAGAGAAGAAGAAGCAGAAAATACTGTTGTTTAAGTTTAATTTTAGTTGAAGTTATATGCAATGTATTAAGAAATACAATAATATAGACTGTAAAGCCAAAAGGCACACAATTAATATAATAATTAAAAAAATATATTATACAAATGTTTTTAAATTTATATATTGTTTTAAGTTTTAATAACTACCAAAAATTGATGCAAATAAATACTAATAAAATAAATCATAAAATCAGAAATTATTAAGTGTAATATAAATAATCTATTAGATAAAGCAAGATAAATTCGGATACGAATTCATTTTAACTTTAGTTGTAACCCTACCTTTAATACTTTCCCTCAATCCGCAATTTTCTGTCCATCTGAACTACACAATAAATCTTCTCTCGTTACACATTTTCATTAACATATTGCGTGCTATTAATTTGATAAACAACTTTTATATTTTCGCTTTTTTCTTGATTCATTTTCATGTTTTCAAACACATCGTCACGCGAAGCTTGTTAAGTTTTATTCACAATTGACTGGGGCTCAGAACTTATTTTTTAGGTCTAACTTTTTACATTTTTAATGAAATATAAAGTGTCGTACTCGTACGACTGACAGTAGTTTGTGATATAAAGCAATGACATAATAGTGTAACATTTAAATATGAATCAGGGAACACTGTCATGACAATTTCACAAAAGTCTAGTATATAATTAGCGTCTTTTGTCATCACATTCAAAGCATTCTGTGACGTTTGCTTCTGGGACAATACGCACACTACAGTTTACACTTCAAGATCAAATACAGATTACCAAAGCACACAATCCCTTAGGAGCATGCTGCAAAACATACACATATTTCACGATATGTAAAATTACACCATAGCAAAGTAGGGTTTTTTAACCATGCTTCTTACAGAAACACACAAGACAAAATACAATACAAGACATCAACTAATAGAATATCGACAATATGGATTTATGCTCAGGTATTATATTATAATTAAAATTAATTATTGTAATAAAATTCAATTAATGAAAATTTTTGAATTTAAGTTTTGACGTTTGCTTAACACTTTTAGGTATCTCTCTTACACGCTGTTGTATAAAAGAGATTACAATTCGCAATTGGATATGATGTCATTACTTATTTTTACTAAGTTTTGAGCCCTTTATCTTTTTTGGTACATTTAAATGGGACAGAAATGTCTATTTTAAACTATGATAGCAAACTTTATAAAAAAATAGTATAGTCATCTTCTAATTTTACACAGCTAATTGTGAATCTGTCATTAATTCTTTATGTTCTTGTATACTACTACACGGTATACAATTGACATGGACAATGAACATGGACGTTGTATCTCGTCTGCTGTTTCTCTCCATCTCCAGCACCGTGCCATGTGGTCACACTTCGTGATTCTGTCTTACTTTTGCTTGACTCGTCTTACGGTACCTGTCTTGAACCAGTACTGACATCTTCTTACGGAGAGACTAAAATTTATTTATATAAAAGTCGACCATTTGTTTATAACAATTTATTGGGAATTTTGCAGCCAGGGACTTCACCTCGTGGGACAGGTTGCACCTTGCACCTTGCATGCGCTTCACCAAGATAATTAGAGTAATAGATTATATAAAGTATACTCAGCAAATATATTCAATTGGGTAATTCTTTATATATAAGTTTGAATACATAAAAACATAAAAACATAAAACATGGCTTTACAGTGTATCTTTTGTCAAAGAATAATTACTTTTAGGTTTGTGAAAATTAAAAAAAAATAGATAATAATATTCAATAATATTATAAGTACAACATTCAGTGTACAGTGTATTTTAGCAACGCCTAGAAATTGATCAATCGTAAGTCCGTTCACATAATCCGAAAATATGAGAATTTTTAAAATTATTTAAAAAATAACTAAATGTATATCACAAAGAAGAGATTTGATTTGATTTATTTATTTAAAAAGTCAGTCTCTAATTCTGATGCTGACTCCCTTTAAGCGACGACCTCTTACTGATGGTGGCAGTTTTAATGGTGTCGTTGGTGGCAGTTTTAATGGTGTCGTTGGATTATATAATAATCTTAATTATACATAATCAATTATACTTGATAATGAACAAACTAAGAAAATATATTCCCGCTCGGAGGATCGAACCTGACAACACAGCAATCTGCCGTCAAGAATAAACGTTCTCGGCTACCGTGTTGTCTACAATTAGAAAGAAATTATAAATTACAAACGTTTGCTTTAATAAGTTTCGTTTTCATTTTCATTTTCATTTTTAGTGAAATGCAGCTCCTCATGCCGAGACTTTTCTTATGGAGCTGCGAAGTCTAAATGAAGACTTCCTTTTAGCCTTGTATTTTTATGTTTCCCACTACCCGTACTAAATAGTCTAACGATACACTGGTGCAGGGATCTGCCAACATTTTTAATAAATTACCACAGGAGATATCCCAGTAAACATTTTGGAGTCACTTTGACATCATATTGAGGATGCGTCATGATTTTTTTGTCATAAAAGAGTTCATTTATAGTTCAGTTTCTCACATTTTTTCATATAAAATGTCTACTTTATCGCCTACAAATGGCGCAATTACTCCACCTGTCGGAGTACAAATGAAGATAAAGTTGATGCGAACTATAATTGAAGTGAAATAGTGATAGAAACGTCACTAAATAGGGCACTTCACCAAATTGTTTACTGGGATGTACCAAGGACGATATTATTCCAAGTAGATAAAATGAAGAAAAACATTTCTTACAAACCCACAGAAACGAGTAAAAGATATTATAATTTGTATATGAAATACAGTCATGAATATGAAGATATGAATATATTTACTTAAGAAACAAAATACTAATAAAATGCATCTATAGGTGGAAAATGTAACACTTTAATTATCTAGTGGTGCATTCACTGCAAGGCTATTTCTATATGAGAAGTAAAAATTGAACGTTGGAATTTGCTTGTGGGAAGCTAGCAAGTTTGAAACTTCACTATGTTAATTTTTTACATGAGGAAAAGTTTGTGTGTATACACTTCCGCTAAACACAGGTATGTATATGTAAGGTTTATTTAACATAAAAAGTTTACCTTTTACGTAATTTTTTTTAGGTTACTACTCCTATAATGTAAGATTACATAACAAAAGTTATCCTTTGACATTGATTTATGATTTTTATGAAAAAGTTGTAATGATACGTATTGAATTAATATAGTAGTAACAGATTTTTAATGTCCCTTGCATGTATTTACTGGCAATGTAATAGAATTATGTTAAACCTCGTTAAAAACTAATGTTAAATAATACATGATTTTACGTTCTATATTTATCGGCATTCGACCAAGACTTTTACCCTATTTGGAGTAGTTTACCGCACTTAACCAACCCCTGACTAATGAAGAGCATCTATCAAAAATATAGAAAGATATAAGAAAGAGCTACAATACCTTAATCAATGTAAATAATTCAAAAATAATTTCACAATTTATAGGTTAGAATTTAAAGAATTCAAAAACACAAACTAACAGCTGTTTTAAACCACATTTATAATTCAACTGAATCATAAATTGCAATGTTAATCTAATTTTGATAAAATCAGCAAAGTGGCGCTCTAGTGTAGCCACTTTAGTCGTAATCCAAATAAAAGTAATCACCTGAAAGATCAGAAGAGAAAGTGAGTTCTGCATCTAACTTCAAGTTAATGAGTGCAAAACAACCAAATACTTTTTATTTTTAGGCTCCCCGCTAAACGGCATCCGGCATCTGGAATATAACAATGGTTCTTTAATTATTGTATTTTGATTTATCAATTTAATGTTTATGTATGTATACATGAATGTTTCGTTGTTTATGATGTAGCATAGATATGATAGCCAAAGCAAATAGAACGAGGAAACAGTTGAAACGTGAAGGAAATAGAAATTGACAAGGTTAGAACTACACACATGCCACTCGTAAAACAGTAAAATATTAATTATCTTAAGAAATTTTTGCGGTAGTGTCTATTTTGTTAGAATGGGATCTCAAACAGGGGACCTTCACTCAGTGTAAAATCTTTTGATATTGAAGAAACCGCTTTAAGCGACATCATATATTAATGTATCTTCTATGAACTAAAATTACTCGGTATTACCGTTAGGAATTACATTCTTCCGCCTTAAATTTACAGACTACATTTCATTTTATTATATAAGCCATTTAAGCTTATAAACCTTAGAACTACATATTAACCTTCTTCTCCTTTTTCCTTTATTTTCCTTTGCTTACTCCTAACTTCATTCATCCATTTAATTCTCTCCCTCTTCTTCCGTAAGATCTCTATATAATCTACTTCATTTTCCAACTTCTCTCGACACCTACTCTTAATTTCCTCTTCTTCCTTGCCACACTTCCTGCTCTTCTGCACCCCTCTTTGTTCATTCCCTAGTATTTAAAAATAGTTTAATCTATAAAAAGGTCTACTAAAAATTTTAGTAACCGAAACGGAGAAAAAAATTATTAATACAAAGAAAGGTTCTTTTATGATGTTATTAAATAAAAACGTTATATCTTATGTAACATTTTTTACGTAAAAGTAACTTTTTGTGTTTAATAAACGTTAAGAGCACATAAATGAGTTTAGGAGTTATGCGAGTATTATCAACTTTCTGAATAATGCGATTATCTAACAATTGTAGCTAAAACAATGCATGGAAATAATAGTTGCAAAGCAAGCTGCTTTCATCTGTAATTATTTAATTATCTAATAAACCTTAATGACTCATTATCGTTAGAGAAGTCAGTGAATCCGCGGCTGGAGCAGCTGGAATGCGACGCGACGCACTTCTATTGTTAACAATAAGAAACGACTTAGCGAAGAATGCTACTTAGTAGTTAGTTGGATAATCAAAATAAATTTAAGATAGTTCTAGCGTGAAAGCAGTTTTCAATATATTTCGTTAAATTTTTGTTTATCCCAAAGTCTCAGAATTTTTGACCGTTTAGAATCTGATATAATTAATAATAAAGGTAGAACTATTTTCTATTATATACATAAAAATCTGTCGATAGATTTTTTGTAAATATTAGGAGAATAAAGAAAACAAATTTTTCACTTTCTTTCTATGATCCATGGTCATCCGGCAACGCTGCGCTCAAAATTATCTCGAGTAGTGTAGAATAAAGAACTGGAATTTTAAATCCTTGATGTTACCGAAAATGTTTTTCAGAATATGTGGGTATTCGTTTGCAAGAGGTGTTTCATTTCTGACAATAATAAAAGTTCTCGGATTGATGAAAAGGCTTACTGATTCAGATAAATTTAACATTAAAATTCAAATTTCCGGGATAAATAGATAAAAGTATGCTGTACAAAAATATATAACAATCTACCGACGAACCTATAGCATGATAACTACCTTAGAAGATTTATATGCAGGTACTTAATATTGTCAAGTCAATCAAATGTGTTTGACAGATCTATCAATATTAATTAATGAAACGTTGCAAGACTTTTGGACTTTGGGCCGATGACAAGATTTACTTGACACTTTGTTTGTTTTTGTTGAAACGACTTTTACATTTAATCGAAAGTAAATTTAAAACTTGTTCCAATTCCAGATTTGTTATTGCTGTCGTAAGAAATAAAAAAATAACCAAAAAAAATATGACAAAAAATAAAGAAATGAAAATAAAAGAAAGATAAATCTGATGAGGAAAGATACTTAGTTGGTTGAAGTAATACTCAATGTAAACCAAAGTCTAAAGTTTGTGTGTTTTATAAATAAAATAATAAATATTAAAAGAAATTGGCTGCATCACCTAGTAGATTGTGTAGGTTTTATTGGTGTTAGCCTTGTCATTGCCAATGCCATTGATCTCTCACCAAAGCAAACCCAAGTGAAAGGACGATTCTATCATCTGATCCAAATATTTCTTCATCCGCGAGTTTGTGAATGTTCAAGAAGGTATTTCAATAAAAACAAAACATTATTCATTATCAATAAATTGACAAAAACTTGGTAATGAATATGAAGAAATCTTAGAATAAATAAATCATATCTACGGGTATCAAAACTGACCTACATTCTCAACGTTGCAAACAGTAAACATAAACATTGTGTCTTAAGATCTTTGTGTCACTTCTCACAATCGCAAGCAAAAGTATAGTTGGATATTCATTGCAAACGTTATGTGCACTTCTTATAAGATAGTAGATAAGATCGGACTATACTTTTGCCTTGATTTCTTTTTATTTAGTATTTGAGACGATTTCAACATCAAGTTCTTACCCGCCTGAAGTGTTTAAATTTTATTCAATAAATTTCACGCAATTTTTTAATTTTTTCTTTAAACCCCATTCCCACTCACTGTTTTTAGTTTTAATTTGAGATTTTAACCTTAAATGTAATTTTGAACTTGTGAAAACATGCATCAAGCGCCAGTATTATACATTATTTTGTAATAATTACAATCTTTATTTAATATAAATTACTGTATTTAATATAATTAATTTTACTTCTTTTTATTTCACAAGCTGGAACTTACATTTTAGGTTAAAATCTTAAACTAACACTGAAACTCAGTGAGTGGGAATGGGACTTAAGTTCGCCAGTGATGAATGCTGCGTTTAGTTAGTTGGGCTTGATATTGTGGGCAGGATTGGGCGATTGGGAGATGATGAACAGTTATTTGCGTTTGTCAATTGTTGCACTGGGAAGTTGTAGCCTACAATTTTCATTAGTAATAATTTTAACTACCTTACAAAGCATAAAACCGCAAAAAACCAATGATCTATTTTTGTTTATCTCGTGAAAATATTTGAACACATATTTTTCGTTTTCAAATTTTATATTTGATTTAATTACAAATTCTAAACAACAATCAACGTTTTTCAATACATGTCTAAATTACTAACCTCACTAAGTTTTACTGCTAATAATTATAATTTCTACTGTTAATTACAATGTAGTTCTACTATTAATTAATTTACAAATATAAATAGTCGTAAATAAAGAGAACACAATGTAATAATTAAACCGAACACTAATTACACTTACATTACGCTGTTTTTATTATTTACTGCAAATTAATGTAAAACATTTTAGATTTATGAGTCGCGATTTTTATTTTGCTCTAAGCTGTTACTTCGAGCTATTACTTTGCTCGTTTTAATTTTAACAAGTTCCTGTTTTAATAAAAAACAACAATCATTAACTGGCTGCGAACCCCGTCAATTAGTGACTTCCGTTATGTTAAATTAAATTGTGGTAAAAATAAATCGCTTTGTAATAAATAATACACAAAAGACATGCTTCCTCAGAAGAAACTTCTTGTTAGGAACGTATTGAAAAGTTAAGGAAACGCATTGGCTTTATTCGCCCAAACTTGCTTGTTCCTGCATCTAATATATTCTACGCCGATTTTTACCAGAGATATGAATTTTTCACTGTACATGGTTTTTAAATAATTATTTTAGACAATTTGTGTATAAAACTAATATTTAATAATTATATTAAACATTTAAAACGCTTCTTAAGCTTCTTTTCGAATGATTTAAGATTGGCGCCGGTTTTCCGACGTAGAAAAGTGCAGGTATAGTTCTCTTTCTCTCTCACTCTTTCTCTGTCTCTGTTACAGTTTAAAAAACATACTCATATCAACGTGTCTCTGAAACCCTGCACAAAAATTAATTGATTTAGGAAGCATCTCCAGCGATGCCAAATAAATTAACGTCCGTAATTTGACACTTTCTATCATTAGGAAATATTACTCTACAAATTTAAAGTAGCTCAGACAATGATTGTCTTAATTAATGTACATGAAATTAATTATAAAATCTGCAAACGTCATATCTTCTAATGTGGATACGAGTTCAAGCAGAAATAGAAATCCATGAATCAAAAACTGCAGCAAATTGTTAAATAATTATGTTAAAAGCTACTACAAGTATATTTTTATCTTTAATCAAAACTACAAAAGCGGAAACTACAAAATCATCAAATTATGAAGAAATCTTTTTATCTACCATCACAATAGGCACAGGCGCATGCGCAGATGATGAGTCATTAAATTTCTTTTAGTAAAATAAAAATTGCAATTGTTACGATTTTATGCTTGTAGGATTATTGCACTCTGTCGAGAAATTTTAACGCTTTTGTTGATGTATTATAATAGGGTGCCCACCGAGAAAGTGCAATTTTGAATGAACACTACGAGAGTTTCTCATTTTGGGTGATCGCATAATGGAGACTTGATTGTTCATTAAGATTCCTAAAATTGTAAATATTGCTTGGACACAGTGGGGGTCAATTCGGTTGTATCTAGTCACAATTAGGTTTTAGCTAAATCAATTGTATCCAGCATAATTGCCCTTGTTGTTAAATGCACTATAGTCCGGAAACTTTACATTTTTACCTTACATGAGAGCCGACAGTTCTAATTTTTGGATATGTTTTAAAGTCCAATATGGACGACGTCTGCTAGCGCCACCATCTTGAAAAAATAGCGGCCGAAAACGGTTTATTGGCAATATCTTGTAACTAGTGCGTTCTATGATTAAAATAGTTATTATCAAACTTATAGAGCACTCAATTCACTACAAGTTTTGCATACAACATTTCTCTGTGTGTCTAAGGCCTGTCTCAGTATGGGACCGTATTTAAGCGATGGCGTATTCGGACGTAAATCGGAGTGTTGGATCAGCTACAAAGCAAACCGCCTATGTGTGTTACAATACATGTTTATAATAATTTATTTATCTATATTTATGATACAGCATTCAGTTGTTGTATACGTCTTAAATCTGGTGTGCTTGGATAAGGGTATCTTATCTTATTTTATGTTATTGTTTTTTGGTTTTGTTATTGTTTCGTTAGCCGGTAGTGATCTCCTGTAGTCGTCAGATAACTAACTTGTGAACTGTAGGGGTGTATTGGAGTTCTTTAGCACTAATATAATTTATTATGAGAGCAAACTTTAACTTTAGTTTTTATCGATACACTACTGGTATTAAAGGGACATACTCGTCATACGTATGTCGCGATAGAGGCGAAAAGACTCGTATTGCAGCGATGTGGAGGTATCCCCTCCAGTCTGAAGCGGCTGTTTGTATTTACAAAGGTTCAGATAAGATAGCGTTGTAATAGTGGTAACACTTGGTTAAAATTCGTCTTTATACGCTTCTAATGTGCGAGGTAGTGCCGCCCGTATTCGGACTGCTTTGTAGCGTGCAGTCTGAGAGCTCCAGAGCGATCTCATTACATTTACATGGTTCGGATAGGTAAAGCGTAGTAGCCCGTATACGTCCGGCAGAAATTCGCTTAAATACGGTCCCATACTGAGACAGGCCTTACAGGGACGGAGCTACGTGACTGCAAAGTAAAGCACTTCAATGAAAATTTAAAAATATTTCAATTTTGAGCTCAATTCTTTTATGTTTATTTCTTATACATTATAACTGAACTATTACCATATAAAGCGTTTATTGTCTAGGGATTGCTTATTTCCAAAATACATATTCTTCTAAATTATCTGTTCTCTATTTATCGTTCATAAGGTCAGTCGTCTATTATTATTTCATTCTTAAATATAAAAATATTAATCACCTATTAATAATAATAATTAAGTACTTGTATTAAACTAGAACAAAAGTAATTCTCCTATGTCCGCAACAACACCCACTTCTCCCCTCGCCCCCTGCTTGCACCCATCTCAACACTACCTCACTTTCCTAACGCATGCATTGACCAGTGCGTCCGGCTTTTTAGAATCATGCTCCGTTAATTTTTCTATGTTTCAGCCTCAGCTTTCTCAGTTTGTGGGTCTTTTTTCTTCTATTTATTATTTTATCACTGAATTTTTACTTGACTTATCAAAAATTATTATTTAGTTTTACTTCTGGAAATGAAATATAAAAATTCAGCCTGCGTATGTTTGTGCTCGCAAAATTGTAAAAAAAAGTCGGTATTCTCTTCTGTGGTACTTGCCCAATAATTTCATATCAGACTGAGGCACAATGATTTATGGCTAGGTTTCTTATAATAAAGAAAGAAAATTGAAATTGATATTAAAATTATTTACGACTGTATCTAAGGCTTATCTAATATCACAAAAGTATTTTCAAAGTTCAAAAACTTTTATTGAATGTAATTTTCAGAAAAGTGCTCTACTTTACACCGGCGTAGCTCGATATCTATCAGATTGATAATACCTATTTTTATCTTAGGACCTACTGGTAAAAAGATATTGCAAAAAAAACCGTTTTTAGAAACCATATTTTTTATAAGATGGATAATGTGAAATTTTTTTATCTTTTAAATGTTGCGAGCTGCTAAAACTCTGACATTATATCAGTAACAGATCATTGACATTTTCAAAACCTTACAACTTCAATGCTTCCAGCAGCATTCACCTTCAAACAATCTTGTTACGGTTTGTAAATTCCTCAGCAAATATGAAGAACAAATTTAAAACGTAATAACACACAGCGACCACAAATCGGCATACTGGTAGCTCCTTCTTTAATAACTTTTCCCACAATTCCACAACGAGTAATCCTTTCGTTTTTACTCTTAGCTGCATCTCTCTTTCTTCAGCAATACTTCCATTTCTTCTACCCTCCCCACAAACTGATTTGACTTACTTTTTTTTTATTGCATCGCAATTAACCGAATGTCTTGTTCGGTTCATACTTCTTCATACCTTTCTGGAGTTGTTGAGACTCCTATAAATATAGATTTTGCTATCTTTTGGAAGCATATCAATTCTAACACTCAAAGTTATCACATCTCTTAATAAGTGACAAAGGATTGGCCACCAGGAGATACGCAAAATGGCTTTCCGAGTTGCGGTAATTTTAAATTATTATTTAAGTGAAATAATTTGTGTTATTTTAAGTGATTAAAGTGAAAATTAATTACTTCTCTAAGTAATTAAAATAATTACACGAATTATTAGAATAACTATTTCTTAATTGGTTGTAATAAGAAATTCTCCTAATTTAAATAATGTGGAATTTATTTTTTTATTAAATATTTTACTATAATTTTTAATTTTTCAGCTGGTGTTTTCGTTATTTCTGATAGCAGTTGGATTGGTTAGTGCGGGAGGAGGAGGCGGAGGAGGGTAAGTCTATTATTTTAAACTTAGCGACAATTTCCCTCATAAAAATCTACTTTTATCAGTTTTTAATAAGAGAAATATCAGAAAATCTTGGATTCTATTTTAGAAGAATTTTTTACCAAATTTAACTAAATTTATTATATATTGCTCTATTCTAATAAATTTATCATAGACCAGATAAATTTATAATATCGTAATTTTGCCTTACAAAATAATCACAAAACAACTTTCAATCATTACCGCTTCAATAATATTTGATAAGATTGAAGAATTAGGTCCCCTTAGGTTTTAAAAAAATCAACACCTTTTGAAAGATTAGTTTTTGAGGGAAAACATTTTATATTCGAGAATCGAACCTACATCTTATTAATTCAGTCAGTTCAGAGGTTAGACTGCTACTAGAGGGAACTAGAATTAAGAAATCTTTATCTGATTCTAGGCACAAGAAGATAATCATCCATGTCCCCTACAAGGTGAAAACCCACCACCACACGCATACCGTGGTGAAGCACATCCACCATGAAAGCGGCGGACACGGTGGTGGAGGCGGAGGAGGAGGCCACAGCCACGATGACGACGAAGGTCAAGATCACTACGAAGTCCTAGGGTTCACCTACGGAGATGGTGGTCACGGGGGCGGCGGCGGTGGAGGTGGAGGAGGACACGGCGGATGGGACTTAGGCGGAGGTCATGGAGGAGGTGGAGGATTCGGAGGTGGACACGGAGGCTTTGAAATAGGTCACGGAGGCGGCGGCGGTGGAGGTGGTCATGGTGGTTGGGACAGTGGATTAGGAGGCGGTCATGGAGGTGGACATGGAGGAGGCATCGAAATCGGACATGGAGGCGGACACAGCGCTGCTCTTGAACTAGGACACGGAGGCGGTGGTGGATTTGGAGGTGGTCACGGAGGAGGCATCGAAATCGGACATGGAGGCGGAGGTGGTCACGGAGGAGGCATTGAACTGGGACATGGAGGCGGTGGTGGATTTGGAGGTGGTCACGGGGGAGGCATTGAACTAGGTCACGGAGGCGGAGGTGGATTTGGAGGTGGTCACGGAGGAGGCATCGAAATCGGACATGGAGGCGGAGGTGGTGATTACGGCGGTCACGGAGGTGGCGATATTGGAGGAGGTCTTGAAGAACATGGAGGAAATGAAATTAGCCACGGGGGCGGTGGATATGGAGGCGGCGGTCACGGAGGAGGATGGCACTAGCTACCAAACACACACCCATACACCAACGCACCTTATTTAAACAACACGTTCCACATATTAGCTTTTATTTCCATTTTTATTTTCCATTTTACAGAAAAACTTTTTCCCAAATTTAATTATCTTCAATAATTTTCACCATTTTCTATTTATGTAGACGTACATTTTCACGACGACTTTCTTCCTATCTTCTTCAACTATCTCTTCTCTTCTTCTTCATCTTCTTTCGACGATAGTTCATTTAAGGAAATAGTTTTTCTGTATTAAATATTGTGGTGTTCTTTTGTTATTATTTTACAAAAGACGCAACTTCTTCATCCTCTTCCTTCTCATGCATGACGTCATCATACCCTCCACGTCTCACCCCTGGCATTGTTACCAACCCCTTGCCTGACGTTTTCGCCTCTCATCCATCATCATCAAGTGTTAAGTGCGCATGTGCTGAAAACGATCAACTAGTCGCTGACGAACAAAAACTTTTGTACATTAATTTCGTTGTTGTTATTGTTAATTATTATTTTAAGTTTGTTAAGTATTTTTAATCATATGGTCGGTCATTAATTATTAAATAAACAGTATTTTTATATAATTATTTGTTTTCCTTTATGTTTTCACCTCAAACTACCTGCAAACATCAAAAATAAACATCAAAAAGTTTACTTTACACATAAATTGACATAAAATTAATTAAACTTGAGTAGAAATTTTATTTTCAACACACTATATGTTTCTAAATAATTGATATACTAATTAATGATCTATTTATAAACAAAGCTTGAACATTTATTATAGTTACAATTATGTAACTCATAAAGTTTATATAGTTAAAATAGCTCAATCGTGTGCAAAGTTATTAACGTTTTTATATTTGAAAACATGGAGTGCTAGTACAAAGTTGCAAATCGATTGTCATTTTAGTACACTGTTGCCATGTATTTCCAACTATATAACCATGAAGTAATGTTTCACCTTAATATAATGTAAGGTTACAAAATAAAAGTTCATTTCATCGTTGCAAAATAAAATTAGAACGGATGATAGATATGATTGTGGAATTTTGAACCACATTAATTGAACATGTAACATAGATGTCACTAAAACCTTTCAGTGAACACTATTACTCTCTAAATAAATAACTGAAATATTTAAATTTTAAATAGATTTATAAATGTTATGTAAAAATATTACAATTAGAAGTAGTATTACAATGTGTAATGGCTCTTTTTTTAATTTAGTATTATGATTATGTTCGTAAGACATATGAAAGTCATGTACATATATCAGCCGTGGGAAAATTGCTGGTTGAGAAGGAAATCTACTATGTTAAGAACCAAATCCAGAAAACATAGTGCTGGTCCGAAGATTGAACTCAAAGATACAGAAGACTGACATCAAGTATAAATCTTTTTACTTAAATTAATTTTGATTAAATTTTTTTAAACGAGCTTTTTTTTAATATTTATTTGAGCGCATCAACTTCGAAAAGTTATTAGCACTTAAAACAATATATACATTTATAAACATTTACAACTTATAGATATGAGTATGGGTACTTAAAATAAAGAGATTAAATTAGTTTTATTGTTAAAATCATTTTAAAGTTTTATCGTTAAAGTTTTGTATCGTTTTACAGATAAAGTTAGTGGGCTGTTACATTATTCACATATTAGTTGTGGTTACAAGCTTAATGGGCTTGTGTCCTATGTCTTAATTTCTATAAAAGTGTACTATATATTGATAAAGTGGGTTACTAGAACCTCAAATGTTCAATTATTTTTTAATAACTCCTTATATGTTAACAATTAAAAAAGTCATTCTGTCTCTTTATTTATTAAAGGGATTCAACGTTGTACACATTCCAAGTGCATGTAAGGTTACCAACCTTACAGCTCATAAATCTCTGCTATATGTATTTATATATCAAAATATCAAATATTATTTACAGCTATTTCAAGGAACAATCAAATTTCAATATTATGTCTGCCGTAACAGGGTTAAATAAAATAAAAACTTATTATTCTTTGGCTTGACTTGGTTATTTGACTACCAACAGCTACAGAACGTTAACACAGCACCGACCTATTCAACAAATAGCTGACGTTAAAATGCATTACACATCATACAAATATAGCCGACCATTTCTAGCGCTAAAACTACAATTCAAACTTTCAATTACTATATCTACGTCAACATTTAGATATTTAATAAAATAGACACGCCAATACATATTTATTAACATCAACTTCAATCAACATTTGAAAAATCGACCACTAAAAAATGAGGACACAAGCCCATTAGCCCGGAGTAAATTAAAACTTGCATCTTAGGTTTAAGTCATTGTCGAAAACAAAATTGCAGTTGTGAAATCGGAATACTTATATACACATAAATTATGATTTTATTTTAACAAAATTATTAAGTTTACAAATATGAAATTAGAATGTAATCCAACCCAGCGGTCCCCGTAATACGCTCACATGGACGTTGAAACACATACTCGTATGAAGTCATTAAGATTATCTTTGACATGTAATTTGATCATAAGACATTGTTAATAATAAAAGAAAAGAGAAAGCGTTTGTTATAAAACGTTCATTTAAATTAAAGTAATGATTATATTTTTAAAGAAAATGTAATTTGAGATGTTTAATATAGAATGATTAATAGCATACCATAAATACATATTAATTAAATTAATAAATAGACGAGTACATCGCCATTAAATTTGAAACTGCGCCGTGTCTAACATAACTCATAGCGAACTGAAAAAATGTTGCACTTTCTCTTAACTTTAGGAAATAATCTGCCCTCTAAATGTAGGTTAGGACTAGTCTTTGGTGTACACTAAAACAGTTTTTTTAAGTTTTCAACATTTCTCTATTGTCATTTTTGTTAATTTTTACACCAAATTACCAACAATGGGAACTGAACACGTTGCTCTTTAATTTTTATTTTTAACAGGGAATTCATTATTGGAAACACCCGTACCTTGTAATATAATAATTGCACTTTTTTGTAGATTTAAATATATTAGTGCACGTTTTTGTGTTCTCAAGTGCAGTGCAACACTGGACTGACAAAACTGACTGTGTAAAAAACAGCATGAAAAGAAAACGCCATTAGATTATAATGTTCGTGACGGTGGCCATTTTGAATGTTTCAGAAAAATAAAAACATGGCGGATAGTGTGATTGATTATTTTCAGTGGCTAGAAAAATTCACACTTCTATCAAAAAAGGCGTCTCTAAATTTGCACTTCAGTTAGAATTAATTTTTGAATTATAAGCGCAATTAATAAACAAAACCGCTTTTTATAGTATTGCATATTAACCCAGTAAACAATTTGGTGAAGTGCCCTATTTAGTGATGTTTCTACCACTATTTCACTTCAATTATAGTTCGCATCAACTTTATCTTCATTTGTACTCCGACAGGTGGAGTAATTTCGCCATTTGTAGACGATAAAGTAGACATTTTATATGAAAAAATGTGAGAAACTGAACTATAAATGAACTCTTTCATGACAAAAAAATCATGATGCATCTTCAATATGATGTCAAAGTGACTCCATATGGGGCCCGAGAGGTTATTCACTCCTGAATCCATTATGTACTAATCCGACTCTGTTAACAACAGTATTTAAAACCTGTACAACTTTTAATAATTTCATATTTATAATTACATTGATAAACGTCAGATAACAATAAAACTAATAACACACTTCCTACACCGACATAACCTAAAAATAAATCTGATGCATTCTACTACAACTTTCAAATACTTGTTTTGCAAATTGCTTATGTAAAACTTTTATTTTAAAGTGTTATACGTAGGCAGAGCCATTACACTCTTGTTTTTATCAACTTTTTTTTATTTATTATAATCCAATTTAGTGTTAACCCATGATAAAACAATCCTTTCGTTTTATGTGAGCACTCCCTCCTCTAGTGACTTCATTTCCTTCCTCTTCTAGACCACCAAGTCCCAGCTATCTGCCAAGACGTCATCCCCACAATGTTGACTGTTGATTTGACTTACTTTTTTTTATTCTAATCGCGTAATTATTTTAATGGTTTGTGGACATTTGTTCTTTTTTCTTTTCTGGATTACTCGATGCTGCTATAAATATAGATCTTGTACCATTTGAGACCATATCAATTCAAGAATCCGAAGTTATCACATCTCTTAATAAGTGACAAAGGATTGGCCACCAGAGGATATACAAAATGGCTTTCCGAGTTGCGGTAATTTTAAATATTTCTTTAATTACATTTTAAGTGAATTAACAATATATTAAGTGACAGTTAGTCAGTGAACTCAGTGAAAATTATACAAGTACTAACCAATAGGTAAATTAGGGAATTCTTAGAATGTGTTTCCTTAGAAATGTTTGAGTCGTGCTCAGTTTAGAAAAGATAAGCAAAATTGTACAAATAATATCTAACTAAGCAAAACTACAATAAGAAAATAAACATGCTTATGACACAGTGGTCAAGAGTATTTACTTTTGGTTTAATCCCAGGACCAGCACTATATTTTCTGCATTTGGATGTCACAACAGATCTCACAACTAATACATATTGTTCACGTAATAGTACAAGGTCCTACTACCTCCATCTATTGTTTAATCAAATTATAATCTTTTTAGATAATTATTACGATTATAGACACATACGATTCTGCCGGCTTACTTATACAAAATATGACCACAAATATGACACAATATGTACTTTTAATTAAAATTTAATTAATTTTTTTTTTATTAAATATTTATTTGAGTACATCAACTTTCAAAAGTTATTAGCATTTAAAAGAATATTTACATTTATAACATTTACAATACATAATTTACAACTTATAGACACGAGTATGGGTACTTAAAATAAAGAGATTAAATTAGTTTTATTGATAAAGTCAAAAAGGTTTTCCAGACTCTTTCTGCTTTCAAATATCTGCCTGTATTCCTCAGCCATGTTACAGCCTTGTCTGTGCGACGAGTACCTTGAGCATCCATTGAGAATAATAATATGCTTTACTGTTGTTTTTTAAACAATTTCAATCACTTGTTTTGTAGATAAAATATAATTCATTTCGAAGTTCAAGAGTTATGTAAAGAACTTAAAACTTAACTTTATATATTTATAACGTATCGGACAACTGGCATATTGTGTCCTTGTCTGATGCACGGTCTGGTCCGCTAACCCTCTCTCGCTCTTATGTGTTTTTAACAGTTAGCAACCTATATTTACGAGCACTTTTACATAAGCAACCGTATCTCATTGTGTATAGATAAAAATTAGCAATAAGGGGGCGTCCATAAATTACGTGGTGTTTTTTTAAATTTTCTGTCCCTCACTCCCCCCCTGGTGAGATGTCGTGAGATTTTATTCAACCCCCTCCCCCATCCCCCAATCTCACGTGAGATTTTTCAAAATGTGGGTTTCTTACGTAAACGCGTTGGATTGTTATTGTAAAAAGAAAAAAAAAATTTGCTTCGTGCTTTTATTTACGACTAGTTAAGACTAGTAATCAATATTGCTGAGAGTTTAATTATAAGTGTAATAAAAATTTAACAATAGAATACTTAAATCGTCATTACTGTGATTAAAAAAAGAATATCTACTCTAATTCAGTCCATGGAGAATCATGCGCGGTCTCAAGAGAGACTATTGGAACCAACATGTCCATATGATTTTCAGTAAAATCATCTGCTCCTTCAACTTCGTTCTGATCTAGCCACTCTAAGCCGTTGACGCTTGCGCACAGTAACTCATTAGCTCCGGCATAACGTCCGGCAGAAATTCGCTTAAATACGGTCCCATACTGAGACAGGCCTTAAGCATGTACAATCTAGATTAAATGGACCAAAATAGTATAATTCTTTTTTGTTTCAATCAGAAAAAAAATTGCGTGATATTTGCCGAGACCCCCCCTCTCTCCAACGGAAGATTAGATGAGATTTGACTCGACCCCCTCCCCCCCTTAAACATCTCACGTAATTTATGGACGCCCTCTAATATATCAACATAAATTCAACATTTATGTCGTCTGTAAATAAATTTTATTTTAAAGTAACTCTGTAACATACAATTTCTTTATTTGACTTAATAAAAAGTCAGCAGCTTTCACCAATTTTTCTTACATTTTTTCTCTGATAAAATAAATTACGTAAGTCAAGTAGTGTAGTGAGAGGTAATCATATAACAATTATCGTTACGCTTGTTAAACCCAATTCGTTATAGAGAACAATCCCAAATGACTAACAATTCATTTGTAAAATCAACAAGACAAATTATTTTATTTAGAACAAAACAATTGCACAACAACGTAAATAAAAAATATAATTATTAAAAACAAATAACAAATTTCTTAGAATTTTTGTAAAGTTTTTTTTTGTTATTTCTTTAATATTAGTAGAATAGAAGAATATTAAGTCAGTAATAACAATTATTCTACTTTATTGGCTCTAATTTATTTGAAGCAAATCACGTGTAAGCAAACTTTTGTAATGTAACTTGTACATTTAGTATGCATGTATTTCTTTTAATTGCTTTTGCCTTTCGGCGTTATATTCTCTTCCAAATTTCATGTTGCTCTAATATAATTTAAAACAAACTTTACAAAATATATTTAAAATATAACAAATACTTTAAATCCTTTAGTCCTTCAGTAAGGGCCTTATTTTATAACATTTTTTTCTGATATCATCAGTGTTAGCAATCATACTATAATTATAGTAGCCATACTATAATTAGACTCATTTTACTATATACTATTATGCTCTTACTATAATCCTTAAATCTACTATAATTTTTTATAAACCATATTTTCAATTAATTTCAAGATGGCGCCAAAATGATGACTGTTGATACAGTAGGGTACATTTTAATATATCGATATAATAATAAAAGAAAATTTAAATTTAAAAAAAATGTGACCATACACTTTAGTAGTTCTAAAATCCAAAATTGAAGATAAAAATATTTTTAACGATTAAATATCAATATTAAGCATTAAATAAATAATAACGAACCAAATTTAGACTAGACATTTAAAAGCGAGTTGTACTCGCGCCTTAATCTGAACCAATCACGTGTCAAGAATCATATTTTCAATAATTATTCCACTCTCCGAGATTGCTAACTCTGGATGTCATCCGTCATGAATTAAACTAGAGTAATATTCATTTGTTTGATAATATTGACAAATAAAATTATAAGTAAAATACAACTTCAGGTTAAACTCTTTTTTGTTAATGCAGCTCACCGTCCGCTCACTTTTACAAAAATATCATCTGTTTAATGTCTATAAAAAAATATATATTAAAAATATTAATATCTCACGAAAGAAATTTAAAAAATGTCAGATAATATAAATCAAAACATTTTATTTTATTTGTTCACCTTAACAACTTTCTATATTGCACCACTGCAAAATATGTTTATTATTATTATTTAAATATATAATCATTTAAGCTTGTTAACAACCAAACACAGAAAATATACCGCTGGTTCGTGAATCGAACTCGAAGACACCAGTAGGCTGATCATCGTCTAAACGCTGTCGCCCACTGTGTTCTCTAGTTTGATTATAAAAATACATTTATTAAAGAATGTGAATGTTTTTAACTTTGATTGATAGTGCATCTTGAAGAGATATATTTAATATATTTTATTACATTTAGCAAATTAATGACTCCATTAATATGAGGTTAGAAATATGCATAAAACTTGAAAAAATATGGCAATAAATTAAATTAATAGAATTTCGTTTGAATGCAGATCGTTAAAACCTTCAAAACATCAGGTAAGACTGATGACTGATGCTCTTACTTTACCTGCGGCAGTGACGTTCATTAGATTGTCCATTTCCTTTGTCAGTCCATCAAAACATTTAAAGACTTTCATTTTGTATGAAAAAGCAGAATAATGGATGCAAAAAAAACGATTTAATAATGAAAGTATATTATTAGAACATAAGTCTTTGTAAGAGTACAGCTAAATTGAAATAAGATCAAACCTATCTCGAAAACACACCTGCGTGTATACAAGCATAAATGTGGGCTACAACGAATTCAATTATGGACAGTTTAATGGCAATCTACGAAAGAAAATAACCAGTATATGTTGGTAGTTTGATAAATAGCCTGTTTTAAATATGTGCTAATACTATAACCTTACTTTAATCCAGCATTCTACGCTAAGCAAAACACTGATAAGCTAAACAAATATACAACTCATATATAAAGAAATCTACAAAACATACAAATATTATACTACACATTTTAGTACACTATTGCCACCTATATGTAACTGTAGAACCATGAAGTAATGTTTCACCGAGATTAACCCTACTTTTTAAATTAAACCCCGCACTTGTTAGATATTAGATATTGAATCACTGAGAAGTCAATGCGATTAAGTTCAGTTTCAGATATAGCATAATTTCTGTACATTTTAATGGAATAAATATCATTCTTTTTAGTTCTTAAAGGATTTACTCCTTCTTATATCTTCTTCAATGACTTTAAAAAACTTTTTTTGGACTTAACTGCATTGACTTCTCGGCAGCTCAATTATAAATAATAATTAACAAGGATTGTTTCAATTTATGTTTTCAGTTGCTGTCTGTGATATTTCTAATTATTTTTGGAGTTGTAAGCGCTGGTGGCGGCGGCGGTGGTGGGTAAGTAAACTAAAAATATAACCTTTAAATATAAACTAAATTCGTTTTTTAATATTGTAATATTTATTTCAGCCACGTACATTTTAAAATCCATGTCCCGTATGAAGTGAAACATCACCATCACACCCATACAGTGTACAAACACATCCACCATGGGGGCGGCGGCGGCGGAGGAGGCGGTGGCAAGGATCACTACGAAGTCCTGGGATACACATACGG
The DNA here is from genome assembly GCA_963678705.1 of Panorpa germanica. Lineage (NCBI taxonomy): Eukaryota > Metazoa > Arthropoda > Insecta > Mecoptera > Panorpidae > Panorpa > Panorpa germanica. The sequence goes on from OY783218.1 coordinate 9,797,248, forward strand.
AGCACCTCAACATGGCCACGGAGGCTGGGACGGTGGTCATGGGGGATGGCATGGAAAATAATTCACTCATTTATCCATTTAACAAACCATTGTTATTCTAATATTAAAATCTTTTATTATGTTAGCTACATGTGATCACAATTTAAAATTCTCTTTTTATTATTTCACAATCATATTCATCCATTTTTATGTTTTTCATATTCTTTTGTTGTTTATTGTTATAGATTGTTATATATTTTTAATATTTTACAACTAAATAGAAAAATAAAAATATAATTCTTACAAATTTTAAACAAATTCTTTTTTTAAATTTATTTTTGGCTTTAGCTTATTCAGCTTACTTGCCTTTGTACGATATTTACAAAATAGGTTACATAAAATTAAATCTTATCTTAAATAATCTTATTTTAAATAAAAACTACTTATACTACACATTTATAAAATATGAAACCTACCCAGAAAATATTTGAATATGCATACTTATTCAAAGTATACACATTCATGTATATTACATATTCTATGTATATGCTGTTATAATGTAAAACCTACAATGTATGTTAAATGTATATGCAAATGTAAAAGTATGTGCATATTTATACATTGTTGCATTGTTACCACGTCCAATAGCGTCTTTAAAAAGGTATAAAATTAGGGTTTAACACGTTTATTCTGATTTAAAATTTCTAATTACTTTTTTATAATGGGCTTGTGTCCTCATTTTTTAGTGGTCGATTTTTCAATTGTTGATTAAAATTGATGTTAATAAATGTGTATTGGTGTCTATTTTATTAAATATCTAAATATTGACGGAGATATAGCAATTAAAAGTTTGAATTGTAGTTTTAGCGCTAGAAATGGTCGGCCATATATTTATGACGTGAAATGCATTTTAACGTCAGTTATTTGTTGAGTAGGTCAGTGCTGTGGTAATGTTCTGTAGCTGTTGGTAGTCAAATAATCAAGTCAAATCAAAGAATAATAAGTTTTTATTTTATTTAACCCTGCTAAGGCAGACATAATATTGAAATTTGATTGTTCCTTGAAATACATGTAAATAATATTTGATATTTTGATATATAAATACATATAGCAGAGATTTAAGAGCTATAAGGTTGGTAACCTTACACAAGGATTGTGATGTCACATGCACTTGGAATGTCTACAACGTTGAATCCCTTTAATAATTAAAGAGACAAAATTACTTTTATAATTTACAGAGAAATGCGTTTTACAATATATATCAAAATGACTTTTTTAATTGTTAATATCTCTTAACATATAAGGAGTTATTAAAAAATAATTGAATATTTGAGGTTCTAGTAACCCACTTTATCAATATATAGTACACTTTTATAGAAATTAAGACATAGGACACAAGCCCATTATCTTAAAGTACATACGTCATAAAACCGCATTAAGTAATTTATAAGCGCGATCTAGGCAGTCTGTATTTAGGCGTGCCATTTAGCAGATGCCAAGGCTTCAACCTAGTTACCCTAAAGATCTAGCATGAAGTAAGAATTGTACCACTTACTTTAAAATTATCTAAAATCCGTGGTAATAATTATAAGATTCAGACTCTGGGTAATAACTCAAAAATTTGGCATATCTGTCTTCATTTTCATAGTTCTCACTTTTTGTAACATCACTTTTCAATTTCTCATCCTTCATATCTTTATAGTTATCACTAACGAATTTATCAAAATCTTTTTTATTATTATCGATATCTTCATTTACTTCGTAGCTAATCGTTCTGTATTTTTCGGGGCCCCCATCATCACTCAAGGAAGGTTTAAAGTCATTTACGTAAGGATAATGTTGTATATTGTCTTTATTGTTGTTGTTCATTTCTTCTGGGGAATAATTGTGCTTGAAGATATTCTCAGTATTAAAGTTATGTTCGTGGTTCATCTTATTATCCCCTTCGTTCTTCTTTAGAGAATCCTTTACCATTAAGTTTGACAGTTTGTAGCCATACTTATTCTGATACTCTTTCAAAATAGAAACTGGGTTCGTCTTTTCAACTTTAATGATTGGTTGGTGATACGATACGCTGCTGTTGTATGAGAAATTGTAATGGTGACCCTTGTCTGCCCCTTTTGTCATCGGTTTCGGTTTCATCATTGGTTTCGGCATAAATTTCGGTATTATAGGCTTCCATACAGGTTTCGGTTTTGGTTTTGATATGTGCATGGGATGGTAAATGTGTTTTATTATGGTTTTTGTGTGGATATGGTGTTTGTGAATCTCTGGAACGTGGATTTTCAATGTAATGCTGCTGAAAATAAAATCATAATTACATTAATTGATGAATTAAGCACAAAAGAGCTCAAAACTAGTAACAGTGTATTCCTTAATCATTATTAATTATATATTTAACATATGCTAAAGCAATTACTACTAATTCATTCATTAAAAGAATACGTAAGAATTTGCGCCTAGTAGTTATACTACAACTCTAACCTAGAAACAAAACAATTTATAAATAATTAGTTAACATTTTCTTTTTGGTGTTATCTTTAATCTATCTTAAATAATTTCTATTTAGAGTAATATGTACGAATGGACGTATATATTACGTAAATGCTATACAACAATGTAAAGTGGTTTCATTATTAGCTAACTGTGGTTTTTATTTTATGTATTGCTGTATGCACCAGATTTCATAATGTTTTATGTTGTAGAATTTATAATTTACACAAAGTAATTGATAACAATGAACGTAGATAAATATATTTACAAATGGAATATATTTTTTCGCGCTGAAACGCATTATGACACCAAGTCGTTATAAATATTATTGAGAAAACATAATTGAATTCATTTTTATAAGATGGAGCACTGCCCCGGAGGTTGAATCCGAAGGAACAGCAGTCTGGCATCAAGTATAGATGCTCTTGGTCACTATGCCGTCATTTAGTCTATATAGAAATGAATGAATCTTATCATACATACGAATTCTCAATTTAGCGCCTGAAATATATGCAATTACTTTAACTCAAACTATGTTTGTTAACTAGAGGTTTTGTTTGATGATTCATCAAATACTAAATCACTGTTATGTTATCATCACTCACTGTTTTGAATTTCCAGGTGCACTGTGGATATTTAAAAATTGTTGGCAAATACAAAATAATAAAAATAGACACTTCATTGTGCAAGGATTTAAAAAAAATAGCTGCTTGCGATTGAAAGACTTTTTGTCGATTGATTCAAGAGCTCCGATCGATTTGTTATTTATCTGTGGACTATGACAATTATCACACTTCAGTTATTGTGAAATCTGGACTATTATCATTGCCTACAGTACACTGCAGAGTAATTGCTCGTCTTGTAATAAAGTTAGTAATTCAATAAAATAACATTAGAAATATTGTGTAAATTAAGGGGCCTATTTTGTAACTGCTTACCTGACGTCTGTTACCTTCTGACGATTTTTCAAAGGCCTGTAATTTACAAATTAGGCTACTTATGCCAGTTTCAAAGTATGGGATCTATTTTGTTTTTTATTTAAGGTCTTCTGATAGTTTTGTGTAAACGTATTACATAGCTTAGTTTAGCAAATATAGGTCTTTGAAAAATCGTCAGAAGTTAAGAGACATCAGATAAGCAGTTACAAAATTGACACCTAAGAGAGTTCGGCGGTGACTCATGCTTATAACAAGTTATGCCGCATACATCCACGATACAATTAAAAAGCACTATCTCACTAATATTTCTATAGTGAATATAGTAACGAATAAGATAAAATTCACCATTGTATCTTGAATTCTTTTAGTTAAAAAATGTAGGATACTTTTCTTGTAATTTACCTGGGGCCAAATAATGAAGTTATTAATTTCGTTGTAGTTATAAGAGTGTTGGAGCCCTACTGAGAGTGAAACAAGGCAACCGGCACTGGTATGCAACCACAGTAGATTAATAAAGATGCACTTTGTATGGTACCGCGCCCAAAAGCATAGCCATCTCTGTGGAGTGAATTTTAACTTTCATATCTTTTTACTAAGTGGTTAAACAATCAAAAGAACAGACAAACTTTTCATAATTTTTTCCTCTACAATATCGATCGTCTCGTTCTTACCCAGTAAACATTTTGGAGTCACTTTGACATCATATTGAAGATGCGTCATGATTTTTTTGTCATAAAAGAGTTCATTTATAGTTCAGTTTCTCACATTTTTTCATATGAAATGTCTATGTTATCAGCTACAAATGGTGAAATCACTCCATCTGCCAGAATACAAATGAAGATAAAGTTGATGCGATCTATAATTGCAGTGCAATAGTGATAGAAACGTCACTTAATAGGGCACTTCACCAAATTGTTTACTGGGTACTGACATATCTATAATTTAAGTCACACAAATGTCATGGTATTCTGATCTACACCATCTCCCTCCACCCCACCCCTAATATTCTTGGTTCAGGGAGCGATCCTGTTTCATTTCGCCCAATATTTATTACCTTTTATATTTTAAATTGCTTGTGACGTCACAAAGCTTTTGACCACTTCCTTTCACGTAATTAATGGAAGGTCCCTTAAATTTAGGACGAAAAGTGGTATTACTAGTGAACTACCTTAAGTTCTATAAATTCTTGGAAACAATAATATTGCTGCTTTGTGTACTGGCATTGATAATGATAACCAGTTCATTGCTTTGTAGTAATTTAAATTAGTTTCTTCAGTTGTAGTCTTGTTCTCTGGTCTACAGTGCGTGGCGATGCGGTTTCTCGACAACCTCCATCGACCGCTACACGGTCCATTAAGACACTGACGCAGACGCAGACGCAGTTAAAACAGTTTCATTACAACTAATTATATTTCACAAATTTCTAATATCAAATTACGGGTAATGCAACGAGCATGCGTAAAATAGACTTTATAACAAATTGGACCCGTCCCATATTTGTAAAAGAGCTCGTGCGTTTTTAGTCGAAAGTATTATTTCCAGCAGGGCCAGCCTAAATATCTTTGTCATGGCATGGAACTAAAAAAAACACTGAGATTATTCAAGTCAAGACCGTAATTTCTTTAGATGTTCCGACTTAGAATTAAAAAAATTTTGTTGCATAAAAATACTACCTAGAATGTTTTTAAATAACATAATTAAGGGTTTTATTAGTGTCACATGTTTATGTCGCACTAGTCTGTACGTTAAAAATACAACACATTTAGTACACTCATGTCTTAATAATGTCAACTTATGAATGAAAATATATAAATGTTGAATGTCGCACCAGTTTGTACCATACATAACGGTTGTACTGTATAATAAATTTAAAACAATGCTGCCACCTACATTCAATTTAAATACCAGGAAGTACTGTTACGCCTTAAGTAATACCAGTAATACGCAAATTGGATAGAACTGATTTATTTATTTTAATTTATATATCATTTACATAAAACTAACATAATAATTAATACAAATGTTATTATTCCTTATTTAATATACTAAAAATATTTTAACTAAAATTTTCTTAAATATGATGGTGCCCTAAGCTTTCATGACTTTCATAACCTCCATGATGTTCAAAACCTCCATGGTGTTCAAAATGATGTCCCCCGAAACTCTCATGCCCTCCAAAATCATGATGTTGTATTTCATGATGCCCAAAGTCGTGGTGCTCCTCGTGGTGATGCTCCGGCTCATGGTGTGATTCCTCGTGCGTTTGCTCGTGATGGTGGTGGTGGTAATGCTCATGTTCTTCCTCCACTTCCTCCTTTTTTTCTTCCTTCTTCTCCTCCTTTACATGCACAACCTTTGGTTTGTGGTGGTGGTGAATTGTTTTTATTATTGTGTGGGTGTGCTTCTTATTTTCGACTTTGTAAGGCACGTGGATTATTATCTTCTTGGATTTCCTATAAAATTTAAAAGAAGGTGTAAATTGACTTTGCATTTTTATTGAAATACTGAAAAATCATATTTTTATTAAGTTTCTACGCACCCAGCATCACAGGAGTAGATAATAGCGCAGATTACCACCAACAGGAAGGCCAACTAAAGAGAAATAAACCCATTTCAACAAAAGCTAAATATGTTTTAGTATATAGTAATAACTTTTAAAATAATTTTATTCTTTATAAGTATTGACAAAGCATCTATCGGCAGATACATCATACTCGAATGCGCTAGCATCTAAAGGAATGAAATTCATTTTACCTAACGACGTTCAAGAACTTGGTTGTGAATTCTTTATTGAAAAAGAGGTTAATCAATGTATATTGGCGTTTTTATTTTATAAATATGCAAATATTGTCAGAGATATGTCTATTTAAAGTTTGAATTTCTGTCAACCGCTAGAATATAATAAGCAATCTTTTTTATTTATCGTTGTATGTCACGATATTATAAAAAAACTTTATGAGTTATTAAAGCTGAAAGCGCTGTGAAGTTTGGATCAGCGATGGCAAAGGTAGGCAAATGGTGGAAGGGAAGAAAATAAGGAAGGAAATGACGTATTGCTCCTAATTTTTAAAGGGTCAAAAATGACTATTTCAATCGTTGATAACTTCTATAATATTGCAAATTGAATAACACTAATTGGATATTTGAGGTTATGATTACCAACTTTATCAATATACAATGCAGTTTTATATTAATTCAGTTTTGGTACAAGTGCGGAACGGAGATTGAAATATTGGAGCACATTAAGTTTTCATGTCAGAAAAAAGCAATGAGCTAGAAGAATATTGTGCAGTTATTAAAGGGAGGCAGTGAAGGGAAAAGGTGGATGGCGGAGATAGAGAAAAGGAACGAGGAAAGAGAAATAACGCCAAAGCAGGAGTGATTTTAATCTGAAGTGACAAAGAGACGAAGAGACAAAGAAGACAAGAGGTGAAGAAACGGAGAAAATGAAGGAGCACTAGGGAAAATGAAGGTAGAGGGTCAAGAGTAGAAGAAGCTGAAAAGTACTTTTGGAAATAGAAAGGTCTAGAATAGTTTAAGTTTAATTTCAAGGTGAAGTTCTATGAAATGTATTAAGAATGTAAATTGTAAAGCCGAAAGGCACACAATTAATATAATATAATAATAATATTAATTCAGTTTTGATTCACAACCCACTTTACTCTTTAACCCAATTAAACTAACTAAACAACATTATTTAACTAATTTAATTAACTCAACAATACATACAAGTAGGTCTAGTAAATTAGTTTAAAAGAAAATAAAACTTGTTATTTTGTTTAGACTTTTCTATAACGCAAGTGCCTTCAAAGCGCCAGAGATGTTAATCTTTCCCATTTACTTTAGTCGAGCATAGCATACATATTATGGGTATACGTCCCGTTTTGAATGGAGCCGTCCTATTTTTAGAAAGCCTATCGCGTTGACTACAACTTCGGTGCACTAAAATGTCCCTTTTCAACAATGACACCCAAAAGAAGTATTCACAAATTGAATGAATAGGGCAACATTGGAATGAAGAGTGAATTGGTAACAGATTTCATGAATGAAAATGTTGATGTAGTCGCCAATTTTACTTATTGCTTAATACGCCACTAGTACTGTTTCATTTAGAACACTGTTTACTCTAACTTTTCTCTAAATAGCCGTTGGTGGATTAATCAGAACAAAATATCACAAAACCACAATTACCAAAATTTTGGAATCCATTTTACTTGCACACTAGTGTATCTCACTTCACTGTCTACCTTATGGAACCTTGCTGTTCTGAGTTATGAAGTTAGTTCATCAGGAACATTAAGTATATAGCAAAAACCCCTCTAGGAGTCTTCCAGACCCATGTGGAAGGCGCAGTACCCCTCTTCAAGAAGTCTTCGCTGTTTACGTCATCGGTGAATATGGGTTCTAGTCACGGATTTTTAATTACAAAACGTAGTAATGATAAAAAGTGCAATAAAAATAAAACGCAATTGAATATGTAATTAGAGAACATCATTTCATTATTAAAAGTGCATATTCCATATCACACCAGCGCATTGCGTTTGTTTTAATTCAATCGGATTTTCTATTTGTTGTAAACATTATATGTAAAACACTTGTTTATGAAATTCAATAACGGGCAGGTAAATGTCAAAGCGGATTTCTTAAACAATTTCTTTTTAAGTAACGGAATATTAATTATTGTCTTACTGGCCATCTTGGCTCTGTTTTCTTTTTCCATACTTTATACGACTAAGTTATATTATAATTTAATTTACTTAAGATTACGAAATCATCATCAGTCAGCGGAAATTACCGCAAACGACCCGATTCATCCGAGTTCTTTTGCTACCAGTTTACTAAAATCTTAATAAATGTACCAGGCTAAAGAAACGAGTGCCCGTAGACTTGTTCCCAATACAAATACTGACCAACTAATGAATAAATCAATTACATACAATTATAATTTAATGTAGGAGTGTCACAGCATTTACTTAATATCATTAGTTTGATAGTATATAAATTGTAATAGTTAAATTTAAAAAATAATAATAAAGATTACAAAATTTGAAGAACTCTTTTTAAATGATTAAAGACTTTAGGATTAGGTATAAAGTAGGTGTATTTTAGGCTAAATAGTACTAGGTTCACTTAAGTGCAGTATGGTAACACCCATGTTTTATATTAGGCGGGTTGGGTTAAGTTACCTAAAGTTATCAACACCTCTAAATATATTGTAAAATAGTCTAACGTCAAGAACATCGAAAATAAGTTACCAATAACGAAAATAATATTATCAATAACGAAATTCGAATGTAAACGTAATTAGTCATACGGCTCTTATTGCCCCTTTTAAGCAAGAATCACCGCTGAGCTCTCGTAATTTGAACTATCTGTACTTTATATGGATAAAATTGTTTATTAAGACCTCAATTATCGAATTTTCTTGTAACTATTCAATGCAAATTAAAGGTAAGCATTCAAAGATCTGCATAATTCGCATCAAACGTATTGGATTAGATGTACTTCTAATAATGTGTCAAAATGTTTTGTAATTAATTTATTACAACTCCAATTAACATAACGCTTACATCTTTAACTGGCTATCACCTTCAGTTACCGTGCTAACATTTCTATTATATCGTGATATTGTCTTAAGTTTCCCTGTTTTTTCTTTTATTGTATTGATTATTATGGTTATGGACTTGATAAACTTATAAAAAATACTTTTAAACTCCTTAAAAATAATTTTTAAATAAAAAAAAAACATGTATTATTACAAAAAGTTCTAATTTATAAATACGTGTATAAATATGTTAAAGTGAAAGTATTATAGTTTTCGTAGGCGTAAAACCAATAAAAAAAAAACATCTTACACAATCAGCTTCCGCAGATTGTTTTTATGGCATTTACTCTATTAGTGAATTATTATTTTTATTTATTTATTTGTAATTAACAAATTTGAAGCATTCTTAATATCATATGTATATTAATTACAACATATCGTGACTAGAGTTGTAGAGAAATTACTTTTTCACTCTCTTTTCACCAAGTACGCATAGCTAATAATCGTAATTAATATTTTATAACAGGCACACGGAAAAACATGGATTAATTACCCGAGGCATTTCTAAGTCATGTTCGCTATGAGATGGACGGATGGTGGCAGCGAAAGTGTTTCCGTTATGCTAGTGTAATTGCCAGGGCTGGAGAAGAAACAGCCCCGTGTGGATGCCAAATTTTTGCCCTTACAAAACAAGAAGATAGAGTCGAAGAGGTTTAGAGGTTTAGAAAGGTATAGAAAATTATATAGAAAAATATAATATTTTCGCCACAAAAAGAAATTATAATGGGCTTGTGTCCTATGTCTTAATTTCTATAAAAGTGTACTATATATTGATAAAGTGGGTTACTAGAACCTCAAATGTTCAATTATAATTTAATAACTCCTTATATGTTAATAGATATTAACAATTAAAAAAGTCATTTTGTCTCTTTAATTATTAAAGGGATTCAACGTTGTACACATTCCAAGTGCATGTGACATCTTAATCCTTGTGTAAGGTTACCAACCTTACAGATCATAAATCTCTGCTATATGTATTTATATATCAAAATATCAAATATTATTTACAGCTATTTCAAGGAACAATAAAATTTCAATATTATGTCTGCCGTAACAGGGTTAAATAAAATGAGAACTTATTATTCTTTGATTTGACTTGATTATTTGACTACCAGCAGCTACAGAACATTACCACAGCACTGACCTACTCAACAAATAACTGACGTTAAAATGCATTTCACGTCATACAAATATGGTCGACTATTTCTAGCGCTAAAACTACAATTCAAACTTTTAATTGCTATATCTCCGTCAATATTTAGATATTTAATAAAATAGACACGCCAATACACATTTATTAACATCAACTTCAATCAACAATTGAAAAATCGACCACTAAAAAATGAAGACACAAGCCCATTTTGCCGCGAAAAAATATAATATTTTCGCCGTAAAAAAAAAGAAAGATATGTAAAAAAACTTAGCAAATTTAAAGTGCCACTTCTCACTTGGCCGCATTCTCTTGCTAACCAGGTGTAACTCCGTTAAATCGCTCATACTGATAACTCTAAACTGCTCCTAAAGCAATCAATCTTGATACCTTGTACCTGTTAAAAGCTTTCAGCCTCCATCAATGTGACCCCCATTAACCCCGCCCTATCAACGGCCCCCAAATGAATCACTGGTCAGTAATGTATTTACATTACATTATTCTAATTTATTTATTTAAAATTCTCGTCCATCGTCTTTAAAACACAACGGCCGACATTTTTTTACTGATTACAAAAACAAGTATGGAAATTTATATAAGGGATCATTTTTTTATACGGTATAAAATATTTTTAAATAATAATATGCCGTATTCGAAAACAAATATATTGTGTAAATTTAAGCGTACTAGACTTTAAATATATACAAGTACATATCAATCTACACCAGTTCGCATTAACTTTATCTTCATTTGTATTCCGACAGATGGAGTGATTTCGACATTTGTAGACATTTCATATGAACGACTGTGAGAAAGTGAACTGTAAATGAACTCTTTCATGACAAATCTTCAATATGATGGCAAAGTGACTCCAAAATGTTTCATGCGATAAGCAACAACACCACTGCTAAATAAGTTTACGATTATGTATGTACAAAACCAATTTAATTTGATTCAATTTGATTTCAATTTGAACTTCTTATCAATATAACGTGGTAAAAGTCATGAAACATTAAACATTAAAGAAAAAGGGCAAAACTGAAGCAAAATTTTTTCTTAAATAAAAATAAGGATTTATTTCTTATAATCTTCATATTTTATTTTATATTAAGATATATAAATTTAATCAAAAGTAATTTTTTTTAATGTTAAACAAGAAATACGTATAAGTTTGTTTCTTAAAACTTTTAAAATAGCTATAAAATAATAAAGCAAAATCCTTTTAGATAAAATCTTAATGTAAGGTGTCATTCATGTTTTGGATTAAGCAGGTATGTACTAAATATAAGTTATCATAACATGCATTTCACAACACACAAAATAATTCTAATTTAGTCCCTTCTAAGCTCTGATTTATCCAGCTTGTTTTTTTCTTTATCTAAGACATAGAATTAATTTTTTTTAATGCAGCCTTCCTACCTTGCATCTCCTGGAGTCTATCGCACAACCAATCAGAATCTTCGTCGTGTCTTCTGTCAAATTATAAATACATACATACATACAACTACCCCGGCGATAAATTTAAGGTTCATTGACTTCCTTAAGATTCCATTTTTTTATAATCTTTAGTAATTTGACTCCGACTTGGAATGTATCTTTTAAAAAACATTAAAATTGTTTTCAACTTATATTTTATTAAATTCTCGTTAGATCTTCGTCATAAAGAATATTTGAAGTTTGATAGTTAGGGCATTACCAGCTTCTTCTTCTTCTTGTATTTACGATCGTATATATTTGTTACATTGCTGAGATATGAAATGTTTTCAGAACTTTTAAGATTATTTATCTTCCCCGCAATGTGCACAAACGAGAGTGCCTATCTCGAAGACTAGATACAATTGATTTCGCAAGAAGGGCAATTGTGACTACCCAGTAAACATTTTGGAGTCACTTTGACATCATATTAAAGATGCGTCATGATTTTTTTGTCATGAAAGAGTTCATTTATAGATCATTTTCTCACAGTCTTTCATATAAAATGTCTACTTTACCGGCTACAAATGGAGAAATTACTCCACCTATAATTAAAGTGAAATAGTGATAGAAACGTCACTAAATAGGACACTTCACCTAATTGGTTACTGGGTAAACGCAATTGATTTCTCATGGAAGAGCTGAAAAAAAGTCAATACTATGAAAACTGACTCGTCTAACGATTTGAAAAGTTTAAAAAAAGGCAGCTAATAATTGCTTTTAAATTATGTTGTCAAAATGTTGAATTGATATCATTATCACGTGTAATATTTCTAAAATAAGGTGTATCAATAGAAGCTGACTGTTTTGTTTTCTAAATAACTTGTAAAATAATAAGAATAATTAAACTTTTTTAAATCTATTACAAAGCTAATACATAGGAATTATTTATGAAATATAACAATAATCAAGTTTTGTCTTTAAGAAGGTTGTGGATGATAAAATGTAAAATAAATATTCAATCAAAATGTATATTTATCTAATATGATTGTTAAACTTAATTATGTAATAGATATTAGCGCCTTCTAGTTGTGGATAAACAAAGTACACTGCCTTACCACTGACCGTGTTACCACCTACTTTGTTTTAGTGTTGCCATAGATATGTGCCTACAAGCCAATGCAATCAATTTTCTGAGTGTTGTAAATTTTATGTTCTATGTTATATGATTATGTTCTAAAATATTAATTTTCTCAAATTTAGTTGTTTAACTTAACCATGGCTTCGTTTGGCTTCTTCGTTTGTAAGCCTTGAAGCTGAGTCGGTGAAGATTTACAGACGTTTTATGTAATTGCATTCATAATAAAATATGGTATACAAATACATCCTTAAATAAAATACATTTACAAATACAATTAAAGGAATTTATTTACACACACATTTAAGAGTAATAATTTATAAATACAAATCATAAAACTATTTTTGGTATAACGTCATTCACATTTTCTGTTTTCACTTCTAAAATAAAATCCTTAACACTCTAATAAGACAGTCCTAAACTTTGCTATAACTCTCATTATATTTTTTCAAATCAGTTGGTAAAATAACCCATGGGGCATTTGGAAATATGTCGACAACTTTATAATGTTCAGACTTAACCCCATTTACACCTGTATAGCTACTATTTTGGTATCTTCTTAAACTATTTTCATCAATTTCGACAACGGAACTTCTATTTCTATTTCCGCTAACTTTAAAATCCACTAAATCCGTATATTTCGAAGATATCTTCGACTTAATAACTTTAACTGTTGAATTAACGGGCACAAAAACCTCCTTGTGATTTACTGGAGTGATTTTCTGATCCTCCATCCATGGAATTGATGTAATTCTCCTTTCAGATTTTCCTGGAACGAAGGCGTTCCTTTTTATCCCTATCGGAACGCTGGATCGCGTTCTAAATTCCGATTTTGGAAGAAACATATCATGCTGATTAAATTTATTATAAAATTTCTGATAACTCACTGGTCTGGTAAACATATTGCCATCTTTTTTCGGTTCAAAAACGGTTTGTAATAAATCTGTTTCATCAATTTCTTCGTAAACAGGTTTAACAACGTAATTAATAGGTTTGTTCGTATAAAATAATTGCCCTTTTGTCTGATTGTTATTGTTATTAAAATTTGGCCGAAATAACGGTATCATTAACGGTTTATGTACCAAAATAGGTTTAAACTTCGGTACTTTTGGGGGTAGCATCACTTGCCCTGGAACCGGTTCATGCATTTTGTATTCAGGAAGCGGTACAAACGATTTTAATGGGTTTTGATACATCGGCCTTGTCATTTGAGGACTTACAATTGGTCGAAATTGGTTCATGTTTGGCCAGCTTGGTATTGGTTTCCAATTTTGGAATGAAGATGGAGTTAGTATCATATTTCTGCTGATGTATCGACCAGGAATGGTCTTATATTTGTACTGATTCACGTCAAACTGTCTCCGATTGGAAGGTTCTTCAAATACTGGCAAGTGTGTTTTATTTTCACGAACTGGGAAATATTCGCCATTATATCCATAAGGTTTTTTATCGACCGCTTCATAACCTTGGTACGGTTTCATCAGATAACCCTGCAAAACACCGATATCTTCTTTACTGTCTTCAGTGTCATATCTTCGATGGTACGAGTTGTATGGTGGTCTGCGCGGACGTCTTCTTCTTGAACATTGTGTGCGACGTCTTCTTCTTCGTCTCGGGTGCCCTGGGCGAAGATGAATAACCCTCACTCCCTGGCGTTTTGACATTTTTTGTGAATTATCGTTTACGAATTGGTGTTTTAAGTTAGGTTCCGTTTTATTTGGATTCATTATGTTTAAAGTTTTCTCGAAAACCTCAATTTCGTTCATTGTGTTTTCTTGCTGTTTTTTACTGAAAAAATATTTATTATTTATTAACATAAATATTTGAAATGCATATAACTGTTTTTCATACCTTGAATTATTTGCGCCTGCTATTATAACAAATGCAACTAATGCAACGAGTATTTTCCATGTCGCACTGATTTTCAACATTTTTAAAACTTATTTTTCTTATTGTTAAAACTACTGCAGTAAAGATGATTATACTAGCCAGGCGTATCGCGTAATGTCACTTATATAACTTAATTTTTAGTTATATATAAACAAGTTGACTTACATTTTGGCAATTTTTTCAACAAGTTTGACAACAAAGGGTAAAGTTCATCACCTAGTTCCATATTTCATATGCACGAATCTTGGAATTGTGTAACACAATGTACTAGTTTTAAAATTGCATTGATCTTTGAAGTTACACAGCAAAACTTAGTCAATAAATTGGCAAAAAATTATTATTAGTTATAGTTATTAGCACTAAAAACAATATATACATTTATAAAGATTTGTAATACATAATTTACAATGTGATTAAAACTTTTTCTGTTAATACTAAATTCTTGTTAAGTGATTCAAAATTAATTAGTGAATTATTGAAATATTTAGAAATTTGTAAAATTGAATTATAAGTTATAAAAGATGTATAAAAAATGTTTGATGGTGGCTATGACGAAAGAAAGTCAAGGAAAATAAGTAAATAAATATAAAAAAAACAACATAATTTACAATTTATAAATACAGGGATTAAATTAGTTTCATTGGTAAACTCAGTAAGGTTTTTAAGACTTTCTCTGCTTTCAAATATCTATTAATAGTATAATTATTAACAATAATACATTGTTCACATTTTGGTTGTGGTTCTCTTTTGAATAAGTAATTATAAGTAAGATTTATGTATGAGTATGACCTATCATGAGTGTACATATAACTACTTCCAGCCTTCTACTATTTAGTCCGATTGGTAACTCTTATTGGTAAACTCATTTTTTAGTGGTCGATTTTTCAATTGTTGATTGAAATTGATGTTAATAAATGTATATTAGCGTTTGTATTTTAATAAATCTAAATGTTGACGGAGATATAGCAATTAAAAATTCTAATTGTAGTTTTAGCGCCACATATGCCGGCCATAAGGTATTAAGGCTAGGTCAGTTATTTTTATGTGGATAAGAGTTCTGTGTTGAATATGCAATCTCTTTTACGCTCTGTTGTATAATAGACGACATGACGTCACATGTCTTGGAATGTTCTATAACGTTAAATTCCTTTAATAATTAAAGAGACAAAATGAACTTTTATTGTTAATATCTCCTAAAATATAAGGAGTAAGAAATAATTTGAGACATTTGAGGTTCTAGTAACCCACTTTATCAATATATAGTACACTTTTATAGAAATTAAGACATAGGACACAAACTTCACTTCTGGCATATATTTTATGGCGGACAACTTACAACTTCCATGGCTTCTAATTATGTGTCACATAAGTATAAGTCACAAGTGCCGCATCGAAAATGATTACATATTATACGATGAATTTGTTATATCAAACCTGTTTTAAGTTTTTATAAGCTTGTTTAGAAATACCGTTATTAAATTTAAATTATAAGATTCTTATAACCCCTACTTAAAATAAAATACAATCTCTCATACAAATCTTTAAGCATTTATTAAATAAAGAATATTATTTATAGCTTAATAAATAAAAAAAAATGTTTTTTTTTATAAGTATAGGTATAAAATTTATTCATTAACTTGGAATGCATACATTTGACAATTAACATTAATAAATAATTAATTATATTTCAGTTTATATTTAAAATACATCAGTCTTTTTTTAAGTACGATTAAATTTATACATTCACTTAAATTACTAGACAACACGATTGTTATCCTGAACGGGAAATAATAGTATATATTACTGAAATAAAGAAATATTATGATTTACAATATTTGTTACACAGTTACGTATATGCCAGGTTCATTTAACATTAAAGAAAAACATCTGTTACATACTCGTACCATTTGTTAGGTTATTATAATGTTAAGTTATATAACAAAAGATATCGATCGATAAATATACATTTTCTGTCGTTAAAATGCAAGATTATATAATGTTACCAATTCAGTTAGTATACTAACAAAAGATTTTTAATATCTTTAGCATTTATTTGATAAAAAAGGTAAAATGTATTACGTTAAATACTACATGAGTTTACGTTTTGTGTTTAGCGGGTAGGTCATCTTAAGAGCAGTGGCGTAGCAAGGTAACCAAGGGCCCCGATGCAAAAAAAAAATCTGGGCCCATAACTAAACTGAACGTGCAATAACTAGAATGCGTACCTCTGCCTGAGAGAATTACGTAATAGATTTAGACCCTTGCCTGGTCCATGCTTCCCCCCTCCCTCATGTTTAGTGATAAATTTGTACACAAGTGCGTATGAAATACACTCTCAATAAAAAAAATTAATTCCTATTTAGAATTTTTGTTATTGTTTATGTTTTTGTTATAAAAGTTTTGTATGCATTGTCGGGAATAACTATTTACTAAGAGTATTACTTCACGGTGAAACCGTTAAAATATAAATATAAGTCATAAAAGTTTGAGGGCCCCCTGAGCTTGGGGGCTTGGTGCACTGCACCGACTCGCCCATACCTAGCTACGCCAGTGCTTAAGAGTCATGCCTACTTACGGCTTTAATTTAAGTTTTCATTTTATAAATTTTATATTTTAGTCACAGAAGAGAGTATACGTTTCTAGTAGTGTTTCAGTCTTAATTTTGAATGTACTTAGTGCGGATGCTCCTTGCATCAGTAATATATTTAATTTAATTTTAATTATTATTTTTATTTAGTATAAATTTGAAGCCAAAACTCATTTTACTTATAGATTATTAACTTGGTCGATAAAAAAGACCACTGTTGTGACAAGTTTTATGTTTTAATATGATAAAATATGCTCCACACTTCTAAAACTAAAACATAATTACACATATTGCTATATTCTTGCACTAAAAACTAAAACAATAAGTGGGAATGATACGTTAAACTGTGTGAACATAAAACATAATATTATCTTTAGTCAATCAATACTTCTATACGAAAATTAGGCTATTTAAGTGGTTCGGAACTATCGGTCGCCTTAATTAACGTTATAAAATTGTTTCAAAAGTATCGAACAACCTTAAAATTGCCAAAGACCTAAAGCACCTTATCAATTGCGTGAAGTGATTTTCTAAATCGGTACTTTACATTATTTTCTATAAAAATAATTCAATAAGCGTGTACGTATTTACATATAGTTAACCATAATATATTTAATTTGCCATTTTTTGATCCGCCGGAACTTCAGCGAGTTTCTCCGCCTCCTGAAGTGATATGGGACACATACAAGGTACCAGTTGCACCTGTTGAAGATGCTGCAAACTCATCGGAGACATCGCTGCTTGCAGAGGCACGTTTACGGGTATTGATGGAAGTCCCATAGGATCACCACTCGATATGTAGTGCTGGGGAGGGACCATCATCCCTGGGTTGGACTGCTACGTTTAAAAAAGTAAACAGAATACTTAAAAAATAGCTAGAATATCTAAAATTCATATAGGCTATCTGTGCTCATTATATTCTTAAAGTCAGAGCTAATTTTGTGCTCTGAACAGACAACGTTAATTCTAAATAAAATTGTCTTTGTCATAACAGAACTGTAAGTACAACGCCTGCTCCTTATGCAACATAAATAACACAAGCAAATCTATTATACTAAAAGTGAGGTTATAATTTTACCTGCGCGTGATTTTGCATTGACATTTGCTCAGCACTTTGACTTGATGTTGGATTTTGGCTTGGAGTTGCTGCGTCTTGTGAGACTCTGTTACTTTGAATAGATTGTTGTGGTGTTGGAATTTGGTAGTTACTTAAATGCGGTGCAAATCTAGCTATCGGATAACTGAATGCTCGATATTGATAAAACTGTCGATCTTGAGCTAATGGTGGTGGTTGCCTGTAAAAGAATTAAGCTAGATGTTAATATCGCTGTCCAACATGCAAAAAGAAACTTGTAAGATATTCTGGTGTGAAAAACTTACGTGGTTGCTGCGGAACCGAACCAAAAAGATTTTCCTACGGCTGCAGTCGTGCATAAAACCATCTAAAAGTAATTATATTAATTAGGAAATGGTTTCCAAAATTCTCCGCTAAACACAACCGTGAACTTCATTTCTTTCTATACAAATGCGTTGTTCGGCATTACACAGTTGCACAAAGAATTATAAAGTATTAGAAAACACGTCATTTAGTATACATTTTAGAGACTTAGTGCAACTGTCAAATTTCATTCATATTTTTATTAAAAGATGAAATAGAGATTTTACTCCCTAAGTATATACATACGAGAAATGAATACGTACGAGAAAAATAGACAAGGAACATAAAGCGATAGATTTAGATTGGGAAACGAAGAGAAAGGCAGCAGATACTGTGAAAATAGAGAGAAAGGATGTGCAAGGTGTGCTGGAAAGAGACAGAAACTCATTCCCAGTAAACAATTTAGTGAAGTTCGAGTCACTCGTACAATTCTATTCTAAAGCTTTACAAGTTCTCTACCTGTCACAGATTTTGTGTTACTTTTTCATAATAATATTCTTCTTTTTCCATCATCATTCATTAAGTATTTCTGTTTCTTTCCGACATGGATATATTTTTCTTAAGTTCACTTTCATCTCATTTATTCCAAAGTGAGAGAGAAACGAGATGCGTTAGACAAGTAAAATATATTTTTCACCGTTACACTTGTATACTTGTAAAGTATTTCGTTCAGGACAGTATACTTAAAGTATATGCTATCCTTTTTCAACAAATATTTCTTTAATGGTAATAGACAGACGCTATCTCCCTCAATCCCCGAATATAATGTATATAAACGAAGATAGAATCTAGCGATGGTAAGACAGAGGTTTTAAACCTAACGCAAACCTGCCGATCGTGGATGTGCTAATTAGCACATTAAGTATTCATGTGAAAAGAGTAAAAAGTGAAGAGAAGGTTGTGCAGTTATTAATATATAGATAGAGAGAAGGTACGAGGAAAGAGAAGGAATAGAAACAGGAGAGAGAGTAGCAGGAAGAGAGAAGCAGAAGGGGTTTAAATTTATCTGTTTTGTTTGTATTTTTGTTTTCTTTTTTGAAAGGAGTGAGAATAGGTAGATAGAATAAGGATCACAAAATGTAATTAACCACAATGATATATAATTTAAGGATTTAAGGCGGAAGAATATAGTGTCTAATGGCAGAAACATTACAATAAAAATAATAATAATAATATACATAAATAAACATAAAAAAAAAACATAATTCCAATTAGAAATAAAATGTTTATAGGCGCGTACGTTTATTACCGATTGAATATATTATATTATGTCCAATATTCAAAAGCTTATAATCACAGACAAATCAAAGGAGATCAATTTCACAATAACATCCGCTTTATTTTAGAACGACATTTTAGAAACCTCACCATAGTTTAAAATAATATCAATTCCAGACAACAAATGAAACCTAATCCTAAATAAATATTCTAAACAAACAATCAAATATAACTTTAGTGTAACTTTACTACTTTACTACATTTACAGAACAGAAAATAAAGAAACGATTTCATCATCAATATATTGTGGAAGAAAAGACTATTTGTTCTTCTTTGTGAACCGTGTTATTTCGAATCCGTGTTCAAAAAAGCCGTGTAAAACGAGGTTCTGGTGTATATAAGTACATATTTTATAAAAATTAAAACTAAGCGCACAACTAAATAAATAAATAGAGTAGACTTACCAAAATTTTAATAACACCCATTTCAATAAAAGTATCTTCTCTAACGAAACCAAACTCAGTGGGCAAGCACAAGGTATTTAATCTGGACCGTTAATAGATCTCAGGGTTTATATCCATTCAGAACCTCCCCCTGCACTCTTCCTCCCTCCGCTAACTCACCGTGGTCAGTTTTTTACCCGCTATTAAAAACATCCCATTACAAGTCCGAGATCGGAGTTCGGAGACCGTGTGACAAAAACAGGCTCCATCTAAATTTCAATTGTTGTGTTTAAAAAAGAATTAAAGGGTTTTTTCTTGGAAAAATAGAATCTATGTTCAATTAGTCACATTATTTAGATAGTGAAGAATATAATGAATTAAATAAAAAAAATTAACATCTCTTGAACAAAAACTTATATAGGATGTTAAAATATATTTGAAACAATTAAATTTATGGAGGAAATTGGTCATAAATGGTTACCGAATAATTAGAAAAAAACTTGATATGGTTCTTGTAGCAATTAAGAAAGAATATTTAACTTTATAACTGTTAAGATATAAAAACACCATTAGAAAAATGTTAGAATTGTTGGAGTAAGTTTGTATATTGGTATGTGAATGAATGGGCTTGTAAACCATGTCCTAATTTCTATAAAACTGTACTATTTATTGATAAAGTTAGCATAGAGATGTTTAATTATTTTTTAATAAGTTACAATATTATAGGAGAATAAATATAATTGCAAAATATAATTTTTATAGAACAGTAATGATTTAATGTGGATGCATTTAATACAAGATTTTAATAAAACATTGCGTAACATTATAAGAGTCAAATTATTTTAAAATTGACCACGCTGTCTTTATAAAAAAAAGATATCAATATTTTGTAATTTTCAGACGGACTTTTAAGCCCCATTCCTACTCACTCAGTGTTAGTGTTAATTTTAAATTGTAAAACCTAAAATGTAAATTTTAACGTATGAAATATAAAGAAATAAAATTAATTATATTAAATATAATAATTTATATTAAATAAAGATTGTCATTATTACAAAATAATGTATATTACAGACGCATGAGGCATGATTCCCCAGTAAACATTTTGGAGTAAATTCTACTTAATTTCTATTACATATCATGAGTTTTTTGTCTGGAACGTGTTCGTTTTCTATTCAGTCGTTCATAGGAAAGGCCCTTTTTATGACCTACAGAGATCGCAACGACGGTTCACTGCTGAATTAAAAGCTGAGTCGGTTTATGATTTATGACCGGAGTTATAAACTTGATACTAGCAGGGGTATAAAACTTAATGGAATTCTACTTTTTAGAGTCTACAAAATATAAATATTTAAATGAAGAAATAAATAGATGTAATCTTTAGTACGGATCGTTATTTTTTTAATGAATATTATTCATCTTCAACAATACTCGTTATATTAGTTTTTTACATTGTTTTGGTGATTCAAAAATCCACGATCGGCAGGTCTGCGTTAGGTTTAAAACCTCTGTCTTACCATCGCTAGATGCTAACTTCGTTTATATACATTATATTCGCGGATTGAGGGAGATAGCGTCTGTCTATTACCATTAAAAAAATATTTGTTTGTTAAAATTTTGACACAAAGTTCGTAAAGCACGTGTTTTCGAAAATCGAATTCATACGGGTTTAGCTAGTAATTTATAAAACCTAAAGTGTTAATCCGGCACTGTACCGACCCGAATCATTAATGGAAAAACACCATTAACATCAAAATTGTAAGAATGACTAATAAATGATTTTTTTGTACTTTAAAACTACATTTTTATTTTTATACAACCAGCGCGGTGGTTTATTGCTGGCTAGGTGTTGTATAAGATACAAAAATGTCTGTATTTACCATACAATCCATATCTTCCCATATCTCCTTCTAAAAGTACAGTTAATACAAATTTCTCAGTCTGACAGGTGCTCCCTGGTGTTAGCCCAATCTCCGCAGGACGTCTTTTAAAATTAATATATAATTTAAGAACTTAACTTCCTCTTTCATTTTTTAATGTTTTTTATTTTATTATACGAGTACGAGTTTGATATATACATTTTTATATATGAGTATTAGTGGAAGAAAATGACACGTAAAAAATGCATTGTTAAATGTTGGTAACTTAAAATATTCAAGCCAAAAATTGACATTTCTAATTAGGAAATTGGTCGAAAAATAAACGATTATATATCTGTCTCGTTCGTTCTCATACTACACTACAAAAGTGCTTCTCGCTTACTCAACAAAATCTTCGAAATTGTAGTAAGATTTACCGGTTCACTAATAATTACCTCATTGTCTTCCGCTCTATGATTCCTAGAATCCAATATTAATATCTCCCAGCGAGATATAAGATTGAAGAAGAATATACATTTTTTTTTTAAATTAATCAAAAATAAAAGAATAAACATATAACAAAAACATAATTGGTTATTTTAGAGCGGACATGTTCATTATAGCTTTAGATGTAAATATATAGAATTTTTTTATTTATTTCCTTACGCCTAAAAAACTAGATTCGTAAATATGTACTTCTTAAGTAGTGTTGTAAAATGTGTTTATAAATAATGTGTGCTAGTGCAAATGGCCTCTATCAAAAATATTCGATTTTTCAATTGTTGATTGAAATTGATATTAATCAATGTATATTGGCGTTTTTATTTTATTAAATATCTAAATGTTGTTGGAGATACAGCAATTGAAAATTCGAATTGAAATTTTAGCGCTACAGATGTCGGCCTTATTTATGACGTAACATGTCTTTACTATTAAGTATTAGGTCAGTTTTTTTTTATTACATTAATTGTGTGCCTTTCGGCTTTACAATCTACATTATTATATTTCTTAATGCATTTCATATAAATTCAAAGTTAAAAAACTAAACTTAAACTATTCTAGACTATTACTACTTCGAATAGTACTTTCTGTTTCTTCTTTTCTTGATCCTCTCTCTTCATGTTCCCTACTCCTCCTTTATTTACACCGGTTCCTGCTTCTCCTTCCTTATTGCCTGTATCTTCATCTATCACCTCTTGCCTTCCTTGTCTCCTCTCGACACACCCTCTATTATCTTTTCACTATCCTTCCTGCCTTCTCTCTTCGTTTTCACTTCTCCACTTATGTCTATTACAGGCATAAACGCTCTATCTTTACTATTTCCTCTTGACTCTCTTACTTTACTATTTCTACTTGACTCTCTTCCTTTACTATTTTATTATTGTCTCTATCTCCGTCATCCATCTCTTGTCCTTATCTCCTTTCCGCAAATCCTCTATTTTTGTGGCCTGAAGTTTAACTGTTTCCTCGCTACTTCTTTCTTTTTCCTGCATCCCTTCACTGTCTCTTTTAGTACTTCCTCTCTCTTCATGTTCCTTATGCAAACCAGATACGAGCTTATTTATTGTTCTGTTTTTTCTTTCCTTTTTTCTATTTCCGCCATCCACCTCTTTCCTTCACTGCCTCCCTTTAATAGCTGGCTAATATTCATTTCAAATTAGGTCAGTTATTTCTTCTATGAATAAGAGTTCTGTGTTGAATATGCCATCTCTTTTACGCTCTGTTGTATAAAAGAGATAGCAACTACTGGAACAACTTTTATTGTTAACATCTCCTAACATATAAGAATGCAGTTTTCTGCAATTGCATTTGATCTTGCAGCTATGACCTTGTTCCAGTAACACAAGATGAATAAAAATAACTTGTCCATAAATAAAACAATTCAGACAACACTATAAAATAAAATTTCCGTTAAATTTAAAACAAGAATTAAAACCGGATTTGTTCTGAACCTAACCTAATATTTGTTTATGTTATAATATAAACTAATTTAAGGTTAGAATTCCCCGTTACACTTTTTTATTACATACTTAACATTATTATACATCTATCATGTATCGTATCGTATCAGACCGCTCCCTCTCCTCTTCGTCTCGCCTCCCTCTAAACGAAACGAACAATGCAACAATGCCGCGGGTCTTTATTACATTTTGATTGTTACTCGATTACTGCATTGTTAGTGTAATTGTTAAGTAATACAACAGAAGATTTTCATGGGGCTTTTTGTTACAAATTAAATTAATTTAATTATTAGTTCTATTTAGAAAATCAATCAAAAAAACTTTTATCTTTATTCGGTTTATTAGTCAACATTAAATTTACTGTACTAGTTTCTGGTTCTTGAATGTGTTTGGTGGTATTTATATGAATCAATCACATTGCAATATTTAATTATATCAGTCAATGTTTTATTAATGCGATTGTAGACGATTTCTTTCAGTTGTAAGTTATTTTTGTTGCTTGTGTGTCAGGCGTATCTACACAGCTTATAACGTCAACTTTATTATATATTTTTAGGTTATGAAACCTGAACTATAATAAAACTAAAACTGATGAAGCAAATAAGGATTTGTCACAAATAATAATTCAAAAATTCATGCGAGATAATACATAAAACAGGATTATTTATCTTTAAAATCACTCATGCTGCGAGGAATCAAGGATCGTGTTTCCTAACCTCACTTAATGGATAAGAGACATAGTTTAGAAGCTACATATTCTAGTATTATCTTCTCAAGCTGTTAAGATATTTATAACAGATTATAATTCCAAGTAACACCCTCATAAGTTCGTCGGTTTTCTATGTAGGGATAGATTTATATTTTATAAATAAGATAAGTTCATTGAACCTTCACCGTGGCGCCACTAACCGCCTCGAGCATTACACTAACAACCCTAAATAATTGATTGATCTTTGAACCAATTTTTGTACAACAAAAGAATAAATAAAACATTCTTTGTGTTAAATATTAAATAGTTTTTGTTTTAAAATTACCGCAATTTGTTACGATTCAGTAAACGGTATTATGAGAAAATAAGAATCAGTCTGCTCTTTACTATATAAAGATATACATCTTTATATAATAAAGAGCAGACTGATTCTTATTTATGCCGCTATTTAAAATAAAAATGATCATAAATACTCGTATATATAGAAGTAAAATTACTTATAATAAAATAATCATTTAAAAAAATTGTTACGATATATTGTTACGATATATTGTTACGATATATTGTCACGATATATTATCACAAGGCTAGTAATATTTGAAATTTAATATACTACGAGTTAGGTTTATATATGTGTAAATGTTTTTATTTTATTTTCCGGATAAGAGAAGTTAAGGAGCTAACGGGAATCCGGATAAGTTAAGTTGCTGTATTTATTACCGTAACTATTGCCTGTTACGATCAATACTGCCAAAGTTACTATGAAAACCACATCAAAAACGTCATGGCTAAAGCAGAAGGTCATCTAATTTCCAGGAAGCAGCTTGTTCGACATTTACCTAAACACAGACGATGTGTATAACCTTCTCCACCGTCTAGCTTCACAGATACTAATCGTTTCATTTTTAAAAATAGTTTTTTATCAGATATCTTTATACATAATAACACATCCTAAAGCCCAGCCGTGGTCGTCACGCATCAAATTCCAACGTAATCGTTTTTCTGACGTCATCAAAATTTTAAAATAAAAAAAAATCATCGATGTCACGTTTTTATGTTTAGAACACTTTTATATAGACCGACAAATAACTAACTTATGTATTGTGATTCAAATATTTATTTAATGTTCTAATCATAGTCAAGAGTATAATACATATTAAAATATTTATTTATTTTATTAGATATTTTTAATCAAAATTAAATCTTCGTTTTCCGTCGAATCTGAATCCATATGCAGCTGCATTTTTAGCATCTACAAGAGCTGGATTTCTGTATTTGAAGAAGCTGCCGTGTGAATGAGCAGCTCTTGATGATCCCTGGGGATTACCTGGAGCATAAAATGCTTCAAATGTTCCAGGGGACGGCAAAACTCCAGGTAATTCACCGTCCGACGGATCATAGCATCGAACAAAAGGTACACTCACAAGGAGCATTGCAAATAAAAGCTAAAAAATACAAAATAATAGATATTTATCAGGTTAACATGGTTACAGTTCGCAAAACACAAAACATGGATGTTATTTTACCTTTATGAAAGGTAAAGGGTACTATTTCGTATCTATTTAAAAGCCTTTCATAATATACAAAACTGCACATTTACTTTTCACAAAGCAGTAAAAGAGGTCACAAAACGTTGTATATTAGGTAATATCCTTTAGGTAACTTTTGTTATGTTACATAAACCTTAAATATATGTAGCTGTGTTTAACGGGAATATACAATAAATCCTTGTTAACGCAGTTAACATATTACATATTGTATGAAATTGCGTTACAGAAAATCGAAGAAGATAATTTAACTTCATAAACTTCTACATAACTTCAATGATAGTTGCCCAACAATTTAAATATGTGCACATTCATTACATATTGCTTGAAATTTCTTATTATATTATTGCTATATATTAAATATACTCACTTTAAACATTTCTGTTATAAAAATACAAGTAATTGCACTTTTAATTTTATTTATAATATGTATTACATTAATATAAATTTCACTTTCATTTATTATATGTTACTCGCAGATCCACTATGAGTATGCTTCTTTATTCAACAGAGTATGTATTCATATAAAATTTGTGAAAGTTTTTCAGTACAAAGCCATTTTTAAAATATTACTCCTAAAACAAAAGCGGGATTTTCAAATATCTATATTTTATCTTATAATGTGTTAAAGATTTAATAAATTGATCAAAATATTAGTTGCTATAATAAGATATAACAACAAGAACATTATTACATTTACGAGCCCCTGAAATGTAGTCAAGACTTCTTTCATTAATATATCAGCTTCTAAATATAATTATTGATTCCAAGGTCATGATAAGTAGACTACATTTATTACATGAAACCCATCAACCCACCTAATTTGCTAAGATCATTATATCTACACAGTTTAGTAGGTTCTGACTGCTCCTAAAAATAAATTGGATAAACAGGAATTCGATTTCAAGGAACAACATCATTTCATGGAACACTTGGAAAGGATAGAAAGTTGAACTGGATATAATTGAATAATAAATTATATTAATCCGGTGAAATGTGATTTATTCTCCCTACCAAAGAATCAGTAACATTGATATGAAATGAGAACATGTTTTTCTTAGATTTCTAAAATAAAGATGAAGGCTTATACTAACAAATACTTGTAATACTTGTGGATACTTTAAATATAAAAAAATTCTCTAGAATATTTTACAATAATCCGCAAAAATTAAATATTGATTGTATTTTATTGAATGAATTCCCTGAAGAGTATGCATCCATTCTTACGCTTTTGATTATTCTTTTAAAGAAAGCGTCTACATTTCCCCACTGCTAGGTTTATTGAATAAAATGTAAAAAAGAAGGGAGAGAAGGCATATACGGCGACCGCTATGGTTTTTTTTAATTCCTGTATGGTTTAGTAATACAAATATGCTATCTTTGGTTTTGCCCAAGTAATTTGCTTCAAATAGCAACCTTGGCAATGCATGCCGATATTAATTGTCACAGTAGACCCGTACAAAACATTTAAAATCCGTTTTCTATGAATCTCTGTCAATACATTTTTTATTAATCTCCGTTTACCTGAATTTATTGATTCTATAATCTCAGCCGACCTCTTTAATGATTATAAAAGAAGATTGTGTTAAAAAGAAGATACTTTTTAAATATTTCCAGTGACAAATTTTCACTAAGCTTAGGGTAAAATTCGCAATATTTATTACTCTCGAGTTATTGTTCCATATTTTGGAAGCAGTTGAAAACAGAAGAAAAAAACATTTAAATATATTTGATATATTTATTAAATAATACAACAATTTACTATACAAAAAGTAATTTATAAAATTATATAAAATACAAACATTAAGTATACACTTAATACCTAAAAGTATAAAACCTGTAATTTTATTTATATAATTAACAACGTAAGTCAAAAAACATTGCAAGTATCGAAAAGTTGTGATATAATTATAATCTTAACATTTGTGAAATTATATTTTGATTTTGCAACAATTTGTAAAAAATGTACAATACTAAATACTTTGTTAGCATATACACAAACTACTGGCGACTTTATTTGTTTAATTATTCATTATAGCATTCAAAATAACTTTTTCGTCCGTGTTTCATAAAGGTAAAGTGTAGTATCTTAATGATAATATAATCACAGAATGTACAAGTTACAGTGCTAGAGTGTGAAATAAATTAAATGAACTTAAAAGTTATTTTGTATGATAAGTTTTGATATGTTAACAAAATTTCAAATTATTCAGTAGAACTTAATGCGAATATTAACAAAGCTTAAGTATTTTAATTAATATATAAGTCACAACATTTACAATACCATTTACTTGTTATCTACATTCTACTTTTGGTCATTGTCTAACTATTTTTACATTAATTTGGTTTGATGTTGTTAATAACCAACCACATCAATCACCATTTTATAGTTCAACAATCATTAAAACTCCTTATAGATTTGTGTTATTAGAAAATTTATAAAGATAGGTCAATTTTAGAAATGCAAAATGTTTAATTTAGTGTCCTGTGTATATAAACATATTAAAAATTTCTTTGGTATTTATAAATTTATGATAAAATTTTTTGATCTAGTATCATTTTGTATAAATTTAAAATGATCTATTAAAATTTATCTATTATATTAATATGTCATTTAATGAAGTCACAAGTAATGAATCAGATTGCGAAATATACGAAAATAAATCGTAATGATAAAGGTGTTAATTACATAATTACCGTATAATTGAAATTTTAAATAAATAATAAACGGAATGACTTATATAAGTAATTATACTGGGTATAAATAGTTTTCGGGTCTAATTCTATTTGTAATAGCAGATGGAGAGGTGAAAGGACTAAACCAAGCTAGAGAAAATCTTCCGAATACACTTTGTATACTCTTCCAACGTGATTTTCTAACCCAACTTGCTTGTTCTTTTTTCAGTTGTTCGATACCCTAAAGAAGCAGTAAAGAAATGTTCATTGTAAGCACATGACTTATTTTAAATAATGTTTTTCTTACCGTTTCATCGTTCCAAATGGCTTGCAGCTGAGTTGCTAGCATAACAGCTGTGAAAATGGCAAATAACAGTGCCTCTAGTACTAAAAATAATAAGAGGGCTACTGTAGCTGGGGGCGAATATGCTGAACACTCTCGCCATTCGTGTTTAATGCAGGACGCAAATTGATTTACGGACAGAAACAATGAATGGACAGATATCACAGCAATATAAAACTAAAAAATACAGAATTGAATCGTTTAAAAAACATATTGTTTATATCGATATATACAATACAGTCAAATACTTACCGTAAAAAGTACAAAATATTTCTGATTGTCCTCTCCTACACAATTGTTAACCCATGGACAGTGGTGATCCATTTTCCTAACACATCTTTGACAAACAGAACAATGATGCGCCCTTTCAGGTTTAATACTGCAGCATTTTGGGCACTTAAATACAACTTGACCTTCTCGAAAACCCATACGAACGATTTGTTCTTTAGTAGCATTGCCTTTTGGTACAGCACCCTATGAGTTTAAGAAATTTATCTACTGAATAGTTGCAAACGTTATACCAAGATTAAAGAATATACTTACAGGATCAGTAAACATTGTTCTTAAATGAGATGCGAATGCCAAGAATGCACATAAGTTAAAAATTGCCATATTTATATATCTATATAAAGCATGGGGACTTGGTATTAGCATAACTGCCATCACAACAAATTCAGCATACAATATTAAGAGCCATGTTAAAATAGCGCAAATAATACCACAGATATCCTGTAACAATTAACAACAATTATTGCCTCAATTGGTTTATGAATTGTCTTATCAGACCGTTTTAAGTAACAGCTTAATGTTTATATAATGTGTATCACCAAGCTGAAATATAGCAAATTATGTTTTTATTTGATACCTTAATACACCACGCTGCTCCTCCGCAACAACGATTATGCATATCAACCTCTTTACGAAACGCAGAATATTCAAGATCCATAGCTTAAATTTAAAAAATATTAGGTTATACTAACTAAAACTCCACCATTTCCTTAGAATTTTATGTATAATATATTATCTAAAACAGAAAAATTCACTTAAGTACAACTTAAATTATATGTTTGCCTTTTATATAATTTTATAACATTGTAAATAAAACTTCTTTTATAAGAAACACAAATATGCCGTTTGACAGATATATTTTTTTCACCTCTTTTCACTCTCTGTGTCAGAAATGTCATGAAGCTTGTCACATTAAAATTGAGTTCAGTGTTACTCGCCAAAATGGCGATATAGACAACAAAATATTAAATAATTAAAATAATAAATAGTTGTATTTAGTGTATAATTTATTATAATGTCCACTATAAAGTAAACTGTTTTTGCTGTGTATTCTTATTCGTGTTAATAATATACAGCTTCAGCTGTTAATGTCATATTGATTTGACTTTTTTTTTGCATTTTGCAAAAAAAATAGTAAAATGGTGGTGTCTAACAGCAAGCGAAAACGAAAAGATACCACAATAGAAACATCTCCTGAAGTTCCAAAAAGGTAAATTTAACATTAATAATAATTCTAGTTAATATTATATACTAAAATTTATTTTGTGCGTTGTATATAATTGAATTGATAAAATGTCAGATGGCTGGTAACTCTCTCAATAGTCCCTATACATATAATTGAATGTTCTTGCAGGACAAAGGTTCATGCTCAACGGAAATTTGCTCAGGGAGCACTGGGTCCACCTATTGTTTTGCCCAGTGCTCCACCTGCACTACCTACTCGTGAAGAAGTTCGGGTTCCATCTGATCCTATCGATATTCTACCATCTACAAGACGACCAAACACAGAAGACTTTTTAACTTTTCTTTGCTATAGAGGTAGTTAGATATTATCAGTGATGGGATTCAATTTGCTCAACAATCGGTTCGCAGAGATGCGTGAAATTTCACAAGTGAAGTTTCGAAAAGTCGAAATTCGAAACTTTACCCACTAACTTCATAAATCTGGTTTCGCAGTGATATTTGTTTAAAAAAACAATTTTTCTAGCTGCAGTTTTGAATTATGGATATGAAACAGAATGCAATAACAGTGGTGTACCGATAAAAATTAAAGTAAAAGTTTGCTCTCATGATACATTATGTTAGTGCTAAGCAACTCCAATACACCCTATAGTACACAAGTTTGACTCGACGTACTGTCTTATCTCACATGCAAAGAACACGAGTCAGCTTTCTTTGAGACTTCTACCCGCTCAACCAAGCCGCCGATTGTGCAACAGAACTGAGACGTCAAAACTGTTGTGGCTTGAATAGGAACAAAAATTTTCGCATAAAATGTTTTTTGTAACTGAAAAATCCAGAGGATTTATTATCTATACTAGATGACAAATTTTCTAAATCATTTCCTGTAATTAAATTAATTTAACAACCGATTCGCCGTGCTTAAATTTTTTTAACAAACGGTTCAATCGATCCGATGCGAACCGGCTGAATCCCATCATAAATCATTATAAATATAAAACCAAGTGAATAATTTTTTAAAGTTATTGTTTTGTTTATGTTAGGTACTCCTGTTTTACCACCTGGCTTAGATTTTTTTAATAATGCTCCTGGAATATCTAATAACGCTCCAGAAGCACCTTCAACACCACCGGCATCCACACCTCCTCCTGCACAGCCTTTTATTCCATTTGGTGTACGAAAAAGAGCTCTTATATATCCTGAAGGAGTATCCAATCAGAAAGTAAGAGAATATGTAAATGAAACGGCAAGAAGATCCAATGAAAGTGATGCCATTGACTCCAAATCTAAAAGATTTAATAGATCAAAAGAACGTAAAATTCAGCAAATAAATTTAAAGATGGACAAAAATCGACAGCATCGCGTTACTGTCCATGCATTGAGAAGGAAGTACCAGGAACAGAAGATGGCAAAATTAAGAGCAGTGGCGTTTAGCAAAATCAGTGAACAGAATTCGGTCAGTCCATTATCTAATGTTAGATAATAATTATGTTTCATATTAGTATAATATAAATATTTCAGTAGACTGATATTAATTTTAATAGAATCTAAATTCTAAGCATATTTTATATTTTTTAAAGATTCGAACGCGTTCGAGTGTGACAGCTACTATCACATCACCAGTAAAAAAGTCACAAATTGCACAAAAACAAGCAGTTATGAAATCTAAACCGAAAGCTTCTGTTGCTACTACATCTCATAAGATAATCCCAAAAACATTTGCAATAAAACGTGGATCGAATACATCTATTCCAATCAAAAGTTTAACAAAACGTACAATGTCTCTGCGAAGTTCCACCACTTCTGTTAAAAGGGTATTAAAACCGGTTAGGAAAGCTCTTAATCGTACATTGAATGCAAGAGAAAAACAAATACAAAAGAAATCACCAGTCAATAGCAATGAAAAATCAAAAAGTTCAACAGACCTTAATAATAAAGCAGTTCCTAATAAAGACAAACAAAATGATGGCAAAGTTTTTGTTAACGACACCAAATCTTTAGCGAAGTTAAAGGAAGAAGTTAGTGAAAGTAAAAAAATTGATAGAAATTCTGATCTAAGTTCAGAATACTCGTCTGATGATGACAAACCACTAAAAATTAAGTTAGATAAATTAAAAACTTCCAAAAATAAAAAAAATATTCATAAACCTATTACAATAAATTCGTCTTCGGCAAGTCGACAAGTTGATATTGAAAGTCCAGCAGAAACATCATCTCTAAGTAAAATTGAAAAGAAAAATGAAATGAGCAAAGTTGACAAAAAATCTGAAACAATTAAAAGTGTAAAGAAAAACGATGGGATTAAATTTGAAAAAGGAGAAGAAATGAAAGAAATAGAGAATAATATGAATGTAAATAAAGTTGAATTAAAGAAAAGTGCACCTGTTAAAACTGAAAAGAAAAGCAATATGGAAATAGTTAAGAGTAAAGACGATTTAGAAATAATTGAAAAAGATAGTAGAATAAGTAAGCCAGATATTACGAAAACAAATATAAATAAAATAGAACCGCAAAATAAAACAACAGTAAAATATTCTTCACGTTTGATGGAAAATCTAATTAGTTTGCCAACAGATAATAAATTGAAAAATTTTGGAAATAAAGTAAAAAATAATCAGCCCACAAAAAACTTCATTCCTACAAAACATATACCATTCGATTCGAAACCTGAACGGAATATTAAGGATGAATCCGTTGAGACGTCATCCGTTGTTAAAATGAATTTAACAAACCAGGTTGTAAAATTAAATCATATGACCATATCTGAGCAACTATGTCCAGAAGATCTTACTTCGAAGGGAAACCAAGCAATTAAAACTGATCAAAATTGTTCATTATTAAGCAGAGCAGATTTAAAACTTGCAACATCTAAATTGGAGAAAACATCAAATATTCCGAATGTTGTAAAGCTTGACATACAAGAAGTTGATTTCAAAGAAGATGCTGCAATGAGCAAGCCTACTGATACAAAAGAAATAAAAGAAACTAAACGCAAGGATATTCAAACGAAACAAGTAAAAGCAAAAAATAAACCGAAGAAAGCGCAACATAAAAAAGAAGTGTACGAAGAAGTTGTAGAAGTCAGAAACACTGAACCAAGAATGTCCAGACCAACTCGAAAAACTAAAGAAGCGGCAGCTCTATATATGGAACTTTTGGGTAGAAAATTAACGAATGAACAAGAGGAAAATGATGATAATAACTCTTTAGACAGTTATCCAGAACTTCCAAACGTAAAGAAAACAGAGCAACGAGAATTGGAACTAAAAGCAACTGTTGAAAACAAAAATAAAGAAACAAAAAAGATTGTACAAAATGTAAAAAATATAAGAACGGGTGCCTCAGTTAGCGGAAATAGTGATAAAGTAAAAAGGTTAAAGCCAACTGAGAACAAATCTGATAATGAAATAAAATCAAATACTGATTTCGTTAATGTAAAACATAGCAATAAAAAAAGTGGTGATAAGAAAATAATAACAAAGGAACCTGTGGTAATATCACCACCGGAATATTACAGTAATAGTGAAACACCAAGTGAGCCTGAAAGTGATTTGTCTTTGTTTGAAACTAATAAAATTAAAATAAATAAAAATTCAGTAAAACGGCATTTACGGTCTGATAAAAGGGAACCATCTACTTCAAATATAACTAATAAAAAATTGGATACTAGTTTTAGTGATTCTGATGAGGAGCCATTAGCGTCAAAAATATTGACAAAAGAAAATCAGAAAAGCAAAATATTGTTTAAAGATGAAAGTCAATCAGTTGTAGTCCCATACAAATGTAATGAAGTAAAAATGTCTCAAAATTTTGATTTGGCTACACTTCCAGTTATAGAGCCGAACAATTCAAGTAGATCAGAAGTTTGTGATAAATCTGCAAATGATTGTCTTGCTGTGCCATCTTCAGTAAATGAGCCTCAACTAGTCAGTACACCTTCAAAAAATGAATCCAATCTTAATCCTTCAGTTGAGGAGGCTCAAAAAATATTTGGTATTGCAAAACGCATTGAGTTTGTTGAATCGGCAACTAAAGCTTATGACAAAAAATATGAAATGAAATCAAGTATAAAGACAAATTCACCAAAATTAACAACAAAAGATATTAATCAGCCGAGTACATCAAAAAATGAATCGGATGTATGTTCTGTAGGTGATGAAGATTTACTGGAAACGAAATGCATATTCGGTAAATGCGACTCCGTTCACAAATCTCCGATAAATCCAAATATTCCGGAAGTTGGATTAACAACTACAGATCTTCGTAATAAAGGGCGTGTGAATATGTCTACAGAACAAATAGAAAAATGGTTGAATGAAGGTTGTTTTGCTACAGATGATGTAGAAATGCATGATGATTTTTTGTTAGAAGGAAACCAAACTAAACAAAATATAAGTAAAGAACCATCTGAACACACTAATGAAAATAATTTAAAGTCTAAAAATACATCTCCGCAGAAGACTGATAATAAAAATGAACGTAAACCAATGTTTCAACCTCGCAGAACATTTATTAGCAAATCACCAAAAAGTGTAAAAGGCCCTGCACAAGCTTTTTCTCCTGATAATGAATTAAGTGTATACTCATTTAGTATAGAAGACAATAATCCAACTCCAGTGACTGCGTCTTATAGAAGAAGTCAAGACGAACCATCTGTTTTACGTCCAGCAAAACGAGTTTGTAGTAACTTAAAAACAGAACAAAAGCTTGGATTGAAAAATAAAAAACTGAAAAAATGTGAATCAAATGACACAGACACGCAAGTTACGTGTACCTCCTTGCCATCAACATCAATGGAAATTAAACAAAATACCGATAATGAATTATCTATGTTATTATCACCTGAAGACCCTCAATCAAAATCTTCAATTGCAGTCCAATGTAATTTTGGTAATATTACAGACACAAAGAAAAATAACGTGAAGGAACAAGCAGCTAATGATTTAAAAAACATGGAAACCTCGACGCAAACAGAGGAATCATTGGATCAAGAAGGACATTTATTCTATATACCACTACAGAAGAAAGGAGGAGATCAAGTTTCAGAACAATTAATACAAGGTGTTGCAGTTAAATTAGGAACTGAGGGTCCAGATGGTCCAAATCAAAGAGTAATTATGCGTGCAAAATTAGTTACAAAATCACAAATAACAAATAGGATTGGCGAAGGGTCAGTGAATGTAGATGATCATATGGTTAAAAATCTTTTGGGATCTACAATGTCTGATATAAAAAATAGACGCTTCAATAATATACAAGTACCAGTAGGCACAGTTCAACCGTTAACAAGATTAAAACCTGACGATTCAACAGCAATACCCTCTACTTCTACTTCTTATACAACTTTACCGAAAAATAATCCGCCTGGAAAAAGTAATCAATTTCGAAGCTATTTAAAAAATCCAGAAACTGTTTCGGTTAAACCAAAGATACCGCAGTCACCTAGTAAAAATGTTATAAATAGTAAAAAGGAATTAAATTTTGATCAAATCTTAGAAGCACCTACTTTTTATCCATCAGAAAAAGAATTTCAAGATCCTATACAATTTATTGAACAAATTTCTCCGATAGCTGCTAAATATGGTTTATGCAGAATCGTACCTCCTAGTTCTTTTAAGCCAGAATGTAAAGTTGCTGACGATATGAGATTTACCGCATATAACCAGTATGTAAATCGAATGATGTATCGTTTTGGACCTTCCGTGCATGAAATGTTAGCAATTAAGAAATATTTAGCTACTCAAAGTATAACTTTAGCAACTGCTCCATGGGTAAGTTCTTTTCATATTTTCATTTTATATACTAAAATAAAATAAATGAAAAATATTTTCTCGTAGATTGGGGGCATAGAAATAGACTTACCTAGACTTTATCATACGGTTCAAGAGTTGGGCGGCTTGAAAGAAGTAAGCATTCAATAAAATATTGCATAATTTATATAACTTTTTCTTTGACAAATGAATAATTTGCTAGGTAATTGAAAAGAAGAAGTGGCAAAAAGTTGCAGAAGAAATGTGTATTTCCAAAACAACAGCTTTACGAGCTACTAAGTTAGACGATATTTATTGCAAATATTTACTACCTTATGATACGTTGTCTCCAAGTAAGATTAAATAAATTTGAAATTTGTGTTATATTGATTAGTATTTTATGTTTTATACTTGTATTATTAGATGAGAGACAGGTATTGCTGTCTGAGGTAGAAACAGAATGGGCACGGAAAGAAGCACTTTATCGTCAAAAACAAAAAGAAAAATATAGTCAAGAATCGATTCCAAAACCTTCACGTTCTAATGGCAGTGAGAAAGAAAGTGAAAGTGAAAGCGAATTTGACAGCGAAAGTGAAACAGATCTTCGTGAATGTACAGTAAAAGGAAGGAGTATGGCACTTAGTGAATTTTATAGAATTGCCAGAAATACAATGGCAATGTGGTTTAAAAATGGACAACCAGATGCTGAAGAGGTTTGTTTTATAAGGTTTATAATTTATTAAGTAATGAATATGTTTTATTTATTTATTTTGATCACCAGGTAGAACAACAATATTGGGAACATGTATCTCGTCGAGACCGACATGTTTGTGTACATGTTGGTTCAATTGATAGTTCTGGAGGATGTGGATTTCCAAGTGCTAAAGCTAAGAACAGTTCATTTTATAAACATCCATGGAATTTAAAAGTACTTAACATCAACTGTAATCATCTAAATAAAGAACTTCGTTATATGAAACGAATAATTCATTATTTTAATTTTTGTTTCAGGTTTTAACAAACAACAGTGGCTCCGTTTTACGCTCGTTGGGGCCAGTTATGGGTAAGGGACCTCGAAAATTAGATCTCATGGTTACTAGAATTTTGTTTCATTTTCACATTCTTAATGATTTATCGAAACAGGTGTTACCGTACCTACTCTTCATGTTGGAATGGTATTTAGCGCATGCTGTTGGTATCGTGATCCACATGGACTGCCTTGGGTAGAATATCTACATACCGGTGCTAATAAAATTTGGTATGATTTAAAAGAAAGAACTTCCAAATATTTATTTAAAGTGAACAAGAACATTCATCCATTTATACTGATTTTTAGGTATGGAATTCCAAATAATAGTTCATCATCTTTTCGTGATGCTTTATCTGAATTAGCACCGCAGTCCGTTTTACCCCAAACCATCTGGCTACCATCTGATTCAACTATGGTACCTCCAGGAGAACTTCTTGCACGAGGCGTTCCTTTATCAAGAACAGTTCAAAAACCTGGCGAGTTTATAATTGTTTGCCCTAAAGCGTATACTTCTAGTCTTTGCACGGGATACACAGTTTCAGAAAGTGTATATTATGCAACTAAAGATTGGTTAGATAGCGCTCAAAAAGATTTCAAAGTAAGTATAACGTAGAATATAATTTAATTGCAATAATATATTGCATAACGGTATTTAATTCAAGGACATACAAGATAGCCGAGAACCAACGATGTTTTCTTTGGAGCAGCTATTGCTTAGTATTGCTTCGGATCCCCGTGCACAAGAGCCCGCACTTCGCAGCATTATTTCTCCTCTGCAAAATCTTGTAGAACGTGAACGATCGGAACGAGCCAAATTACGAGAGATGGGTGTGCAACACCGTTTAGATCGAGGAGATCGTTGGAGTAGCAAACAACCTTTAAAAAATGTTAGGGGTCTGGAGG
The DNA here is from genome assembly GCA_963678705.1 of Panorpa germanica. NCBI lineage: Eukaryota > Metazoa > Arthropoda > Insecta > Mecoptera > Panorpidae > Panorpa > Panorpa germanica. The sequence continues at coordinate 9,835,788 of OY783218.1, forward strand.
CAGATAGTGAATGTGATGTTTGCAGAGCTAATCTCTTCGTTTCCATGGTAATTTTATCACAGTCTAAAATTGATTGAAAATTGATTTGTTGGTGTTTTTAATAACCTCTTTTTTTATACGTAGGTAACTGATGTCAGCGGAGAAGTAACACTATGTTTGAGTCATGCTATTATACAATTGTCTGCCACTACAGCATCCCAACAAAATGTAATAGCCGACCAGTGGAAATTAACGTATACGCATAGCTTACAAGAATTGCAGACATTATCTGATAAGGTTTCTGATCGATTGGCAGAAAAGGTACTACCAAAAAAGAAAAAAAGATAAATTATTTTAGAACATAGTAGTAGAACAAAATAGAATTTAGTTTTTTAGTAAATATTTGATATTTACGTAAACATTTTGCTTTATAAGTAAATTTTGATTAAAAAAATTGAAATAATGTTTTATATCGGAAAAGAAAAATTGCAATTTATTTTATAAATAAATGTATATTTTTTATATCTAAGAAGAGAATGAATTTCTTAAAATTACTATGATTATTATATTAATTAATTATTATTTACTAGCAGTACTAGAAAAATTTAAATATTTTTGTTGGTTTTTTTTTCAAATTTTAATGATCTGTGTTTCTAAACTTCAATCATTTGGGGATTGGGATTTGGTGAGGCCAAGAAATGTTTTATCTTAAATTTTTTTCAGAATTGTGAATTTGTTTTAATATAATTAATAAATTAATTTGCGTATATAATTGTATTATATTTGATTTAAAATTTATGCGAATTTCTCTATGACTAATTATAAGAAAATATCACATTAGCTCACAGTAAATGAGAGTAGTAAAACATATAAATATAATTAATTATAATGTGCTGCCATTTTATAATCTTTTTTGCAAGATTAATACACGCATATAGTGTTGTTTTTTCTCTTCTAATTCTTAGCTGATTTTTCAAGAATTTTGTTAACATTTGTACATATTTTAAGTTATTAGATTACGAATTAATATAGAAACTTTATAAACGCTTAATAACTATATAAATTGGATGTGTAGAGAATTTATAAATTTAAATAATTGTAGCTGTTTCAGCGTTTATTTATTTTTGAATACATTTCTTCCATTTTTGTGGAATACAATATAAAAATCCAGTCAGATCAAGAAATGATACAACATTTCTAATGAGGCAATATTTCTATAATTTTAAATTTGTATTTATAAAAATATGATTGTTTTATCTTCTATACATGAGACTAGTTTCTAAAATTTTCAAAAAATTTATTTTTGACTTTTGATTTTGGGTCTTTAAGAGCTTCTAAATTATTTAACCGCATATCTTTAATTGTAATAATTTATTAAGTGTAATTGTATAAATTTATTTGTAAATAAATAGTTTAGATTTAAAATATAATTTATTTAAAAGCCATATAGTTTCTAAAATGATGAATTAAATTATTTTTTATAGTGTAATATATAATAATGTAGATGCTGTATGTGATGTAACTTTAACCAATATTTAATAAATCACTGAAAATTATTACAAGTCTAAGTAGCTGCTTTTACTGTTTAAGTACTTCCATATTACAACATGTAGTTTATATCAAATTTGAAATAAATAATATTTTAATTTATGAAAAAGAAACGTATAATAATTGTCTTATATTTGTAATTAAGATATCTAAATGTTCATGTACGTAGTGTGAAATGATTCGTAAAATGTACATTTTTATTTAAGAAATAAACTCTTATAATATCAGCTCAACTTTTTTATTTCCATAAATAAGTTCTCCCTATTTTGGGTTTTAAATTACGCAAAAGTAACGAAGGTAAATGCTACATAAAAATACATTAATTACTTTGTAAAAATATATTCACATATTTATATTAACATGGTCTTGAGTTATACATATCTAATAAAACATTTATAATAATGGTAGCTTAAAAAATAGCTCTGTCCGAATTGATTTTGGTTCTTCATTTGGATGTCATTTCCAGTTCTTAAATAATATATTCTATCGTCTTTCATTTCTTACATTTCCTCTGTTGTGACCTCCACGACCTCTATGTGTGTTAGTTTTATTTTGTTGTGCTCCTTTGTTTGTCTCGTCTGGCGTAAATCTAGCTGTACTAGGAGTAGTTGTGTTTGTTGCTGATTTTGTAGGTGGTACTGGTGCGTTTGTTATATTTTGAGATTGTAAAGTGTTTGGTAAGGCCCTATGTATAAAAAAATATGTATATAATGATATATAAAAATGTATACTTAGAAGAAATGAAAAGTTACTTACCTGTTGGCATTAGCGCCATTATTAGTTCCATTGTTCGTATTATTTGTATTTGCTGCTCCTGCGGGAAGTTGCATAGGTAGTGCAGGATTTGGTTCACTCATGTTTAATTGTTCGTTAAATGTCATACAAAATTCTCCAATCTTTTGGATATCTCCATTCTTTCCTGAGTATAACGTTAAACATTGCCTCCATATTGAGGCATAACCTTTTGTTAACCGAATTATATCTCCTGGTAGGAGAATTTGACCAGGTTCATCCCAAACTGATACATTAATGCAAGCAGATGTATCTGCAACTTTAAATGTACGAACCTGTAAATCAATTTAGCTTAATATATATGCCCTAAAAATTGTTTGGCTTTAGTTTAGTTAAATTTATTGATATGCACAATTTCTAACATTACCTCACGTTTCTCTTTTGTAAAAGTTGGATTTCCTATTTCTAGTACAATAAATACAACATTAATATTTTTTAAACCAGGTCGTATATCTTTAATTAACACAAATTCCATTCCATTCATTTTAGGTTAGATCAGAATATTGTCGCTGATTTATTAAATATTGAGTCAGGATAGCTGTTTAAGTTGAAAACCTTCTAGACCGTGTAGGTAAGAGTTCCGATATTTAAAGCTTATCTATTATTTATGATTATTTACAACACAAGCAATTAAAATGATTTAAAATAATAACTTAAGTAAATGTCAAACAGTCTATTGTGTCAAGTAAAATCCACTTCTGATAAATTCAAGTACGACATCTTCTGTGTGCATTTATTATACTATAGTTCTTTGACTCCTAAACTTCTGGTAGATGACACTACTCTTCCTTTGTTGCAAATTTGCATTCGAACTATTTACTTAATTTATATGTCTTTTCAATTTGTACACTTTAATGATTACAAATCACCTACCTAATAACAATCTAATTCAAATTACGTATTATGAATTATTACGTTTTAATTTGTGCACAGGATTGCACAGTAGGTAAATTTAATTTGCTTAGTATGTGCTGCTACCTTGTAGTGAGACATACAACTAAATAATCGACGTCGAACATGTCAGAACATGGAGAATAGCACTGGATTTTAGTTATAAGTTGATTTTAATTATAATAATATAAATAACAAATATATTTATTTTAAAATTAAGAACTTTATGAAAATTGTTTATACTGCAAATAATGAAATATAATTTAATGTTGAACTAGTGAAATAGAACCTCCAAATAAGTGAAGTTTTTACAGTGTTGTGTACTTAAGTGTTTGTTTTAAATTTAAATAATATACAATTTTAAAAAGAGTTTAGAGTTCATTTTAGAGATGATAATGAAGTGATATTTTAAATGAGTAATATTTTAATTGGGGTATGAGCCTCGGACTAGGGGATAATGGGCGCTCAACAAGGCAAGGAGCGAGCCCTTTCAACGGCTGTTGCCAGAGTTGGAAAAACTAAACCGAGGCCACAAGCTGGAACTGTTAAAGAACCAAGAACATTAGGTTCTAATATATTTACAGAACATAGTGGTAGGTACTTTTATATATTTTATTCTACTATATTTCTAAGTATACAATTACAATGAATTGGAAACCGGCTTGTAGAACTTAATCAGGAAACAGCAAAAGAGTTTTTTTATTGTTAGTTTCTGTATGACAATCATTCATGCCTTCTGCATATTACTAAATGATTAAATTATTTCCTCATTTTATTCTTTTGTATTCTAAATTTACTCAATTGACACTTTCGTCTTCGCTTGAGTTTTTTTTATTTGTATACGCCCGAACTTTAAGTGGTGTATTCTAGCACACCGTCATGGAATACATACAATATACTTTATATAGATACTACACAATATTCTCTTGTACCATATGTGTGACTACTGATTAGGGACAACACGACAAAGGTCAGGAAACATTTAGTGAACGATGACATGTCACGGTCGCCTATTAGTTTTTCAACCGTGCGATAAATACTTTTAGCCTCATGTAAATAATATGCACTGAAAATGAATTCTATAGATTGAACTAATGCCCAATTCAAAGCTTAATTTTTATCAGTACTTTAAATTATTATCTATAAGTATGCATTGTTTCGTTATTAAATTGTCAAAATTTAATTAATTAAATGAATAGCAGTTTGTAGATAACTTCCTCATATTTGATATGTTTTTAAATTAATTTGACATGTATCTGCAACTTTCTTTGCACAGGTACTATGACTACAAGTAATATTGCGTACACCCCTTTTCTTTCATGTATTTCAATGCTGGCATTATATTTACATTTCATTAAATAATACAACATCTTCAGTTTATATTTTTACCCTATTCCTAACTTTTTAAAATAGCTCATTCACATATTATATTTTCTGGTTTCTTTCTTTTAACGAAAAGCTACCCCTATATTTACAGATTGTCATTATATCTATCTCTTTCACTCTTTCTTCATGGTTTTCCTCCCTTGACGAGAACTTCGTTTGATATCCTCAATAACATTTTAGTTTGCACACTTTTTTGTCCCACTCGTTCGCCCTCGTCTACCGATGCAACTAAGGTTGGGATCAGTTGGGATGGATATCCCTTGTTCAATGAATCCTACGCACTGGATGGTACATTCCTACAAAATAATTACTTATTTTTCTTTATATGTACATAAATTTAATCAACACTCAACAGCATGTAAACTAGAGCTATTTTTATCAAGGTCTTTGCGGTTTGCTAATTTAATTAACATTGAGAGTAGATTATTCTGTACTTGGCGTTATTTCAGTATGTGCTCTATTGTAATGTACTAGAAATTAATAGAAAGGATAGCCCACTAAATTCTATAACTTGCCCCATTATCTAAAAGTACTCCAAAGGCAGTAACTTTTTAAGAAGACCATTTTGAGGATTATAGAATCTTAATAACATAATTTCAAGGATTAAAAGTTTTTAAAATAGATATAAAATAAGACTCTTTCTGATAACTATTCATGTTTTTATTACTAACCAAGTAATAAAACGACAAAAACTCCATAGTTTGTAGAAATGTTGAATAGAAATTTGATAGAAATTTTTTATATTACAAATAAAATGAAAGTTCTTAATGATCAATTTGTCATCAATTTTTTAATATTAGTAAGTTTTCTTCATGTAAATGGAAATTTGCATGACATATTTTTATAAATTAATAATTTGATATTAAACATATTGTACATACATTTATATAAATTATAATTAAAAAAATACTTTCGAAATAAAAGAAATAATAATCTTAAAAATGTACGCATAATAACTTATCAGGTTCTCATGCAACGTTATCAAATTTTTTTTAAAAAAGTTTCCAGGATATAATGAGATATTCTGGCATTTCCTTTCTTGTTAAAAATGCACAATATGCATATAATATAGAATAAAGTTGATAAACATGCATATGTGTATATGTACTAAGGTTTCCTAAACTATTAATTGCATAAAACGAGTCATATAGAAGACTACAGTGCGTTTTTATATATAATCAATTAAAATCATACCAAAAAATGCGGCTGAGAACCATGTACTATAAAACTGTACTTCATATTGATATAGTTTGGTATCATGAAATCAAATATCCAATTATATTTTAATATGGGGAGTATTAACAATTAAAATAATCATATTTGTTCCTTTACGTTTGTGGGGTAGAACGTCACGTCTGATTCTTACCTAGCTATGTTATTATAACTGTGGTGAACAAAGATAAATAAAATCTATTAGTCTACAGACTCTACATAAAACAGAAATTCAAATTTGAAATAGCTATATTTCCGTTAACTTTTGAATATTGATAAAATACAGAAGCCAGTAGACATGTATCCAACTTTAAAAAATGAATTTTAAAGGCTATTATTTTAAATAAATTTCATTATGAATTATTATCAGTACCTAAATGTCAAATTCCACACAAACCTTAATTATATACCCGTTTATATTGTTTGTAAAAAAATTGTATAGATTTCCGCAAAATACGAACACAAATAATCCATTGTTAATTAGAAAAATGAAAAGAATTAAGCACACGGTCAACAGATGTGTTGTGCTGGGTCGGGTCTATACAAGTATAAGCCCGTGCTGGAAGGTTATTATTCACTGAGTCCTAAGGCTAGGAACTGGGGCAGGGTATATATTTACCACTTTACCACACGCCGAGATTTTATGAAAATAATGAACATTTAGAACAACAAAGCAGAGAAAATACGTTATGATTAAAAAGGAATAAAAAACAGTAAAAGCAGAAAAAAAAAATGTTTTGAATTGTATAATCGACCAACTGCAAGTTTATGAAGACTACGTTTATAGTTCAAGATCCCATAGCCCCCCAGACCTACGTCGTTTTAGCAAAACTGAAATTCTGACCCACTCACTGTTTTGATATTTAATTTACTCTTTTTATTTAATATTGTAATCTAGATTTCAGGTTTTCGTTTAAGCATTCCTTTTCACATTTGTGTTTTAATTTAAGTTTAGTTAATTTAGTTGGTACGTATGCATCGTTAGTAATATACATTATGACAGTTCGACAAAATTGTATGTGAAATAATTAAAATTGCTATTTTTAATAACAATTAGTAATAGAAATTGTTTTCACTTCTATATTTTTCAAAAACTGACATTAAACTTTTTTTAAAAGTAAATCCTTCTACATTTTGACAGATTGTCACATTTTGGAGGTTATAATATAATATAGTATTTCTTAATTTAATATTTTTAATTTAAAACAATGGACCTTGTAAGGTTCTAAAAAAACTAAGAAAACTTAAAAAATAAATGAAATTAAAAATGGTACTGTGAATGCTAACAATGAATAACAAACAATTTAAATTAAATTAAAACAGTGAGTGGGAATGATACTTTACTCTATTAGGATTTTTGAGCTTTGTGTTTTTAGCTTGTGTAATTAAGCAGTTTTTCTATGCTATTCTTTGTAATTAATAGAAAGACATTAGAATGTTTAATTTTGTCTGTTTTAAGATGAAATTGTCAATGTTGTCGCTGTTTGTTCAATATATTTGGTGGAAGATGAAAATATATCCTATCTTGTCGTGTCTCTAGCGTGTGGAACAATAACAAATAAATAATATTTACACAATAAAGGTAACCATGAGAACACACAATAGAAAACTGTTTTGTGACAACATTTGTGAAAAAACTCTAAATAATATTTAATTTTAAGTAACAAAAAACTTGACTATATATAAGATTTTTCAAAATTATAAGTTTTCTTGAAGAATAGACAGTTTTAGATCAAATAAACTATTATTACAGTAATTATTTTATTTACAAATCATTGCATTTAATTTACAGACCATTATACATCGTACTTCTTGTGATAAACACAATATATGTCACAGGTATTTCACGATTTCAAGGTTTTTATACATTGCCTGAAGCTATCTGTCTTTTTTACACTTGAATGCTCAACTTATTCCATACAAAACAGAGTCCTCGCCTCGTAACTGCTGCACATACAATAAATATATTACTCTGGCTGACTATACGTGTATGTTTACAGTTTACTAGATTTGACCTAGAGCCGTTCATTCAACAAAATATCTTTCACAATTCTGATATAAGTCACAATTTCAAAGGAATATTTAAGAAGAACAATTTTAAGGGTGTATTTTATATTGTTAGGTATAAACAACCTTTTTAAAGAAACTATTAAAGATAGACGAAATATGATTATCATCTTAAGTGCAATGTGGTTTTTACTTAAAGAAATTGTGGCAAATTTTAATCTAAAATGGTTTTAATTTTGCCTGAAATGATTTATAATCATCTAATTCTTAAAAAATGTCTTAAGGTTTAGTAATCTAAAGAAGAAGTGGTAGGTAATCAGTAATTTTAGCTTGTAGATAAAAAATGAATGAAACAAATTTTGACAATTGTCAAAACAAATGACAAGGAAAATTCTAAAAATTCTTTACTTAATAAATTTTTTGTTTTTTTATTAAAAATACCGTTTTTGTATATAATAGTACCAGCAAAATACCGTTTTTCTTATATCATTGATATAAAAAATATATAAATAAATAATTAACTATAATTTATTTTATTATCAAAAAAGATTCAAAAATATATCATGACATTTTTTATTAGCGAGTTCTAAAAGCAACAATTTTTTCAAAATTTTGGTAAATAATGTTGTTTCGAAACCTTTTTCGAACCGTTTTCAATCTCTGCCTTTATGAAATATATTTAGGATAATTTATAACCAATATTTTGACCATGATACTTTACTAGTGCTAGTGCATATGTGTTCTAAGTTTGTCGTATAGTGCTAGTGCATATGTGTCCTTTTGGTCGTATGCAGATATTTTTGTTATTGACTCATCGAATAATACAAGTATTTATTTTGTACATATATTTTTTATCAGAATCTATAAATGTCACGGCTGGTGTACATAATGTTATTGATATAAATAAATATATGCATAAATCTTAAGTAAACGAAAGATAATGGTACAAAAGGTGTCATGTAAAATAAATTAAATATTTATTAAAAGAGAATAAATAGAGTTAGGCATGGAAAAACATATAGGTTATATTTATTAGTCATATGTTCTGATATACATTCAGGGGATTCTCCTTTCTTACCATATATGTAACTAGTTATTTGTATGTATTGTACTTATTAATATAGGCAAACATTTCAAGGAATAAAAATTTACTCTCATTTTATTATCAAAAAAATAATTTATGTTTCTTCACTTACGATTATGATTATGAATGCACATAAGCATTATAACTTGACAACAATCAAGCTTAGAAAATATAGCTTAGTTCGGGAATCGAATCCGAAGACACAGTGTCGTGCAAAATAAAAAATATTGCATTTTTTTAAATTTATATTGTAATTTGTAGTGGTGGGTATGATAGTTGATGCCAAAGCATAATAAAACAATTTTTTTTGTAATTTAGGCTGCAGGCAATGAGATTTTTTACTCTTAACGTATTATCATGCTGTTAAGCATGTAAATGTTAATCAGAACCAAAATACGGTGGTTTACTTTTTATACCTCACTAATATCTACAAAGATACGCTAATCCTATTATAAAACATTGATAAGCAATTTTTTGGTAGCAAATAAATTGAATATGAAAGTGTTATTATATGATACAATCTTTATTTTATATTAATAAAACTGTAAATCTAAATTATATATAATTTGACGCAGTTTCAAGGTGTATTAGATTAAATAAGTCTAAAACATTTGAGCTCCGTTATATTAGCGGTGGCCGATGCTATATATAGGGGGCAACTGTATAACCTACGTGAATTGGCCTCTTTAAGATAAATATTTTGTAGTCATATATGGATTGTGAGCTACTTTTTTGATTTGTGCAACGGAATATCAAATTTTATTAGATAAAAATATAAACTTGTTGTACAGAGTGTTTATGAGTTATCACTACAACTTTAAAATTTCACGAAAATATTTTTTTTTATTCGCATATAATACATACTTTTCATATTTTAATGATTGATCAATGGAGGTTTTATTTGTTAAAAATTAAGTGCTGAGATACTGACATTTTTAATTTGTTGATTTCTTTCTTGAATTTTAATTTCTTTTTTCTTTATAACTTTTTTAATATAAAAGTTACAACAAAAAGTTATTAATTAAAGTTGTAGATAATATTATCATCTATAAAAAAGCTATTTGTAAAATTTTTGTGAAAGTTATAGTTTTCAAGATAACCAATAAAAATTGATTGTACCACCCTTAATTCAATAAATGAGTTAAATTGACTTGTATCTTTAACGTTTGCTAAATTTATATCGAAAACATGACCACGTAACACTTTCATCCACTCAGCCTCTATCATTTATATCATACTCCCCTCTTCCCTCTCTTTACTCTTAATAATATTTACTTTAGTTTTCCTTAGTTTGATAGAATTTTCTTCTAACTATCTACAACAGAACTTCTAACACATGCTAGCTATTTTTAGTGTTCAAATAGAACATATTTATACCATTTAAAATTAAAGAAGTAATCAAAATCAAATTAAAATGACTTTGTTATAAATAGCAACAGTATTTTTATCGTCTGAATAAAGCAGTACAAATATAGGCGAGTTGAGTGTTTATCAGCTAATTTGAAATTTATTTTGAGACGCATCAATAATTTTAACAGGTAATTATTAGTTTTTTATAATGAACAATCATGTTTTGAAAGTTCGATGAAGGTTAAACGCAGGAAATACATATGTCATAAGTGAAAGGTTCTCAAAATGTGATACTGTAGCAAAAAATTAAATGTACTATAGAAAATGTATAGCAATATATACTCTTAAGGTGTCGAACACATGCTATTAACTTATAATTAATATTAACGAAATTTAAAAGTAAAACACCTTATATTTTTATAGTTCGAGAATCTTTATGTTTAAATCAATTTTATTGTTATAAATTGTATATTATTAGATTTTTTTTATTGGACAATATTCTTAGTCATTCGAATATGGTATTTATAAACTTTTCATTTGTGTTGTAAGTTAGATATAATAATTCATTTATGTATATACTTTAGTACATAATATATAATCAATAAATAAGTATTATTGGTATGACGAGTTCATGTAAATGTATATAGGGTGTCCCAAAAATACGATACTAAATGTAATACAAGAGCAGGGTACTTTTAAGGGTACCATAATAATAGTATTTTAAAAAATAAATTATCACTAACAGTTCGTTACGGTAGAAAATATATGACATTTTTAAATGACCATAAATTTTGTAAATTTCTTTTATTTTATTAATGAAATGAAAAAAATATTTTTTTAAATTTGAACACCTGCTAGAAAAATTATATTCAAGTAAAATATTTTAATTTGAAAATGAAATTAAAATTTTAAATGAAATTACGAATTATTTTATTGAATTTAAATCATATATATCAATATATATATATAAAACAGACGTCGCTTTACGACGGGGCAAACTGTATTATATACTATATTCACCTATACGTATACTTTGTTACTTACAATATCAGCTTAACTGTTTCTTTGCCTATTTTCTTCTATGTTTATATTCTATTACTATATTATATTCTAACATATGGAAGATACTAAAAGAAATTTCTGAAGAGTATGTAGACGCAGTTATTCGCATTATTGAAGTTGACTTCAAACTAAAGAATGACAACATTTTTAAATTTTCTATTTAGCAGTAATATTTTTTTTTTTTTAAATAATCAGCAGTTGGTTGTAATGAATAAAATGTGGTGTTTTTTTTAGGTTACAGGTACTGTAAGGCTTATAAAAAGTACGGTTTTCGAATTTTAAAACCACTTAGTTAACACTTATCAGTTGTGTGGTTAATAGTCAGTAGAGTAGTGTGTTTTCTTTCTTGTCTGAATTATGGGTAGAAGAAACATTTGTCAATGGTTAAGGAGTAAGTTTTTTTAAATCAATTTGTATTTATCATTTATCAATTTGTAAAATATGAATATCTTTTAGTTATAGTACTTTGTAATAACGTATAACATTAGATGTAAGCTGTTCTATAAAACAATGAATAAATAGTGAATAATAAATAGAAAAAATTTATTATAAACATAAGAGTAACATAAAAAATATTTTCCTTGTTGGAAACTGTAAAGTTTTGTGGAAAAACTAGTTAAAAAGAAATGTCCATTTTTTGTTACTCGCAGTTTAGAAGAAAGTATTTTTAGTTATTTAAATTCACTTCTAATTGGCATATCTACAGTAATATTCGGAATATTGGTGTGAATAAACTGTTAAATTTTTGTTGTAAAATAATTAGGTTTTGTTCATAAGAGACAAATTACTCTTTCTATCATACGATATATCTCCCTCTATCTTCAAGTGGTACTCAATGCTAGATGCTACTTAAAAAAAACTTGAATTTAATTGCTGTGCTATAAGTGTTATCCGTGGAACATTGGCCGTTTGGGAATTGGAATAAATTGAATGAAAAGTTAAATGAATAGTTGAAATAAATGAGAGTTAATGTACGAGAGGCAAATATATTTTATGCGTCCCTAACAAATCTATAGAGTTTGTAATATAATATTTTAGTCTCATATCTTTTTAAATATTTATATAATCACTATTTTATAAATTACAAATTCAATGACTGAGACTGTATTCAATTTTTATTAAAACAAACATCTTTTTTTTCTCTTTTAAAGTACTGTTTTAAGAGAGCAAGTATTTATTCTCTCCTTTCAATAAGATAGTACGAAACAGTTATAAGTCTTAAAGCCACCTGAACCAAACGGCAAACCAAATAATGACAAAAACTAGCTCTAGGTATTCATTCATTCTGCGAATAATCCGCAACGGGGCATCGCACCTCGAACACCTCCTAGTCTTATCAAACATCTTGTAACCTGGACTGATAACACATAATTCTTTTTCGTTTGTGACTAATTTTTATGTGATGTAATTGTGTGTTTAAAATGTGCTGTTCTATATTTGTATATGGTGACAATAACGTGTTTGTGAATTGGTTTATAATTAATAAAATAATAGTTCATTAAACAATCGGTATATAAATATATCTAAACAGTGAGTGAATGTGTCTATATACATATTGACAGACATTGATTTTAATATTAAATTAATGCTTCGAAAGTTTAAAAATATAAATGCATATTACTTTTTAAATATAAATACATTCTATAAGTCTGAGTAGGCATCGGTAAAAGATGGTATAATAATTTAAAGTCGTTTTTCCAATTCTCAGTTAAACTCAACATAATATACGTAATGAGTTTGAAATGAGAGCTGAGACACAAAAGTATCAATTATAATAAACCACAGTTAGAAAACGACTCATTGTGCATTTAATCCTATTAAATGAAATTTACAATTGTTTTACATCAATAATTATTTCATAATTGTGTGTAATCTATTTGCTACCATTTTATTTAATTATTCATAATTGACTCATGCTTTAATGAACTTATCTTTTCTATACTTTAAAGTTGAGACAATATTATGTGTATTACACGCTAATCCCGTTTCCCTTTTACTGTTCTTGTTTTAATTTTTAGTTTTTATTTTGAATGTACTTAGTGTTGTATACATAGTGCGTCATATGCATACTTTATTTATTACTAATTATTAAATTATTTAATATGAATTATATTTGCTGAAAAAATATGTCCTTAACAGTAATCTTTTTGTTTCATCATGTTTAAAGTTGAATTTTGGTATAAGGATCGCCTCCAATCGGTCGGTATTTAGAAAATAAGGGTGTAATAATATTTTTTGAATTAAAAAATATTAGTCCCTCAAGAAATTTTGTAAGAGCTTCTTTATAGATTTTTATAGTTTACCAATTAACTAAAACTAAATAGGTTGAAATGGCACTTTAGAACAATAACAAATTATGAAATATATGAAATTTTAGTGCGAAAAATATTTAGAAAAAGAGTAGATTAGTAATCCAATGAAATAATTGGACAGATTATGGTATTTAGTTAATACATTAGACCTGAAGTAGACTGCTTATTAGAGTGGCTCTTATTTACTCTTGGTGAAAATTATTTTTGAGTTTTTTTATTGCGGCACCCCTCAGTTTGGTTCCATTGCATGAAAAAATAATAAGTGTAAAATTTCAGATCAATCGAATAATGGAAAAGGGTGCCCCAAGAACCCGGAAAATTATAAAATCCATACATTTTTTAAAAAATTTATTTATTTTGCGAAATAATAATTAAATACATTATACTATATTATTTAATTATATTATTTTATTATACACTTTTCTGTGTATAATAAATATTTTGTAAAATAAATATATAAAATCGTGATTTTGTAATTTTTCGATTCTCGTGGATTTATAGTAAAGGAACTGATTTTCACGTATTTCTCGAAAATTGTTAGTTATACGAGAAAAAGTAATAGATGATTAAATATGTATTTTTATTAGATCTACAACTTTTGCGTAATAAGTTTTTGCATAAAATTAATATTTCTCAAGATATAAGAATTTTAAAAGAAAAATCTGTGATTTTTCAATTTTCGAGGCTCTTGGGGCACGTTTTCCCGTTATCCGATTGACCTAAAATTTTACACAGATCATTTTTTTAGGCATTGGCACCAAATGGGAGGGTGCCGCAAAAAAAATTTTAAGTTTGAAAATAAGGGCCACTTTAGTGCTTATATTTTAAGTCACTGATGAATAAATTAATGAGCTGTAAAATAAGGCGCCAAGTTTGATTTTAGTGATGTTATATATTTTTAATTTCATATATAACGTCTCCCTATTTCTTATGGTGACTCCTATCACATGCTATTATTACATACATATACTATACCATAATAATAGTTGTATATTATTTATATTTAGTAGTTGTAAAAAATAGATAAAAATAGAACTTATGTCTATCAATTATATGAAATGACACTGTGATACACAATTCTTAATAAAGTAGTTATAGGATTTCTAATTTTTCTATAAAAGTTCATTAGACATTGACTGCTTTATTAATAAAATAAGAAAGTTAAGATATATAAAGTATATATCATTTTTTATATATATATATGTATGTATAACACATATTTATTTTAAAGGTGTAGTGTTGATTTAGGTACGTATATAACAATCCATGCATCCATTGTCCACACTACGTACGTACGAGTATATCTAAAGCAAATAATATGACTCCGACGGATTGTAATGTTAGTTCGTAAAACACCTGTGACAGTTGTTTGGTAATGTTAAAATGCTATTAGAGCGAACACGAACCACGCAGATTAGAAGTTTTATTACAGTCCATGCCGTGATTTCACCTGATTATATTTACCATATACTTAATTAGTTCCATCATTTAACATTTTTAGATCATTTATTATTTGTAACTTTGATTTAATTAAATTAGATTAAGAGAGTGTTAAATATAGACCACACCTAATGTTTTGTCTTCTTCAATATTAATTTTCTAGTTCATAGGCTTAAAACGCATTCCTATTCACTGTTTTAATATTTATTTTAATTTGAGTGATACTTAAATTTAACAATGTCATTTTTGATTCTATGTTGTAAGGTTTGATGTTGTTCTTTAGTAATTATAAGTGGATAGGTAAATTTTGATGCATAAGCGATCATAAAAGTCTAGTTACCGTTGTATTAAAAGGTAAACGTCTACAGTACCGCACTGTTCGAATTGTTTATGACAGCTCATGTGGTGATTAACGGGATTCATATTTTTTCAAATAATATGTTAGGAAAGCTATTAGACTGATGTCAAAAGTCTCATAACCCTCAGGCTTTGTAGATAAAAATTTATTTTTGATTTTTTAAACAATTTCGTTCTCCTTCAAACTTTGCACAGCTCTAAAAACTAAATTATGATGAATATATGCAAAAGTCATTCATCAGTTTTTATGCTCTACAAAATTTATCCGAATATTTTTTAAATTTATTTGATTTTTTGAGGTATACGCGAAAAAAGCATTTTTGATGATATTCTAATTTTTACTACAAAACCCGGGGACTTTTTAACATAGCTGGAGTTTATTTTACTCGTATTACGTGTACTCTCATTGTAGAAAATAAGCCTACACACCTATTTACGCAGAACACATCTTTGAATCATATAATGTGCTTGTAAATCATTGTTGTGCTAAAATCATTCTGACACGAACACCGGCCTACCTTTGTTCCTTTCCACGCAATTCTATTATTAATGTCACAAGGCTCGACTAATTACAAATTCGTGATTTCATTGGTCTTATTTAATTAAAAATAATTCTTCTTGCCAACCAGAACACTCTTTATTACTTCTTATTTATATACAACATCCAGCTTAACCAAAACTAAGCTTAAAAATAAATTAAAAAATATATAATAATAATTATAAAAATATAATACATAATAATTAAAAAAAAATTAAACAATACATGTGAATAATTTGATTGTTCTGAAAGAAATAGACAAATTATTAAAATTTTTGATGTTTGTGATTTTTTATGTGTTTTAATTTTGCAATTCTAATGTTCCGTCGTCAAGAAAGACTGTTGGATAAGAAACGAGGTAATTGTATATTGTTTTTATTTTGTATTGTTATTTTTTGCTCTCACATTTACGTCATATTTCCCCATTTGTATAATTGTGTCGTTATATGCCGTAATATATACAGCTTATTTATTATGTGAAGCAATTTTTTTTATGTAAGATGATAAAACTTTTATCCGGTGCAAAATAAGAGAAACCAGCGCCATCTATTAACAAGTTATTAGCCATTTTTATTTTAATTACAGATAACGATCGTAGACAGTTACAAAATCAGAGTGAGTAACGTTAAAATATCCTATAATCATCATATTGACGCTACTGAGCTTCTTTAATATTTATTTACATTTCTTCCTACCCAGTAAACATTTTGGATTAAATTCTACTTAATTTCTATTACATATCATGAGTTTCTTGTCTGGAACGTGTTCGTTTTCTATTCAGTCGTTCATAGGAAAGGCCCTTTTTATGACCTACAGAGATCGCAACGACGGTTCACTGCTGAATTAAAAGCGGAGTCGGTTTATGATTTATGACCGGAGTTATAAACTTGACACTAGCAGGGATGACAGGGGTATAAAACTTAATGGAATTCTACTTTTTAGAGTCTGCAAAATATAAATATTTAAATGAAGAAATAAATAGATGTAATCTTTAGTACGGATCGTGATTTTTTTATTGTATATTATTCATCTTCAACAATACTCGTTATATTAGTTTTTTACATTGTTTTAGTGATTCAAAAATCCACGATCGGCAGGTCTGCGTTAGGTTTAAAATCTCTGTCTTACCCTCGCTGCTTAAAGTATTCGTTTAAACAAATTATATTCGGAGATTGAGGGAGACAGCGTGTGCCTATTACCATTAAAGAAATATTTGTTGAAAAAGGATAGCATATACTTTAAACATACTGTACTGAACGAAATACTATACAAGTATACAAGTGTAACTGTGATAAATATATTTTACTTGTCTAACCGCATCTCGTTTCTCTCTCACTTTGGAATGAAAATGAACTAAACAAATATATATCCTAGTGTGAAATGGTGTGAAAGAAACAACTGCTACTTAATGAATGATGTTGGAAAAAGAAAGAATATTATTATGAAAAAATTCTAACAACTAACACAGAATCTGTGACCGGTAGAGAACTTGTAAAGCGTTAGAATTGAATTGTACGAGTGGCTCGAACGTCACTAAATAGGGCGCTTCACCAAATTGTTTACTGGGTATTTATCACCATTCTCTTCCAAATCATCACACCTTCTTAGATCCTCTTCATCTTGTTTCCATTTATTATTTCTACATGTCCTAACCATTGAAGTATTTTCTTCTAATTTCGGTCACTATATCGCTTTCTCGATATCTGCCATATATGTCTATATTTGTTCGTAATCTCTACTGTCCGTTTTTACATATTGCTTCATAATTTTTTACGCAAAATTTTCCTTACCAAAACCGCAACCGATTATAATCGCACTTCCGCAAAGTGCGAACCAAATAGTGTGGTTAAAATTTAAATGAGACAAATTTGTGTCATTTGTAATTTATAATCGGTAAGGAAAATTGTATTTATTAATTAAATTAATTTTTTTATCATTTCCTCAATCAATAATCAGTGCGATTGGTTTGTGTTCCGTCATCATTATTTTAAATTTAGCAAGTTTTAATTATTATGTTTTCGAGTCTTCGGATTTGTTTTTACATTGGTAGATTTTATTTGCCGATAAACGCAAAACATGAATATTTCCCTAATCCGAATAAAAAATAATAAATAATAATATATAAATAAAAATAATAAATAATAATAAGAATATTCCGAATAAAACCTAATAAAATTTAATCAAGAACGTTTTTATATTCAATTTTATAATCCTTACAAAGATTTGTTTTAGAAGTTTATGATTTTATTAATCCTCAAAAAGGTAAATTTATTTTTTAAAAAGCAATAAATCAGGTAGCAGAACGTTTTCTATTAGATAACATTGTATACGTGACACATAACATTTTTTATCTTAGATAAACCTTAAATACATGTACAAATTTGCACTAGATAGAATCTGAAATTTTGTAAGTTGATCACTTGAAAATAATAGAAATGAATAATTAAAATCGGTTTGGGGCTACAGAGGGAGTCTACCCAAACTTTTAATTTATAAACTTACTATAAATTAGTACTAAAGGGTTCACAAATTCAAATTTACAAATTTACCCAGCGCCCCAGATTAAACACGCTACTCTCAGAGTTCTACATTGTGCATAGCGAATATTGAAATGAAAAACGCTTATTTTAAGTAATTAGAAACGAAATATAAGTGTCAAACAATGTTGCTGAATCTTGTACATTGTCAAGAGTCATTTTTAACAACTCCCTGTTATTTTTTTTAATGAATAATGAATGTAACTTAAAACCACTCTGAAAACAAAACGTCAATTCGTGTCGAATTACGAGGCTAGATAGCTGGAGCGGCAACAAACCAACTCCAAGCCGTGCCGTGCCGAGCTACCTCCTAGTGTTTGGTGTTTTGTGTTCGCCTGCTCGCTCAATAACAATACGATTGCAATTGTAAACCTTTTCATTCTGTTTTGCTGTTACTCGACGTTAGTTCCGGTGATGGGGATTGTCTAGCAATGGATACAATTTACGTAATGTATACGTACTATTATTGTCAGGCTTCTTTTGGAATGTATTGTTAGCATTGTTGTTATTTCATTTAAATATTTCGGTTACAAGTTTTCTATTTAGTTTGTTCGTAGTTTGTAGCTAAACAATGTAATGTACTTTTTGGTGTGATAGTTCTTAAAGGAGTTATTCGAAAATTTAACCAAAATATTGTATTTGTTATCAAAGTTAAAAATCAAAATATTGTATCAAAGTTTTATATCTCAAAAATATCTAATTCAAATAGTATAATTATTTAATAGATACGAAATTTATTATAGTTAATTTCATAACATTGACACTGAAACATATTCCCCCTGCAAAGATTTGGTATAGGCAACAATAATATCTTCTTTTCTATTAATATCATATCCATTTCAATATTTTTGCCTTTCTAATTATAAAACATCTGCATAATTATATATCAGAGTCAATCTTTCATTTATTTACTTAACCATACGATAAAAAGGGATGCAGATATCTGTAACTAACCCTCCGTTCGTTCTCCATTGCATTAAGAAAGAATAAAAGTGGAAGAGTACGGCAAGGTCATGGCTCCCTTACAATTTCGTACCCTATTCGTGTTTAACGCTATTGTTCTGCTCCCTAATCCCTTTGCAATGTGAAATATGGTAGCAACAAGGAAAGAAAATAAAAATGGGATATACGAATACGCGTTGTATTTCCAAGTTCTCTTTGTATCCCAAAGGAAATTGTGGCTGTAGTTGTCACAGGAAGCTACAAGTTGGAACAAGTCTGGACTTGTTCAATTTCATATAAAACTATATTACGAGTATGTTCTTTTTATATACCACACTTTATTTGATTATTTTTCGTTGCAAATTTTATATATATATATATTTGTATGTATATATAATATATATTATATATAATATATATTTTTTTGATATGCAAATTTAATTTTATATTGTCAAAGAATTCATTTGCCTCAAATATTTATTATCTACAAGAAAATAAGTATTTAGCATTATGAAAAGTGTCATATACTGATCTCCAAGCCAGCGGTGTTGCTAGGCTGAGGAAACCGGAGCCCCCGAGTTAAGGCGGACCCCTAAGACAAGTGGTAAAGAATGAAGTCGTAATATTTCATACGGTTTAAAGTGAATAGAATGCATAAATAGAATTCTCCCTATTGCAGGTCCTAAATATTTGTATTATTTATGTCCAAAATGTGTGCGAGGGAGAAAGGTATATGTTCCTATTTGTTCTCTATGCGTATGCGTCGAAAGTGACAGCTGTTTAGATATAATAAATATAAATATACTCTTAAGAGATAATAAATATTAAATATGTAAAGAAATTATATTTCTTTAGTTGGTACGAAGCTCCTCTGTCGGTAAAACAGTGACCGTTCAGTGAAAACATATACTCATGAACGTCATAGATTGCGCTGAGTGATATTTGGAGTGGACAGAACTCACGTTTTTAGTTATATTTATATTTATATATAGTTAATTTATATTTATACATATCTACATTATTTTACATCAATATAATCTCATATTTAACAACTGTCACGTATTATATCTAGACAGCTCTGACTTGACAACTGTCACTTTCGACGCATGCGCATAGAGAACAAATAGGAACATATACCTTTCTCTCTCGCACATTTTGGACACACTTTCAGGTCCAGCTATATATGCTCTAAGCTTCTACCCTCCGGTTACGACGCGGTTGCAGACTAGTGGAGTTATTCCAGGATTTCGAACTCGTCGCAACGCAATTTCTAAGTATTGTAAATTTCTGGACATTACGCATTAGCACATATCCGCTTTAGTGTGGTTTTCTTTTATATATGAACGTTATTAAGTTGACCTTGTTAATATTTTTATATCTATATTTATTATCAAAGACTTCATTCGTATTAAATGTTGTTTTAATAGTATTTAACGGTCCTATTTTTACATAATAAAATATATTTTACGTCGTGGACATCGTAATACATATTACACGAATACTATACAGCTAAATAGGTAGCAGAGAGAAGTGAGGGGAAACCCTAGTGTGTCCGATCGATCGCTGGGTTGTGGGTGGAATAAATGCAGCAGGAGAACTTAGTGGAAATGATAGTCAGAGAGCCCTAATAATTTGAATTCAGGTTACTTTCTTACTTTTAAATTCTATGAAAATGTACAAGATAGAGTGAACTATATATTAATGTAACTATATACTAGCAAAGAAGAATAGAAAACTAAATTCTTTTGAAGACTAGCTGTAAAAAATATTACAGAAATTAAATTGAATACTCAGGCATATATAGAAAGAAAAGTATAACTATAATCGTGTTTATAGATCTATCTCGTTTATTCTCATACACATAAGTGGCTCTCGCTTACTCATTTATAAATGCTGAGCAAAAAAATAACTTAGGATGGACTTAAGGTATGAATCAATCTTAAGACTGTCGTTTGGGTGTCTTAAGTGTGCGATTGTCTTACTTGTTAATACATATATTGCACACATAGTTCGTGTTCACATGATCGCAGTAAACAATACATATCAAAGCGTACGGATCTGACAATCGACAAATAAAATAAAATAAAAATGTTTGAAGTTACATTTAAGCTTAAAGACCATTCCTACTCACTGTTTTTAGTTTTAATTTAAAGTTTTAACCTTAAATGTAATTTTGAACTTATGAAATCATGTGTCATGTGTTAGTAATATACTTTATCTTGTAATAATTACTATCTTTATTGAATATAAATTATTGTATTTAATATAATTATATCTGTTCTTTATATTTCACAAACTGAAATTTACATTTTAGTTTAAACCCTTAAATTAATGCTAATAATACCAATACTAAAACTCTGAGTGGGAATGGGGCTTAAAACTCAAGAGCAATATCAACATGCGACATCTTTTATGTTTCACGTAAACTTATTTTTATTAAAGTGAGTGTGAGTGAAATGTAAAACATATCGCATGTTAATCCTTTGGGCTCTCTGTCTATAAATCCCTAGTTCAAATATAGAGGCTCTTTATTGCAGATGTTTTTCTTCAAAGTAATTGCTTGTATATTAAATATCTTTTGATGTTTTTAATATACAACATTGATGATAAGTTACAGTTGGACAGATATTGATTTGTTACTTATGTAAAATGATTGATGGCTGATATAATGCAATGATGGATTCTATTTCGATACTTGGAATTACGAGGGTGCTTCAAGTCTTAATGTAATTTTTTCACCCTGTCTAAGGTAATATATATAGGGTGTTAGGTACATCAATGTCAATCTTAAAAATTATGATCGAAGTGGCTAGAAAAGCGAACAAATTTAGTTTTATATGCTAGTAAGGAAAGTGAAGAATATTTTAGAATCACGAAAATTAAATAATCCGATAGCATATAAGCAGAAACCATACGCCACTGACAATAGAAAACTGTGTTCTAACACCACAGCTCGTAATATTTTGTTTTATTTCTCAGTATTTACAAAATTTAAGTATAAGGTCCTTCAGATTCAAAGACAAGCACTGCTTGCATAATCTGACACAAAATGAATGTATATAAATGAACTATACTAATGGACTGTATTTAACATATAATCTTTTAACAACCCGTTTTAACAATCTTGTTAAAATCAAATTTTAACCTAGTTCGTTTTTCGTCATTAAAAAAAGTTACTAATAAAAATTGAAAATAATAGCAGCGGCTTGGCTATTGCTAAAATTCCAAATTTGTGACCAAGATGAATGTTTGAATAAAGAGCATTGAAAGCTCTTATCTAAAATTATTTTGTATTTAATTTAAATTGTTTAGCATATGGTAATACGCGTAGTCATTCACAGTACCATTTTTAATTTAATTTATTTGTTTAAGTTTTCTTAGTTTTTTTAGAACCTTACAAGGTCCAATGTTTTAAATTAAAATTATTAAATTAAGAAAAACTATTATATTATAACCTCCAAAATGTGACAATCTGTCAAAATGCAGTAGGATTTATTTCTAAAATAAGTACAATGTCAGTTTGTCAAAAATAAAGAAGTAAAAACAATTTCTATTACTAATTGTTATTAAAAACAGCAATTTTAATTATTTCACATACAATTTTGTCGAACTGTCAAAATTTATACTACTAACGATGCATACGCATCAACTAAATTAACTAAACTTAAATGAAAACACAAATGTGAAGAGGAATGTTTAAACGAGAAACTGAAATCTAGATTACAATATTAAATAAAAACAGTAAATTAAATATGAAAACAGTGAGTGGGAATGAGGCTTTATATACTGAAATGTTTTTTATTTGAAAAGTGTAATATTTTGAAGAGGAAAAACGACGTTGGCTGTTTTAGCACCAAGCTATAGATATTATAATCTAATACAGATACATTAACTTCCACAAAATTTTGTGGAGGTTATACTTTTCAAGGTAAACAAAAAAACTAATTACACCCTTATTTTCAAGATGTTTTATTTCAAAAGGACGAGGTTTTGCCTCCTTTAACGACCTATTTCCTTGACTAGACGGATTACAAATTCTCATATCTTCAAACCACAAAATATTTAAGGAAACATTTTTTAAAGGAAATAATATTGCACGACATAGCATTTTAATCACAAAGAGTGTGTGAGATTTGATTTCGATAGCTTATCGATAAACTATATATGTATACAGTATAAAAATTATCAAATAAACAAACCAAGAATTCCGTGCGGTTTAAATATTTGATGTATTATTTTTTACACATTACTAATTTTTACATATAAATATTTGCTCTGGAATTTTTAGTTCTATTTATATAAATACTAGTCTTACCACAAACCAAGTGCAGTACAAACCGCGGCCTATGATTAACAAGCAGTAAACCGATGCTGGCGCAATTTATCGCTCTATCCATCCGCAAATAATACATTGTTTATTTTCAATATGACATAACCTATAACATTGTACATAAGTGTTCTATTTAAGATTCTAAGCAATAGAGAATGTCAAATCTTTCTTCTATTTAGTAGTGGCTTTATAAGCGGTTGACGATATCAATTAGCATTCATTAATAATGATACACTAATAACTCTTTGCGGTTTTATTTAACCGCTAATTAATGCAGAATGATTTCTTAATACTTTCACACATTTATGGTGAGATGAGCGAATTCAGTAGAGAAGTTTCATTTGAATTAGTTTTATAGAAAGAAAATATCTTTTGGTAATTGAAATGTGTGTTTTATTTATTTTTAAATTAGTGCTGATGTTATAAAAGATATTATCTATTACATTTTATTATTTCTACACTTTTTATAACATTATTGTGTCGATCTATCTAACTTTTGGCGTGAAAGAAGAAGCTGGCGATTTAAAACCTAATTTTTATTAAAGGTATATTATTATTTATTATATTAATTGTGTGCCTTTCGGCTTTACAATCTACATTATTATATTTCTTAATGCATTTCATATAAGTTCAAAGTTAAAACTAAACTTAAACTATTCTAGACTATTACTACTTCGAATAGTACTTTCTGTTTCTTCTTTTCTTGATCCTCTAATCCTCCTTTATTCACACCGTTTCCTGCTTCTCCTTCCTTATTGCCTGTATCTTCATCTATCACCTCTTGTCTTCCTTGTCTCCTCTCGACAAACCCTCTATTATCTTTTCACTATCTTTCCTGCCTTTTCTCTTCGTTTTCACTTCTCCACTTATGTCTATTACAGGCATAAACACTCTATCTTTACTATTTCCTCTTGACTCTCTTACTTTACTATTTTTTCTTGACTCTCTTCCTTTACTATGTTATTATTGTCTCTATCTCCGTCATCCACCTCTTGTCCTTATCTCCTTTCCGCAAATCCTCTATTTTTCTGGACTGAAGTTTAACTGTTTCCTCGCTACTTCTTTCTTTCTCCTGCTTCCCTTCACTGCCTCTTTTAGTACTTTCTCTCTGTTCTTGCTCCTTATGCAACCAGCTTCGAGCTTATTTATTGTTCTGTTTTTTCTTTCCTTTTTTCTATTTCCGCCATCCACCTCTTTCCTTCACTGCCTCCCTTTAATAGTTGGCCAATATTCATTTCGCTCACTACTTTTTCCTTACATTCAAACTTAATGTGCTCCAGTGTTTCGTCCTCCGTTCTGCATACTCTACACTTTCTTTCCTCACTACTTTCCCAGTATCTGTTTCCTTTTTCCTCATTTCCTAATCTAAACTTTGCTGTCCTTCTTATGTGTATTTTTATTAAAGGTATATAAATGTCTGTCGTAAGTATACTATTCAAATATGTAAAGCTTCTATTATTTTCCTTTGATAACAATATTAAAAATGCCAAAAGTTGATGTTTACCAGAATATAAGGCAGGTTTTAGTTTTCAAATTATTCTATGTTTTTATTATTTCTGACATATGGTTGTAGATACATTGATTCGCAGTGATATATAGTTATAAATATAACTGATATTATAGTTTCCAACTTAAACAAAATAAACTGATTTCATACTAATTTTCGAGATGGCCGTTCAACCTCGAACACTCAAATTTGAGAAGAAGATTTACTGGTACCCATAATACATTGTTCTATTTTTTTAACCTCGGATTTACTGTAATATTGCCAGATGTATGCATATGACCTCACATAACCTTACGGTTTCGTTTTATGTATTATTTACAAATGGGCTTATGTCCTCCTTTTTTTAGTGGTCAATTTTTCAATTGTTGATTGAAATTGATGTTAATAAATGTGTATTGGCGTGACTATTTTATTAAATATCTAAATATTGACGGAGATATAGCAATTAAAAGTTTGAATTGAAGTTTTAGCTCTAGAAATGGTCGGCCATATTTGTATGACGTGAAATGCATTTTAACGTCAGTTATTTGTTGAGTAGGTCAGTGCTGTGGTAATGTTTTGTAGCTGTTGGTAGTCAAATAATCAAGTCAAGTCAAAGAATAATAAGTTTTTATATTATTTAATCCTGTTACGGCAGACATTATATTGAAATTTGGTTGTTCCTTGAAATAGCTGTAAATAATATTTGATATTTTGGTATATAAATACATATAGCAGAGATTTATGAGCTGTAAGATTGGCAGCGGTTGTAATGTCACATGCATTTGGAATGTGTACAACGTTGAATCCCTTTAATAATTAAAGAGACAAAATGACTTTTTTAATTGTTAATATCTCCTAACATATAAGGAGTTATTAAAAAATAATTGAACATTTGAGGTTCTCATTTTATCAATATATAGTACACTTTTATAGAAATTAAGACATAGGACACAAACCAATTGGCCGCGATAGTTTAGTAAATGATCAATAGTATCTTTGTTACTTGCAGAAGCCCTTACTATAATATTTATTTTTCTAGTATTGTTTTTCTTTCAAAGTAGGGTGAAAGCAATTTAATATGATATAGAATTTTGGGGAAAGCATAATATTTGCAATGCGTCATAGTACATCGCCATCGACTCCCCGGCGAGTAATATAGGAAGCCTTAGGTATATTACTTCGTCTTATAATAATACTTGGAAGCTTATTTTATCGACTCCATATTTACGAAGGCTTAGTAAAGTAGGGTTATGTATATAAGTTTATCAAAAAGGTTTCATCCAAAATAAACTATTTACTATGTTACGTACCGTGGTAATTCATCTTAGGAGCAATAGTTTGAAATATGCAGTTTTGAGAAATATGCATTCAACGAGGCTCTGTTTTTTATATAAAATAATTATCTAGTTTATTCTATACACATAGATCAAACGCATTAATTTCTCATTCTCATAACCTATTTTTTGTCACGTGACATGCAATTCATGATCCAAATTTGAACCTTCTATTTAATTTTAGATTAAAAACACTAGTATAATGACACTAAGTATAATGACAAAGAATATAAATATGTCTTTTAAAATGCTATCTATATATTATCATATATGTTTTCAGCATCTATTGTTATGTGCTGAACAAGTATGACTAATAACTCACTAGTGGTTAACTATATTGTTGTAAGTACGCATAAGTCGTACTTATCCTTCCTATTTTTAATATAAATGTTATTTATTTTATAAGAATTATATTATGTTATCTTTAATTTTAGTATTAATATTGTAATAAATAATTATTTGTATTTAGCGCTTGTAAACATTGACTCTGGTCTGTGGAGATTTTATATTATTTTAATGCTGGTAACTCAGTATTGGCACATTGTGATGTGAAATAAATCATTATATATTAATCTGCACGCTAGTCAGAAAGTCAGTCTTCTCCTGAGTCTCAACCAAGTGTTTACTAATTGTACTTCGTTCGTACAATACTCCAATTGTAACATCTAAGTATTCAATAGTGAGCACATTTTAACTATTAATCAAATTATAACACTAGAATTACATTTTGTTTTATATCTGGCATCTTTATTAATCCAATAAAATACTATTGTAATTAAGTACGCAGATATAATATTACAACGAATAAATGATATATTTTAATAAAAGTGTTTGTATTAATAGTAATAAAAAGATACTAATTGTTCAACCGTCGTATGTCGCAACGAGGTTACTTTAGACCGCTCAAGTATTCTCTAAATTGCAACAATACACCGTCTTAACAAGAATCCTATTAATCATCTTAAAAGACTTAATTCATATCAACGTGAGTGATTAAAGAAGGTGGATGATCGTCAACTGAAGAATCTACTTCCAGAAACTAGCAACACTGCGTGATGTATTAGCAAGCTGAGTAATCTCCTTCTAGAACGAGCATCAGACCTCTTTTTACAACATTGATGTCAGGTGTAACATCCGCCTTCGAATCAACTCACAACAAATGGTGTCAGGTGGGGTCTCGAAGAGATATTCCTACACATAAATATCCAAGAGGTACGCCCAAAAATTTTTTTCTATATATTCTACACCTGGATGCAGATTAATCTGGATACCACTACGCCGATCGATTATTTCCAAAATTGCCGAAAAGTACGAGCTAGAACGTCATTTCATCTGTGTTTCACATAATTTTCTACAAGTCCGGTGGATGCAAAACTACTGCCCGCCGAACCTGAAAAAAGAAATCTTTTGCCGCCCCGGGAATGGATGGATGCTTCTAGAACACTTGGAATAATCTAAATCGATGTTGGTCGCGTGCAGAATTCCGCACACAGCTGTGTATAGATCATAATCGCTGATAAGAAAATCTTTAAGTATAATAAGACAGTATCTTTCTTTTTGTATATAATTATTATTATAAATTGATAATTGTATTTTTTTTATTAATAGCATTATTTTTAACGGGGCTATCATTTTTTTTAGTATTATATTCAGTACTTTTGAATATTTACTATAATCCAAGCATATTTTTAGTAGCAACGTTGTTAATGAGGCTATTGATATTTTTTTTTAGTATTATATTCAGTACTTTTGAATATTTGCTATAACCTAACTTTTTTTTGTAGCATCATTGTTTGTCATTGAAGCTATTAATTTTTTTAGTATTATATTCCAATACTTTTGAATATTTACTATAATATTTTTTTTATAATTGTTTCCGCAATTATACTAATTTATGTTAATATTTTTTTAGAACAACATCTTTTTTTGAACGAGAGGGAATTTTGAAAAGGAGAAGTAAAGAGCTGAAGCAGTTAGATAGCAGTCTGTTCAATCAGAGAGACTACCTTCCTGTTACAACTGCAACGTCTGAGCCCCATCGGAAATTTCCTGTGAGTTACTGTTTTCGCTAACAATTTTTCCTTGTCAGAATCCTATTTTTTCGGAGAGTCGTTTATTGGTACAAAATAATCTTTAGTCTGTATATTATATATAACTTTAATTAAGTACAATGGCACCGAACGTTCATTCCCTCACATTAGTTGAGAATACAATCAATCTAATTAATGAGTTTTCAAAAAATTTAGAAGTCCAATCAACATCCTTAACAATAGTTGAATTAAAAATCAAAAACTTAGATAAAGCTTGGGTTAAATATAGTAGTATCGTAGAAGCACTGCTTCCAATTCTAAAAAATGAAGAAGCTACGGCTATCGTTAGTAAGTCTATGGAAGTTGAAAGTATTTATGACGACACTCTTATTTACTTGTTGAATTATAAGCAAACATTTGAGAATGATACACATATTGTAGACGACTCAAAAAGCATAGATTCAATAAAAAATTTAAACTTAAGTCCAATGCAACTAACCGTTTTTGATGGAGAATATACTAATTGGCAAAGTTTCATGGAATTATTTACAAATTTAATTCGTAATAATAGTAAGTTATCAAGCATTGAAAAAATGCACTATTTAAAATTAAATTTGACAGGAGAACCACTCAAACTCATAAAGAATTATCCTTTAACAAACGATAATTATGAAATTGTTTGGAACATCCTTTGTAAACGTTATGATAACAAGGTAGCACTTATTGAAACCTATTTAAACAATTTAATAAACTACAATGTTATACGTTTAGAATCAGAAACTAATATCAAAAATTTTTTAGACGAAATTAATGAATCGATTAGAGCATTAACCGAGTTGGGAATATATTCTAATCATTCAGATTTTATTTTTATACATTTTTTAAAGACCAAGTTAGATTTTAACACATTAAAGGAATGGGAAAACAGAAATACTTCTGAATTACCAACCCTAAATGATTTTACGAATTTTCTTGAAACACGGTGGCGCACTCTAGAAAGAAGAAGGCATGTTGAATTTAAAACAGATTCAAGTCATTCTATTTCTAGTAGTGAACCAGTTTCAAGTGAACAATTTGCTAACGAAGTCGAAACAAAATTTAAAACTTTTTTTTGTAACTATTGTAAAAAAAATGGTCATTTAGAGAAATATTGTTTTATCAAGAAGGAAAATGCGGATACGGTATATCCTGTCGCGCAAATTAATATTTGTAGGAGAGATACGGTATTTTCAAAACCTTCTGTTTATTGTAAAAGATCGAGACATCTTGAATCTGATAGTCCTCAAGTATCTTTTACTAAAAATACAAAACAAAATTCACGTTCTTTTTATAATCACCATTTACGTAAATTTAATAGTTTAAATAAAAATATTGAGATTAAAGAAATACAAAATACTAATGATATAACAAATTTTAACTGTAACAATAAAAATATTAATGTCAAGCAAACAGCTGACACTGTTCAATTCAGAATAGTCGCAGCCAAAGCAAAGACTGTATCATTTTTATTGGATACTGGTTCTCAAATTTCTTTAATTAAACAAAATATTTTAAAAAATAATATCAAAATAGATAGTACATCTAAAGTTTTGTTAAAGGGAATTTCTGAAGGCACGCCTTATACTTTAGGTTCACTAAAAACTTCTATAATTTTAGATAGTTCTAGGTCGAAACAAACCTTTCAGGTTGTGTCAGAGGACTTTCCCATTCAGCAAGATGGAATCATAGGATTAGATATTTTACGTACATTTAAAGCAGTAATTAATTTGGAAACAAACAGCGTACAATTCTCACAACATGGCAAAATGTTTGAATTACCATTATTGAACATAAACAGTATTATCATAGTTCCAGCACGTACTAGGAAATTAATTCCTATGTCGGGTTCTACGGTAGGAGTTTGTGTAGCCAAGGAATTGCTACCTGAAGTTTTTTTAGCCAACGCATTAATTAATCCTGTTAATAATACTTTTTATATATCAATAACTAATTCCTCAGCAAAAGATGTAATACTTAACAATTTTAAACCAGATATTATTCCAATAAATAAATTTAATTTTTACCATTTTTTGAAAAGAAATCCTAACGATCCTAAAAGATCCTTACGACATCTTTTATTTAATAATATAGACTTTTCAAATGTTAATTCAAAATACTTAACAGATTTAATGGAAATCTGTAATAATTTTAATAACATATTTTTTTTCCCGGTAGATAAGTTATCTTGTGCGAGTGCACTGAGTGACTCACCTAACCCTGTAAACATTAAGCCGCATAGATTATCTCATGCGCATAAAGAAATTGTTGAGAAGCATATCCAAGAACTGTTGGCTAACAACATTATTGAAAAATGCGACTCACAGTTTAACGCACCTCTGTTAATGGTACCTAAAAAAGCAGATGTGTCGGGGAACAAACAATTTTGCGTTGTAATCGACTATCGTAAACTTAATGAACAGACGACAAGTGATGTTTATACTTTGCCTCTCGTACATGACATACTAGACCAATTTAGTGGTGCAAAATATTCTTCTACGATTGATTTAGCTACAAATAAATTTACTAGTAATAAACCAAAATTTAAATTAAATTTTGATAGAAGGGTCAATTCTTTTTTTTCACCTAGAAAGTATACGGTAGTTAATAGGAATAGATTGAAGAGATTTTGTACCAATGAATAAAACCTTGACGAATAAGATGGATTTTGTCAGGGATGATTGTTTTGTGAAGCAGTGTTAACTCTATACGATGGGATCAGAATCGTTGTCGACACTTTGCTTCTCTTTTTGTTTTTTTTCCAGAATTGTAACTCGTATATTTTGTTTTTATACGTGTCCCTTTTTTTTTGGGAAGGGGGTGTTGCGATAGTACGACATCGTCCTATCTTCCTTTTTCTTTTTCTTGGAAAGAAACGCATATGTTTGTTTAATATGCGTTCCTTTTCTAGGGTTGAAGGGTGTTGTAAGTACGCATAAGTCGTACTTATCCTTCCTATTTTTAATATAAATGTTATTTATTTTATAAGAATTATATTATGTTATCTTTAATTTTAGTATTAATATTGTAATAAATAATTATTTGTATTTAGCGCTTGTAAACATTGACTCTGGTCTGTGGAGATTTTATATTATTTTAATGCTGGTAACTCAGTATTGGCACATTGTGATGTGAAATAAATCATTATATATTAATCTGCACGCTAGTCAGAAAGTCAGTCTTCTCCTGAGTCTCAACCAAGTGTTTACTAATTGTACTTCGTTCGTACAATACTCCAATTGTAACATCTAAGTATTCAATAGTGAGCACATTTTAACTATTAATCAAATTATAACACTAGAATTACATTTTGTTTTATATCTGGCATCTTTATTAATCCAATAAAATACTATTGTAATTAAGTACGCAGATATAATATTACAACGAATAAATGATATATTTTAATAAAAGTGTTTGTATTAATAGTAATAAAAAGATACTAATTGTTCAACCGTCGTATGTCGCAACGAGGTTACTTTAGACCGCTCAAGTATTCTCTAAATTGCAACAATACACCGTCTTAACAAGAATCCTATTAATCATCTTAAAAGACTTAATTCTTATCAACGTGAGCAATTCAAGAAGGTGGATGATCGTCAACTGAAGAGTCTACTTCCAGAAACTAGCATCCCTGCGGAATGTATTAGCAAGCTGAGTAATCTCCTTCTAGAACGACAATCCGACCTCTTTTTACAACATTGATGTCAGGTGTAACATCCGCCCTTCGAATCTTACTTACAACAATATTAAATTCTAAACTATGTAGATTTTAATACTTGATAGTGATAATGTATTAACATCACATACCAATGCTAATATAACCTCTATAACACGGCGTTCTCTCACGGCTTGTTTGCATACGAGTGTATCTAAAGATAATATGTAACCTATGTAATTAATATTGTTCTGAAAATGATTTATATCTTGCTTAATAATATGCAAAAATGTTTAAATTTGTTGATCAAATCATATGAACTCGAACTCGTAGCTATTCAGCAGAACGAAGGTTAAAAATGAATGAATTATTTTATGTTTGTACTGTATTTTGAATAAAACTTTCGTTTTTATATGAATTTAATTTCGTGTTATAATTTTTTGTCCATTAAGTTCACAAGGTCGATTTAGAATTCGTAGAAAAACGAGTTTACAAAAAGTACACAATTTTTTCTATACTTTTTAATTATTTTATTTACATTAATAATGCTTATTAAATATAGAGGCGGTTTGAACGTTGTGGGACCTCCAGAAAATCGATGTAACCACAGAAACCTAAAATTTGTAATTCATTTTTATTTGCAGTGCAATGTGTTTTTTATTTAAAATGACATTGAAGAGTAAGAAGTGTTGTCTATGTTTCAGGCGTCTGAAAGTGTTTCATCTAGTTTTAGAATATAGTAATATAGCTTTATTATTTTACGACTATCGATTTTAAATATTCACTCCATATTTTCGAAACGTCACTCTTTTCGAAATATAAATTATGAATGTATTAGTGTATGTAATTTCTTTGTTCATTGCATGCAATTATAAAATCTGAATGCTTTATCTCAGCAACAGGATATGGTATACATATATTTCTTTTATGTTTTACAAAACTATACATTGCGACTAACAATAAAAAATCAAAGCGACCTAGTTTTAAATAACACGAAAATCCCCAGAGATAGAAAATAAATATAAATGTCCATCTCTGTTAAAAAGTAAATGTTGAATAAAAAATGTCTTTCATGTTTCATAAATAAAATATATATCTATATAAGCACAATATTAAAATGTTTTTTCTAAAACAAAATATTTTTATTTGCAGAAGCACTTTTACAAAGTCGTCCGCTGCCTCACATACCCGATCTGCCAGATGGAGATCCGCCGACAGGGGGCTCATCTGGAAGTGGCGGAGCCTCTGGTACACCTCTACCACTTCCTCTACCTTTAGAATCAGCTATTCGATGGACGTCTAAAGAAAATCTTTTAGCTCAAGAAGAAGATGATCCACAACTGTTTGTTGCTTTATATGATTTTCAAGCAGGTGGTGAAAATCAACTTAGTCTCAAAAAAGGTAAACTTGGGCATCCGCAGATAGAAGCAGACGATGTACTTATCCCATGGATATCAAAATGGATATTAGATGAAATAGAATTTGCATGTGGAAGAACGGATTTGGTTACTTTGTTATCACTCAAATTTTCGAATGAAATTTTTGAGAAAGTTATCAGTTTTTACGGTGTCGAAGCTTTGAATATATGGGCACCAATTTTTGTTGTCTAATAATTTTATCAATATTTACTATCCCGTTAATCAAACTAAACGACAACACAACTGTGCCTAAAAAATATTGCGCTGATTCAAGATTCAAACCCGAAAACTACTGTGTTTTCTAATGAGCTTGTGTCCCCATTTTTTAGTGGTCGATTTTTCAATTGTTGATTGAAATTGATGTTAATAAATGTGTATTGGTGTGTCTATTTTATTAAATATCGTATCGTTGTAAGGTTGGTAATGTGTACAACGTTGAATTCCTTTAATAATTAAAGAGACAAAATGACTTTTTAATTGTTAATCTCTTCTAGATTCTAGTAACCCACTTTATCAATATATAGTACAGTTTTATAGAAATTAAGAGATAGGACACAAGTCCATTCGATTATGAGATCTTTAGTGCGAAAATTAAAATAAAATACAAAATAACCAAATGAAAAATAAATTAAAATATTAAAATTAATCATAAAATTGAAATTATAGAATATCATAAAAATGTACTAAATTAAAGAATGATTCAAATACAAATTTTACAATCCTAAACTGTTTACTATTTAGTAACAATTGCAATTTGTAATCATTTTGTAAAGTAATTAATAAAATGTAATAGACAGGTCATAATAGTTAGTTTGTTCCTTTTAGGTGAACAAGTACGCATCTTAAGTTACAATAAAAGCGGGGAATGGTGTGAGGCACATTCCAACACCGGCAAGGTCGGATGGGTTCCTAGTAACTACGTAACACCGGTAAACTCTTTGGAGAAACATTCTTGGTATCATGGACCGATATCACGAAACGCTGCTGAGTACCTCTTAAGCTCAGGGATCAATGGCAGCTTCCTGGTGAGTACTTTGTAGATGTTACGTCATTTACGCTGAATAAATTCGTTTTGATGATCTAATAATGTTTTATGTCCCGCGGTAAATTTAGACATTCTCATTTCCGATCGTTATTAAAAATGATGGCATTCATTATTACCCTTGAAGAAGTTTAATTACTCAATTACCATAGAAAATTAGTTATCCCAAAATTATCTAAAGCATAGATAGAATAATAACAATGAGATTATTTATTATTATCGTTTGTTTTTATTTGTTGTAAAAATCTTGAAATTTCTGTAACGTGAGAAATATATAGATATTTTTTAAAATATAATCTGTCGTAATTTATATTTAGATTATAAATACTTTATATCTTGCAACGTTGGATAAAATTACTATTTACATTTATGTAACATCATCACGTTGCAATTAAAATGAACAACTTGTAATTACTTTTTCCTAGGTAAGGGAGTCTGAGAGTAGTCCCGGCCAACGGAGCATTTCTCTCCGTTATGAAGGACGAGTATATCATTATAGAATAAACGAAGATGGTGAAGGAAAAGTTTATGTAACAGCAGAAAGTAAATTTAACACTCTAGCCGAGCTTGTGCACCATCATTCAATATCTTCAGATGGTTTAATTACACAACTTTTGTACCCCGCTCCAAAACATAACAAACCTACAGTATTTCCATTAAGCCCTGAACCGGACCAATGGGAAATTAATAGGACTGATATTGTTATGAAGCATAAGCTAGGGGGTGGTCAGTATGGCGATGTTTACGAAGCAGTTTGGAAGCGGTATAACATGACGGTATGTACCTTGTATCACATAACATGTAAATAAAAAGTTTCTTAAAAAATATATTAAATAATTTGTTTGTATTGCGTATTTAGGTTGCAGTGAAGACTCTCAAAGAAGATACAATGGCATTGAAAGATTTTCTAGAAGAAGCATCCATAATGAAAGAAATGAAACACCCAAATTTAGTACAATTAATAGGAGTATGTACAAGAGAGCCTCCATTTTATATCATAACCGAATTCATGAGTAAAGGAAACTTATTAGATTACCTTCGAAATGGCAACAAAGACCAAATAAATGCCGTTGTTCTAATGTACATGGCAACACAAATAGCTAGCGGCATGAGTTACCTAGAAAGCAGAAATTTCATTCATAGAGATTTGGCGGCGAGAAATTGTTTGGTGGGGGAGAACCATTTGGTAAAAGTAGCTGATTTTGGATTAGCGCGCCTTATGAGGGATGATACATACACTGCACATGCTGGCGCTAAGTTCCCTATTAAATGGACTGCTCCAGAGGGTTTAGCTTATAATAAATTTTCTACAAAATCTGATGTCTGGGCTTTTGGAATTTTACTCTGGGAAATTGCTACTTATGGAATGTCGCCGTATCCTGGAGTTGATTTAACGGATGTGTATCACATGCTCGAGAAGGTAACATTAAATATATATATATATATATATATATATATATATATATATATATATATATATATATATATATTTATATATATATATATATATATATATATATATATATATATATATTATTATTTTTTTAAATTTATTTATTTATTTGTCTTGACCTTTATTCGTCATAGCCACCATCAAACATTTTTTTTACATATTTCACATTTAAATAATTCTCTAATTAATTTTGAATCACTTAACAAAAATTTAGTATTAACAGGAAAAGTTTTAACCACATCTAATATTTAACTATTAAATTTTGATCTTTCTAAACTATAATTTTTGCATTCAAATATAATATGATCCAAAGTTCCTTCTTCACCACATTGACATCTATCGTCAGATTTAATATTAATTTTGTACAGGTGAGCTGGAGTTTGACTTTTGATTCTGATTATAGTTGATATAATTTTGCGGGACTCATTTCTAAACCATCTTTTTTTAATTAAATTTGGATGTAACATATAATAATCTCTTCCTTTTAACTGACTTTTGTTAATGTAATCTTGGTTTCTCAAATTGAAGTTTAATTTTTTGATTATATTAATAATAGAACTATATTTCTAGGGATATCGAATGGAATGTCCTCCAGGCTGTCCACCGAAAATATATGAACTGATGCGTGCCTGCTGGCAGTGGTCAACAAGCGATAGACCTTCCTTTGAAGGTATACACCACGCTCTAGAACATATGTTTCAGGAATCCAGCATTACAGAAGAAGTAGAGAAAGAATTACAAGGTTCAAATCCTATAGTTGGAAGTTCTTCCTCCCAAAGTAACTATAAGAAACCTCTGACTGGAAGCACTGGAAATATTCATGGAATGGTCAACGAGCAAGGTATGCTGAATATTTTATTATTAAATTAAATATATTTAAGTCATTAAAATATATTATATTATTTGTATACATCCATAGATTCGGGCACAAAATTAACCACTTTTACTGGAGGTACTACTGCTAATAAAGGAATGGTACAATTACGACGCCCAACAAATCGCAAAGGCAAACAAGCACCAGCTCCTCCGAAAAGAACTAGGTGATTTATTGGAAATAGTAACATTATTTATTAATTTATCTTCATGTGAATAATTTTAAATTTGTTTGTACAGTCTACTTTCGTCATGTAGTTCTTTTCGAGATAGTTCGTATGCTGCCGAATCTCCAGATGGATCTGGTACACCAGTTATTGAAGATGGAAATGATATAAATGGTATTAATAATATGTTTAAAGGTACAGATTAATGAAATACAGAATACCATGCACGTAAACTAATAATCATAATCTTAAAATGACTAAACCTTAACGCCTTAAGAGGAGTACTTAAGCTGTAGATCTGCTTTATTCTCTGACTGAATTCTGTCGGTTTGAGTACGTCGATCTGCTTTATTCTCTGACTGAATTCTGTCGGTTTGAGTACGTCTTCTAACATATCTTCTTTACTAAGTAGAAGCATATTCAAGCAAGTTTTAGCATGGAATCTGTTTTAATTAATATTTAACCTATTGATTATTATACATGACTCTTATAGTTTTACTATGTTTACTTTAATTTTTTATTTTTTCGAAAGGGATAACAAGAGAGCTACAAAATTTAGCAACTAGTAATAGAGGTGATAGTGAAAGTGAACTTCAAGAACAAACCCCAGATACAGATGATTCTGGAGCCCACTCCTACCCACCGCAAGGAACATCCTCATTTAAAAGGGCTCCAGTAATGGGTCACAGAGGACTTGAACAACGAGGAAAGAAAGCTAGAACATATCCAGCCAAAGATAATGAACAAAAGGTTGTGCAAGTAGCAGCATTGGAAGTTCAAAATGTAAAGCGAGCCATTAACAGGTATGGTACGCTTCCAAAAGGTGCTCGAATTGGAGCTTACTTGGAGTCACTTCGTCAAAGTGGTTTATCATCCAGTGGTGAACAAAATA
Source organism: Panorpa germanica (assembly GCA_963678705.1). Taxonomy (NCBI): domain Eukaryota; kingdom Metazoa; phylum Arthropoda; class Insecta; order Mecoptera; family Panorpidae; genus Panorpa; species Panorpa germanica. The sequence continues at coordinate 9,873,944 of OY783218.1, forward strand.
CATCAACTACTGTAACCACAACAACTGCTGGTAATGCAGACGGTCAAGGAAGCGCTGATTCTGTTAGTAGGTCACTCTCACCGAGAACTAATATTAGAACACAACCACAAATGATACGAAGTAACTCTTCCAGTGGAGTTACGAGTACCGGGTTTCACGGACATGCTCCGCCATCTCCGACAGCTGTAAAACTTCAAAGAAATAGAACGGGACCAATTAGAAGTAACACTGATGGCGGTAGCAGTTTGAGAACCTTTAGATCAGGTATGATAAATAGATAAATAGAAAACTTAATCAATATTTTCTCTTTTAGTAAATATTAATATGTGCTTTTAACAGGTTCTGCCAATACTTCTACGTTCCGCGGTGGTAGTCCTAGTAGAACTTTACAACCAACGCTTGCAGATCTTGAATTTCCACCTCCACCAACTGATCTTCCACCTCCTCCTGAAGAATTTGATATCATATGTGATACAAGTGAACTGCCTCCACCAGTAGGCTCGTCTCCTAGTGTAGAACATAAAAAGACCAGACCCTCAGTATTAGAAAACGATACTAATGATGTAAGTAATACAGCCCCTTCGGTTGAAGAAGCCAGTTCGAGATTTGGAGTCAGTTTGAGGCGAAGAGAACCATCAACTGATTCATGTAGTAGTGCAAAATCAGCATCAGCTGAAAAAACAGGAGCATCTAAGGAACGTCCTCCAAGTCCTCCTAAATCGAGTCTTAGTTTAACATCCCCTAGTCAAGAAACAAAGAGCCCGATATCAGCTGCTAGTGACGTACCAAATATAGGTTCTCCTATTGAACAGCTTCCTACCCCTCCTCCTTTGCCAGAACCTATATTTGTCGTAGAGAGAGATATTTTAGATGAAGATGATAAAAACAGACTATTTAAAAGTGCACCAGGTGTCAAAGAAATGATGGAATTGAAATTAGTAGCTGAGATTAGAGAACGAGCAGATCAAAAGACTAAAGTGATAAAAGAATCTCCACCAAAAAGTATTTGTACACTAGGTGATCCCGTGTCACAATTAGTGTCCGAATTAGCAGAAAGTTTGAATTTAGAAAAGAGAACCGAGGATGACAGCAAGGGATCGGATGGACGCGAATCAATGTCTCCTGTAGATTTGAAAGCTGGTTTGAGAAAAACATCTACTCAAACTGGTTCCCTTCCGCCTAAACCTGAAAATGGCGGAAATGCTTTTAAGGCTCAGTTGAAAAAGGTTGATCCTTCAAAACGCATAACCGTAAATAAGGAAGATACAAATAATCATTCAGGACCTATCATTGATTTTAAGTCTAGGCTAAGAAAAGTTGACAATAACAGTAACTCTGATAGAAAAATCGAGGAGTGTGTTGACAATGAAGAATTTATTAAAGAAGGACGACGGAATAGCACCGAAGATGAATCTAAAGATCCGCAGGATGATAAAAAGCGAGAAAGCAATGCTAGTTTAGATGGAAATTCATTGAAAGTGGAAGATCCTGATGACAAAAGACGTAGTACTGGGTCAATAAGTAGTTTGAAAAAACTTTGGGAATCAAAAGAAACTTCGTCAGAAATATCTAATACGCAGTTGAGTCCGAAATTAGCTCTAAAGAATAAAAATGAAGCAGCAAGACTGGAAGAAGATGTTTCATCAAAGTCTGATCCTGATAATGAAAATTATTTGGAAGATAATATTAATCCAATGACTAGAAGTTTGAATGCTAAATCAAGTGGTGAGCGTAGAGTATGGCCTCCTGTTGCTGATGAGAAGCCGGTGGTACCGGTAAAACCATTAGTAAAAGCAATTAAACCGGTTATTTCCGGTACCAAACTACCGGCTGCGATATATGCAACTCCAATTGCATCTAAACCTGCTGTGCTTGCAAAACCTGTCCTTGAAACCAAAGTAGAGACTAATGATAATTCTAAAGGAACCAGGGAAAATATTTTAGAGATCGCTCAAGCTCTGGAATCGAGTTTAACGACTATTAGAGCGACTCAAAGTGTAAGTTCGTCGTCGTGGCTTCAATTGTCTGATAAATTAGGATTGTTTCATAGTTCTTGCGCAAGTTACGGAGAAAATATTATTCCTCCACATACTAGGTTTCACTTTAGAGAGTTGTTAACTAAACTTGAAACACAAGCTAGGAGTTTAAGGTCTGCCGGCACACGGAATATTACTGAGAACGCTAGATTGTTGAATGACGTGACTAACACTATTAAGGATGTCGTTAACGCGGTGCAGAGATAGATGTTTTTATACTTTTATTATGAAAACTGTGCACTGCACGTTGCTCTCTTGAATGTATGGATAAAATATGGAGTGGTATTATTTTTTGTAATGTTACTTTTAAAATTGAGATTATCGCAAGTAATTAAGGTATATATTTTATATATATAAGCGACTACTGTATTTGATGTATATTTTTTAATTAAATTAATTTAAAAATGAGAACTTTATAATCAAGTAAATATAATTTTAAAGAAAAAACAAATCAAATTTAAAAACGAACATATTTTTATTACGATAATGGTATGTTTTATAGTTTAATTGAACTTTAATTTTTGTGTGTGAGTGTATAAAAATCATTTAGTGATTTTTTTGTATTGGAAATATATGTTGCATGTAGTTTTTCCCGAATATCAAAGAATTTCTCATTTTTAGTAAAATTTTAAACATAAAACTTTACTAAAAATATTTGATAATTTTTTGAATTCTTTTAAAATGCTCAATGGTACATTACGACTGAATTTTAATTAAAAATAATGAGCGAAATTATTTTACACAGAATATAAACAATTAAAATATATAAAAATATACAATTATTAAATTGTAATCGTGTATAATGATAATTATTAAGAGTCGAGTGTTATTCTTATTAATTAGTTGATTTTAAAATTTTACACTTTGTTCCTAGATCTTAATTATAATTTTAGGTGATGAAACTATTTTAAAGACTTCGAATCTTAACATCTGTGCCACCGATAACAAATAACATCGAGAGTGTCTTGATCAGGATTAGTTGACTGATAATTCTAGCCTACAGGTTTGAGTATTTTTAAATAATTTACTTTTTATTTTAATTAAAGAGCCTCTCATATTAGAATCGACATTTGCAACATTCTTGTTTTTCAGTAGGGTATATTTGACTTTATCATAATTAAAAGTTTCTACTTTAATGTTTATCAATACATCACGCTACTGCAAAAGTCGGATGTCGCAAGTAGTCGGTTCTAGTGCGAGTGAGTGAATACTTGCTTATCAAATTAACAATTTTATATAACTGTAATTTATTAAAAATTAATAATAGCTGCTCGACTCTTAGTTTACTAAGTCTAGTCTTAAAGAAAAATAATACATTTAATAATAATATTATATTTGTATCGCAGAAAAAATGAAAAAAATTTAACACTTGAAATAACATTATTACAGTACTGAAAAATATTTGATAGAATTGTAAAAGAAAAGAATAATTTTAAGGTATTAAGTAATTATTTAGATTACGTGTATATTTAAATAAAAAATACAATTTTAATTTAATAATTAATTATTTTAAATCATGGACTTTTAAATAATTTTTATTATTTAAGGTTAATACATCCAAAGATATATAAACAAACAAAAAAATCGAAAAAGTTGAATTTTAATTATTTGTTTTAATTTACATATTATTGAGAATTAGTAAGAAGCATCTAAGAATAAAATAAATTAAAAACACTTTATGAATTTTCATTGACAGAACTCTCGAGCTACTGATGAGATTTTGTTGTTTTAAGGTGGTTCAATAGTAAATCCACTCTTTTACAGAATTTGATAAAATTAAAATATGATATTAATATAAGTGCCCTTAATTTAGTTGCAAAGTTTCAAAGTTTTGATTTAGAAAAAATAATGTAAAGTTTAAAATTGAAATTTTTTAAAACAGCGTACACGTATTGAAGGTAGCTATCGCAACTTGGCAACGTAGTATGACATTATGCTTGTCGCGCGTTGGCATAGATAAAATGGTTTCGTTGCAGTGTACAGTGTTGCCATATTTCTTAACAATGTGATTGTATTTAGTTTCTTATGTATAAAAAAGCTGTACTAATATATATATTAATACATGTAGTATTGAGTACAGTCTTCAAGAAAAGTGAAGCATTATCCTATAGAAATGTACGTATCGTTTGTACTTAATGTCCCACTATACTTTTGCCTACTTTTGTCTCTAGTAAACTTTCTTAAACCAGTTTTTATCAGCCTTTGAGTGGGATTAATATTATGATCTGCTGCTATCGGAATTGGATTTTAGTTAATCTCTGTTATAGGACCAATAATATGTAAATTAAAATTTGAATATAATTATTTTTGGTAATTAATTGTAACTCCGTGCAATTTTGAAAATAATAATAAATACAAATAAACAAAAACATAGTCAGTCAATCACTCACAACGATTTCTGAATTTAAGAAATATTAAAATTATATATTTTTATATTAAAAATATATAATTTTATATTTGAATAAATAAAATTTTGAAATATTTATAAAAAACAAGTAATTATTAAAACTGTAATTCCATATTCGCATAGTTTTATTTAGATGGTAAATGAAACTTGGACCATGTGTAATTATATCAAAATCATACCATTTTTGACCATGTTAAATTTAAATAAATTTTTTTTATTTGCAAAATTTATAAATTATTTATTTCTTTTTATATGATATTAAATTTAATAAAAATTTGTCGTATTCTTTAATTTAAAACGTAATCAATCTAGGTAAGTATTTTCGGATATGCATAGAGAATATAGATGTCTCTACTTCATCTATTCCAATTTAACAAAATACAGCAAAAATTAGTTTGGTTTTATTTATTATCTTAATTAATGACAAATTTTTAATAAATTTAATATCATATAAAAAATTATTGTAAAATTGATATTAATGAAAAATACAATAATAATAAAATGTAGTTATATAAATAAAAAAAAATAGTATTCTTTTATTTTTATTTATGTATTATAAATTTTATATACAAAGTATAATTATTATAATATCACTGTTTTAAGTTATTGAGAAGATTCTTCTGCTGGAGATTCTTCAGTTCCTTCTTCATCTCTGTAAAATAAATTTAACAAAACTTGTTAAAATTTAAAACTTTCATATAGCTTACAATATTTTAAACCAATAGCTTTTTGAATATAACATTTCGAACCGTTACAAGAAATGGATCCAGATAAAAATACTTACGTGTTTTGGTGTGGGTATTTAATTGTCTTTGCTCCTAAGATTTTAGAAACTGGTACAGGAAAACTAAAATGTGGTCCTTCGTTGTCATATTTTTCATCTGGATAATTGGTGATTTCCTCTCTGTTATTCTTCTTCTTATCGTCATTGCTGCTGAGTCTATCGGTACCTCTAATCATGCGTTTATGTTTCAAGGTCTTCGACTCTGTTGGTAATTCAGCAACAGCTTTATCTTCAGCCTTTTTTACGGTAGCATCTTCCTTAATAACTGGACGACTTGAAGGTATCTTTGCCTCTTCAACTGTTACTTTTGTATCTTCCTTTTTAGTTTCTGCAGCTTCAACTTTTGGTGGTGTATTTCTTACAGGTCGTTTAATTTCATCAATTGTCACTTTAGGTTGTTCAATTTCTGGTTTCTTTTCCGCTACTTCTTCTTTAACAACCTGATGACCAGAGGCATGTTGAGGTTCTGCTAGTGCAGGTTTAGGTTTTTCTACATCGTTTGCTGGAACATTTCTTGATGGACGTTTTACTTCTTCATTTGTTGATTTAGGTTTATCGCATTTCTTGACCAACAAAGGAGCATCAACAATAGGCTTATCTTGTTCAGTTTTTGGACTATCCTCCACTTTTGCTGGAGTACTTCTTGAAGGACGAGCTTGTTCTACCTTTTCTGTTGCATCTTTCTGCTCTGCAGTAATTTTCTTATCTTCGGTTTCTTCTTTATGTGCTCCAAACTTGGTTGACCCCCTGGATAACAACAATTTTGGTTTATCTTCTTTTACTTCCTCTGGAGCAATTGGTTTTGTTTCTTCACTAGTTTTCTTTTCTTCTTTAACGCTTTCAGCATCACGTGCCAAACGTGGTTTGTCTTCGGCAACTGTCTTAGTTTCAGCTGGTTTTACAGCATCTGTAGCTTTAGCTTCCTTTGGTAGTTGCTCTACTTCCGTGGTTGGAACTGCCACAGAAAGAGGAGTCCCACTTTCACGGTGCCAGTCTGCAGACTTGACATCAGCGACTGGAGTTACCAGGATAGTTGCCTCTGATGTTGGTGGGGGTGGATCGACAATTACGTCAGGATTGATTGGAGATGGTCTAGTTAGTTGATGGCTTTGACGCACTGGCCTTGTTTCGATGAGTTCTTTGTTGTTATGTACCACGTGAGATCCAGGTTGAAGTTTCAGGATATCCGCAGATGTTGCTACAAGTGGTATGGTGTCATCGATTGGCGCTGCAAAGATGGCCGCCAAAGACAGACTGCACGCCAAGAAATGTAGCTGAAAAGATAAAAGTTATTGACCTGTAGTGTCATAAAACGTTGAACAAATATTTATTCAATCGTAAGTATTCTTTGACAGCTTGTACTTACAGCTAGTTTCATTTTAACTCTAGTAATGTTGATAAAACGACAATCAAACAGAAACTGATGTTCTGCAAGAAGTCAATTAGTTTATATACGATCTTGTAACAACGGACCTTTGTAAAGTGTTCTGGGGACACGTAATTACGTGATAGGTGTTAATGACCGCTAATTGTTTGACAAATAATTGTTTTTTCAATGTCAAAAGTGAAAAATATATTCACTCTGGTAAAAGTTTTTTATTAATTAGAGATGATTTTTGTTTATTTTTTATTATCTAAGAGATTGTTTGAACTTTTTAGAATATTTATTGGTAATTTAGTTTATTAGTTAGTTAGCAGAGGTGAATTGGTTTGGGGTACACATACATATCAAGCAAAATTATTTTGTGAAGTGTCACTATGTCAATTCGTTTGCTCAATTCAATTTGAACTCTTTGCGAATCGTCGAATTGATTGAAGTTGAATTTACTTTGTGATTTACCGGGTACCTTTCACCGTTTAATTTTAGAGGGAACTACATTTTAACAAAGTTATAAGTTAGCATACTAAGGGCCCACTTTCAATAGTTAGTTAATAAACGACAGTTTTGCTACAGTTATGTTCAAAATCAGCCTAATGTTTATCGGCATCGGAGAAAGTTACAAAACAGACACCTACTAATGCAATGGGCTTGTGTCCTCATTTTTTAGTGGTCGATTTTTCAATTGTTGATTGAAATTGATGTTAATAAATGTGTATTGGCGTGTCTATTTTATTAAATATCTAAATATTGACGGAGATATAGCAATTAAAAATTTGAATTGTAGTTTTAGCGCTAGAAATGGTCGCCCATATTTGTATGACATGAAATGCATTTTTACGTCAGTTATTTGTTGAGTAGGTCAGTGTTGTGGTAATGTTTTGTAGCTGTTGGTACTCAAACAATCCAGTCAAGTCAAAGAATAATAAGTTTTTACTTTATTTAACCCTGTTAAGGCAGACATAATATTGAAATTTTATTGTTCCTTGAAATAACTGTAAATAATATTTGATATTTTGATATATAAATACATATAGCAGAGATTTATGATCTGTAAGGTTGGTAACCTTACACAAGGATTGTGATGTCACATGCATTTGGAGTTTGTACAACGTTGAATCCCTTTAATAATTAAAGAGACAAAATGACTTTTTTAATTGTTAATATCTCCTAACATATAAGGAGTTATTAAAAAATAATTGAACATTTGAGGTTCTAGTAACCCACTTTATTAATATATAGTACACTTTTATAGAAATTAAGACATAGGACACAAGCCCATTGCAGATGGTTTGCGTCTTCTCTTTACTTAAAATACGATATTCTTTAAATTTTAATTAATTAAAAATTAGTAAACATATAAAATAACCCACTAACCTTTATATATTATATAAAACCACCATGCAACATTTTTATATTATTTTTAAAATTGCAAAAACTTTTACCTAATTCTTTTTCGTAATTTTTTTCTAGATATGCTAATTTAAGCGCAAATATTGCTGCTATATTTTTTTAAACACTACCTGTCGACGTTGCGTATAATTTGCTTAATTTAATTTGTTTAATTAACATAATATTTATGCTGTACACTTAAAGAGTTGACATTTTAAAATAATGTTTATTTAAAAAATACTTAAAATTTTGTTTGTTTATGTTTTTACTTTTTTATGTTAATAATGTTGTAGTGTAAGACCAAATATTAGTATGTAAAGAAGCCTATTAATATTTTACGTTCATTTTATGTAATTTGTTTGTAAATACATAAAGGAACATTTTAAATACAAGACAAGTTCTGTCACAGTGAATGTTTTGTACAGGGAGGTAATTTATCACAAGGTATTATTTATATACAATAAATACGTAATCTTCAGAATGCTTTGAGACTTGTAGGCCATCCTATATTACCAGATGCCCTTTGATTTTGAGAGCTCCTTGACGTCGCGCAGACGCGGGCGTCTATTTCGACGTCACGACGTTATTCGATTCAGGCGTCCGGTGCTCTGCTAGGTTGTTGTATGCTTCAACATATGAATGACGTTTAGAACATATGTTTCCAATTATTTACTTTCTTTATGGTTAATAAAATAATTTAAATGTTAATATAAATTGAAGTAAAATTTGTGATGAAATTTGCAGAACATCTTAGTGCCCACATCACGCCGGAATGGAGGAAGCAGTACATCAAATACGAGGTCTGTGTTGTCAATGTGTGTAGGTGTGGGTTTGTTTGTTGTGTTTGTGTATGTGCTGTGTGTTTATAAAATTTAAGAGAAATTTGTTAATTCGTTTTTATGTTATTTGCATTCGATGACAATGAAATTGTAAGGCTTTATTGAGACTAGATCATAAAATGACATTTTCAGAATTAACAGAATTCGAAAACTTTTTCTTTGCTTGGTTAAAGTCATAATCCAGTAAACAATTTGGTGAAGTGTCCTATTTAGTGACGTTTCTATCACTATTTCACTTCAATTATAGTTTGCATCAACTTTATTTTATTTGTATTCCGACATGTGGAGTAATTTCGCCATTTGTAGCCGATAAAGTGGGCATTTTATATGAAAGACTGTGAGAAACTGACGCATCTTCAATAAGATGTCAAATTTAGGCTGTTTTCACATTGGAACAGATTAATACGATGCCAGATATGAACGACTATTGTCACTATATTCACATTAGCACACTTTATTATGAGTGAAAGTTTCTAATTTAATGTTTATAAATACACACTGTATTGAAAGAGTTAAAAGTACATATTTTATATATGTCAGTTTTCCTTAGCATTAGCATTTCAATTAACTCTCATGATAATCTAATAAGCCTTAAAATCTTAGTTTCAAGCTAAATTAATACCTTTCAGATTAAATACAACATAGTACGTTTAGTTAACAACATTTTATCTACATTTGAGGTTATAAACACTATTACTTTTTTCTAGTATAATTTGTATATTCCAAATCACGATAGTTCGGCGGCGACTTATACTTAAATGAGGTTATAAGAGCGGTATAAATCTATAATACGATAATGAATTTTATCTTATTCGTGTCTATATACATTATAGAAAAATAAGTGAGTCAGTGCTATTTAGTTATATCGACAATTTATACCCCACAACTTGTTTTAAGTATGAGTCGCCGCCGAACTCTCGTAATTTGAACTATACTACAAGATATTGTTTCCGTGCCTATTTCCTTTAAACATTTGATACAGTGCAGTTATTTTGTTCAATTGCAATGCTTTATTGAAAGTGCATGCTTTATTGAAAGTGCATGTATTGGGAGATTAAAAAATGCAAACACCATTTTTAAAAGGTAATATTATATAGAAGCTTATTATATTATTTTATTGTATTGTGACATTCTTACTATTTACGAGGTCCAAAGCGTATAGTCCAATCTACAACTTCACATTATAAATTGCAAACTTTTGTCGCTTCTTTTTTGTGTGTTAAAAATTCGTTCTCAAGTTTTCTTTCAACTTCATACCGAATATTTGATTTTTCATTCTTTCGATTTCTTTGTGATAATGAAGTTGAATCATCTATTTCAGGAGATGAAGGCGATGCTCTACAACGCCGTGGAGCAGTCTCCATCTGCGGAGGTGGTGGATCCTGATATACTTAAACGATATTTTACGAAATTCGACGAACAATTCTTCCACTATTGTTACAAGGAATTAGAAAAGATCAATACGTTTTTTTCAGGTGCATTTATTTATAAATTCGTAGATATAGCATATGAACATAATATAAAATAAGTGCTCTGAAACATGTTGCACGACACAAAAAACGTTGCTTATGGGGAAATTTAAATTTTAAATAAAATAGCGCAATATTTTTATATCTCTCTCATTATCCATAATACGATCCCTAATAGTAAAGAAAAGGAAATAGAATAAGCTTGTGTCCTCATTTTTTAGTGGTCTATTTTTCAATTGTTGATTGAAATTGATGTTAATAAATGTGTATTGGCGTGTCTATTTTATTAAATATCTAAATGTTGACGGAGATATAGCAATTAAAAGTTTGGATTGTAGTTTTAGCGCTAGAAATGGTCGGCCATATTTGTATGATGTGAAATGCATTTTAACGTCAGTTATTTGTTGAGTACGTCAGTGCTGTGGTAATGTTTTGCAGCTGTTGGTAGTCAAATAATCAAGTCAAGTCAAAGAATAATAGGTTTCTATTTTATTTAACCCTGCTAAGGCAGACATAATATTGAAATTTTATTGTTCCTTGAAATAGCTGTAAATAATATTTGATATTTTGATATATAAATACATATAGCAGAGATTTATGTTCTGTAAGGTTGGTAACCTTACATAAGGATTGTGATGTCACATGCACTTGGAATGTGTACAACGTTGAATCCCTTTGATAATTAAAGAGACAAAATGACTTTTTTAATTGTTAATATCTCTTAACCTATAAGGAGTTATTAAAAAATAATTGAACATTTGAGGTTCTAGTAACGCACTTTATCAATATATAGTACACTTTGATAGAAATTAAGACATAGGACACAAGCCCATTTAATTAATTCGCCACAGAATATGTTGAAGTGTATCTGATACGTAAAAATTACTTTCAAACAAAAGTATCATAAATAATTCACATTTACAGAAAAGTTGGCAGAAGCCACAAGAAAATACGCGAATCTGACCAGCGACCTCCGTGAAGCGATTGAAGATGCGAGGGGAGCTAATGATAACTTCTGGAAATCAAGAAGAAAACTATTACACAAGCAAAATGTACCCCATCGAAAAATTCAAGAACTGAAGCTGGCGTTCAGCGAGTTTTATCTAAGTCTAGTTCTTTTACAAAATTATCAAAATCTTAATTTCATGGGATTTAGAAAAATTCTTAAAAAACATGACAAGGTTTGTTTGAAAATTTTTATTTAATAATTTTTAAAAATTTGAAATTTATTAGACCATTTATATTTCTGTAGTTACTACACGTGGACGCTGGTATGCGATGGCAACAAGAGAAAGTGGAGCTATCTCACTTCCACGTCAACAAAGTAAGTGAATTTAGAATGAGAAAGATGCTATAAATGTGTGTTTATATGGACATTACCTCTTCTAACAAAATAAAGCATATTTCACATATTTTCATAAGTTATTAGGATATTTCCAGGTTGATATTAGAAACAGAAGGAGCCGTAACACGAGAATTGGAAGGCGGTGACCGTGCGAAAGCTATGAAACGTTTGAGAGTTCCGCCGCTAGGGGAGCAACAAAACATCTGGACAACTTTTAAAGTTGGATTCTTTGCTGGAGCTCTAGTTGTCTTGGCCGTATCTGTGATTATATCAGGTCTGCAAAATAACTCCACATTTTCTACACTTACACCATAAATATTAATCAGTTTTCATGCAATAGGTATTTTTCACCATGGGCGAGACGACTGGCGAATTGTTTTTCGTTTATATCGAGGACCATTTCTTCTAATCGAATTCTTATTTCTTTGGGCCATTAATGTTTACGGATGGAGATCTTCTGGAGTCAATCATGTGCTAATTTTTGAGTTAAATCCAAGAAGTCATCTGTCAGAGCAACATATTATGGAAATTGCTGCAGTTTTTGGAGTTGTCTGGGCCCTGAGGTATCTAATAAATAAAATATATTACATAGAAAAGTGTATTTTGATTTACTATATACATATTTTTTTATTTATTAATTTATTTTGTGTGTCGTTGACTTTACATTCTTTCAATATTACATCTCTTTGCAAACCTAAACTTAAAATTATTCTAACATTTTTAATAATTCCAACAGAAATGTTTGAATTTTATACTCTTGTTCCTATATTTTCTTGCTCCTTACTCCTCATTGTTTCTCTACCTTTACTATTTCTTCTTGACTCTCTTCCTTTACTATTTTATTATTGTCTCTATCTCCGTCATCCACCCCTTGTTCTTATCTCCTTTCCGCAAATCCCCTATTTTCTGAACTGAAGTTTAACTGTTTCCTCGCTACTTCTTTCTTTCTCCAGCTTCCCTTCACTGCCTCTTTTAGTACTTCCTCTCCCTTTATGTTCCCCATGCATACCAGATACGAGATTATTTATTGTCCTGTTTTACTTTCCTCTTTTCTATTTCCGCCATCCCTTTAATAGCTGCCCAATATTCATCTCGCTCACTACTTTTTCCTGACAATCAAACTTAATGTGCTCCAGTGTTTCAATCTCCGTTCCACACACTCTACACATTATTTTCTCTCTACTTTCCCAGTATCTGTTTCCTTTCTCCTTATTTCCCAATCTAAACCTCGCAATTCTTCTCATGTTTTTTGTGTCTTTTTCTATTAAGTACTGTGGTATATCTCTCTCCAAAATCCTCTTATATCTTGTGTTGTAATTGCTTTTCTCAATTTTTTCCATTCTTTCCTGTGGCTGTATCTCCTTATCCCTTCTCCTTAGCTCCTCTTCCACACTTGCGCCACTTACTATATTAATAATTTTGTTTCAGCGTTCTCTGCTTCCTCTACAGTCCTTCTTTGGGAGTCCCTGCGTATGCACATCCATTATTTCTCCATGTTTTAATGGTGGCATTTTTAGTAAACCCGTTTAAAGTATTTAGATATGAAGCAAGATTTTGGGCGCTAAAAGTTCTGGTAAATATTAAAATTCATTACGATTCTTTCTGATGAGTTTTAATTAAATAATGATTTTCAGGGCAGAATTTTCCTTTCACCATTTTTCTACGTCAGCTTTGCTGATTTTTGGGTAGCTGATCAAATAAATAGTATTGTAACAGTTTTTACAGATTTGCAATATTTATTTTGTTTCTACGCTAGAATTGATAACTGGCAAGAAGCTAAAGGTTTGTTTCTTGACTAAATTATCATTTACAAAGTAACCTATTGTTCTTTTAATAATCAAGAAAATGTTTATTGTGTTTCAGATGCTAGTATTTGTTTTGAGAATTCGTACTTTATCAGACCCATTGTTGCATCCTTGCCTGCTTGGTTTCGCCTTGCGCAATGCTTACGTCGGTACAGAGACACCAAAGAAGCGTTTCCACATCTTGCGAATGCTGCTAAATATTCCACAACGTTCTTTGTTTTACTATTTGCAACACTGTATTTAAAATATGCAGGTAATTTAAACGACAAATAAACTTATGAAAGAAAAGAACTGTAATGTTTCTATTAAACGACTAATTATTGTAATTTGTTACAGAAACAAATAAGAACACACTAGAGAACCCTTGGTTTTACGCCTGGATTACAGCATCTGCTATATCATCTTGCTATACATATGCATGGGACATTAAAATGGATTGGGGTTTATTCGACCCTAAAGCAACTGACTACCCGCTACTTCGAGAAGAAATTGTGTATCCATCGATGGTGAAGAATAAAAATAATCTGTCATACTGCTAATAATGTTTTCTATATATATTTTTTCATTTCTTCCAGGGATTCTATTATTTTGCGATTGTCGAGGACTTCCTGCTTAGATTTGCGTGGGTATTATCAATGTCTTTAACTGAGATGGGGTATATTCATGCTGATCTAATGGTAACCATACTGGCACCAATTGAAGTATTCAGGTAGTGAAGTTATTTACTGTAAAATAATGAAATCAATTATGTACTAATAATTGCATATTTTTCAGGCGTTTTATGTGGAATTTTTTCCGATTAGAAAACGAACATTTAAATAATTGTGGTAAATTTCGGGCTGTCAGAGATATTTCTGTAGCTCCTCTTGAGTCGACAGATCAAATAACTATCTTAAGGATGATGGATCAAGAAGACGGTGTAACAAATAGACATCCTGCACCAAGGAATAATAATAAGAAACAGAGACTTCCCCTGAGGGCTCTACTAAATGCTGAATCTACTGATGAACTCGATTCATAAATTATAAATAGTTTTAATAACAATATTTACAATTTTTACTGTTGCAATAAATGACCAAAATCTACAATTTGTCATAGCTATATTTAGACCAATTTGTTCCAAACCTTAAAAGTGTTCCAATATATATATTTCTGATTAAGCACAAGAATGTAGATGAAGTTACTTATTCTAAATTGTCGTATTTTCAATGTTTACCCAGTCTTGTATAAATACTCGTAGATTCAAATAATAATTCTCCTGTGTCATTTGTATTTTCATTTTAATAAATTCAATCGTGATGTGTAAGGGTAGAAGTATTGATTTTTATGCAGGCGTCCTTTTCAATAGAAAAGGTAACAAATACATTGGACTACAGAATGCGTAAACTATTTTCAGTACAGTAATGGGTATTTCTCTTAAGCTCAAATTTGGCATCTAATTACTTTTTAATTAGTCTGATTGTTATAGACGATGTTAGAAATTAAATGTGCAATATGCCTAGACAAAATAATTATATAAAGAACAGATAGTACAAATAAAATCTGTTTTTGATATGGGTAAAACAAATTACATAATTTTGATTGTTGGAGCTTTGTTATAGAAAATAGAAATAAAAAAAACAAAGAGAGTCTATTGTATGTTGCAGTTTCATATATTTATGTTAGTTGATACAAAACAAATTATATTAAGGTTGTTCATGTATATTTACAGCATAAACAGAATATAAATTTAAGTATAAAATTAATTTGTATTTTTTTTTATTATCTTTTATCTTTATTCACTTCTTATGCAGTTCCTAATGGGTTTCCAACCCATGGGTACTTGGCTGGACATGTAACAGCGCATGAGGTCATCCAGAGAGGCCACTCAACCTGGAAGTAACATAAACGTTAAGATATTTTGAACATTGAGCATTGTTCTATCAACGACAAGACTTTGTTTTAAATTTGTAGTAATATTTAAAGACATTTACCCCGTCTCTCAAGAGCTCGCAAGCTTTTTTAGTACAGCTGGGTGTCTTAATTTGGCTACATCCTGAGGTCCAGCTTGATGAGTCAATTGAGCTCAGAGGAACTGGGTTCCTGACCCATTCGACAACGCGTCCAACAGGAACCTACGAATAAAAATTAATAGATTTATAATTCACATCCTTTGATTTGTAAATATCTCAGTTTTGCTCACTTACAATATAAACATCAGGTAAACTTTGTAGGTATGTGACAAATTGTTTGTAAGCTTCCAATCTAGCAGCCTCGGAGAACCAAGCGGAGTGGACGAAGAAGCCAAATGGAGCCTTGTTTCCTTTGTAGTGGCGGTTGAAGTTATCCTTCATGAAGTCGAGGAGTCCTTCTACGTCAGCTGGGCTAGAACGTTATAAACTTTATAAGTCATGAAATGTTATAATTATTATTTTTGTCATAAAAGAGTTGCTCACAGTAGTTCATATAAAATTTCACTGTTATCTACAAATAGTGAAACCATTTCACCTTCTAAAACGAAATTTGCGGGATACTTACATATTGACACATGCATCAACCATGGAGCAGATAATATTCTTCTGATCATACCAGTTGATCATAGGAACAACCCATTTTCCTGGGTGACTCTTTGTTGGGCATGGAGGAATGCTACAATCCTGAGGGGATGGCTCATCAAGAGTGTAGGGCCACAGACCTGGGTTCATGTAGGTTTGAGTGGGCCAAGAGCAATCGTATTGGAAACCATATTTAGTCTTCATTTCAAATTGATTGTCTCCAGCCATTTGAAGGAAGGGCATGCGAAGTCCAGTGATGTCTTCTTTTGGAATGTTTGCAAATTTATTTATAAGGTCTCTTTGTCCGTCGAATTCCAATGCGAGTTCTTCTACGCTGGCACCAGCCCAATATGGTAAATCAGTTCTGTGGGAAATTGAATGAAGCGCAATCTCGTGGCCGTTAGCCCATAGCTCGTGAAGCTGGAATGAAGAAAGTTATTTATGATTCATTATAACATTTTTCGAAATTATTGGCCAAATGGCCAGGCGATGTTGCTTACAACTTATATCCTGTGAAGTTGGTATGCTAGTGCTCTTCCATTGAGCTACACTACTTTCTGAATAGTTAACACTAGACAAGATTATATATATTATTAATTGCTTTTCTGTATAATTCATTTTGTATTATTGTATTGTATTTATGTGTAATTCGTTCTGTACAAATAATAAATTATTTCATTATGTACTACTACTTAATAGATGGCGCAATCGGTTTAAGTAACTATATGCTAAATGTTTAAGCCTGAAGAGCAGGCAACTTAAATTACGTTGTTTAAAACCAGTCTTGCAGCTTTGCAAGTTATGGATATTTCTTCTAAAATATCATTTCCATATTTTTGATATATTTTTAAAGGGTTATGTCTGGAATACGTTAAATTACTATAAATTCAATAAAATGATAAACTGTTGAATTAAATTAAAAATATCTACGCTTTTGTGATTTTTATTTAACTTCTTTTAAATTAATGGACTTTTTATCTAAAAGATTAATAATTATATTTTTTAATTTTTTTGATGGGGTTATGTCCGCTACACGTTTAATTAATGAACTATGCAATTAAATTTAAAATATTTACGCATTTCTAGATTTTATGGAACTTTTTAAAATACATGTTCGCTAGGCTTTAAATTAAAGAACTGCTTGATTACATTTTAAATATCTTCGCGATTCTGACTTTTATCCGACCTTTTTTAAATTCATGGACTTTTTTTTCTTAATTTTTTTTTTTGATTTCTTGAATTTTTTTGATGCAATTATGTTTGCTAGGCTATAAATAAAAGAACTGCTTCATTACATTTTAAATATCTTCGCGATTCTGACTTTTATGCGACCTTTATTAAATTCATGGACTTTTTTTTCTTAATTTTTTTTTTGGATTTCTTGAAATTTTTTGATGCAGTTATGTTCGCTAGGCTATAAATTAAAGAACTGCTTCATTACATTTTAAATATCTCCGCGATTCTGACTTTTATGTGAACTTTTTTAAATTTATGGACTTTCTTTTCTTAATTTTTTTTTTTTGATTTCTTGAAATTTTTTGATGCAGTTATGTTTGCTAGGCTATAAATTAAAGAACTGCTTCATTACATTTTAAATATCTTCGCGATTCTGACTCTTATGCGACCTTTTTTAAATTCATGGACTTTTTTTTTAAATTTTTTTTTTTGGATTTCTTGAATTTTTTTGATGCAATTATGTTTGCTAGGCTTTAAATTAAAGAACTGCTTCATTACATTTTAAATATCTCCGCGATTCTGACTTTTATGCGACCTTTTTTAAATTCATGGACTTTTTTTTCTTAATTTTTTTTTTGGATTTCTTGAAATTTTTTGATGCAGTTATGTTCGCTAGGCTATAAATTAAAGAACTGCTTCATTACATTTTAAATATCTTCGCGATTCTGACTTTTATGCGACCTTTTTTAAATTCATGGACTTTTTTTTCTTAATTTTTTTTTTTTGGATTTCTTGAATTCTTTTGATGCAATTATGTTTGCTAGGCTTTAAATTAAAGAACTGCTTCATTACATTTTAAATATCTTCGCGATTCTGACTTTTATGCGACCTTTTTTAAATTCATGGACTTTTTTTTCTTAATTTTTTTTTTGGATTTCTTGAAATTTTTTGATGCAGTTATGTTCGCTAGGCTATAAATTAAAGAACTGCTTCATTACATTTTAAATATCTCCGCGATTCTGACTTTTATACGACCTTTTTTAAATACATGGACTTTTTTTCTAAAATTTTTTTTTGGATTTCTTGATTTGTTTTGATGCAGTTATGTTCGTAATGTTTTAAATTAAAGAACTGCATCATTAGATTTTAAATATCTATGCAGAAACTCAAAAAATTGCATTGCTCTTCAAATCATAAAAGTGAACCTTTTCATCATTTTTAACAAGATTATAGTCTTCTTTCATTTAGATTTAATATATTGATATATCATAAACTAAAATGCTTATTTAAAAATGAATTATAAATTTGAAATCAGCATTCAAAATTAAGTTAAAATCCGTAATAAAATGACATATATATTTTCTTCAATTTTTATGAAAAGTAACAAGAGTATAACCTTCTTACTTTTCATAAAAATTCAAGAAAAATGTATGTCATTTTATAACGGGTTTTAACTTAATTTTCAATGCTGATTTCAAATTTATAATTCATTTTTAAATAAGTATTTCAGTTTATGATATATCAATATATTAAATCTCTTTATCAGATTAAGCAATGAAAGAAGACTATAATCTTGTTAAAAATGATGAAAAGGTTCACTTTTATGATTTTAAGAGCAATGCAATTTTTTGAGTTCCTGTGTAGATATTTAAAATCTAATGAAGCAGTTCTTTAATTTAAAACATTACGAACATAACTGCATCAAAACAAATCAAGAAATCAAAAAAAAAAATTAAGAAAAAAAAGTCCATGAATTTAAAAAAAGTCGCATAAAAGTCAGAATCGCGGAGATATTTAAAATGTAATGAAGCAGTTCTTTAATTTATAGCCTAGCGAACATAACTGCATCAAAAAATTTCAAGAAATCCAAAAAAAAAATTAACAAAAAAAAAGTCCATGAATTTAAAAAAGGTCGCATAAAAGTCAGAATCGCGAAGATATTTAAAATGTAATGAAGCAGTTCTTTAATTTAAAGCCTAGCGAACATAACTGCATCAAAAAATTTCAAAAAATCAAAAAAGAAAAATTAAGAAAAAAAAGTCCATAAATTTAAAAAAGTTCGCATAAAAGTCAGAATCGCGGAGATATTTAAAATGTAATGAAGCAGTTCTTTAATTTATAGCCTAGCGAACATAACTGCATCAAAAAATTTCAAGAAATCCAAAAAAAAAATTAAGAAAAAAAAGTCCATGAATTTAAAAAATGTCGCATAATAGTCAGAATCGCGGAGATATTTAAAATGTAATGAAGCAGTTCTTTAATTTAAAGCCTAGCGAACATAACTGCATCAAAAAATTTCAAAAAATCCAAAAAAAAAAATTAAGAAAAAAAAGTCCATAAATTTAAAAAAGTTCGCATAAAAGTCAGAATCGCGGAGATATTTAAAATGTAATGAAGCAGTTCTTTAATTTATAGCCTAGCGAACATAACTGCATCAAAAAATTTCAAGAAATCCAAAAAAAAAATTAAGAAAAAAAAGTCCATGAATTTAAAAAAGGTCGCATAAAAGTCAGAATCGCGAAGATATTTAAAATGTAATGAAGCAGTTCTTTAATTTAAAGCCTAGCAAACATAATTGCATCAAAAAAATTCAAGAAATCCAAAAAAAAAAAATTAAGAAAAAAATGTCCATGAATTTATTAAAGGTCGTATAAATGTCAGATTATCCTAAATATTTAAAATGTAATGATGCAGTTCTTTATGCTATAGGCTAACCAACATAACTGCATCAAAAAATATCAAAGAAACCTAAATTTTTTTTTTAGAAAAAATGTCCATGAATTTATAAAAGGTCGCATAAATGCTAGAGTATCGTAGATATCTAAAATGTAATTTCGCAGTTCTTCATTTTATAGTTTTACGAACATAACTGCTTCAAAATATATCAGAGAAATGTAAATAATATTTTAGAAAATACGTCCATAAAGTCGAAACGTAAAAAATTAAATTATATAAATCTATGTGTTATAGTATTAGCGTGAGGATCAGGCGCTTTGAAACGTGTTATTTTTTCTAAAACTGAATTTTATATTAGAAATAAATAATTAGATACTCACCAGAGTATAATCAGTGTATTCATGTGAGTTGTAATAGGTTGCAACAACTGGGCAACCATTGTGGTTCTTCTTTCCAGTGAAAATATCTCTGTAATATTCGATATTGATAACATTAACTGCATCGTCAAAAGTCAATGTAACAAACTGTGGGGTCTCTGCAAGTGATAAACCCCCCGGAGTGTCGGTACTGGCACAACGGCAATCCGGAAGAACACAATCTGCAGGACATCCGTCCTTCGCAGAAGGAGCAGCAAGGACCGCAGCAGCGAATAACACGATTAGGACGACAGCACGCATTCTGATGGCTGCTGAACTGACACTGTAATGCTTGAACCACCGCGATAGTTTCTTATTTATAGTGTAGTGTTCTTTCTCTATTTTTGTGATATCATATCAAGAAATAGATATTATTGTGTTTCGTGGAGATTCGTATCGGTCAGTTTAGAAAAACATGTATTTTGATTGGTTTGTTTGTTGTTGAATGACAAATATCTGAAGGATGGGATTTACACGGATAAAAATGTAACTTACAACATAAGTAGATAACTCACACTAAACACAGTTATCTTTATTTAAGGTTTATGCAACATAACAAAACTTACTTGCTATACCATAAAATAATTAACATTTTTCCCTCCATTTTTTAATGGGGGTTATTTTTATAAACCCTATAAATCAATTTAAAATATCTATGCTTTTAAAATGTCAAAATAAAAATAGTTTTTTTTTTGTTAAAAAAGTATTCATAAAAATCGCAAAAAGTATGGTGTCTTTTTCTTGATTTCTAACACAATTTTGAATGCTGATTATAGATTTGCAATTAGTTTTTATGTAAGTGTTTTGGTTAACGAGATATCAGTATATTAAAGTCGAACCGTAACAGATCCGGAAGAATAGTTTTCAATTCTGAAATCAGCATACATATATTCAAAAACATATATCACATTTAAAAAATATGAAAGCCAACAATGTATTGTTTATAATTAACACATAATACACACCCGTTGCATTGCAATGGGGCATATATCTAGTGTCGATGGTCCATTCTAACGAAATTAAATATTCGTTAATATTTACACAGAAATGAAATGGGATGGAATATTTTCCTCATCATTAGCAAAATGTTTCAAAGATTTTACTTGGAATATACTTGTACAATGTTATCTACAGAAACTTTGAACGCAGATTGTTTTACAGATTACCAAATATTATTTCGTTATTGCCGATATACGAGACAATAATCTTAAAATTATCATTGATTTAATTAAATAAAATTATTTTAAGGAATCAACAAATAAAAATTATAGTCATTGTGTGGTGCCAAATACCACGTTTCAATTTTATATCTTAAAAATTATAAAAAGTCATTTTTACGTTAAAAATATAAAACGATTATGCTGGGAGTCATGGCCCAATTTATCAGCTCTTATTTTTATTGTCTGATTTAAAACCATTTGAAATTTAGGCACTGAGCGTGTGTATACCAAATTTTCATGTATATACTTGTTTATCGACTGATGTCTTGGTAAAAACTATCAAGCAAACACAGCACTAGCAGGCTTGTAAGACAAATGTCACATTAATACACACGGAGACCTGCACAGAATGGGAAAGGGGCGCTCCAGCCCCCAAAAGTAGGAAATATGACTGGATGCAATAGATTTATTTCGCGTTAAGCCTTTTCTTAAAGCGAAAGCAATTGTGACTCCAAAAATATGAAATGGGCCTACTGTGGAAGGTAATTGTGATTGCGTACAATGTAATGTTTATGAAAAAGTACATTTCAAAGGCATCAAACGCATTGAATTTATTGAATGAAACGTAGATGAGAAAAGAAGCAAGAAAGAAGACATAGGACAGCTAGGAGTCTACAGTGAAGACAACTAGGAGTCGTTGAATACGTTTCGCGAAAACCGTAGCAGTCGTTGAATACGACTCCCTTCTCGCCCAACGTAACAATACGTTAAGACAGTGAATAAGGAACTTTTCGAATGATACCGTAAAAAATAATTGTTTGCTACAACATTACTTTCTTGAGGTGATAGAAAGAGTTTCATTATTAAATTCTACGAGAGCAGGAACAAGTAAAGACTATTTCAATTAAAAATTGTAATTTATTGAAACCATTTAATTATTGGAGAATTAAAAGTTACGGTACTTTGAAAAGAATTTAATAAGGAAAACGGTACTTTGAAAATATACTGACGAAAATTTCAAGAGTAGTTAAAATTAATTTTCTACTCAATTAGCTCGATATTATAATTATCTACTATTTGTAACTTAAATTCCTCACATTTTTTGATATAAAAATATGACTTTACTAGTAATACTAGGTAATAAATAATTAAATTAAAATAATAAAAAAAAAATAACATTTTATATTAAAATCAGTTTATTAGTTATTTATAATTAAATCAGTTTATATTTTTCGTTCAGTTCTCATAATGAAATATTTAAATATTTATATTTTCTCTCCAGTTGGATTTCCAACCCATGGGTAGACAGCGGGGCAGGCAGCAACGCAAGATGTCATCCAGCGGGACCATTCTTCCTGTAAACAGATAATTTACAAATATTAACTTAAACCCCACAACATTTTTCAAGAGATGGCTATGCAATATCAAGAAATACACTTACGTCAATTTTGTTTAATTCGCAGGATCGTGGTGTGCAGTATTCCTCTTCAATTTCACGGGTCTCTTCTGTCCAGTCAGAATTTTGAATGGAGCTCAGAGGAATTGGGTTTCTTACCCATTCGATAACTCTTTCAACGCCAACCTAGGAAAATACGCCGAGTTAGACAAAATACTACTCCTAAGTTTTGTTTTAAGGTTAAAGTTGTTGAGGTCTTACCAGGTAGACATCAGGAAGGGTCTGGAGGTAGTCAATGAATTTAACGTAAGCCTGGAAGTGAACCAAGGGGGCAACATTGAACCAAGCAGCGTGTACGAAGTAGCCGAAGGGGGCTTTGTTTCCAAGATATTGACGGTTGAAGTTTTGCTTCATGAATTCGACGAGTCCATCGATATCCTTGGGGCTAAGCGAATAATTCAATGTTAAACAACGTTGGAATTTGGTAGGTCAATATTTTTGATATTCAGGTACTTACATATCAACGCATGCATCCATCATAGCGCAGACAACATCATTGTTATCCTTCCAGTTGATCATGGGAGCGACCCATTTTCCTGGGTGGCTCTTTGCTGGGCAAGGAGGGATGCTGCAATCCTGAGGAGATGGATGGTCGAGGGTGTAGGGCCATAGACCTGGGTCCATGTAGGTTTGGGTTGGCCAGGAGCAGTCGTAGAGAAAGTCGTCATCAGTTAACATGTCGAATTGCGTGTCACCCGCCATTTGAAGGAAAGGCATACGGATTCCGGTGATATCTGCCTGTGGAATTCTAGCGAATTTGGCGATCAGGGATCTCTGCCCAGCGAATTCTTGGGAGAGGAGGGCTTGGCTGGCCGTTGACCAATACTCAACATCGGTTGTGTGGGAAATGGAGTGAAGGGCGATTTCCTGGGCGTTGACGTAGAGTTCGTGGAGCTGGAAACATTTACAATTCAATTTGTGTTTCTATTACGTTCTATTATCCATTACGTTGACGCATGCTTTATCAGATGATAACAAAACTTTTGGTAATTAAATCTAATAACATCGAACCGTGCTGGAAAATATGTCACTTGACAATTTCTCCAGATGCTACGCCATTACTTCGAAGATATACTTTATTATTATTACTTTCGATTGACGAGATTTTTAAAAATGAATTATAAAATAATTATCAAAGATATTCTCTTACCAGGGTGTAGTCGGTGTATTCGTGGGAATTGAAGAAGGTGGCAGAAACTGGACGTCCATTAGGGTTCGTTCTGCCGTAGAGGGCGTCTCTGTAGAATTGGATGTTGCTGATGGTCACAGCATCATCGAAAGTCAGCATTACAAACTGTGGAGTTTGGTCAGGTGCCAAACCTCCAGGAATATCGACTCCAGCACATCTGCAGTCTGGAAGAACGCAGTCTTCAGGACATCCATCTCTTGCAGATGGTGCAGCGAAGACAGCGGCGACGAACAGTGCAATTAGAACAACGGTACGCATATTTGTTGTTACAGATCTGCTAATTCAATTAATTGCTCTTGTTCGAGTTCTGTGTTATTTATACTGGTTTTTTATCTTTTATTTTATGATAGCTTATCAAAAAATCAAAATTTAGGACAACGCAATGAGAGATAATGGACACTGTTGACTAAATTGTTTTTAAGAACGCGTGCAAGAAGATTGTAAATTGAGACAAGAGTACAAATAAACTGAAACAGGTTTGTGGATATGACCATAGTCATTCACAAGACCACTTATTATTTTTCTTCTTTTAAAATTGCTTTTTGTAAAAAAAAAAAATAGTTATAGTTTCGAAAATGTTCATTCTTCTGATACTACGGATACAGGTGGGAATTTTCCTTAGAAAAAAAGAGGCCTATCATATTCAGGGGCACTTATGTGCGGTGCACAATAAGCACACAAGCACGACCTGGACCTAGGCATTCGCCCAAACTTTGATAGAAGAGTACAACACTCAGATTCCATTCTATCCGTTGCAAATTTAAAACAGAATTCTTTTCACCGGGCCCTGTGGCGATTCTGGACGCCCCTGAGTGTTACAATTTTTGTGTTCTTTTGAACAAGGAGTAGTACCTTCTTCAATGATTTTTAAAAAGAAACAATTACTGCAATAATTGCAAATAAAAAGGAGCGCTTTCTTTGTTATATTTGTAAACAAAAAGGAGGCAAGCAAATGCAAAATTGTAAATCGCATACCAAAATTCTTATGCGGAAATTCGCCTACACCATTTTTCTAAAGACAAGTTTTTTGAAGAAAAGGTTTTGAAGTCACTTTGCCATCATATAGAGATGCGTATGTTTTTTTTTTTAGCAAAGAATTAATTTACAATTTAGTTTCTTACAGCCGTTCATATGAAATGTCTATTTTATCGGCAGCAAATGGTGAAACTACTCCAGTGCGAACTATAATTGAATTGCAATAGTGATAGAAACGTCACAAAACAGGATACTTGACCAAATTGTTTACTGGGTTCTAACGAAATACCAACCTAAAGTAGCTAACACATTAGCGTTTTGGTTTGGACAACTAAACAACAACAACTTGTTGCATACATCTTATATAATCATTTTAGTTCAACATTTCGAGCTCATCTGAAAAGCGAAGTGCCATCGAGTTCGTTTCGACCTCCGCGATATTTAATGTGAAGTAGCGAAGTTCATATAATTTAAAATGGTGAAAACCATTAGTTATTTTCATGTTCAAATAATATATAAACATCAGATTTTATTTCCACACTGTACCTGTCCAAAAAACCACTGTATTTACGACCACTGTCAAGTTTAATGCATCTTTATCTGCCTTGTCAAATCTTTTAAAAACTAACCTACAAGATTCATCCATTCCGCCACCTGTGCACATTACTCCAAAGATGCATATCATCATAGAAACATATTTTTCCTTGTCTAACAAGTCAGATCTTGTATCATTCCGTTTCTTTCAGTAAAACAAATTTCAATAAAGTAATATTATGTAATCGAAAACGTGGATTTGGAAACAAAAGATTACTTCGTTTTGTGATCCATGGTGCCGAAAGTTAAATCTGATAATTTCAAAATGTTTGCGATTGAAATTGAATTAATTGTATCCTGTTGTTCAATGATACGGTTTATCTTTAGATGGTTATCAACTAAATAATGATTAACGTCAAATAATTTCATATATTTATTCAATTCTATCGATTCTTATTGAAGTAAGATTGGAAAAACCTACATTTAAATAATATTTAGTTACAGGAAGTACATTGTGGTAATTAAATCTTGATTCAAGGATAGTAATTAAGATGCTGGGATAAATTTCAAGGACTTTCTAAAGGTTAATTAAATAGGTTTTTTTGTTTTGTTAATTTTTTTAAATAATTTACATATATTTGAAATTTTTATTATACAATATTAGTTAAATATTTTCAAATACTTATTATGATAGGGGCAGTTTAAGTTAAGGGTTTTATTTATACATGAAGTTGTATCCAAAAATATAAAATGTGAACATAGCTTGACAAATTCTAAAAAATAACCTTGCAAGAACATGAACAAGCTGGTTTCAAATAAGCTATCAATTTTCGTACTCTCTCTTCTATTTTTCCAGAAAATGAAAGAAATCTTCTTTATTATATTTACCCCCTCAAATCCGAAGAGAAGCAGTCTCCCTTCTTTACATACTAAAGAGCATTCTCTTCCAGTGTTACCAACTCGAATTTTTTCAAATACTTCTATATGACTTTAAAAGTTGGTAGTTTCCAACAATGCTTAATTCGAAAAGTAGGTAGATCTACCAACTACTTTATTTCGAGGTTTATAAAGATTCTGCCCTGAGATATAATACCCATAATTGACTTTTTTAATAAAAATAATTTGTTTTAATAGAAAACAATAAAAAAAATGGTGAATTTTTTTTATGAGCTATTTATTCAAATATTTTGTGCATGTAAAAACAAATAATAAAATATGAATTATTAAATAAATAATTAAATTGTATAATTTATATAAATTATGAATAATTAAATAAATTTTTGACTATTTTAATCTTTAAAAGAATACATATTCTGATTAAATAATTTATAATGGGCTTCCGTAGGTACAGGTTCACTTTATTGCACTCACAACTTTTTTTATTTCAAATGCTGAACTTTTGTTTAATAACAATTATGGCTGACACATAAAAACATACATAAGTAAATATATATATTGACATAATATGTCAATAAAATGACGGACGGTTATGTACAGCAACGCCCTCTTTCTATTTTGTTTAAAATTCAAAATAATTCACCGAAGAGTAAAACAATTAAATAATTTGATTGGTGATAAGGAGTCAAGGTATTAATATATTATTTTTACAAAAAAAAATCAAATTTTTTAAAAATTAAAAAAGTTGGTAGATTTTTCATCCAGGGTAGTAGATTTGAAAAAAATGTTAAAAGTTGGTAGATCTACCTAAAAGTTGGTAGAGTTGGTAACACTGTTCTCTTCTCTAATATGAATTGCTATCTCTTTTATACAACAGAGTGTAAAAGAGATGACAAAAAAGTTACAAGATCTCGTCAATTTCTAATTCTCCGTTTACAAATTCTCTAAGCACAAGATACTCAAATAAAATAAGAAGTACGACTCAGGATGTAAAACTTTGTTGATATTTAAATTGATTAGAGTTTAATTATTTAAATATCTAAATTAAAAATAGTAGTTATTAATTTCTTAAATATGCTCATTAAGGTGAAACGATACATGGCCATTTTTGATTTGCAATATAGATGGCGATACTATACAGCAGGTTAAATATTATCAAAGAAAAAACATATTTTCTATGTTTAAATCGTTTTATGTAAGTAACTATAAACGCGAATCAAAATCTAAAGCTGCAATTAGTTAGATGAATAACGTATCTACATTTTAAGCATTCTTGCACTGACTTTTAATGCGTTGGAACTGCAAAAATAAGTTTTGAAAATGAATATTGCTATATTATCTAGTAGGTCAAGTGTATCGTTTCATCTTAAGATAAATTTGTTAATTATTGGCCCAACAAATTAATGTCGGGCACACAAAAAATTAGTCGTTAGACTCATTTGAGTGCTCCCCTCCACGGAAATCTTTAGTAAAAGGCGAAAGATTTATTCGCTCTGAAGGGAAACCAGAGTAACGAAAATTTAAAAAATTCGACTCCTACAAAATACAGAACATACAACACTAGCGAGTGTTAAAATAACTAATCTTACGTGTCCCTTAGTGTCCCAAGGGTAGAACAGCGGAGGGGATGGGTCACGTATACAAAAAGAGAAAGCTGTCTAACCCCCAAAAAATGTTGTATTATAAACTCCTTTAAACTTATATTATTATTGATAAATAATGAAGACTATTTTACATAAGGTAAATAATAAAATGTGGCATTATGTAAAAAGTATTACATTAAATAATACATAAATTTACGTATTACGTTCCGCGAGTATCTTTTTTAGGTTATATTTGAAACATAGAAAGAAAAACTAATTTATATTTTTGAACACAATCATCTAGATGACTCAATATAGTAATTAAATTTATAAGAAGGTAATTTTTTGATGATTTTAAATCTTTACATTATTAATTTTGTTCTAAACATATCACATTTTGGAATTTTTGGGATTTAATTTATTAAATACTTATATAATTTTTAAAATTAAATTCGTATGTTCGTTGATCCTTAAATTGAAATATAGTTTTTTTCTTGTTTATAAAAAATTTAATTTAAAAAAATATTTAATAAAAATATTTAAAAAACTATATTTCAAATTGTTGGAATTCTTATTATTAAATATTTTTTTGTAAGTTTGTTTTTTATTTTTCATTATTTTTATTGAGAATATAATTATTTTATTTGATTTATTTAAAAAAGTTTTTTTTTTTATTTATTAAAAATGGATTATTTATAAATTTTGGTTTTAACTGACTTTTTGGCACAATTAATTTTGAGCAGCTTGTCCTCTTCCACAATATTTCTAATTGACAATTTGTGTGCTAGGATTGAACATTTTATAAACAATGCATTTTTAATGTTTCTCTTTTCTTTACTAGAATTGAATCTTAGCGAAAGATGTTTTTGATATTATAAAAATTCAAAATTAATTATATACACATATATTTCCTTAAATACTTTACTTAACGCTACCTGTTTCCAATTCGAAGCCTAGTTTTAATGTCCTCAATATTTGTTAACAAATAATATTGTACCAATACATCTAAAAATCTTTGCAACTGCTGGCGTAGAATATTAGAAAAAAATATGTATATAATTATTTTGTTTTATAAATTTAAATAACATACAAAGAAATCTTTCTTTAAGAAACAATTTGAAGATAAATTGCAGAAAACGTTATATTAATTGAATATTTTTGAATACCCTATGATTTCTAACATTATTATATTAATTATATATTAAAGATTTACATTTTCAACAATTTATCATTTATATTTATATAATTTATTATATATATTTTTTTATATATTTATATATAATATATATTTATCTAACAATACAGTCGAACATTATTTTATTTTATTTTATTTCCTAGCCTGTACAAATATTTCTCTCTATTTAATAATATATACGTTCAATATGTTTAATTCATTCATTCAATATATTTGTTTTATAATAATTACAATTATCAGTATATGATTCTGTTTATTTTTAAACAAAAATTTAATGTTCAACTTTTATAGTACATGTTTTGAAACACAGATGTCACTGGTAGTTGAATAAATTTATTAAATGGCATCTGGGGTGCATACAAAAATAAGACATATGACATCACGTCCGCTTAGTTGCTATCTCTTGTACACAACAGAGCGTAAAAGAGATAGCATATTCAACACAGAACTCTTATCCATAGAAAAAATAACTGACCTACCCTTAATAGTACAGACATGTTACGTCATAAATATGGCCGACCATTTCTAGCGCTAAAACTACAATTCGAATTTTTAATTGCTATATCTCCGCCAACATTCTTCTGAACAATGAGTACAGAAGCCCATTAACTGTGGTCAGTCTTTAACGAGATTAGAATTAAAAAAAACATTTCTTCTTTAACGTCATAACTGTAGTTTAACTGAAGATTGAAAAAATAACTAAGAGTTTAAGTATATTTTTTTTAGGAAGTTTTAAAGTCTAATCAGTTATTATAGAAATCCACCCCGAAATCTCATACACACTAAACACGGTTATGTAGCATTAACGTATAATATACGTCCAAACATATCTACTATGTTACGTATATGCTACGTTTGTGTTTACAGGCTTATTAATCATATAAGTCTTTAGTAAAAATAAATAATCTAAAATTGAAAAAGTAAAACAGATTATTTATTAAGAATAAATATTTTCTAATTAATAATTGAAACTACTATATTAAGATTTGTATATATATACAATGAATAAAAATTCATCAAAAATTGGCGCGAAGTTTAAATTATTTCTATATTTAAAATAGGAATAAATGAGGTAAATATTGTATACAAATGTAGTTATAAAAAATTGGAGCTCTTAAAGGTTAATATAACCTATTAAATATATCAAATAATTAATTTAAAAAGTTCTTATTTATGTAAATGTAATTGGTACAGTCATTACAACAAAGGTCTTGCAACGGGATGCGTTAAAATACACATATAGGTAGATGCTCGGACTGTTTAGACCTTTATATAAATTTAATGTTACTTGTATAAGATCAGTATATTAAATAATATTATATTAATCATAACTTTATTATATTATACTGTATTTTAAAAATAAAAGTGTATAGTCTACCGTAGTTTATACCCATACAACCAACTACAAGACTACTCTCATTGCAAGACTTATATTTAAGACTGTGGTAAATAGGAAGTATACAAAAAATTGTAGAAATTTGTAGGGTGCATTTGTTCAGACGAGGAAAAAAATGCCTGTTGTTTAGAAAAGTGTCGTACTGTAAAAATACACCCCTAGTTATGTTTAGATTGGAAAAATTTGTAATTATGGTAGGCTTATTACCAGATTTGTGGATAGTTTTTCTAATTGCTAAATTATGTTTTCAATTTTAAGTGTATAGAAAAAGTGAATAGAAATGAAAAGTGAAATTTTCAAAAATATTTTGTTTCTTTCGAGTAATACATTATTCTGTAATTCGTTAGGTCCTAATTACTTGAGTAATTAGAGCCCAAGGAACGCTAAATAATTATTATCATTTAAGTTAACACAGCGGCGATTTAATTAAAAGGGGGCCCAATATTTAAAAAAAATGTTTTATGTTCTTTACTACGGATTTCAGAATTTGTCACTAAACACAGTTATATTTATTTTACAATTATTTTACAAAAAAGTTTATCTTGAACATAAAATTATCTATGTTAATTTTTATTACATAAAAA
Organism: Panorpa germanica; assembly: GCA_963678705.1. Classification (NCBI taxonomy): domain Eukaryota; kingdom Metazoa; phylum Arthropoda; class Insecta; order Mecoptera; family Panorpidae; genus Panorpa; species Panorpa germanica. Next base: position 9,905,170 of record OY783218.1, read on the forward strand.
AAATGTATTTACGTTTCGTGACGTAAATAAAACTACTAATGCAAGGTTTTATATAAGAGATACTTAATTACCATTTATTCCTTAAAAATGATAATCTTTTAAGATTCTAAAATTCATAAAACAGGCTCCTTAAAATTTTTTATGATTATGTTAATAAGCAAAAAGGTAGCTTTTTTTCTAAAACGGGATAAATAGGTCAAAACACGTTGTGTATTATGTAAAGTTGTGTTTAACCGGATTTATTTTTATACTTGATATAAGCCTACTATAAATACAATTACAAATTACTTTATTTAAGCTAAATATATGAGCATATTAAATACTTCGATTGAAATTATTGTAAAGATTATGTCTTACTCGCAATCTAAACAGCTATGGAGTAATCGGACGGTTGACCACTTCCTGGAGGACCACTAGGTCTGGCCCATAATGACGATCGTAGACCTAGTTTTAATTTTTTCAATGTATCCATATCGCATTCTGCTTCTGATAATTCCATAGGTTGTGCACTAGGTGTGTGATCTTGATTTCCTGTACCTGGTGTTCCAATTGCTGCTACAGGACGTACACCAGGAGTTCCTCCTGTGAAGTTTGTCTCAGCTACTGAGAGGGTGCGCATGGTACTCCTGGAGGGGGCAAGCCACCTTAGTTGATAGAAATTGTGATGATGTGAGAGTGATGGTATAATGTTTTTTTAAAAATGTCATGTAATTAATTTTGTAGTTGTATCTCATTGATATTGGTAACTGTCAAAGAGGAAGTGACGTCATTCGTTAGTAGTTTGAACACAATAATTAAATAAACAAATATAGGTATAGAGTCTTGTACCTCATAGAGACAAATCTTAAACGTCCTAAATCTACCTAATTAATTAATATATGGTTTTGTACACAAGTCTGATAAAGCGGAAAAGTAATGCTTTAACCGATTTTAATATTTTTGAAATAAAAGGACTGAAATGGAGAGAGGAGTCAGGCCCTGATTTGAGGGAGGGCAGGCGGGGCTACTGCCCCGGAGCCTCCACGAGAGAAGGGACCCCACAATAGAAATAAAAGAAATAAATTTTTGAAAAGACTTGATGTAAAAATAATTGTTCCTTTTGTTTGGAAAATAATTGGGGGCCTTCGCTCCTTCGCTGCCCCAGGGCCTCCACACTTTTAAATGCGGCCTTGAAAGGAGTACTTTGAAAGGAAAGGAATGGCGATAGAAGAGACAGAGAGAAGAAAAGAAGAAGACACTTTTACTAAATTTAAGGTTAGAAATCGGTAGCATGTTCATAATATGCCATATGCCATATGCAAAAAGTGAGCGAGGCTTAACGCGAACATTCCAAAAAGAAAATTATATAAGAGTATGATATAACTTTGAACCTTCTCTTTCCCAGACTTGTGTACAGGAGACCATGTGTACAGCAATTAAAACAAAATCAAAAAAACATTTATATGATAATTAATTCTGAAACAGAACCACTCAACCTATCTCTTTTTATCTAATAATAAATGCGTGTATAAAATTGTCCAATAATAAAATATTAAAAAATAAAATTATTGAAACAATGAAGCATTTATTTATAAAAATATTTTATTCAAATGATTGAATGGAAATGAGTTTTACAATTACACAGATTGATGAAAATTTAATACCTTGAACGCCCTCTTCTTGGTAGAGACTTCTGCTCAGACATTGGTGATAGATCTGAAGAAGTGCTGGACTGCGTTCCGTGGTATATGAGACCTGTAAGAAGAAAGGATATATCGATTCCATTTTTCAATCATAGTCATCAATAAATTAGGTATAAGTGCAATTTTAATTAGAAATATAAACAAGCCTGGTTCTTAGAAAAAAACTTTCGGTGTATAGTCGTCCAACGACTTAGGGGGTAGCACGCAGGGCAACCGCCCGGGGCCTCGCATTCTCGCGCAAAAACCCAAGTAGAAAAATTCATTACTATATATCTATTTGAATCTCGCGCCTTGAATCACTGCGTCTTCTTTTAAGATATTCATGTACCTTAGTTTATCATCATTAATATTTGTGCTTGTTAACTTTTATAAAACTTCCAATATAAAATTTTATTTTTCGTCAATTATCATCAAAAATACTTATTTACAATTTACATAAATTAAATGGCTAGGGCCGTCACTGCTTGCAGGTAATAGAATATGCTTTTTGTTCAAGGGTCATTAGGTTCGCAAATAATATGCATATATTAATTAGCGACAGAATTAAAATTGAAAATATTTTTTTTTTCGCGGCGAAAATATATTTTTTTTTCCAAGTATCTGCCGCCCCGGAGCCTCGCAATTGTTAAGGCCGCCCCTGTTGAGGAGTTTGACAAATCATAGTTTGAGGAGGGGGCATGAAAAACTAGAACACCAATGGAATATTCACAGAGATAAAAAAGTACTAGTAGTATTTAATATATCTTATCAAATAAAATGTAATTTACAAAATGAAAAGTTTTTCAACTTTCTATCTTATTTCCAGCTTACCAATGATTACTTTGGAAGTTGTCTCACTTTAAACCAAAATTAAAAAGAACCAAGAAAAGCTGAGTTTTTAAGATAATAAAAAAAAAACTAACTATGTTTTAATTTGGCATCCAGTTGATTTGAAGATTCAGTTCGACTTGAAGTCAGTTGATCGGGATCCGATTCTGAATCATCTGAGTCTGGTTCATTTTTTCGACTGTGTCTTCTTCTAGCACCTTTGGAACTCTGAAAAATATACATACATATTTTTAAAACAAAAGTTCTCAAATTATACAGCTTGAAAAAGCTTCTTAGCGAAAGCTGTTTTAAATAGCTTCTAAAACATAAAATATTTTTTTGGTATACAGTGGAACTTTATCTGAATCTTGTGCATTAGATTCTTCTTATCTACATCAAGGCCAATATATATAACTCTATTACGTATATCATTATCAATTATCCAAACATATATTCATTGTTTGTATTTATGAAGTGAAAGTTAATCAATCAAGTTTAATAATTACTAACGGAAATTACGATGCAAAAAAACAATTTAATTCGAGTATTGATCCGATATGAAGTTATCAGATGGTCCGTGTAAATCAGATAATTAATTACACGTTTAATTAGTCAGGAATTCTGCAGAAATCTCTGAATCTGATCAGATATTTATTATCGCGCTGTGATTCACAGAAATTAGTCCAGGTGTCGTGATACCAGTTGATAATGATAACCTATTATCAACAAGACCAAAATCATTGTTTGTTTTCAATTTCTTTTTGAATCATTTTTAAAGTTGTATATTCAAATATACAAAAAAGATTCTAAGACTAAGTCAAGTAAGTGTATTGGAGTTATTTTGCATTTGTAAATATGCGAGCAAATTTTTACATTAATATTTATCAATACATCACTGTGCTGAAACAGTTCATAATCGTATGTACTTGCGTTTGTACGTATGTAAATAATAGTTTATATACATACGATATCCATACGAATATACCTTAAAACCCCTTGGATATACATGCTATATTTAAGCTATATACATTCATGTATATTGCAAATCCTATGTATATGCTGTTGCCAGGTAAAACGTACAACGTATGTCATATGTATGTGCAAATGCAAAGGCCTATTTAAATATTGCTGCATGTACATAGTATGTACTGTCATGTTTATTCATTTCATGTATATGCATTATATGTACATATATGAATATACAGAGAATAGTAAGCGATATCTTTGTGTCATTGGCTTTGTGTGTAAAATGAACAATGTCACAATTATATATTTAGAACCGAGATGAAAGTTTGAAAGAGGCGAAAAGCATTGAAAGATATTATCCAAAATTATTTTAATTTCAATTGGCGTAAAGTAATATGTTTGTTTCATCTTTGGGTAAAACATAGTTATGCTTGCATATAATATGATTATGTTTTTTGTGTTTTGAAAAATGCACTATATGCAATATAATATGCACTTTTATTTCTTTCAACATAGTGATGTATTGATAAACATTGAAGTAGAAATTTGACCTCATGTTACAGTGTGCTAATGCGAAACAATTCAAATACACCTTACTGATGATACCCGATACGTTGTCTCTTCCAGTGCGAGAGTGTCTGAGATATACAAAATAATAAGGAAAAATAACAAATTTATTTTGAGAAAAACTATCAGCTTCTCTGCAAAGGTTAAATAATCACCTAGAGTGCCTTAGTTTCTGCTGTATACCATTTCCTATAGTAGTGTCTACTAAGTTAGACAAGGCGCACACTGGAGACAAGATTGTCTTTACACGAAATTTTTACAACTGTCTTTATTCAACGTATTCACAGAGTTTGTTTTATTCTTTCTACTATGAAGACAGTATTGTCTACAGTGTGCGACCAGCCTTAATATTTGTATATATGTAAAATATATACAAACATTTAGTATTGGGACCATGCACAACTGCAACGCCAAGTAATTTAGCAACTAAAGAAGGCTCTTTCAATATTATGTTAATTCAGATAAATGTTATTTTATTTAATTTGAATTAAAGGTCTTATTTCGTAACTTTTTCTTTGACGTCATTCGTCATTAATTGAACTAATGTGATATTCATTGGTTTGTTAATATTACTAACTAACTAGCCTAAAAGTTATAAAATAAGACTATTAGTTTCGTAAGTATAATAAAAAGTCTAAAATTATGTAAAGTTAGCAAGGATTCCAACCAACTATCCACAATATTTTAAAGCACTAAGCTAAAAAACAGCCTCCTTTAATGTTCGAATTATCATCGATTCTATTCTCCCTATAACTATGCATTTCGCACGGTCCCAATACTTGGATTAGGGAATGTATAGTTTGATGTAGTGGTTTTGTTTAATTTTTACAGCATCAAGACAAATAAATAAAATTTAGAAAAAAATAACTTAGCCAATACAAAAGCAAATATTGAATTTGTGCGTTTTTTTTGTACATTTTGACGCACAATATTGTAGTATGGAGAAGATGCCAATCTGTTATATGTTGAAGTAGCGGAATGTGGTGGTGGTTGGTGAAGATGTACCGCTGAAGGGTGCATCCCTGGAGGTGGTGGAGGACTGGCACAACCCTCTGTACCAGCTCGTTCGTGATACATGAACGAATGTAGGAGGGTGTTTGCTCCAGCTGTGGAGTGGCTCTGCGCAAGAGTGCTGGCCTCAGAGAGTTGAAACGTGGCGTATGGTGATATGTCTTCAGAAGTTTCTAAAATTGGAAAAAGAATTACACGATAACGGATTTAATTAGCGATATTATAATAAATAATAATAAAAATAATATCATAATAAATTATAATAAAAATAATATTTTCGCGTCGAAAAAAAATAATATTATTAGTATAATTTTAGTGGAATATTTTCTACCTGGTATTTTGTCATTTCCGGCTTGTAAAGCTACTTTATGAATGGTTGCGTAGTAGCGTTCTCTTTGGGCATCTGCATTTTGTTGATTTTCTATCGATTCTTTTCTCACTCTATCAACATTTCCTGCAAAACGTTACGTCACATAATTATGTTATTTTTTAAAATATATAGATTGGAAATATAACAGACACTTACGATTTTTCCAACACAACGCTGCCAATGTGATTGCGATTATAATCACACCAATGGACACGATGGGAATTACTACCCTAAAATCAGCGTAACTAATAGCGACAGAATTGCTTCCTCGTTTCACCAATTCTGGTGGAGGAGGATCTGCAATACAAATATTTTTGTAAATAAACAAATAATAAAGAAAAACAATCTTTATTAAAATATTCTACCTCCATCCTTTGTTAAAGTAACAAAATTAAACTCAGCATGTGAGTTTCCAGCTATATTATGAGCCTCCATTTTTAATTGATACAACGAAGACGGTTGCAGCCCGGAAATAGTAAATCTTCTTTGAGGCTTCAACGCATTTGATACTGAAAATTGTAATAATTCTCTTTAGTTCTTTAACCCTTCATAGTACAGGATAATTTTAAAAGAAACTATGACAATACGCTTGTGAACTTATTTTATAAGGGTTGATTTTTTAATTGTTGATTGAAATAGATGTTAATAAATGTATACTAGCGTTTTTATTTTATTAAATATCTAAATGATGACGGAGATATAGCAATTAAAATTTTGAATTATAGTTTTAGTGCTAGTCATGTCGGCCATATTTATGACGTAACATGTCAGATTATTAAGGGATAGTTTAGGTATTTGTTATATGTATAAGAGGTCTGTGTTGAGTATGCTATCTCTTTTACGTAATCTCTTGTTAATTTCTACTAAAATATAGCGAGCTTTTTAAAAATGGATTGGACATTTGAAGTCCTGGTAGCTAGGTTATCAATATTTTGCACAGTTTTATAGAAATTAAGACATGGTTCAAAAGCCTATTGAAAATTAGAATATGGTGAAAGAACTATTGCATGAAGAGAGGAAGAGAAGACTACCTAACGTCCATTGCATTTCATTAACAGATCTATATTGCAGCACAAAATATAGCAGGGGGCATCCATTATCAGGCCAAACATGGAGCCTCAACACCACTGAAGTAGAATTTGGTGAAAGAAATGCTCCTGGAGAAGGCACACCAGGTGCTTGACCTTGTGTCCTCACTAACAACGTCGGAGACGCTGGGGATGTTCCAATTTTATTATGCACCGTTAAATACAAGTGGTAAGTGCTTCCACATTGAAGACCCTATAGAAAATAAATATATTTTAAATAAATATATATTTTTTGTTACTGATTTCTTTTTTAATTGGTTCCTACCTTTAATTCGTGACTTGACGCGTGACGCGACATGGCCATTTCCTCTAAATTCCCATGTGTCTTCATATAATGTAATGTGAACCCACTTAAAGGAGCCATTCCTGTAGCACCAGGCTTCCAATGCAATAGAATACTGCTTGATGTAGCACTGGTCACATATAACACAGGCGGACCAGGGGGAACTTGAACTATCAAGTTATACGTTAATCTATCCGTTCCAATTCCATTATCAACCTGTAAAATATAAACCACAAAGTAGAATATTGACACAATGATTTTATAAAACAATTTATTTAATTACTGACTTGGCAAGTGTAATTTCCAGAATCAGATTGCTGTAGTCCAGAGAGTAACAATTCTCCAGAATCTAAAAGTTGCATATTGTGATTTGCACCAGCTCTTATGGGAGCTTCTGAACGTAACCATTCCCTACGGGGTTGACCAACAGCGTGGCATGATAGAGCTACAGAACTTCTCCAAGATTTAACGACAGGTCCTCCAAAGGATGTAATTCGTGCTGACACTAAAATCAATAAAATATATAATTACTATAATCAGAATTGATTAATGGAGTTTTTATTAAATATAGACTGTATGAACCTCGGCTTGACGCTATCTGCTGCGCCACCCTTGAACTACGACCTTCGCCAACTCTTGTTGATGCTGTAACCCAGAATTGATATTCTACATGCTGTTGAAGCCCCTTTGCTTCGAAAGTTGTGTGTCCCGATGGAAGATTTCTTTTATTATGATTTAGCTCTTCTCTTCCATCGACAACTCTATTAGAATATTAAAAATTATTAAATACATAAAGCATAATTTTACTGTTTAATTCATGTTCAATAATAAATAAAATGTACCTTGTATAAAGTATATATTTAGTAATTATTCCATTAGGTTCACTAGGGGGCAGCCAAGAAACAAACAGAGACTGTGGGGAACTAACCACTACTTTAATATCAGCAGGAGCTTCAGGAACTAAAAATAAAGAAACAAATTAATACGTTTTCCCCTATTCTGATATAGTTTATCTTGAGCATGGGTGTTACAGATAAAGAATTAAAAATACATGTATAAAATTGACTGTATTTTAATAACAGGGCATGTACAGATATGTTTTATCATTTTATTCAATTTATATATAATGTCCAGCACTGTAACATTATGTATTTTAGTAACGTATCAGTCAAATTCAATTCTTTACTACAGTTATGTTTTTAAATATTATTATAAATACTAAATATAAATTTTAAAATTATGTAGATACTGTGACAGTATTGTAAAATAGTTGCAAAACAAATCACAATATAATGTAGAATTGTTCTCACCATCTTCTTCAGTCTGACAAAAAGCAGTCTGCGTTAAAACACCATCGCCCATCCTTGTGAAGGCCAACACCTGCATGCTATAATTTGTGTATTTTCTTAAGCCTGTCAGGACTGTAGTTAAGGCTGATGTCTTTCTTGTTTCCATTTCGTCATTTGCTGCAAATTTAAATTAAATTAAAGATATTGAAATATTAAATTTAAATTAAAAGATATTAAATGGCTTTACCTTTAACATAATCATTTAAAACAGGTTCATAAATCAGTTTATATCCTTGAAGAACACCATTACAATGTGATGATGGAGGAGGTTGCCAGGATATTTGCAAAGATTGTGATGTAAGAGCAGCACATCTTACATCTTCAGGAGGCATACTAGGAACTGAAAGTAATAATTTTAAAATTATTTATGAAAATTATATCATTACTAGCTTTTACCCCCGTCGCAAGCGACGTTTGTTTTTTGTGAGTGGCTTGAATTTCAAGTCAAAATTTAATTTTTAAATTGAAATAATAAATAAACTCGTCCTATATTGATTTAAAATTTAATAACAATTAATTTTTCATACAAACTGACTAAGAAAATACATTTTTTATATCAAAATAAAAAATATTTTGAATTTATGCGATATTTGAACAACTTTTTTTCAAAATTTAGGATTTTCTTTTCGATTCGTAAATAAGTTGCCAAGGTTAGCCTATATACAAAATTTCAACTTTCTAGCACAATTTTTACTCTCGGCAAATACTGCCCCCGTGCCCCCCAATAAAATTTTGAAATTTTGAATTTTTTTTTTTTTAATAATATACTTAATTATTCTAGAATCCAGAAAATGAATTTTCTCCAAAGTTCCCTACCGGGCCCCCGAATTTCTTTAACCCCCCCTTTTTCAATTTTTGAATTTCTAATTTTTGAGAAATGTCAGCATTGAATACTTTAATACACATGCAAAATTTCAACTTTCTATCTTCTACGAATTAAAAGTAATACAGCAAAGAAGGGATCACTTTTTTCCAGTTTTTCCAAAATTACGGGTTTCCAGGAAATTCAGGGAAAAATCCGGGGACGCCAAAAGTCTTAGAATTTTTTTCTCTACGAAATAGGAAATTTTTAAAAACTTCCCTGGAGCCGTTTTCGAGATGCCATACAAAATTCGAACCAAACATATAAACACATAAACATATAAGAATATAAATATACACTTGGTACATTATAATATACTTGAGTTTACCCCCGTCGCAATGCGACGTCTTTTTGGCGTGTATCATTTGAATTCAATAAAATAATTCGTAATTAAATTTCATATTTAACTGTTCTATTTTTAAATTGAAATAATAAATAAACTCGCGCACATATACACACATATAAATTGACTAAAAAAATATTATTTTTTTATCAAAATAAAAAATATTTTCAATTTATGCGTTATTTGACCAACTTTTTTTCAAAATTTGGGATTTTTTTTTTCGATTCGTAAATAAGTTACCAAGGTTAGCCTATATACAAAATTTCAACTTTCTAGCACAATTTTTACTCTCGGAAAATACTGCCCCCGTGCCCCCAAATAAAATTTTGAAATTTTGAATTTTTTTTTATTAATAATATACTTAATTATTCTACAATCCAGAATATGAACTTTCTCCAAAGTTCCCTACCGGGCCCCCGAATTTCTTCAACCCCCCCTTTTTCTATTTTTGAAATTCTAATTTTTGAGAAATGTCAGCATTAAATAGCTTAATACACATGCAAAATTTCAACTTTCTATCTTTTACGACTTGAAAGTAATACAGCAAAAAAGGGATCACTTTTTTTCCAGTTTTTCCAAAATTACGGGTTTCCAGGAAATTCAGGGAAAAATCCGGGGACGCCAAAAGTCTTAGAATTCTTTTCTCTACGAAATAGGAAGTTTTTAAAAACTTCCCTGGAGCCGTTTTCGAGATGCCATACAAAATTCGAACCAAACATATAAGAATATAAGAATATAAATATACACCTGGGACATTATAATATATGATGACTTTATTGTAGAAAATGTGTTTACCATCTTCCATGGTTTGTGTTGTAGCTGGTTCAGAAAGAGGTCCTGGTCCGACTTGATTGAATCCTTGGACAACAACAGAATATCTTGTAAATTTTAATAAGCTTCCTAAGAGTAATTCACCAGATCCGTCTTCTCCATCACCCGATACTGAAGTGAAGTTATATGATGATGAAGCGGAATTAGTTCCTCTGAAACCTTTGAGTACAAGAAAAACTTCAATAGAACGTTTATGTAACGAATAGGTTTACAGTTAAATATTACAAAGTGCATCTAGAATGAAGTATATATATCTCGGTATACTATTTTATGTTGAATAAATCTTACATATACGTAACTATCTTTAACGGGATAATTAGGAATGTAATAAATACAATTTATTATAATCGAACAAGCTTGTAATGCCCGTTAGAAAAATATGAGGCCTGAGCGACTAATATTTTTGTAGACCACTTAAAATCAATAACTCAATAGTATCCTATCTAGGTAGAATGTAAATGACCTTCTTCTTTGGATTTTATACTATATTTAATTGTATTGTTACAATTTTAAGAGTCTGTAAAACCTGTTACATCTGGTCTTTTGGTCTAAATTATGATTAAAGTATGCAACCATGTTAACGTTATATGGTAGGCAACCGTACATTATTTATGATACTCAGGTAATAGTAAATAAACCTTTCAAATTAGATTACCTATGTTAAATCCTTGAATTTCACCGTGGCGCAGTTCAAACAATGGTGGACTCCAAGTTACTAAAATTTCTGTGGAAGACACTGGCCTAACTGCTAAGTTTAATGGAGGTCCTGCAGGTCTTTGTGGTTCTGTTCTTACTGTCAGCTCAGGACTAGGCGCACTTCGTCCAGCAGGACCTTCTGCGATAACTCTAAATGAATATTTAGTTGCAGGCTTCAAATTTTCTATCAAAGCTGTATACTGCATTGGTGCATCTGTTATTTCCATCTGTTGCCAAGGACCTGCTCGAAAAAAAATAAGAAATATTAAAGGTTCTCAACGATTCCTAAATTATTAGGTGAACTTACGATCTCCTTCTCTGAATTGGACAATGTATTTGTTGACCTCAGCGGTATCTGCAGCTCTGTGCGTCCATTTTACATTCACAGATCTTGATGATATCATTGCAGCTTCCAAAGAATTTGGACTTTGAGGTGGTTCTTGAACCAGAAGCTGGACAAGTTGTTGATCCTTTCCGTACTGATTTGAAGCTTGACAGAAATATGCACCACTGTCTCCTGCATCAACGTTAGCGAGCTGTATTTCTGCAGCTATTCCATCCGGAGTTACATCTTGTTTCACCGAAACCCTAATTGACAAAACCATGACATTAAGCTAGTTTAGTAATGACAGTGAGTAAATGTAATGACACTGTTAACAAATATGACAACGCCGTATAGTGATTTTACTAGTGAACTTTACATGCTAAAGTTTTCCTAACCTGTAATTTGTTGAGGGATTCAATTCTAATTTTCCACCTCTCAACCAGACCACATGAATCGGTTTATCTCCATTAACATCACATTGGAGGGTTGCGGTATCGCCCTTCTTAACAGTAACCAAACGGGAAGGTGCCGAGAAGTATGGTGAAGCTGAAACGTCAAACTCATAATTATTGATTGACAGTAAAAATAATTGAATATATAAATAGTTTATCAACTTACAATTAACTTTCAGTTGAACAACTTTTCCGATACCTGTACCAATCCCATTATTTGCTTGGCACAGGTAAAATCCTTCTCGGTCTTCCTTAACATGCTGCAGAAGAAGAGATCCATTGGAGAGAAGTTTTGTGTAAGGTCTCTCTCTCACTTCTTCGTATTCTCCTGATTTACTACCTGAAATTAATGCGTGAATATAATTAATCTTCTTCCGCAATTAAATTAGATACTTAACACTAATCAATGAAGGCACTATAATTATGACTTAAATTTTTTTTTAAGCATTAATGCTGACCATAAACTTAAATCATATTTAGAAGTTGTTATATTTATTTTAGAATAAATTGAAGTAAGAAAATATAGTTATTATTTTATTATAATTTATAAAATATTATAATCTGATATTGATGGTGCCATCTTCGTACATCCTGAATAACTTTTAGTTCAGTGGATCGTCCCGCCGCGAGATGGTTTGCATACGTGTCTGGTATCATAAAATTATTTAATTTATTAAACAAAAATGTAATTAAACTTATTTAAATATTAATTAGTATCTAAATGTAACATTAGTTGTAATAAGGTTAGTTATACAATATTACTGTTAATGCTTCTTCAAAACTTCAAACCTTTTTATAGACATTCTATATCTACTGGTTTGAGGTTAAAATATTTGGATCAAATAATCGATTTACTAATTACGCATTGCATATAATAACTCCTTTTATATTTCATAGCTCCAAAATCAATTAGTGTTACTATTTACATACTATTTAATTATAATTCTGATCTATAAGTGTATTCGGATATTTTTTAAATGCATGTGTAGTGTATTGTGAGTAAAATAAATTTAGTCTTTGGCGAGGACGCCATCTTGCTTTGAACATGTTGAAACAGGTATTTATTTTATTTGCATCTTTGCTATTTTATTATATATTAGTTTTAGATTGTGTCTGTGCTTTTATATTTAATTTAAAAATTCAAATATATTATTAAACAAATTATTAATAATATTTTCTGTTCTTCTAGGCTTGCTTTAACAAATCATGCTGATTGGACCAACAAGCTAATGGTAAGTGTCAATTCTATTAAGCATGTTTCTGTATTGTATTCTTTTTCTTAGGATTTTAAAAATACTTATGTTAATAATAAATTCACTGGGTACTTTTTTATATGAATTTTGATTTCGTTTAACATATATTAAAGATATGATTTCGTTTTTACATAATTTCGTTTAATATTATTAACTTTAGACGAAGTTTCAAGTTATTGTGCTTGCAGCACAGCATTTCTAAGGCTTAGACAATTTATTTAGTAATTAAAATAATGATTTCGTATTTTATGAAACAACTGGTCTTCGAACATATTGTCTTACTTATATCTTATTCAAATAAATCAGTATTTCCCAAACATCATACTTTCTGTTCAGCAAAACTTGAACATCCAAATTAATTATTATATCGAAGGAATATCATTTATATAGCATACCTGTAGTTTTCTTCCAAACAACGACAGGTGGAGGTACCCCTTGCGCTTGGCAATGCAATATTACATGCCGATTTCGTTCAACGCTTAAATCACTGGGTTCAACAATCCATCTTGGTGGCACTAAATCAAAAAATATTACTTTATATTTTAAATTTATTCTCAAAAACTAATAATTATTCGACAATTACATGTATAATACAATTAATTTTTTATTTACAACACTCTTGCTAATTATTTATGGTCTATGATAAAACAATCCTGTCATTAACATCAATATGCTACGAAATTGTAATTAGCGAAACGGGAAAATGATGAAAAAGCTGAGATTAATAGTAAATATTCGAAAATTCCTTTTAATTATTTTATTTTATTGATAAAGTTAATAAAGTTTTCTGCATTATGTGGTTCAAGTCTTTGCTATATATTTAATTTACTGGTAAAATAGATGGCGTTCAAGTTTATAACAATGAGTAAATGTTTTGAATAATTTATTTGAAAGTTTTTAAAATCTAATGGTTCAACTTTTTCATCAATTTGATGTGACAGGTCTTTCTTTTGGTCTTTGGCATGCAATATCTGATTTCATTTTCAGATTACTTGTTTGATCATAGCCGCACAAATGATTAACAAAGAGTCCTTAAAACTAATTAGATTTTATAAATAATTTTGAATAAAAAATATAAATATAAATAATTTTGAAAACTTGAATTTTCCTAACATTTTGTGTAATGTCTCGTATATGTATAGTGTAATGTATTTTTATTTATTTCTTTTTCAAATAAAATTTTTGAAAAATGGTTTAAAACGTTTACTTTAGGCAACATGGACGCTTAGTCTACTGAAATAAAAATAAAATAATAATTTTATAAATTTTTATAAAAATAGGCAAAAAATTTTCATTGTGGGCAAAAAATAAAAAAAAAAATTACTTAGGCTTAAATAAAATACATTTCAAAAATGATTATTAAGAGGCAGGGTCTACGAATTATTTTGAGGGTTTAATTAAAAAAAATAATAATTAATAAGTAAAAATATAATAAAAACTGCAATCCATATGGTGGCATTTAAAGTGGTTCATGTAGCAAAAATGTGGTTAAGTTTAATCATAAAATGTTCCATAAAACAAAATTATTGTTAGGCAACCAGCTTCAAAAATAAAGAAAAGAATAAATAAGCCGAAACACGTATTGTGCTGGTATATGATACCTCTAAAAAAACGAGGTCAAAACAAACCAAAAGAAAAGAAACAAAAGAAAAACATTTTCGCCGCAGAAACAGTAACATTAACCAAAAAAGAAATAATAAATAGTTATAAATATCGTCCATTTTGGGTGTAAAATATAAATAAAAAACAAAATGGAAGTTGCGACCATTTTGAGAATCATAATATACGTTAGAAGTTTAATCAAATAAATGTTTCATATATTATATTGCTGTCTTTGTCTTACAACTGCGAAAAGTAGTTCTATCTCTTTCTAAACCACGAGTAGATCCGGCAAATGGCAATATAATATGAGAGTACACTTCTTTAAATAAATCAACAACGTTTCCAATCTCTAATTCACAGTTCTATATAAGTAATGATAGAAAAAAACATGCGAACATGCCATTCTCATGCCATATGTCAAAAAAATACACATAAGGATGACAAAATAGATTTTGAAAAGGCATAACAGGTTTACATGACAATATTTTATATTAAGGACTATTTAGTGGAAGTTACTAGAATATTTTAGAAATTTTCAATCAAAGTCCGTAATATAAAAGAAGATAGGAAATGAAAATAATACTTAAATAATAGAAACATTCCGAGGTCATTCGTAAATCATCGTCAATTTCCGGCACATGTCACAATAAAAAAAATGGGGTGCGTACGATTACCTTGGTGATGCTGACAATTGTTTATAAGATATTTATGTTTAGATTTTAATATAAATAGTGGCAGGGTTTTCAAAATCAAATTAATAACAAATTATTTTAATTATAATAAATGGCAGGATTTGAAATCACAGTCGCAACTTATAAAATGTATTAATTTGTATTTTTTTTAACTTGTTTTTTTTTTTTTTTGTAAAGTCATTCTCAATGGCGTGCTGTTTTTCATGAAGCGATTTGGATTTTTTTGGTGTTTATTTCGTTATACAAAGCCAAACGTTTGAACTTTAGCCTTTGGATTCGAGCTCTTGGAATTCTATAATATTCATATAACATTAGCTCTAGCAAAATAAATAAACCTAGAAAAATTTTAGTTGTTGTTTGAGTTTAAGGTTAATTTGTTTCTATGTTTGTTTATCGGTATGTTTGTCTTAATGTTGTGTGGATTAGGTGAGAGTGTTAAATGCGCATTTGTGTGACCCACACTGACGAAAAACATTTATTTTGAAAAAGTGACACAAGTTTTCAGGACGTAAAATTTAAATTTTCGGTCAGGTAATCTTAAATCAAGTGCTAAATCTATTTAAACACATTTTGATTTTTTTTTGAGTTTATCAAAACGTTTTGCATTAAATTATTGTAATATTTTGATTTCATAATAATTTTTGGGGTCGATTAATATTGTTTTTAAGGGACTAGACCTCCCAGACCACGTTTTTTCGTACAAGTATGTATGTATGACTTTATCATCATCAAATAGTGCATACATACACTTACATAAAAACTATATTAAAAGATAATCTGTGAGCATGTTTCACTGCGGGCTCTCTGATGGTTGCCACCGTATCATCACTAAGAATCGTCAGAAATAAAGAAAATTAAACATTTTCTTGTAATCAAATGTAATAGCTATCGTGTAGCATAGAGAAATAAAGAAAAAGTCGATTTTGAGTTAAAATTTTGAGATACCTTTCACAAGATAAGTTTATAAAATAATTAAAATGTAGGATACAACTTTCCGGGTCATGAGCCGTATATAATTTCCTATAAATTTCAAATTATTCATTACTAATATTTTTGTTAACACAAATTATATTTTTGCAAAATCCTTGTCATCCCTTGTTCAAACAGAATTAAACTTCCTGGAAATGAAAAGGTATTCCAGGCAGGCAGGCAGGCAGACGGGCAGACAGTTGTTCCACATAACTGTACTGTGCCCCTGACGATTTGATGTTCAAATGATTCTATCACTGGTCTGTTATTTTTTAATTAAAATCCGTTTGAATCTTGTTAATTAGATGTTAAATAAAATAATGAAATAGTTGCCATGCTGCTGATATTCAAATCACTAGCAATGGTGGCGCGTTGGTGGAATATAGGTCACACAAATGGGCCACAGAGTTAGTGGAGGGGGAGGATGTTATTGAATATTTTGGGTGCTGCTCTTTATATCTGTGTATACAGTGCTAGCCGCTGTTTGTATGTGAGGTAGTGTAGAGTAAGTGGGAGAGGTGGGGAGGCGTATTTTATGTAGGTAGAGTAATAATTTCCTAGTAAAACCAGCGAAACATCAAATGTTAAATATTGTATTATAAACGTTACACTGTAAATACAATCAACTAGGAGATATGCAATTTATTGATTTTATTGTACCGGTAGAAATTTGGAAAAAGCTTGGTTTTATTATGAAACATTGGGTGTACCATGTTCTGGGTGTTGTTGTGTTCTTGTGAGGGTGGGTTGACCTGCCACGCGAGTTACCTTTGACCTGCAGACGCGCCGACAGTCTGACCTCAGCTGCAGGATTAGATGCCACGCAAGTATAGTCCCCCGTGTGGGCAGCCTTCAAAGATGGTATACTAAGAAGAGAGGAATACATATCCAAAGAAGATACATTTACTTCAAGATGTTGTGGTAAAGGTTCTCCATCTTTAATCCAACGTAGTGTTAATGGGGCATCACCCCGTGAAACCCCACAAACCGTGCGAGTTCGCATGCCCTCAGACAACCCGTCTTGGAAGGAAAAGGGCTCAATAATAGGAGGAACTGAGACAGAAAGAGATACAATCATAAGAGCAAAAGAGAAAACAAAACAGTGCAACGTGACCCAACTACCATACTAATTTTTAGAAGTTTTTTTTGTATGAGTTAGAGGGTCGCGAACTGAAGGTTACCATTGACGACTACTCGTTGCCATCTGGAGGTCTCTGATGCCAGGTTTCTTACTGCACAAGAGTAATTTCCACTGTGGTCTGGAGATAGACTTTCTATCAAGAGTATGCTGTTATATTGGTCGACTTGGGTGATTGACACGCGGTGGTTTGGTTCGATGGAACGGCCATCTTTACGCCAACTCATCGTTAAGGGCAGATCACCTTTCACTACGGAGCAGGTGAGACTCGCTCGGTCACCAACGTTCAAGGCGACCTCTGCGCTGTGGAACGGACTAAGTTTTGGGGGAACTGAAAACACATGTTGGAAACAACAGTTTAAGCAAAATCAAGAGAAATGTTTAAGCAAATAACACAGATGTCCAATTCCAGGGAAGATCTTCCAAGTCATGTCAACTGCGCGGGGAGCTGGACACCTATAAACGCTGAAAGAAACTGTCATAAAAAACATACATATCAATCCCTCATCAAGATTAAAGAATGTATCATTTTAAATCCAAATTATTGATTGCAAAGTTGAATAAGGCGATATTATACCCGTTCCATACTTAAGTTAACTAACAAATTTATAAAAGACTAATGAATTTCCAATGTTCTATTTTCCCATTCTATTCTTCAGTAAACTTCAGTGAACTTGTGGTTATTAATAACTATAGAGAAAGCAAGGTACTGGCACTCGGCAACCCTCTTTGATCCTTTTAAACCCGAATGATAATCAACAAACAATCTTTCTTACCGATAACGTTGACCTCCCCGCTTCTCCTGGCGCTATGTCCTTGCTTATTCCTAGCCCAGCACGTGTACACTCCAGAATCTGCTGTCTTTTGCACTGGACTAATCATCAAACTTCCGTCCCCTTGCACCTTCTGCCGAATATCGTCTGGTAATTCTCGACCACCTGATTTTAAATAAATAATCAAAAATAAAGTTTCTAAGAAGTTTATTGTTTTCTTTTATAAATGAAGTAAATGTTTAATGGGTTCTTACTTCTTTCCCAATGGATTTCTTCAATTGGATATCCTGCGACAGGACATTTTAGTTGTAGGACTTCTCCAGCCACCGCTGTTACTTTGGGGATCAGTCTAATATATGGAGCACCTTTAAAATAATTAATATACTGAGTATTTGACTTTGAATATATCTAGATGATGACACAGTAGTACTTGGCGATAACTGCTGTCTTTGGGATTGATCAGAGGACCAGAAATACATACATAATAATAAATTTATTAAGCATAAGGTCGAAATAACACTTATTTCAAGAAGAAACATTCATACAGTCTTTTAAAGTCTTACCATATATATTCAATCTAGCTGCATGCCCACTTTTACCCGCTCGATTTTCAGCCGAGCACGAATATTCGCCGCCATCTTCCACCATCACATGACTAATATTAACATGACTTATGACGTCACCGTGTACTGTGACGTATTGTCCAATCACAAATCTGCAAAGAGAAAATGTCTTTAGTAATTGTTTTTAATTCATTAAAGTGTTCTCTTTCTTTCGGACATAACATTACGCAGTAAACAGAGATAGACAAGTAATACAAGTTATAGCGCTCAAATAAATATTTAAAGAGTCTGCATTAAATGAACAAATTGAAAACGAACTAAAACGTAATTAAATTAAAAGCATTTAAATGTCAAATAATAAATAAAAGTCGAGCTTTTTCTTAATTTGTTAAACTTTCACAAAATGATAGAAAATAAAATTCTTGTAACATTTAATAAAATAATAATAAAAAAATATAGCACAAAAAAACAAGACATCTTAATGGACGACAAAATTATATTAAGGAAAAACACATTAATTTCATTTTCATTAAAACAAAAAACAAAAACACTTTTCTCTCTTGATTAAAAGTTCTTGTACATTTCTTATTCCTTTTTTATTTATTGCTATCTCGCTTTAACTTAATAAGTTTCTAACTTTCTATCCCTTTCTACGTTTTTATGCTTATATTTTCTTGGCTGCTACACTTTTAAAAGTATATTCGAAATTGTGGCGCGTACTTATTGATAAAAACTATGAGCTGCGTATCATATAGTAGATTATTTAGCCTGTACTGCCAGCGGTTAAAGCTTTTGCAAACTATTTCAGAAGTGGGACTCCAAATGACGCTGTTGGGTTTCTGAAGAACCTCTAGGAAATGCAACAGTTCCAAGAGAGATTCTCTTGCAGTTCTGTAATCAACAGATTTTTCAATATATCTACCTTATTACATTTTCAATACAAAAAAACCTAATTGCTTTAATAGCTCTAAATATATGATCCCTTTCTTTGAGTTGTTTGCTCTTCTTGGAAAAGCCATAAGCAGTATTTCGTTTAACGAATATCTAAATAGAAATGAAAAAACAAAAAAACAATTATCTAAATAAAAACAATGATTTTACAATTGTACAATTTTTATTATTGACATTGTTCAAAATAAAACCGGATTTCCTTCCCCTTCCACCTCCACTCTTCTCATTCAACAAAGCAATGATTCAGTGAAAAACTCTTGGCTGCTTTGTGCCAATGAAAATATACTGGGAAAATGTAAAAATAAATCTCCTGGGAAAACAAGGGAAATACATTTACTGGTACGAGTGTAGAGACATAGTAGGCAAATTTTAAGTTATATATATTGTTCAATTTATTTTGTGAATAAATTGTTGCAACTGGATGGAGATTTATTTCAATACTAGGAACAGGGCAAAGACGTCATCACGTGTATAACCCAATTAATTGGGATGCACTCTTGTTATAATAAATACAATTAATACTCAGGGCTTGTGTCCTATGTCTTAATTTCTATAAAAGTGTACTATATATTGATAAAGTGGGTTACTAGAACCTCAAATGTTCAATTTTGTTTTAATAACTCCTTATATGTTAAGAGATAGTAACAATTAAAAAAGTCATTTTGTCTCTTTAATTATTAAAGGGATTCAACGTTCTACGCATTCCAAATGCATGTGACATCATAACCGCTACCAACCTTACTGCTCATAAATCTCTGCTATATGTATTTATATATCAAAATATCAAATATTATTTACAGCTATTTCAAGGAACACTAAAATTTCAATATTATGTCTGCCTTAGCAGGGTTAAATAATATAAAAACTTATTATTCTTTGACTTTACTTGATTATTTGACTACCAACAGCTACGAAACATTACCACAGCACTGACCTAATCAACAAATAACTGACGTTAAAATGCATTTCACGTCATACAAATATGGCCGACCATTTCTAGCGCTAAAACTACAATTCAAACTTTTAATTGCTATATCTCCGTCAACATTTAGATATTAATTAAAATAGGCATGCCAATACTCATTTATTACCATCAATTTCAATCAACAATTGAAAAATCGACCACTAAAAAATGATGACACAAGCCCATTCACCAAATATAGAGTCAATCTAAAATTCGACTTAAAATAAATAAATAATCTAAGTGAAAAAAGAAATACATTTTTTAAAACATTTCTTTAACATACTCATATTTATTACATTGGCCTAAATCCTATACGTCAACTTTGTCTGATTTGTTGGTACACAGATTATAGCATCTAAAACATTGTAACAAATATGAAACTGTATTTTTATGTCATCCACGTTTACGAGAGCAGCATCTTGTTGCTGAATCCACCACCAGAGGGATATCAATAGCGTAGTACAGAGCAGGACGTGACAACATATCGAAATACAAATAAAGATAAATGGACAAGTTCCGCCCAGCCAGCATCTTATCTCCCCGGTATCTCGCTCTCGCTGGTCCATTGGGATTTATACAATGAATGTAGATTGAGATAAATTCTATTTTGTATAAAAAATCTTTTCACAATATATTCTTTATAGAGTCCCTATTTTTATATTGTTAAATTTACATCAATTTAGTGTTGGAATGTAATTTAAGAATAGAATGATTCTAACAGATGTCTTTTGTGATAGTGTGTGTCTTATATGTATGAGGGTAAGGACTAAGTAAGGTAAATTACACCTCAATAACTAGGTAAGGCGGCAATAACGGTTAATCTACAGATTTATCTGACTATAAGTTCGATTTATACACTACAAGTTATATTTTCGCCGAATAACATATAATTAAATATTTGCTTTGCATTTTTGAATAAATAGCACACAATTCAAGTAAGAAATAAACATAGAAACAGAATTAGAAACTGTAATAAGAGTATCACTTAATTTCTATTAACCCTGAACAAATATTAATTTCATTTATTGATTATGTTAGAAAATATTATTTTCGCTTCGTGGAAAATAAAAGGCAAAAAAGTGTTTTTTATGGTATACTAATTTTAAGTTACTATCTGATTTTCTTGAGCTCTTTGGGACTATGTTTAATGTCTATTTGGCAATGTGTCCCAGTGCTCCACCTGCCATGAACGGCGCTGAACTAATAATTTTACTGTAACGCGTATTTACACGTCATTAAACTCTTCTGGTTTAGTATATTTTATAGTCTAACCTGCGCGCTTTTATTTCCCATGCTAGACTTTTCTAAACAATTACAAAAAATATGATAAATCTGTTATGTTTTATATTTAATATGTCATGTATGTAGACAAACTGTTATTCATATGAAATATACGAAAGAGTGAGAAAAATAGACAAGATTGAAGAGTACGGAGATAGATCTACTGGAATTCACACTTACTACTTGACTAGTTTTCACATGTTCTGAATAGAAGCTTTAGAAAATTATGATCTATTGAAACTATTTTTCTTTAGGTTGAACTCGAAATATAAATCATATTTGCTAAATGTCACAGTAAAAGTCAAGTCAATGCTACTGCCACTATAGTTTACTAGTAACCTAAATAACTACTAGTATCTCCAGGTTCGGATTTGAGGGAGAGCATTCGAGGCTTCTGCCCCGGGGCCTCCACAAGAGAAGGGCCTTCACATTAGAGATAAAAGCAATAAATTTTTGAAAGATTTGACGGAACAAAATTGTTCCTTCACACCTTAAATATCCGGCACTGAGTATCTCCAGCAAATGACTGGTTAATTTTTTAATGTTACAAGTAATTTTTGTAATGTTAGAAAAACCACACGTAGCGGAAGTTATATTAAATCAAAAATGACCTTAATTCTGCCTGAAATCGATAATATATGATTCTTGATGTGTCTTCGGGTTCAATCACTGGACTAAAGTTAGATTTGCTGGGATTAGTTGTAATCAAATTAAGTTGATTATATACATACATAATTGTAAACTTATAAGGTAGTGGTGTGGTACATATATATGAGTCCACGACACCATAACGAAATACCCAATGGCAAACTACATTGTATTAGATAAGTAACTTTAAGTTAGTAGTTAGTTGTTAGTTATATATATTAATTATTTGTTAGTTTCTTTTGCACATACAAAACAAGATTACTTCTTATATAAAACCAATTTATAAACCGAAATTTAAAAATTAAAATAATGATAGCTCTTCCTAGGATTATTTAAAATAGACATAAGATATGTATAACAAATGTACTAAATATTCATGTATCAATAAAAATACTTTGAACTTTAAAAAAAACATAGTAGGAGGTAGGACTCAGCATCGAAAATAAGTCGACGTTAAATAAATTAAATAAAAAAAAATTATTGAAGAACTTTTCTTGAGAAATTTCAGGATTCAATTAAATTTATGAACGTACTTTCTGAATTTCTGAAAAAAATATGTAGATTACAAAACTATTAATATTTAAAAACTAAAACACTAAAAAATATTTTAAACATGTGGATTTTTCTATATATAAAACAATCACGATCAAGTATTGATCATAAGTATATATAAACATATTTTCTGTGTCAGCTTTAAAAACTCATAAAATTAAGATGAGTTTTGTGGAATCCAGAATGAACTCCGGATGCCCTCTCGACTATGGGATTAGAGTGCATTCAGTGATGAAAGGCGCTGTGCTTCAATCTGCAATAGTAGTAGTAGTACGACTAGCGTATTTAGTACAGCGTTAGTTGCAGTCAGAGAAGCTATAGTTTGCGTTAATGCTGATGGAGTGAAACACTAACTCCACGAAAGTTCGTTGCGTTCACAGAATAAGGGGTGGTAAATGAAATGGGATAAGTGGGAGGGGATGTCATATTATGAAGCTCAACCAGCAAACACACCACCATTTTAAAAAGTTTCATAAAAATTAAAAATATGGAAAAGTAAAAACGAAGAGTAAGAAAATCCATTACTTAGGATGAAATGTCATCTATGGAAAACGAAGAAAACGACTTCTTAATTGTTATCTTTTAATTCATTTATTTTATTACTTTTAGTAAACAAAAATCTTTTATAGTATAGGCATCACTAATAATTTAATGAAAGTCAAGCCATCTTATTTAAAGACTGGAACATTTGCAGCATACTGTCCATGGAGTATTTGTTACAGTTTCTCTTCATGCGAAGAATTGATTCCTCCAGTTGCAGCAAATCGTCCTGCAAGTTTAGAGGACAAACGGTTTTGTTTTCACATCGCACTGCTGCTTGACGCAGAAGAACCTTGTACTGGGAATCCAATGCGATAACCCGTGGTCGTTCGGCGTCAATATATTTTGTTATGTCTGCCATGAAGTATAAAAGCTCGGGATCATAGGATCCAAAGACCCTATTCAGTGTAACTCCCAAATCTTCGACGTGGAGAAGACATCCACTAAGATCCACCAACATTGCATGTATATGGGCCATTAGGACTTCTTCAGGAACTGCCTGAGAAGGTCCATGAGAAATCTCGTGTACACCTGTTCCACATTCCACATTCTGGAAAACATTGACCGGAAACATTCAACTAATTCATTATTTTAACTATGATTTAGAAGAGGGACGAGCGGGGATAAGAAATGGACGTACATGAGATGAAAAGGAAATAGAAGAAGGAAGAGAAAAAGAAAGAGAATGTGAATGTAATACGAAGAATTGTCATATAAGGAAGTAAGAAAAGGAAGACCGATAAGAAATGTCGTTTCAGAAGTGGGAAAGGAGAAAGAAGAATGATGATTAGGTGGGATCGGGTAAATTAATTATATATTCTCCTACATCGATAGATATAAAGAGATATTGAAGGATAACAAAGGAAGACAACTAACAGAAAATGAATAAATTGCTAAAATGGAGAGACATAACAAGTATTTGAAGTATAGCGATTAGGCTGTGGAATGGAGGAAGATGAGAGGATTTGGTAAAGAGGCATAAACTATAAGAAAGAATAAAGGAAAAACTAGAATATTTAAAAAAGGAAAGAGACCAGAAAAGGGGAAATATAAATGGTGGAGACATTTTAATATATTTTGCTTCCAATTGAAGCATTCTAATAAAATTAGATGAAAGGTAGTAGGACAAGAGACAGATAATGAGAGAAAAGGAGAGGGATTAAAGAAAAAAATATTTAAATCGTTTAAATGAAAAAGATTAGAAGCTAAATTTTGTTGCTAAGAAGTTTAATAACTCTATAATTCTCAAATATTTATAGAGGAATAATACCTGCGATATCAAACCTATGACGCAGAAAGCTGCGACGACAATTTTGAGGTCTGCCATTGTTGTGTGCAGGTTAAACATTGAAAAATTATACAATACTTTCGCCAATTTATACATCGAAATAATTTGAATATTATGTGATTTCATTTTGTCCTCGGAACGTGGTTCACGACGGATTTTACTTCATTTTATTTAATATTTTCCAATATATATTTTATTGTAGACATAAACGTAAATGTGTGGTGTTTTATATATGGACAATAAAAATAATATTTTCAAAAAGTCACGCCAGAGAAAAATATTAAAGTTGACTTTATTTTCAGCGTTGGACAGCGCACGATGATACACTTTAATCTTTCGTGCGCTTAATTGTTATTTGATATTATTTACTAATCACGATTTTTGTTTTTGATGCGTTTCTAACGAATAAGGCTGTTTTAACACTGCCACAGACAAAACCATACAAATGATACTAAAATTTTACTAGCTGTCACTGAGTAAAACTTCAATGCTGTTTACCTTTTCTTCGATGTTTGATCCTAAAATGTCAATGCGTGTGATGTGAGCCGTGCGGACCTGTAGACGCTTATCTTAACGTTCATACAATTTGAACTCAGCATTTAAATATTTATGTAATACAATAGTTTTCTCACAATTCGATCAAATTACTCATTTCTATTCATCAGATAGGTTTTCCAAAACAAGATTTATTTTATAAATATAAAATACTTTAAAAAATTCAAAATCTATCTGCTGGTTCTTGTGTTATAAAAAATAAAATATAAAGATTCGTAAATAAGTTGCACCACTGTCTCTTATTATTATATAATTATATTTTTATATAATCAAGGTAAAAATTCATCATTATATTTTAAACATTTTTAAGCACAGTTAATCAATGGAGTGTCAATACCTTAACGACCATTAGTCATTTTATCGATTTTAATAAGCATTTTATAATTTTGTATTTATAAAATTGCTTGTTCTTAAATTACTTACAAAATCTTCTATGTAGCTACGACCTAACTTTCTCCTGTATCCACATTGTCGATGTGCTTAGTTGTTTTCTTCTATTATATTTTGTCTTATGTGCTTCTTTTATATAAAAAGAGATACGTCCGCATATTTGTCCGTATTGTGTAGCATACGCCTAGAGAACTGTGTCCTTTGATAATCTGTATATGGTTTTGAAGAGTAGGCTATCGTGTGTGTACAAATATGTACACAAAAATGTCAAAATTTGGATTAATGAAATTAATCCTAGTTTGTGAGTAACGGTTTTTAAAAAACAGCGTTTTCTATTTCTTTCGTCAACTTTGAAAAAGTGTCTCATTTTCCTGGCGGTATAGTACGCTTATTATAGGGCTTAGAGAAAAGTTGTCAAGGTGAATTTTGTTGAAAATTTTATCCTCCTTAAAGTTGATAATATCTACCAAAGTCTAGAACCAACAAATCAGAAGATATTTGAAAGAAACCAAGAAAAGTACACTTAAATTTTTTTGGAGGTTTTTCGAGTTGAAAAACTTGGTTTTTCACTCCAGTCTCGGTGAATTATACATAGTTACAAAATGATTGCATTATTTTTCTTATTATGTATCATAAAAAGAATACAGTAAAGTTATTATATTTAATAAAACATTTTTATTAATTTTAGAACAATATTACAACATTTGACATAACAATTTTTCAAACTAGAGTTAATTTAGGTTAGACATGTTATTTTCATATTGCATCTTCATTAGTTATGGGTGATGAAGCATCTACGTGCACACACCTTCACGAATAACGTTGACACTTAGGTCGTAAACGTCAATCAAAGTGTCTGCCACGTTTCTGTATTCGTTCGCCATAACGGACATCAAAGACATGCAAGGTTGCTTCAACTGACGATCACATGGTCTTCCTCCATGACATACTTTCTTCGAAATTTCCCAGAACTCTTGAATCGCATCTTCGTGTTGCCCAAGAACTGCTGTTTGGTGTTTAACCATCTTCTTAGTGTCCTCCAAAGCTAATTGTGTTTTATATGGTAATTCGCAGATGTTGAGAATATCCGTTGCTGCATCGTCGATCATTCCCAAAGAAATTGTGGTCTTTGTTACAAATTCGCGCAATTCGGCAATGCATAGATCTTCTACTAGGCCGGAATTGATCCGTCCCATTGAACGTACTTGCTGAAATTGCTAAATTGAGGAAATAAATAGAACTTTATAAATATTGCCGCTAGTTAGATAAGCAAAATAGTAGATTTTGTGAAATTCTATTTCGCGTATACCTGCACAGCTAGTGACGACCCAAGAGTGGCCATGATGAAAACAGCAACATAACTTTTTAAAATCGCCATTTTTGTAGAATTATTTCTTCTTACCAATGCAGAATTCATAATGAGAGAATTTTTTCATTTTGTTTATTTATATCTGGCGTAATTTTATTTGGATCTATTAAATTATATGTTTCACGACAATATCTTTACAAAACGTGGGCATGAAATTTCATGAATTCATGAATTCATGCTCGCTTTATTATTGACGAATGGTCACACGAATTTCGTTATATTTTAAACATTATTTTAAACCGAATTATTACTAACTAGTGCCATGAACGATTATCTACAACCTTCAAAATTCATGCACGTCGATTTAGATTAATTGTTAGCACTATAGCATGCGGAATATTATTGTAATGTGGTCGTTTGCCTCACAGTTCTAGTAGATGATAAGCCCATTCCAGTTAAAAAGGGCCTAAGTTGAAAAATTAATAGACTCTTGTATCCAAAATTGACATTATAAAATAAGAACCTTTTTGATTAGGTATTACATTGAAATTTATACGTATATATAAGTTCATTACTCAATAAGTTCGCAGGATGATACATAGATGGTGCCACTATTAATAAACCCATATGAGTTTTAGATAGTACCGATCTTCAAACAATATGTGTCCAAATTTCATGACATTCATTTACGAGCTATAGTGATTTTAATCACCCTACATTTGTAATTTTCAACTTGGTCAAATATAAATCTTTGGAAAATCGTCTAGGTGTCTACACTATTATAGAGTTTGATGTAGCCTAATTGCTTTAGGTGTATAAGCGAGGAGAAGAATTTTTCAGCAAAGAATTTAGATTACGCGGAAGCTAGTGTCAGTATTTCACTACCTACAATTAAATAAAAAAAAACATCTTATTTATTATATATACTCGTATTTAGAAAATATACGTTATGCATGTTATTTATAATACAACTTAGACAAACAAAAAATTAGAAATATCCGAACTAGAGAAAGCTATAAAAATAAAACAAAACAAGCAGACAAAGTAAGATGGCAGTACACCTGTACCCATTGAAGTATATTTAGAACCGTTAAAAGAAATACGTACAAACGACCCCGTTGAATATTATACCACATACGAAATTTTAAGAACCATTATAACCAAAAGCATAGGCAACAAAGATATTGGTAGGCTTTTAAAGCAACATATTAGTGATCCTAAGGAATTTATTAAGATGTTAAACTTACTGTACAACCATTAAAACACTAAAGAATCAAGACACAATTCACCAGAATAATTAAATCTATAAAATAGATATAATAGAGTAGATGTAGATCATCTTTATGATGATCATTGTAATTAGAATATCCTAAAAATTAAAATTAAAAGAGAAACAGATTAATTTGCGATATATATTTCTAGGTGTAAGGATTTGAAATCGCCATCTTATCGCAATAAGTCGCAATTAGAAAGCTTACTTTATTTTAATGAAATATTAGCAGCTTTCGATCCTCTATCTTCAGGTAAAACAAAATAATAAATTGTAGTCTATACTAGAAAACTGTTCCTTTATCAATATTGGTCCACAAGTTATAAAATACATTAAAAATAAAAAAACTGACTTCCGTTATAGTGAAGCTGTATCAAAAGATATAGCAAAGACAAGTGTGATATATACAATATAAGTTCATCATGTTGATAACGGAATAAATATCCTCAATAAAAAAAAATGAAAGGACTGTATGGTATACCAACACATGCAGGCTATTGCATGTACAAACCTGCTGGAAATAATGAGTGAGAGAATTTATTCAACTGAGCATCGCAGCAAAATATAATTAAAAAAACATTGATAATGTTTTTTAAAAGTATGATGTTTATTTTATAAAAACTGGGTCATTGGTAATGTGATAATAAACGAGAAATACAAAGGGTGCATTATGTTTTTATTAAAATTGAAATATAACAATTTCAATGTGAAAAGTTTTTGAAACAAACACAGTTACTTATATTTAAGGACTAATTAACATTAAAGAAATTACCAATTACGGTAAAATGTTACGTTATACACAACGTTAGGGTAAGGTTTAAATCTTTTTAATTATTTATACTATTGTACAACATATTAGGTTTATTGTGTAAAAATTTGAAGTCAATTGGAGTAAAACTGTCGGAGATATAGAGTTTTAACTCTTCACCTCTCTGGTCCTCTCTTTTCAGAGTCGGTGTCCTCTCTAGCCCAAAATCTACTGGACCAATTCTTTTGAAATTTTGCACACTCTTTCTTTACATAAATGCCGAGGTAACGCTGTCGAGTTTTTTATTATTTTTTTAATTTTAACGTATTTTAACATTTAAAAAAAGAAAAACTCGACAGTGTTACCCGCAGAAACTTATCAACTAATGAAATCATTTTGGTTTTTCGATTTCACAAAATCCAGTGATGAGTTATGAGTGGCACCGCAATGTTACTTTTTTTTTGTGACGTCTGCGGAGATTCGCTGGCAATGCCTCATTTCTTGACATTTATTTATAAAAATTTCAGAAAGTATTTTTTAAATGTTATTTTATCATGTAGTAATTATAGAAATAATTATATATTAACTGTGTCGCCAAAAAACATTATCGAAAATATGCTTCTTTTTTATCGTTTTGACTTTATGTTTTATAAAATCGAAAATGTAATTTTACGTTTATACTAACAATGAAATAGGTAATAAATGTGAAATACATGTATCTATATCTGGATATCGTACAAAAAGATAAACACTGTATAACCTGTTGTAATATTTATTAAACAATTGAAATGCAATTAGAATAATAACACATTAACTGATAACATCAAATTAAGTGATTTAAGTGCTGGCGTTTGCCAGATCCCTAAACAATTCCAAGATAGATGATGTGTGATCATGCATGGTGTCTATACGCAGACGCATTAATCTCATCTGAAGTTCACCCAATTGGAAAGTGATATTGGGGCATTCATATGCATCAGAGCAAAGTGCCGCGCTCCTCAGAATATCCCCCAGCTCCATTTCCAATTCAATTAAAATTTTGTTACGAATCGTACTAGTCTTCTGAAGCCGGTCATATAATTCTTCAATCTCAGGCAAAGGTCCTGTCACGCTTTCCACTCGCTCAATCAATTCCTGAATTTCGTACATCGATGATCTTATTTTAATTGCAGTCCTGCGCATTTGGGAGATATATAGAGACTGCATCGCTGCTGGAATATGCGCATCTATCATAGTTGGCTGGAACTAAATCAAAACATAAATAAGTCTAGTGTGAGAACTGAACATTGTAAATGAAGAATACTACAGAATCGTTTGCTAGCGTGAATTTGATCAAAAAGTTGATTTGATATATAAATATATTATAGGCCGCACCGGCAACATCTAAACTGCTGTTTAAACTTCGCTGAGTATTCAACTTAAAAAACCTAATCTGGTTCTTTTATCACTTTTTATCTCATGGAGAGACTGCCTACACTATGATCGATATAACTAATTTGCAACAAAAAGAAAAAAGAAAATAAATATAGTGAAATACGTTTTGTTTTAATTTATTTTGAAATTAATTAATAAATGATAATACTGTACCTGATACGATAGACTGACAATGCTTAGAACAGCCAAAAGAGTTGTGAAGAACGCCATCTTGAAATGTAGTAATGAACAAAACACTGTTTTTCATTCTTTATTTATACACTGAATTTTTCATGTATTTTCACGACAAATACATTAAATTTTCACGTGCCACACGACTGTTTTAATTTAAAAGTATAAGTATATATCATAAAAAATAGAAGAAAATCGACTGTATACTTTTCATTAATGTTGAAGGTTGCTTTTCAATAGTCTGTGCAACGCATTTGCATCCGTATCCGCATCCGCTGCTGACACTGTCAGGTTTGTGGTCCAGCACACTAAATAGGGCGGATCCCGGATGTACGTATTATTAATTAAAAATAAATACATGATACACCCAACCAATTAGCAGACAACTGTATTTGTTTAGATTAATATTAATGACTAAGTATATATATCCAACGGGTAAATAGCATATAATTATATTCAATAATTATCAGAGAAACTCGTATATGTGTGTATTGATTCGTACAGTTAATTATTAATTAGTAAAACAGCATCAAATAATAGTGATGTGATGCATTTGAACGTCAATTTAAATACAAATTATTTAAATATATAGAAAGAGGTTGGAATAGTTGTTGTATTATGTTGTTGATAATCATCCCAGGAAAAATCTACGTCGAGATCGGATTGCGAACCTGAACCTCTCATTTTATACGTTATATACACTTAATCTACCTCGGATTCCTTTGGTTATTATCGAACAGAACAAAATAAATTAATTAACACTCGTTTACTGTTTTGTTTTCTTGTGGTCTTTCGTATATTTAACGTTCATTTGGCTACGTGGTCGAATACATCATTCGCGATAGACGACGCTGACCTAATAATATAACAGTAAAGTGTGTATATTTAAAACATTCCATACGTAGTATAACGGGGTTTACACATACGTATTACACATTAATCGCGTCATAGGAGATCTAATGCATGTGTCACACACTGCAAGCGTATTTAAGCGACGGCGAATTCGAGTGTAAATTGGCCCTGTGTTGTGTCACAATACACATTGGGTTCGAGTTGTTTTGCACAACATAATTTATGACGAGAGCAAATTTTTCCTTTAATTTTTACTTATACACTACTGTTATCAAAGAGACTATTGCATTCCGTTCCAGTCTTCTTATAGGTCTAGCGTTGTAGCATGTATTCGCTTGCTTAAAATTCGCTGATATATGATTCCAGTATGAGAGCTACGTAACGCCCGTATTCAGACGGTTTTGTCGCTTGCAGTGTGTGAGGGTTCATTACATTTACAGGCAGGGGCCTATCATTTAGAGTAAAATTCCCCGACATGGAATAAACCGCTTTTGACGACTTCTTGAAATATTTTATCTTCTATGAACTAAAATAAGGGAATGAAGAGGGAAGCGATTACACTTTATAAAACCGTTTACTTTAGATAGAGTAGAAATAGGTTTTATGTTATTTTAGTATTTTTCTTTAACATTTCTACTGTAGTATTTAGCTAACATTTCTACGTATCTAATGTAAACGGTTTTTTTAAGTGTACTCCTTTCCCACTTCATTCCCTTCTTATGTTGAGTCGCCGAGAATTTTAGTTTATATAAGATTTAATATTCCAAGAGGTCACCTAAAGCGGTTTATTCCGTGTCGGGGCCCCTGATTTACAGTGCTCGGATTTGCAAAGCGTAGTAGCATGTATTGGCTTGGTCAAAATTCGCTTAAATATGGTTCCAGTATGAGAACCATACGCCAGTATTCGGACGGCATTGCCCCTTGCAGTGTGCGAGGTTCATTACATTTACAACATTTACACAGTTAGGATAGGTAAAGCGTAGTAGCGCGTATACATCCGGTCAAATTTCGCTTAAATACGTTTGCAGTGTGCGACAGACTTAATACACAAACTACAGCCCCTACACTGTACGTGAATATAAAGTATTTTATACAATCATGACCTACATTATCGACATATACGTTACAGGATGAACATTGTACACGTCCGTACATTGCGTAGATGGGATGCTGCAGAGATCTCTACGTCATACAGTAATTAATATATGCTGATCGATATACGTATGTACGTTGTATTGCAGCTGAATGTTAATATGAACATATCGCCTACAGATATGAATATATTTGAATATAATGATTCAAATATCCAAACAAAGCGTTCAAACTATTTGTAAGTTTAATAACCAGAACATACTACTAGAGTGTGTATTGTGGAAACTACATGTAATATAATCAAAATGTATGTATGTACAATTGTACAAACCTCATATAGCCCGTTTTACTAATTACTTAGCTGATTTAATTACAATTATATACCTTACAAAGAAAATAGTTTTCTGTCTTTTTACAGAAATTGTTAAATATGTGTCCGATATGATTTTTTTTATCGAAAAAAAAAGTGATAATTATATTAATTACTAATTAAATCCCATCACGCTTCGCTGTGTCTGTGTCTTATATGACATGAATTAGAACTCTCAAAAAACATTATCAAAAATTCAGATCCCAGAATATTAATTATTTAACTAATTTAGATAAAAATTTATCTTAAAAAAATTATTAACCGGTTCTTAATTTTAATGCGCATTTGTTTATTAAATTTGTATTAAAATTAAGAACATTTCTAACAGTGTAAATAAAAGACACATACATGCACAAACAAACACAGACGACGAAAAACAGGAAAGAAACGAAACATAAGAATTTGATTTTCGGAAACACATGCCTATTCGAATGCAACGTTGTGTCAAAATTTCATTTTACTATAACATCACAAAAGTTCATTAACATGGCTAACTAAAGTTATTTAACAGTAAATCGTTCGGCTGAGCCCTATGTTGCCCTAAACTGTTTTAAAAATGAGATGACGAATTACTTTTCTATAATCTGACATTTTAACTGAAATATATTCTAATTGGTAATGTCTATTGGTTTTCTTATTTTTTTAAATATCCAAAAGTTGACGAAGATCAACTATTTAAAATTCTATTTATTAGAATGTGTCTACTATGATCATCGAGAGATTTGCGTAAATAAAACGAAAATTTGAAGTCCCGCTTCTTAGTCTGATTTAATTTATTATAACTTTTATTACTCTAATCATAGTTACATGTTCGTTTAGATTATTATCTAAGTATTCATTACCGATAATAATCAGAAACAAAAGAACACATTCTCATCAATAGAACCATTGTTTAACCTCAAACAATGAGATTAACACAACATAACACAAATAACCAGAGAAATCTATCTGATAAAGTCAAGTGTAGTATCGTATTATTAAACGTAGATTGGGAATCGAATAATATCAAATCGCATTTGACCCTCACACGAAGTAATATAATAAATATTCGTATAACACCCCATCCATAGTAACACTAATAAGGCTTCAGTGATTTACTTATTTGACATCAACTCCTGATGGTAATATGTTAAATATCACTCTGGGGTATTATGGGTGGTCGGAGCAACACGGGGATGAAAGGGGCGCAAGGGTCGTTGCCAACGGCAATTGATATTGTCTGATACTGCGATTGTCTGATAGAACCCGTACTAATGTTAGGGGTTCCGTAATCCCAGATCAAGGAACGTTTCAACATTACTGTACATTATTAAATGATTTGCCTACATGCAATCATATATTAGTATATATATATTTAAATGTATATTTAAACCAATATGGACTTATGAGTTACATCAGCTAATTTTAACATTGAGAGAAGATTCCAATCTAAAACATTACGCATTATTGTAGATGCACTATGGTTTATTACAAACAAAAGACTGCTTCTTCGTGAACTTCGTGGCTGAAAAACTGGTCCTTCGTGGCGCCGGATACAAATGAGTGCCTATTGGATAATTCGCTACTGGAAAGTAATAATATAAACATTTTGTCACAAGTAATGTTAAGAAATAAAGTTATCCGACACTGTTTTAAACTTTAATTAATTTAATTCGAAGACTGCACCACGATCTTGATATACCTACAGTGAGATAAGAAATGAAAACTCGATCAGAGGAATATGAAAACCGTGTAGTGAACATCGAAATACATTAGAGACCAATCTAATGGAAGACTGGACTACCATCAGCACTTAAGTGGACTTAATTAAATGAAATAATAAACATAACGTACAAGTTTATTTTTATCGTAAACTTATCGTTAAATGTTTGTTAGAAAGATTACGAAATGAAGCATGGCAGCTTCTATGAATGGACCTCCTCTGATATTTATGTATATATACACCGATTTATATATATACACGTATATACTGTTTATTTAATTACATTTCAAACAATTTTCATCAATATTTTGATAATGTACTATGTCAAACAAATTACAAACAACACATTTCAACACACAAATATCACCACCACCCCCTCCCACACTCTTCATCATCACATCATGATGTATCGATCCCCTCATCTCCTACCCCAACTCATCACAACAATTAAATTCCCATTTACATGTTGTTTTTGATTCATCAAGCACACATTTTGATATTTTCAATTTATATATATTAAACTTTTTTCATAATTTTGTAATTTATAGTCAAGTATAGAAGTTGTAGACTTACCTGCCATTTGTAGGTAGAGGAAAGCCATCAAGTGTCCAAGAAATCTGGGGGGTTGGGTTACCAGTAGCGGAACATTTCAAAGAAACTGGAGGGCCTGGTTGTAATGTTTGTTCGATGAAACTGTACAGCAAAACCGGTGGAGCATCTGAAAAATAAAATAAGATATATTTAAAAAGTGTTCAATGCGAAGGAAAAATTCTTTATCAGGTCCAACCCGACAGGGTCCTAGTCAGGCCCTCGTAAGGTTATCCCGATCGGGTAATTACAGGAAATATCACATAAGGCTCCGATAGGGTAATCATGAGATTATCCTGATAGAATATTTACGCTATACTTTCACAATTTGGTAATAGAGGGCGACATTTAAGTGATGACTGAAGCAAACTCTCCTAACGCCCTACTGTTCATCGTTTTTAAATATTTAATAAAAAAAGAACTCGTTAAATTTGTATTTAGCTACATTCCTCGATTGGTGTTACTATTTATGCGTGAAGCTAACACAAGATAAAGGATGAATCTTCATATTTTCATCCCCTCCTTCCCCACTCTTCCCTTTTCATTCCGTCGCGCTACATTCTACGTCTGATACTTTTTGAAGTATTTCTTTCATTCTTTCACGCACCAAGCTATGCTAGTACTTTCATTTTGACACGTTTCGCTGAATTTTACAACTACATACTTATGTTTGTCTTTATGGCAAAGACAGTAAAAAAGAAATATCTTATCCCTCTCCCGTCTCCTCTTTATCGCTGGAATGAAGCAGGAGGAGGGGGGGGGGGCTGTATATGTTATACATTGCATTCGAGAAGTGTGTAATAAGTTCATTGATATGCAACTTTTTAACTAAAGGGATAAATATTTTTAATAATAATTTGAATGGCTTCCAACGTATACAGGCTACATTTTCTCATTTGTTTTTGGAAAAGTGTACCTTGTAGCTGGGAATCCCAACTTGGGATATACATATCTGTCACAATCAGCTCTTGAAGCGATAGCAGAAATGTCGATGTCAAACCTCATAACAAATACATCTTGTGCTTCACTGCTATACTATATTTCAAAGCTAAATTCAACATACTCGTTCATAACTTAGGATTACAGTTATAAATAAATATTATGCTTTATTGTTTTATAGTACTAAACCAATAGAACGGTCGAGGGGGTGCGGATAGAGGAGGGTGACTAATGTTATTAATTTCGGCTTGTATTTCTTATAGAAAAGTGTTGCCACAAATTTTATAGTCCCGTTAGAACACTAAGGGATTGTATATGGGGGTGGTGATGAAAGAAGGGAAGGTTTATAAAGCAGTGATTTCATATATCGAAGAATGTTTTAATATTAGTGTTATACGATAGAATTAATGTCGCCATTTTGGATCGTATAGTATTAAATAATAACATTTAATATACTTTTATAATGTACTAAAGTTGTTATTAATCGCTTTTTCAATATTAATAATTGATTGGAAAACGTAGGGTGTCTTTATTGTGAGTATTTTCTTCTGCTTGAGATAGTACTCTAGTCTAAGAGCACATCAGCAAAGAGGGCATACTTGGCGTGACAAAATTACACTTAAAAATACAACTATATTAAGAAAGCCTTTCAAACTCTCCTGCAGAGTAGCTTTTCCAAAAAAGTACACATAGAAACAAAAATTTGCAGTGGAGATAATGCTAAAAACCGTAGCTGTAGCAGATGCCTCTCCTCCCGCTTTTTTCAACATAGCCAAAGTGTTTAATGCGAACACTGCAGACCTGTGAACGTTTACATTATTACAGCATAACAAAAATAATTACAAAAACATACGGCCAGAATAACTAAGACGCTAAGCAGCTTTACTTGATCTTTAAGATGATTTTTCAATCTAGGTTAAGCACGTGGTTAAAGCGTTTAAACGTGAACAGAATCTAAAACTAATACTATGGAAATGCAGTTGAAATTTATAGTAATTGTATTTACAATGTTTCACTAATTGTTAAAGTTCAACTAGGCATGGTCCTTCGTGCCGGATAATTCTATTACACCTCTCTCTTATAGTTTGAGTGTGTCTCTAGAATGAAATCGTCCATTATGTGAAGATAATTACCACAAATGTGCTACTGTTTCAGTTAACAAAAGTCCAATCTAACCAAAAGGAGCTTCTAAATGCAGAAAATTTGTTCAAAAGTGCAACAGCTTTCATTTGGAACAAGAAAATTAAATTAGTGTGGAGCTTAAAATTCTAACACCTAATCAAGTGCAGTAGTTCTGATAAAACGTATGGAGGAGTAACTCGATTTAATTGAATATGGTTCATTAGTTCGGAACTCTAGCGGAAGTATACTGCTGCATAGACAATGCAGAAATTTTGCATATACGTGTATCAATAGAAGGTGACTGGGATAAACTTCTCCTTATTTTGCACAACTGTGTCTTTGGCACTTGAAATTTAACTTATGTTATTTAAAGGCATGGGAAATTAGTTATAGGTGACCAGGGATCTATATTACACTTAGATAAAGGACTTTCTTTTCATCTGAACACAATTGCATTCAGTCACATTTAGCCCGTGAACATCTGACAAGTCCGGAAATTGTGTCCCCTTCCTCACTATTCCTTTGATACACACTGCTTATACATATTGGTTTCTGTCTATTAATTATTTAGTAGCTAATATTTCCAGGTAGTATTTCAAAGATTTCGGTAGAAAGACGTCGGTAGAAATACCAAGGTTCAATATGGGTCAGATTTAATACATAGACGTTACTATTGAATTTACCTAGGATTAGTGATGAAGTTTAAGTGAAAAGAATTTCCAATAGGATATAAAAGCATAGAGGCCGTTAAATCGTTCTCTTTTGTAAGTTTGTCTGTTGTAAAGTAAATACACATTATTGTAGCTATAGAATACTATTATTCAATATTAATTAATTGGTAAAATAAAGTATTTTTTAATATATATACATAAATATATAGCCAGACTCTAATTAAAAAGCATCATTAACGTTTGCAAAGTGAAATTCGTATTTCATAATGATCCGGTTTTCGCCTCATTAATTATTCATAGTAAATTAAATGTTATTTATGGAACACCCTGTCTCTAAAGAGAGGTTATGCAACATTTATATTAAATAATAATATCTAAAGGATTTAACGACATAATAAAATGTGAATGTAAAACTATTTGCTCCAGCTCGAGTGAAACGCTTGGTACATGGCAGGGTATTAGATGAGTGGCTTCGTGCACGGTGTGGCAGGAAGGAGGACGGAGGGAGGGTTAACTTTCGAGGAAGGGAATCTTTTTGTAGATCTGAAAGCCGTCTTGTGATCCCCAGGATATTTCATAAGCTCAAAATACGACAAAGGGAACCCCTATTTCTATCTTTTTTTCACTTATTATACAATGAAGTTGCAACTTTCTTGTAAAATGAGAAGCCAAGCCATTTCAATTATTTTGTGGTATAGGATGGATTACAGGAATTACATTATGTTCGTAGATTTGCTATTGTTGAAGGAAAGGTAAACAGGGCGAAGGGCGAAGGTCATGATGAGACGAACCCTTTTATATAAATCGGACCATTTTAAATTCAAGTTTTGTTGTTCTAAAATTCACGATAATAAATATTTTGTTTTCTAAAGAGAAAGGGAAACTCCATTTTAATTGTAGGGTTTATGAAAATTTAGAATTTATTCCTGTTTTTACTACCAGATTTTCAATACACACCATTTAACGTTAGTTACAACCAGAATCCCTTCGAGTTCACCGCTCAAATTATCTGAGAGCCGTTTAATAACCAGGAATAACTGTTACGGTAAAATTGGAATTTTACTAGAAAATATAGCAATATTAATTATCAAAAGATATTTTGCGGTTCCAACTCATTAAAAGTCAGTGGAAGAAAGCTTAAAATGTAGATACGTTATTCATCTAACTAATTGCAGCTTCAGATTTTGATTCGCGTTTATAGTTACTTACATAAAACGATTTAAACATGAAAAAACATGGTTTTATTGATAATATTTAATAATTGATAATATTTCGTGAGAAGAAATGGCCAAGTATCGTTTCACCTTAAAATAATGTACGAGAACAACAATGTGTACAACAGTGTTAAAGTTAGTTTTGTAATAACTTCTAGTACTCGTATAAAACTATATTTCAATCTCTGGACAATTTGAAATAAAAGCACAATATGCAGTTCTTGTTGTCATAAGCATTTTGTTGTAATTAGATTTTTACGTAATTTCCAGAGCAGTAACTCCCTGAGCGTTCGCTGGATGGCAGCACTGGCAAACTAGTCATACTTATGTGACATTATCATTTCAGTAAATGCACCGAGTACACAGTGCATGAGGAGGTAAATGGCTGGGTTTGAGCTTGTGGTCACAATTTCATTATGTCCATGAATATTCTTGTCTAATAAGTTAAGCTTTAGTTCCACATTAATTTTGTGGTAACCTACTTGCTGCGGTACACTCTGTTAGAAACTAATCGATGTTTGATAATGATGTTCTTATTAATAATAATCTGTTGTGAAATTCGTTACATTGATTTATTTAAGTTTAAATTTACCGCGTAAATCTATCTCAGTAAATAATATTGTGACATGACTTGGCTTAGCAAAGAATAGTAGTTCTTAGTATAGCTTAAGTGGTAGACTACTAAAGTACAATGTTAGAGATCCGTCGTTAATAAGCACTGAAGAAAGACGACACAAATCAAAACGAGGAATGAATTTATTAAATATATTTATTTCAGTGCATCAATTTTCCATATTTTTTATACTATATATCTTATACCCAAATAAACTAGGTATTTTATGAAAAAATCCAGATTTCTGTAATAATTGTTAAAATATTTCTAAAATGCCATAGTTTCATTCCCACCAGTCTGTTTTTCGGTGATCGAACCGAAAGCTCTTATAGTTTCTATTTTCTAAATAATTTCCATTAGAATATTATTAAATGAATATAGTGTATTAAAATATATAAGCTCCAATGGAAGCTCTTCCAGCACTTCCATCATAAGCCTCCTAATATGCGGTGATGTAACAAGCAGCTTCCCAGAATTTCGTTTTAAAAGCTCAACTTGAAGAACACAGAGAACGTAAAGCTCAAAGCTGAGCTTTTACTAGGAGCGGTGAATGCCGACAGAACTGTTAACTCAATTGTCGCTCAAAGTGAACGTGTCGACGAACGAAACGTAACGTTACGTTATGTTGTATAGTGGTATACAGTGTGGTGCTTTCAGTTCTGAAAATATATAACTTACAGTGTGGACAAAAAGTGTTCACGATATAAATATTGTCTACTTTATAGTGTAAAGTGTAGTAAAGGATAAAATGATTTGTCTCTTAATGGCCACCCTATATAGGAATATTAAATTTGATTCCGTGTGACAGAGAAGTTAACAGTGAGGGGGTTGTGGGGAGGTAAGAGAGAGGAAGGAAGTAGAGACTCAGAAACTGATGTACGTGAAAATCATATTAGTTTGCGTTATATTGTTGCCAGACACTTGTACAGGCATGAAGGCAATAAAATAACCTTCTTTAATGACGCAAAATGAACATAAATATGTTTCTTTTATAAAATAAGCTTTTATTTGTTCGAAATACATAGGATAATTAATGCACTAAAAGTAGAAAAATAGAATAGAATCTAAATTACTTTTATATATTTTTATTATTAAACCATATGATAAAGCAATTTAAGGTTCTTAGTTTAAATTTCTTTTTGTAATCCAATGATAAAAAATGTACTAAAAAAATTTATTTAATTTAATTTTTATTATAATTCTGCATTAAAAGATTTTTTAACGTCTTTATTAATACCAAAAAAAATATTTCGAAAGTAGGTAACTTTTGTTATGTAATCTTACATTATATTTTTATGTTAAATAAACCTGGCATAAATGTAAATGTACTTAATAAGTAATCAGCTTCTATATGTGCGCTATTTCATATTGTCTAAATCACCATTCGCACCTAATATTTTTAGTTTTAATTTAAAGTTTTAACCAGAATATTTATTTAGATAAATAAAACAAACTGATATTAATAAATTATCAGATTATTGTTTTCAAATCAATAATTAATTCTACATAACTCGAGTTAATTTCGTTGTAATAATTTCCGGGCAATATATCACAAGCAATGGCCCCTCCCTATCATCCTCTCCTTCCCCACCCACACCGCCTCTTTGACCATTGTGTGTGAACATAATTACAAACATTGAGTTGCAGCTCATTGCTCATTGCTAAATTACCTAAACCAGAATTAATATGCAATTATTGACCTCCAACCCTTCCACAACTCACCTCCGAGCTGTAGTTCTGCAGCTGCTTGTGCCGTGTCACCCTCAGGTCGACGGACTACACATTGGTACATTCCACGGTCCTCCCGGCCAACGGGGCCCACCAGGAGGCTGTCCCCGCCACGACCTGATGTGGGCAATTGCCTGCCGTCCTGTAAACATACATTTATATTTATTACGATTATAGATGATATTTATTTCATACGGAGGAAGGGTAAGAGAGAGGGGGAAGGAAGGTAAAACATCAATACATTTTTATTTAAATATTTTACGTTTACGAATTAAAAATTTATTTCACATTTAAAAACAATTCAAATCTATCTAGTAAGCCTGTGAATTATTATTAAAAAAAAAAAATCTATCTTGTAAGAATTTTTAAAATTTCTATACAATGCGTTCCTGCAATGTAAATTCTAACTCGATTTTTCGACTGAGATACGTTCCTAGACATCGGTCGTATCTCAAATTGGACGTAAATCGAGTTTCTTACAAAAAAGCTCTCGAAAGCTTAAGTTGTCGTAATATGCCTTTGTGCACTTGTTATACGAGTATTTATATAAGGCAGGGGCGGCCTTAGCCATTGCGAGGCACTTGTTCTTTGTATAATTTATGTAAATTGTAAGTAAGTATTTTTGATGATACGAGAAATAAAATTTTATATTGGAAGTTTTATAAAAGTTAACAAGCACAAAGACGACAAATATTAATGATGATAAACTAAGGCACATGAATGCCTTAAAAGAAGACGCAGTGATTCAAGTGGGATTTCTAAAGAACGAGGCGCGAGATTCAAATACATATATAGTAATAAATTTTTGTACTTGGGTTGTTGCGCGAGAATACGAGGCCCCGGGCGGTTATCATGCTTGCCACCCCCAAAGGCCTACTTTGATATAAGGTGGCGTAAGTCGAGGACTATCTGCACACAATAACCATTTTTATAAAACAATGAAATGCGCTATTAAAATATTATAAGAAACCAAATCTGCATTGGTTGAGCTTAGAAAAGCTTGTTCTATGTCGTATGTATGTAAAAACTTGTTTCCTATAACACGATTTTATATAATGCGCAACTTATTAATCGCGTTATTAACCTACCTTGTACCATGTAATTAAATGAGGTCCTACAGAGCCCGCGTGAGTTGACACCAGACATCTAAACTCTGCAGAGCCCCCCATATGGATGCTCAACATGGGGGGCGTAACTTCTACGTGAAGCGGTGTTGAGACACTTAATCTACAACAATTATAATTACAAAATTAATATTATTAATCATCAGTTTATTAAATCGTTTTCAGCGAATATTAAATTTTTGTTAAGTGATTCTCAATTAATTAATTAAAAAAAAAAAAATTTATAAATTATATATAAAGGTATTCGAAAAGCTATATCATAATTCAACATGTGTTTCTATTTTAGCAGTAATTTTCTTAGTGTAAAGTGGCTAAAATTTCTTCTACGCATGAGGCCCAATCTACTTAAATCCACTACTGTCTCTGTCCGATTATTTATTTACTTTTAAAGTTTCAAATATTTAAAAAAAAGATAATATATTTTAATAAAACGTTTTAACCTGAGTTCAGCACTGGCTTCTCCTCCAGCGTTGGCTGCAGAACATCTGTATACGCCAGCATCTTCAGCGGTTACAGCTTCAATTGCGAGAACTGGACCAAGAAGACGAACTCTAGGACCCGCTAAAACCAATAGCGGTTCAGGCCCAGACTGTGTATACCATCTGCAAAAAAAAAAATTTTGTTAATATATTTTTTTAATTTCTTGCCTGGAA
The DNA here is from genome assembly GCA_963678705.1 of Panorpa germanica. NCBI lineage: Eukaryota > Metazoa > Arthropoda > Insecta > Mecoptera > Panorpidae > Panorpa > Panorpa germanica. The sequence goes on from OY783218.1 coordinate 9,948,561, forward strand.
CATTGTCAGCAGCAAATACATAATTAACAGAGTTTTAAGTTACTAATCGTCTTCAGCGACGATTTTTTTAGAGCGTGAAAAGAAATGATTAAATTTTTTGTTGTGTATTTTTTAAATAATAATATATTTTTTTTAAATCATTCAGTTTTATAATATTTTATAATCAAACACTTCAAAAACCATGTACAGATGTTCATTTACAAACAAACTCTTTGTTTAATTATTTATTGGCCTTTGAACCTGTAAACATAAATAATTTTAATAGTTTGGTGAATACAAAAGAAATGTAATTACGTTATTTTTGTTGGTTCTTGCCTTGTACAGCTGTCTGAATCTTTTGTGTTAAAACATAAATATTTTAAAAATACAATCAGAAAGTATAATTATATTTTATTTTGAATTTAGTTATATTTTAGACCTTGCAGAGTACGGTCGTGTATCTTCTTGGTTTAACATTTTTATTTTGTGGTGTTTATCAGTTCAATTTATTTTTCTACATTTTCAAGGAAGGGTATGACAGTAATGTTTAATATATTGCATGGGTTTTTGAGAACAAAATACACGCATGTCAAAATACACAAGACGAAATATCAAAATTTGTCTCCTTCTTAACCTGGGTTTCTTTAGTGCCATCTTTATGAATTTAAATAATTATACCCTAATTCATCGGTCATTACAATTTATATTGTAAAATTCTACATTCTAAAAGCAAAACATAAGAAACATTAAAGCAGGCTTTCCCAAATCCTTTCAATAACTAAAAAGGCTTATAACTCCTTATTATTTAATTACACAACCATAAAATTAAAACTCATTAACTTCCAAGGGTGAGTAGACAGGGTTTCTCATAAGGAGAGGGTTGATTTAATTACTTTATACTGGTCTTAATGTTATTAATTAATACAGTCTCTTGTAGAAACAAATTATTTAATTCATATACTTAGTGAAATTACCAGCAACTGTATGATACAGGATTGATGCTGCGCAGCTCCTAATTGTGTTTGTTAAAGACCTAACGTTGTTGTAACGTTGCTTGTCTTGCTCTTCAAAACATAAACTTTCACTTGTATGTTATATAGACGTATGAAATATATTTTATTAATTATAAGGTTATTAATACGTGAAATTAAATTGAATGTATTTTCAGTCGTATAAATCTAAAGATGCAATGTTTTCTAGAAGGATGGTGGTCGCTTATAAGGCTTTACTCCTGAGGCAGGAGCAATGACGTAACATCAAGCCAATCGGTCTTTGAGAAACTATCCTTGCTTTAATAGAAATTTAATAGTATCTCTTCCTTAGTAGAAGACTTTTTTGTCTCAAGCTAATTACTTAAACACTGTTCCTCAATGAAGGCGGTAACCTTCTTTTTGTCCATCTCAGGTTTAAATGAAGTTCACACAGTAATAAAATAGCTCAGACTTAAAATAAGACAAGAATCATATTTCATTTAGGATCAAACGAGGGTCATATAATAGTGTTTAGTATGAGACGAGGTTCACTTTACTGTTTTCAGAACGAAAGGAGGGGCAAATATCCTTTTTAGGATCAGGAGGTCTAAAATTTCGACTCGGGTATCAATGGTTAGTGCTTTGGTGCTAAAAGGCCAATGTCCAAATTTGGAACCGAGTGATGATAGTTTGAAAGAAGCTCATTGAATTTTAATTTTAATTGACATACAGCAAAATATCTGTTCCAACTTTAAATAAAATGTGTTTGCATATAATCTATATAAAACCAATTATCATTTTAAAAATGAAAAATTTGTATTGACCCTTTTAGCACAAAGTTACTGATATAAAACCTGCCTTAAGGCCCAATTGTTACCATTGTTCCTTTTATTCATTTATTGCACATTTACTTTTTAAAAGGTACAAGCAAAATTAAATGGTGTAATGAACAAACTGAACTACATTCATAACACAATTAAGATTTGTTTTTGCATATAATTGTTTTATTATAAAAGTTACAACAAAAAGTTATTAATAAAAGTTGTAGGTAATATTATTATCCACAAAAAAGCTCTTCACAATTTTTTTGTGAAAGATACAGATATCTAGATAAACAAAAAAGGGTGTTGATTTCCTAATTTTGAAGACGGTAGGCGAATAGGGATGTCCTCAAACTCGAAAATTCCCATTTAAATTCAGATGACCAAAATGCACGTTTTTCCCTTCTTCTTGTTATTGTAAAATTTACTATAAAAAGTTATTAAAAAAAGTTTTAGATAATGTTATTATCCACAAAAAAGCTCTTCTCAAAATTTTTGTGGAAGTTACAGCTTTCAAAATAAACAAAAAAAAGTGCCTTTTCAAAGTCGAAAATTCCCATTTAAATTCAGATGACCAAAATGCACGGTTTTCCCTTTCGGTATTAGTTAATGGCCGTATTTTACAGCTACATAGCTTTCATACGTTTCTTTTTCATTATTACAACATATTTTTCACTATAAACAATAATAATAATTTAGCACAAATCCCACTCTAATTTTTACGCGATTTACGTCATCCATAAATAACGCGAGCGTATTTTTACGTCCGTTGTAAATTAAAATGACAGCCCCCTCTCCCCACCACTCCACTCAACGTACCAACGTTATCTCATTGCATAAACGTACATAAATAATAAATATAAATATCTACGTTGATTTACAATTCACCGCGCACGGGTTTGCCTTGCCTAGATGCCTATGGCTATCCATGACGTGTGGTATTTTTAACCCTCTTTATCCCATCCCCTAATGCTTCTACCCTATCAATACAATGTTTATTATCATCAGAGAAGACCCTTTGGAATACTGAAACACAAACCAATAACTGACCGTAAAAGTGAACGCATAAAAACCTAATCTAAATCACTTTTTGGTTCGATTTTAGTACTGTTACCTCTAACGGTTAAATGTTCGACTTCGTCACTAAGAATTGTTCATCGACTATTCACCTATACCTACACCCACGCCTACGCCTGTATGGGTGGCGACGCGGACGGCAATTTCCTGTTCTGACCGGTGCTAAAACGAATGAGAATTCAATAGAACCAATAGTACAAACCGAGACGTGATTGTTAGTAACATTACACTGTTAAAATGTAGCGGTGTAATATACACTGTACTAAAAAATGAGAGTAGTCTTGTCATTAGTTGAACTTTACAAGTTCTGCGCTTTTTTCAGAGCATTGAATAAGTTATAGTGTCTAGAATTACACCGCCTTTTTGATTGAAAAACCGAAATTTATAACTGTAGTAGCCATGAATAGATCATTCTTGTTGTCTGGATATAACGTATAAGAAGAAGCAGAACATAATTAGGGGCGATAAAAGGCTACGTGCCTAGGAAGCCCGAGAAACTATATATAAAAAAAAAGTGTCTAGAATTATGATTATAACCAGAGATGTGCGTTTTTCAAATACATATACAAAATAGAAATACAAATGCATATCAAAATACAAATACAAAACCTCTTTTCTATTTTGTATTTAAATAAATTTTAGAGCATAGAATTTTATATTTTATTTGAAATTTTACAAACCTTTTTCTTATTTGGAAAATGCAAATATTTTTTTTATTTCCACCGCGAAAAAAAAAATCTATTATATCTATTTTATAGCTATTATTAATTTGGTGAATGGGCTTGTGTCCTCATTTTTTAGTGGTCGATTTTTCAATTGTTGATTGAAATTGATGTTAATAGATGTATATTGGCGTGTCTATTTTATTAAATATCTAAATATTGACGGAGATATAGCAATTAAAAGTTTGAATTGTAGTTTTAGCGGTAGAAATGGTCGCCCATATTTGTATGACGTGAAATGCAATTTCACGTCAGTTATTTGTTGAGTAGGTCAGTGCAGTGGTAATGTTTTGTAGCTGTTGGTAATCAAATAATCAAGTCAAGTTAAAGAATAATAAGTTTTTATTTTATTTAACCCTGCTAAGGCAGACATAATATTGCAATTTTGTTGTTCCTTGCAATACTAATAAATAATATTTGATATTTTGATATATAAATACATATAGCAGAGATTTATGAGCTGTAAGGTTGGCAGCGATTGTGATGTCACATGCACTTGGAATTTGTACAACATTAAATCCCTTTAATAATTAAAGAGACAAAATGACTTTTTTAATTGTTAATATCTCTTAACATATAAGGAGTTATTAAAAAATAATTGAACATTTCAGGTTCTAGTAACCCACTTTATCAGTATATAGTACACTTTTATAGAAATTAAGACATAGGACACAAGCCCATTGTGTCTTGATTCTTTTGTGTTCTAAATGGTTGTCTGCTAAATATTATTGAGTCAACTATTATTAAGGTTATAGCTAGCGTATCTAGTTTTTCAGTTTCGTAGCCCTAATGATAAGCTAAATGTCGACTCGGAATGATATTCTACTGCCTAACGCCACTTAAAAATCACAAAACAAATTTTTCACAAACAGACTTTTCTAGAAATGACTTTTAAAATGTTAATAATTTCCACAGTAAATAAAATGTCTATTATCTATTTTAAAAACATCTATCAAACATTGTGATTGTTATAATATTCATGTTCATTTCATAAAAATACCATTCCAAATTACAAATGTTTCATGCATACATTTTAATTATAAATATCAATAAACCAGAGACACCAGTTTTGAACAATATAATATTCATCGACAGGAATGCTCTGAATGCACTGTATGCACTGTCTCTCGGCTTCGTTGTTCATAGTTCACACTACATATATGCATTTTTGTTTAGCAAAAAGCTTTGTATTTACATTTTTTTCCGCAATGCAGTATATTCCCGGAGTGCAAGGCTCCGTCCAACGGGAATAAACAATATCCCGGTTAAAATCCCAGTCATATCTCTCATACAAATCATTACTATTTTTTGTCATATAAAAATAGTGCGACATAACCTAAAAAAAAAATAACTACACCAAATGCAATATTATGTAGTGGACGTGAACAACAGATGGCACTGCTGTTGCTGGTTAACAATACCAGAGATATGTATGGACCAGATGTGCTATTCGTGTTTTCCTACATAAAATATTCTTATGGAATTATTGCAAAGTAAAAAAAAATTAAATAATTTATGAGGATTATAAATAGATGGCGCAGTTTGCTTAGATGTGCACTTGCATAGTTGCCATTTTTCTAAATTTATTTATATTATTGTACAACATATTAAGTTTATTGTGTAAAAATTTGAAATCGATTGGAGCAGAACTGTCGGAGATATATAGTTTTAAGTCTTCACCTCTCTGGTCTGGTTCTTCTTACTTTGAAACTTTTAAATAAACTTTGTCACACATAGCTTTTTCAGAGTCGGTGCCCTCTCTAGCCCTAAACCTACTGGACCGATTATTTTGAAATTTTGAACACTTTTTCTTTACATAAATGCCGAGGTAACGCTGTCGAGTTTTTTTTAATTTTAAATAACAAAGTTTCTGATTTTTTTCATGAAAAATCGGTATTTTGACTTTTAAGTGCTGTAAAAAATTGAAAAATCAAGAAAGAAAGAAAAACTCGACAGGGTTATCTTTAAAAATTTATCAACTAAGGAAACCATTTTGGTTTTTCGATTTTAAAAAATCCAGTGATGAGTTATGAGTGGCACCGCAATGTTACTTTTTTTTGTGACGTCTGCGAAGATTCGCTGTTAATGGCTCATTTCTTGACATTTAATTATGAAAATTTCACAAAGTAATCTTCAAATGTCATTTTATCATGTAGAAATTATAGAAATAATTATATATTAACTGTATCGTCAAAAAACATTATCGAAAATATGCTTCTTTTTTATCGTTTTGACTTTACTCCCCCCTTAAGCTAAAGTTGCACTGGTCCGTAAGTAAGTCATTCCATTTATTGTATTGAACTTGGAAGAGAAATGAAGCTGAAAAACTATTCTTCGGAAAGAAACACGTCCTCAATAAATACCGTTATCCGAATACGTCATGGGTAGTTAAAATCGTTGTAAAAGAGTAAAACAACCATAGTTATATAGATAGAGTAGTTGTAAAAATCAAAATTGTATTTACGAATATATAAAATAATTTTTTACCTATATTCCGGAGATGGACATCCTTGCGCTACACAAAGCAGCACGGCACCTTCATCTTGCGCCACCTGGACAACCCCGGTGTGCTCCACTATGCTGGGGGAGACAATCCCTCGATGTTCTGAAATTATAACGATTCAATTATGTTCATCGAATAATATAATTAAAAGAAAATTGAAAATCGTTTCTCTAGGTAATTAATATTAAAAAATTATTCAATTACTTATATATATATATATATATATATATATATATATATATATATATATATATATATATATATATATATATATATATAGACTACATGTAAAATAAATGTACATTTTTGGAAGGCACAGTGGCCCCACAGCTTTGACAATTTGATCATCGAATTCGATTCCAGAACCACTGCTATATTTAGGGTATAAATATTTCGTTTCATTGATACATTTGCCATACATGTAATCATTTTAAAATATTATGTTTCGAACCTCCCAAAATTAAATATGTATTAAAAATACACGACTTTGAAAAACTGCCCCAGGAGAGGCAAACTTTTAACAAGGCAAAACACCCGAATGGAAAAATGTTAAAAAGTTAGCTACAAATATGTTTTACTTAAAGTTGTCGGTTTCGTTGTTATATTAAATATGAACTCCACATTAATCCTATTAAAATATCAAGAAATTAACATGACTTAAGTTAAGTTCGCAACGTTCCTCTCAAATACTTTGTGTACGCAAGAGATCCGGAGCTTAAGAGATGGGTTTAAGATCTACAGCCGCCGGCGCCGGGGGAATTAGGTTGTATGTTTTTAGAACTTGTGGAAGTTGCTGCAACGGTTACCAAGCCCTTATATAATTAGAATTAATGTTTTAGGTATACACAGGATCAGTTTAAACCATGAAAGAGGGGAGGGAGGGAGGGGGTGTAATTTTATTATCAAATTTCTGACAAATATTTGTATATGTATTATTTGTTAAAATAAGAAAATATACCGTTCACGCAAAACAATAGCTGGACAAGTGTTATTTGGACTTGGTACTTTTTTCCATTAAAAAGAAATACTTTGTAAACATTTTAAAATTAATAAGCGTCACTACAACCACTGTAATTGATAAACTAACGGTTATAATGTCATGAAATTTTGACACATATCGTTTGAAGGTTGGTACTATACAAAAATAATATGGATTTATCAATAGTGGCGTCATCTATTGATTTATTTAATAAAACAATCCTTTTATCATAGAAAACTTAAATTTATTATAAAAAGATACCAGCAGCTTTCAACCCCCCATGCGAGGTCTACACTGATCAGTTTAAACTGATGATATATCTTCAGGTAAAAGAAGTTATAAAATTCTCTACTGGCACACTATTCCTTTATCACTCTATTGGTTCCCTAGTTAAAACATTGCAAGTCAGAATTAACATAAAATGACTCCTGTTACATTGAAGCTGTATCAAAGATATATATATATATATATATATATATATATATATATATATATATATATATGTGGAGTCGTAAAAATAAATCGAGCATACAAAGTAATCATAACTATAACACCCGAGATAGAAAAGTCGTAAAAGAATGTGATTAATAAGTGTATATTGTGAACGAAAACCAAGGCAATTAAAATGCAATTAAAATGTGTGAAATTTTAAGCCAGTGATTGAATACGTGAGGGAATGTGCTTACCGAAATTAACTAAACGAATTCTCAAAAGTAATAAAAATAAACTTATTAAATCTAGCTGAAAACTAATGTAGGACTGAGTATATAATAACTAGAATTTAAGATGGTTTGTTCATTCATTGCTCTGTATTTGTAAAGTAAATACCAACGTTTATATTGTAACCTTATTGCATTATTTTTATCGTTATTATTTTATTACATAAATGTATTAAACAAATTATGTGATTCTTTATCATCCTGACAAGAAACTAAGATATTGCATAGTTGAATATTAATTGAATTGATATTTGCCCTGAATTAAATAAGAGTACCTTGTTTCCACATCAGATTAGCGGATTGGGTATTATTTTCCATATCAGAAGTGGGATAGTACTCTTGTTTTCCACATATATATATATATATATATATATATATATATATATATATATATATATATAGTAATAAAAATATCTAATAATCAAGTAAAATCTCAACTATAAATTATGAAAATATCAAAAAGCTTTTCAGAAGAATCCAATATATGTAAAAGCTTTCACTTCTTATTAATATAAATTCTAACTTTATGTTTTTTTGCTATTTTTATGTTGTATCCTTTTCACACTAACTGTCTCGTTCTCTTTCTTTTAATTTTCTTAATATCCAACAAGTTTCATCACAGTAAAAGGATAATTACTTTGACTAATGCACGCTCACGACCGACAGAACTGATGACGACGTATTGTTTAAAATTTACTCGTTCTTCTTCAATTAGTAATTACGATTCGTCTTGTTCTACAGTCGTTCGGAGAGGCATTGGAATTAATTACTGTATTATTATATTCCTTTTAGCTTTAGTAGTCGTCGTGTATTGCTCTCTTAGACTGGTAGAAATATGGCTGAAAATAAAGCCACATTCTCAGCTTCTGTTTTAACTTTTAATTTTACTTTTAATTTAATCTTAAATTAACGCTTTCAGAATAGGCATTCCTTGCTACATTTTGTTGTAGTTTTATTTAATTTTGTATTACTATATCCTTGTAAACAATTTGGTGAAGTGTCCTGTTTTGTGACGTTTCTATCACTATTACTCTTAATTATAATTCGCATCAACTTTATCTTCGCTGCAGTAGCCATGAATAGATCATTCTTGTTGTCTGGATATAACGTATAAGAAGAAGCAGAACAATATTAGGGGCGATAAAAGGCTACGTGCCTAGGAAGCCCGAGAAACTATATTAAAGAAAAAAAAACTTTATCTTCATTTGTATTTCGACAGGTGGAGTGGTTTCGCCATTTGTAGCCGATAAAATACATATTTCATAGGAACGACTGTGAAAAATTGAACTGTAAATGATAAAAAAATCAAACGCATCTTCAATTCAATATAAATGTTTACTGTAATATTACCAAATTCTGATTAATTTATGTTATTTCCAGTGAAATTTTCTTTAACAGATAGTCAGAGTTTGTAGGTTATAGTATTAAAACTAGTATTTATTTATGTATGTAGATTAAAAATATAGTTGCAGATTTATTTTATAATTTAAAAAATGTTGAGTATGCAAGGGGGGGGGGGGAGGGGTCGAAAGCTGTTAGTATCTTTTGCTTTGTTGAACATATACCAAGTAATTGTATGGTGATTCTAATATGTAGAAACTCTTGATTTATCTGTTAATTTCATAACAACTGGTTAGTAGTCTCCCATTAATTACGTCACACGCAAACGGAGGAGGAACGGGTCCTTAAAATGTGACAAGACGTGACAAGGAAGTGCGTAGAATCATATGCTTTATGACATTACATCTAATTTAAAATTTGTCTTCGATAGAAAATAAAATAAACAAGATCATAAAATAGAATTAGACAATGTGTGACAAAGGGTGAGGGGGATGGGGGATAAAAATCATCGTGTGATATAATTTATTAATTTATGGATGACTGATTTTTTCCTAACAAGTCAATTAAGCTTCGCCTAGTCCGCAGTCTACACATTTTACCGTAGCTAAGATAAGTTTTCTGAGTAAAGATTTTCAACAATTTTCTCATCTACTTTTGAGTAACGAAATCTCAAGGGAACAATTCTCTTGGTAGAAGTTTAAGGGTTTCTATAGGGGTATAACAACGGACTGAGACGAAGGGGTAACCGTTGAGGATTCTGGATTGACGGCAACAAGCAACCATGGGCCGTTAATTTACCAGCGAAGTTTTTTTTAACAATAACACTTTTATTTCAATTTAATACGCAATACAAACATTTTTTACAATTGCCTATTATATTTTTGTTTATAATATGTTCGCATAATTCGAAATTTATTACTCAGACTGTACAAACTGTTATTAAATAACGAAGCAAATCCGTACACGGCCGCAGTTTTTTATATAAAAAACATGGAAAATGTAAAAAGTGAAAGAGACAAAAGATATAATCTGATGGTACAGGGAGCTGTATAAAGGCTAATTAAAAATATTCAGTGATGGTGTAACCTGTGCAGGTAAATCTTGTAGGGGGCAGAGTGGAAGCGTAGTGGTTATGGGTTAACCCCACTCCCGTATTTGTTGGATGGTCCATATGCTTAGACTTTCAGAGAATTATGTAGCTAATTAAAAGTATGCTGTATAGTATACCTGCATACATGTAAATCACTGTATTTATACAGCATATATACAGGACCCTTCAAAAGGAAGGGGAGCTCAGCTCAGCGCAGTAAAGTATTGAATCTATCGTGAGGTCAAAAATAAAAAAGAAAAGTTACCTAAAATATCATCTTAATATATATAAATTACGTGTCACGTTGTATGTCCGCGATGGACTCCTAAACTACTTAACCGATTTTAATCAAATTTGTACACCGTGTGCAGTTTGATCCAACTTGAAAGATAGGATAGCTTATATCTCAATTTATGATTGAAATATTATCTTATTGCAAATTATTTGTCTATTAATTATCTGTATATGACATATGACATCTGGCGACGATGATGGCGACATCTGTTGACTAGATTGAGTAAATATTCTGTTGACTAAATTGAGTAAATATTCAATAGATGGCGCTATGTAATGTAATATGACAAAAACGTTAGTCACAGCAACGCGTGGCCGGGACAGCTAGTAGTGCTATATATTACACAAAGTGTGAGAAATGATTCCTGCATTATGCGCGCGAAATTCAAAATTCTGAGACATTTTTTATGTGTTATAGAAACCTATTTTTAATAAGTAAACACTATTTTGAATATAAATATGTTTTTATAAGAAATGAGATAGATATATTTATGCACGATAATATTAAATATAAATATCTTAAGATACAATTTCTTCCCGTTCATAAAATAAAAATGTAAATTTTATTTAAATTGAATGTCTGATATAACCATCAGGTGATATTAACATCCAGTTACTCTGTTTCCATTTTTATATTCTCCATGTTCTATTTTATGTACATATTCTTCTATACATATATGTTTGCTTGTATATATATACACATACATCTGGCTTTGAAGGGCGAAACCTTTTCATTGTAATTATTACAAAATACGTATGTATTATGTTATATCTTTTGAAGTCTTTCATAGCTGTCAAAAATAAATTAAAATATCATTGATCCTTATTAAGCACAGTTGTGTGTATATAAGGTTTATCGAACATAACAAAAGTTACCTATTACGTAAAGAATTCTACTAACATACAACGCTTTGTGACCGATTTTTCGAATATTTGAAAAATAAAGCTACCTTTTGCTCTTTAATATAGTCATAAAACTTGTTAAAAATAAACATTTAAGAAAACATTTCTAATAATTACTATCTTCATTTGATATAAATTACTGTATTATTATAATTAATTTTATTTCTTTATATTTCACAAGCTGAATTTAATATTTTAAGTTCAAACCTTAAATTAACACTAACATTCTGTGAGTGGGAATGGGGCTTTAAGGGTTAAGGGTTTTTAAAGTTAGTATAAAGTAATAAAACAAGGCACTTTTTGATTATATATTACTAGGTTTTGTTTACGTAAAATATGGTTATATATTTAGTCAATAATAGAATTTTTATTCGGGTCAGAATTATTTTTTTTAGGATTGCTTGTTATCAAGTTATATTGATTATGTACATACACAATTGTACACTTATTAGGCAGCGGTGTAGTTCACATAACAAAGTAGGAAGTAGTCAATATAAGACTCATCATCGGAAATAAGTCGACGTTAAATAAACATCCCAAAAAAATCGGAATTTGTGTTGAATGCGCATATGGATTATATGTAAAAGTATTTTCTATCTGTTTCAATACTCAGATAACTCATAAATGCAATCAAACAAAATTATAATGCATATAAACTTGTCGAATACCACTGGAATGCTCGTAACTCGAACATTGCTTTTATCGTAAACTCAAAACATAGAATTCAAAGATGTCTGACTAGAATATATTAGTTAAATAAAAAATATATTATTTTTAGCGGCTAATGAGGGCCTAATTTCTCGGAGTTCGGCGCCCACACCAGTTCATGTACTTATTTAAGTAGTATATTGGGCATAAATAGATATTTCTTATACAAAAAAGAATATAGCCACTGCTGGATTAGCAGGTATACAGACACTGAAGGTATGGCTATCGAAAGAGCAGGGTCACGATACACAGCTGTCGGTAATACGACTGTATCGCAAGTGTACTAGCATCAGTCTCGTTATTTTATACCCACTCCTCGTATGTCATAGATCACATTGAGACTTGTTCCACACAAAATTATGAATTGCTGAATAAAATGAAACTGGTAACAAAACATTTAACAGATATATTATTACTTTCAATGTTTGTTCTAATATATAAATTGTAAAATCGTTTTTCTGCAAACATTTCTATGTGTTTTACTTACGGATGTAACCCCTATTCCACAAGCAACCCAATTCATAATTTATTCAACTTTTTTGGTCCAGTTTACAATGAAAGCGTCAGTACGCTTAAAGTTAAAAAGTAACTTTCAGGTAGGATTGACTGAGGAAGAGTATTTATATATATGTATATATATTTGGTTTAGCTCAACATCAAAATACACACTCTCACGCTGAAAAGCTAAAACTTTTTTAAAAAACTACTTTCAACATTTTAATTCAAGCGCTATAGTAAACTCTCAAAACTTTTTACAGGGTCTGTGGTTCTGAAAATGTTTTTATTTTTTTTGTATGTATTTACACAAGTATTTTTGTATTTACATATGAGGTTTGATCGAAAGTAAACGACAGTTTTTGAATTTTCTAGTTAGAATAGCATTTGTTTGATAGTCCTAAAATGTTGCCCTTTACAATCTTCTTCATCCTCGGTACCAGAAAAAATCGCAGAACTCTATACCTGGTGAATTTGATACCAGCGCGATGTTTTCTAAGCCAAGAATTGACAAACTCGTAGAAAATCGTGAGCTACCAATGGCCCTGTTCGCATTCAACGTATTAATTGATCGTATCAAACATGGAGGTGAAAGGAAGTGGATGCGAAAGCGTAATCCATTGCGTTTGATGCGAGCCTTGCAGACCTTTAACCGCGTGCTGTTTCGCGTCCCAAATCATCCATAAATATTTCTTTGCTTTATAGGGATTAAGAACCAACTTCTTCGGCAACCTTCCCTTATAGTATCCTGTAGATTTGCTCTACATTTTAGTTGCTGGGTTATAGTCTATAACTCACAGCTGCTGTTATTTACGTTTGTTTCCTTCAGAAACTTAGCTATAGGCATGTGCTCTTTGTTTTTCAGCATTTGGACTACTGGAGACTGAACTTTACTTTATTTTTTATTACTATACTTTATTAACTTAATACTTATTCAAATTTATATCAAAATTAGGCTCTATCCAGAATCGTTACGTTTTCATACCTTGTGGTTTTTAATTGAAGCTGCCCTTAATTTAAGCTAATCAACCGTAATTGTAAACCTGCTCCTAAGCTACTTAATACGCAGTTTCTATTAGTAATGTAAATTAGTTACCTCCCAAATTTCACATGGATGTTACCTTATATTCATGTAATATTTAACTTCAGCAACAATACCTATTAATATTTATTCTAAATGGTTCTAATTTTTTAATTTTATAACTGTTCTAAACGCCTTTGATTCTTGAAAGTACTGCTAAAGATTTTATAATCCTTATAAAAGTGTGCCTAACAAATTTTATGTGTATTTTAATGCACAAAAGGGTAGATTTATTTTTCAAGAAGCAGCAAAATTTGTCACAAATTGTTTTATAATAGGTAAAATCGTTTACGTAATAAATAAGCTTCGTTACATTAGATATACCTTAAAAACACGTAAGTGTTAGGGCAGATACAATAGAAATTGTGATAAATTTATACTAGATAATTAAGATTATCATTTCTACAACAGAATTTGAAAGTTTCCAGAAAAATCATTACAGATTTTGTAAATTTACACTGGATAATATGGAATCCTTCTAAAATATACACGGAATAAAATAGAACCTCTCTTATATTCCTGCGTAAATTTCTACAGACGCTTTAAGAAGATAGTATAATTTTATAAGAATCTACTTTTTTTTATAATTCAGATTGCTAAATGCTACAGCAACATTTTAAATTCTCAATCAACATAAACATGCCGCGTCAGATACGAGTTTTTCCTTTCAATATTTAATGCCAGCGAATGAAGCAATGACTCATCCCAGCACAACGTTTTGCTGTTACAGGTGCTTTGTAGATTTACCTCGTTCCGTTTTCACTTCCTGTAAATTATTTATCGTAATAAACTCTACAAATGCATTTCCGTTTCCCTTCAACTTGACTTTTTTTTGCATAATTTTCATTTAATTTTTAATTCGCATACGATCCACGTAGCCTTAATGCTTCACTTCTTATTATTTTTTAACTAGCTTTTTCCCATTTTATTCATCTTCTTATACTCTCATCTTTCTGGTCCACGGAGACCTAATTAAATCGCAGTCTACTGAAGTATTCTTTTACGGGACTTTTGAGAGCAATTCAATTCGCAAGCGAACTAAAAAAAAACATTCTGATACAGTCAATGGAAAAAGTGGAAATTAATAATTTAGTTTAATGAAACAATGAGAAAATTTAGACGATAAAAAGTTATTTTCCGAACAAAGTTAGTTGCCTGTTAAATTTTAAATTACGTACTTAGTGTAAATGAATGAAGATGCTTTATTTTTTTTGGATTATTCTTTTTGTCTTTCTCTATAAGTATTTTGTTTTTAAGCTGCTTTGTATAATAGAAACAAATCTTCTACTTATTTATAATTTACTTCCCTCTAAACAGAAAATGTAAAGTTATGTATTATTAAACGTTATATTTTTTACCTAACGTTACATTTTCAAATTTACAGTGATATGTAATAATATTAAAGTTTTGGGAAAACATTATATTTGCTTCATATCTGATTTCGCATCATCCCAGGTAGAAAATTAATCTTGGGATTATATGGCTTGTAACAATCTGAAAAGTGTGAATCTAACACTACTATATAACAAGTAGAAACTGAACCTTAGAACCAGCTTGTGGTAAGCTATCAAGTACGAAATTCGTATTCCAAGATAATTTTCTTTATTGAAACTTTATTAAAAATAGCATTTATTTCAAAAACTCTATTATAATCCAAATCACGATAGTTCGGCAGTGACTATACTTAAAAGAGGTTATAAGAGCGGTATAAATCTATAATACAAGAATGAATTTTATCTTATTCTTTTCTATATACATTATAGAAAAATAAGTGAGTCGGTGATTTTTAGTTATATCGAAAGTTTATACCCCACAACTTGTTTTAAATATGAGTCGCCGATGAACTCTCGTAATTTGAACTCTCGTCTTCATTATTTATATCGTCTTCAAATAAAGCCTAAAACACATAACTGAATTCTTCAATAGAAATTTCAATTTTTACAAGAAAATATTATTTAAAAAAGCTCATATGTTTTAATTCATTAAAAAAATGAGAAAAGCTTTTTTTTATTAGAAGAATCAAAACAGTAATTTTATAGTTCTCTTTTTATAAAATTCGCTCACGTGAAAATTTTTGTTCTATAGAAAATGAGTGCTGTACCAATTAAAGCAGATATATTTTTTGAAATCAGTTATTTGCATTTACTCTTTAGAATCACTGAGTGTATAATTTTCATCGTACGAACCAGGAATGCTACTCATATTGGATTTGTACGACTATGGTCTATGTATGTGAAGCTTATTATATACACATACATCTACATACAGTCATACAGAATGTATGAAGCGCTGCTTTGAACTCGAACAAACATGCTAATATGTTCATTAATACATATTCCTTTATTTTTAAATTAATTAGCGATATCTACGTTATAAAGAACGAAGATTTATTTGAATTCGTAATTGAATCATTTTGTATTTGCTTTATGCAAGTTGATTCAAGGATAATATGTACTACTGCGACAGAATTTTCTTTTATAATTTAGAGTGATCTTTAAGTATCATTTCCACCTCGGAATACGAATCGAACACGAAGACACAACTTTCTGAAATCAAGTCAACGCTCTGGGCCAGTCTGTCGCGTGAGGTTGTATGACCATTTTAATATTATATGATCTTTTATTCTTACCTGCAAGACGCACGTTTGCTGACGAACTAACTACCACCTGTCTGGTAAGACGATGCATGGTTCGACACCGATACGAAGGAAATTGATCACTGAACTCCAAATTGTGTATTAACAGTTCTCCTGTAGGTAGAAGATGAAATTTACCATCTGGAAAAATAAAAAAGAATACTATTACAATGGTATCCATGTGATATTTCAGTTAACATGTTATAAAACTATCTACAAAAAGAAAATGCGTTTTCTTTGCAACTCTAATAAGTGAAACCTATCCAATTTAATCCTGTTTCACCTTTTATAAACAACGGAAAAGTCTGCGAACAACTGCGAACAACTGCGACAACTTTTTTTTATATTATTGTACAATATATTAAGTTTATTGTGTAAAAATTTGAAGTCGATTGGTGTAAAACTGTCGGAGATATAGAGTTTTAAGTCTGCACCTCTCTGGTCTGGTTCTTCTTACTTAGAAACTTTTAATTGCGGTTTCTCACACATAGCTTTTTCGGAGTCGGTGTCCTCTCTAGATCAAAATCTACTAAACCGATTCTTTTAAAATTTTGCGCACTCTTTCTTTACATAAATGCCGAGATAACGCTATCGAGTTTTTTTTAATTTTTTAATTTTAACATATTTTAAAATAACAAAGTTTCTGATTGTTTTCATGTAAAATCGGTATTTTGACTTTTAAGTGCTGTAAGAAATTGAAACTCAATAACAAAAGAAAAACTTGACAGCGTTACCAGCGGAAACTTATCAACTAATAAAAGCATTTTGGGTTTTCTAATTCTGAAAATCCAGTGATGAGTTATAAGTGACACCGCAATGTTACTTTTTTTTTGTGACGTCTGCGGAAATTCGCTGTCAATGCCTCATTCCTTAATATTTATTTATGAAAATTTTACAAAGTTTTCTTCAAATGTCATTTTATCATGTAGTAATTATATAAATAATTATATATTAACTGTGTCGTCAAAAAACATTATCGAAAATATGCTACTTTTTCATCAGTTTGACCTTACCCCCTCCTTAATAAGAATATGTATTAATTCCAATAATGCAAAGCATATGAATGTAAGGGATCGCCTAAATTTCGTCCACTCAAACAAAATGTTTGCTAAAACGAGATAGCTTAAAGGTTCACTGATTTTAAAGTCGTAATAAGTTCAATTTTCATGTTATATTGTATATAACAACAAAGTATCCGGCGTTTCCACCACCGTGAACTAAAACTCATAAAAAATGCATGTCCAAATGACACTTCCCTATTATTTTATTGAATCACGTAGTTGGTACTTTGTATACCAACCTAACCATTAAAAAAACAAACTATAACACAATGTACATATGAAATCTCGTAATAAATAACAGAAGCAGTCAGAACAGAACACAACACAACCGTCATAATCCGACATGTTTCGTTATTCCGTAAAGTGTAAACCTTAAACAGAAAGTTTGTGGTTTTGGAAGATAGATGGCAGAACGTGTTCAGAACTACACATAAGCCTAGGGAACGTTAAGTTAAGTAGTAACATGACTCCCTTACGTGAAATATATGGTAGGGTGGATGGTATGGGATTGTTTTTTTCTTGGTTCTTTTGTGATTGATGTCAGATGTTTTATTAAAATATTGCCGTGTAATATCAAAAACAAGGGTACAAGGGTGGTTTTTGTTAAAGCCATAAAGTCATATCACTCGTTATTTATTTATTGTTGAATTTGTACGTGGTGTAAATTATGATCGCTAATTTTTTATTTATGAGGAACTTCAATTTTTAAAGTTCACGTGAATTTATTTTTTGTTATAAATATCCTTTAAGGAAAAAGTAATATACATGATCAATTAAATGTAAATCTTGAGAAATTTACTATATTTAGGATTAACGTCTTAAATAAAAAGAAGTTCCCCTTCCTGTAGCGATCACAACTAGCAAAATATTAGTTTATTAATTTAGTTTTGAAAAATACTCTCGTATAGTATTGCTCCTTTGCAAAAGATTGTTATTTCAATTCATATTGCACATTATTGATGTCTTCCCCCTGTTGTGATATCCCTCTTTTGAAAGAAAAATAGCTCACACGCAAAATGAATCGTGCCAAGGCACAATTGCAAATTGCAAAGACTAAACCAATAAATCACATTTGTTTAAATACGTGCACTACAATTATGTATACTATAATAGAACTAACCTCCTTGTAAAGACGGATAAATGTAGAAGGCTGGTTCCTGGACCCAGGAAACAACACGCACTAATTCCTTGACGAAACTAGGCACCACGCATCGCAGGATAGCGGTACAGCCTCTTGCAGCTCCAAGTACCTCAATGTCCACTTTGTAGGCTTGCGCAACCACTGAAAGAAATATCATTATTTTGTTATTTTTGTTTAAACTAAACATAATTTCACTGGTGTTACAGACAACAGGTACACTCACAACTGTGGCAATAATACCCAAACTACAATTTATGACTTGTATAAATTGCAACCCTTATACAAAAGGTTTATATAGGCTAGACGGGTGAAGAATACATCCGATTAAGTCTACCCCTCAGTAAGTAAGGACCTCTAAATTACAATAATTATTTCTCTCTTTTGATCAGTCCATCTCTCTGAAGACTAACGTACTTACTTTCTTACGGCTTGTGTCCTCATTTTTTAGCGGTCGGTTTTTCAATTGTTGATTGAAATTAATGTTAATAAATGTCTATCAGCGTGTCTATTTTATTAAATATCTAAATGTTGACGGAGATATAACAATTAAAAATTTGAATTGTAGTTTTTGCGCTAGAAATGGTCTGCCATTTGTATGACGTGAAAGGCACTTATACGTCAGTTATTTGTTGAGTAGGTCAGTGCTGTGGTAATGTTTTGTATCTGTTGGTAGTCGAAATAATCAAGTCAAGTCAAAGAATAATAAGTTTTTATTTTATTTAACCCTGTTACTGCAGACATAATATTAAAACTTTATTGTTCCTTGAAATAGCTGTAAATAATATTTGATATTTTGATATATAAATACATATAGCAGAGATTTATGAGCTGTAAGGTTGGTAACCTGTAAACTTGCCAGAGTTCTATCTTGAATATGCTATCTCTTTTACGCTCTGCTGTATAAAAGAGATAGCAACTAGTGGCTGTGATGTCACATGCAGTTGGAATGATGTTGTCCAACATTGAATCCCTTTAATAATTAAAGAGAAAAATTGACTTTTTTAATTGTTAATATCTCCTAAAATATAAATAGACAATAAAAAATAATTGGACATTTGAGGTTCTAGTAATCAGCGTTATCAGGACACAAACCCATTTAAATAAACACGCTTTAAGGGTATATAAGCTAGTGGTCTATTTTCAAACAAATTAAAACAAGTTTAGATATAACAAAATAATTGATTGATTGATTTAGTGTTTTAAATTCAACTAATAAATATTTTGAAAGAATAATAATACCTACGTTAAATATTAAACTTAACTATATATATACACAACAATTACAAACTGTGTTTCAATGAACGGGCGAATGAATTTCAACTCGCAGTATTTAACCAGGCAGTTAAGTTTGCCCGTTTTAAAGAACGTAGCTATTATTTTAATTGACGTGATTTACGTATAGACATAATTCTTTCAACCGCAATTAATTCGAGAATAAAATTTGTCCCTTTGTTTTGTTTTAAACGATGTTAGGGATGGAGATGAACAACGGCAAAAACCAAACAATGCTATACTTGGCTACTTCGAAGCTAAGTGATATTAAATTAATGTTAAACTCTCCTTCACATATCCACGCGTCTAAAATACTTAGCGACATGTCTCTTAGGAGCTTCTCGTTACCACATTTATTAATAACATTACAGAATTTAATATGTGTAGCACAACTTGAACCCTTATCTTCTAAGAATATTGTCTGCTCTTATCACCAAGACCATTTCAAAATCCAAATGTTTGTTTCCATAAACAACCCTTACAATTTAACATCGTAAATGACCAACCCTGAACTTAATCCTCACAATACGTCTATATACCACCCCCAGCACCCCTCCTTCACTCGTTGTACATGCTACATTGCAGTAAATACTTAGACCAACTCGCTCCGTACGCGTCTATGTTCAAAGTTTGTATATTAAAACGATGTTCTGAATATATAGAGAGTAAATTACACCAGGGGCATTCCATACCCCTCTCTCCTTCGTTCCCCATCACCCTGTGTCGTCTACGTTTATCACACAGAGGGGTGAGAAGGGTTCGTCATCAAGCGAAGATGCTCCGAGGAATTAATGAAGACAAGTATTAAAATATCAAAGTTTATGGAAAAACGTTTTTTTCCTTTTTCGTTTTTTACATTTTTGTGTTAAAGGTTTTTTTTTACTGTTATTTAGGGGT
Source organism: Panorpa germanica (assembly GCA_963678705.1). Classification (NCBI taxonomy): domain Eukaryota; kingdom Metazoa; phylum Arthropoda; class Insecta; order Mecoptera; family Panorpidae; genus Panorpa; species Panorpa germanica. The sequence goes on from OY783218.1 coordinate 9,969,250, forward strand.
GAGATTTAATTTTGTATATAATTTTGATTAGTTTTATTTAAGGGTTTTGTTGATCTGATTTATTGGTTATATTCAGGAGAAATTAATTTGTGATTTTAACGAAATGTAATGGTAGTGGAACGATTGATGTTTTGTGTTTTGGAATTTATCACGGATTTTGACGGGATGATAATTGAAATTGACATCAATTCAAATGCAATTAAACCAAATGTTGATTAACCAGATAATTTATTGTATTGATATATATGCATATATATATATATATATATATATATATATATATATATATATATATTTATATATATATATATTTATATATATATATACATATATAAATATAAATATATATATATTTCGCGACGGAAATATTACTTATCTTCGCGGCGGAAATAATACCTTTTTTCGAGGCGAAAATATTACTATTTTTCTCGGCGAAATATATATATATATATATATATATATATATATATATATATATATATATCACAGATATATTGCACATATATATATATATATATATATATATATATATATATTTCGCCGCGAAAAATAGTAATATTTTTGGCGCGAAAGAAAAAAAATATTTCCGACGCGAAAATAGATAATATTTCTATTTTATTTATTTTTCTAAATGCCATAAAGTGCGCAGCTTTTTTTTAATTTTAAAAGTTTTTACGACTTTAAAAGCGTCTAGTATTTTTTTTTAAATAAGACAATTTGGTATGTTACCAACTTAAATTGGGCCACCGTTGGCATTTAACTGTTAGTAATTGAGTTTTCCTAAAAATAACATAAAAATAGCAGTAAAAAATAAATAGTCAGACTTCACCAAAGACATATATGGCTAAATGGACTCAAATGTTATCCCCTTAAGGCTTTGCACCTTGCTACCAAACACCCTGTATTTGTACATATATACATATACGAGTATCTGCTACCCTACAATATATAACAATAAAAATAATTTATATTTTCAGTAATGTCCATTCGCATAAGGAAATCATCCATTCATCATAAAACCATTTTCCTTTACACTTTTCTTTAATATAAAATATTTCCGCATGCGCAACTTGCATAATGTAAGTAATTTTAAAAAGATTTATTTTTTATATGAAATCGTGTGATACTTTACGATTTAAGGAAATTGGACAGTTAGCTTTAAATCTGTGCGCCAGTGGCCAAATAATTGTCTTGGCACTGGTCCAGAACCGTGTCCAAGGGATAGAGACTCCTGGGTCCACTAGACCACCCAGACCACCCAGACTGCGCGACCAGACAGCACATGTGTTCGCGGCATTGCATTATACTTGGTTATATACACATGTATATATATATATATATTCCAGGAGTATATACTACAAATAAGTAAAATAATTAAAAATTCTGTTAAAAATATAATTAAAACTATTGTGCGTTTTATTCTGGTGTCTAAATATTGCAATACAACTGATTACGTAAGCATCTAGTAATTTGTCAATGTTATATAATTTGCATCTAGTCAATTTGTTTAAAAAAGATGATTTTTTTAAATTTAGTTAATTTAACTCGAACTATTTCCGATGCTGATTTTTATCACCGATGACATCTTAGTCTGTTGACAGCTTTTGTGGTTTATGATCTCATATATGTGTCTAAAAGCTGCTGATAAGTTTATGATTAAATATGTACTTAAATTAACTAAATAACAACCAAATCCGGATAATTTAATTTCGAGAATCCAACCTGAAGACAAAGAACTCAGCGTCAAGTATCAAAGCATTTTGTGACTTATGAAGTTAATTAGCAATTAAGATTCTACCATTACTAAAAGACATACTTTCAGACAATATAGAAAAAATCAAAAAGTGCTGGAATTCTTAAATGAAATAAATATAATAAACCAAATTTAATTAAAATAATTTAACTTCAGGCGAAATTCTAAAATAATGAAAAAAAAAAAGATTCTACATTTCTAGAGTCATTCTAAATATGGCTAATTGGAACATCAAAAACTTAAGATTTTTTAATATGCTAAACTATTTAAAGATATAAAATTATATACACTTAAATAAAAGCTAACAAGTTCAGTTTATTGCATCGGTCGAACAATTTCGTAAAATAATTTTGATTTACTTTATCCATTTGAAAAACTTCCGTTATAAATTTAAAAAAAAAAAAACAAGATGCTCTTTTTGTTAGAAAACGGAAGCAAAGCGCGACAGTGCAAACCAAAGCACACGAATCGATCATCTTGTAGTTATTAGAGCAAAAAAAGTCTAAAGGAGACTGACTACACCTCTATTTCCACTCCCCTGAGCATTTCCTATCCCTGATTCCACTCCCATCCTTTTTCCCGATTGAATCCTTTCACTTCCTTCCTCCATAACCCCATCCCCGTTCCCCAAGGAACTAGTAGCAGACGTTCCTTGGCTGCAGTTGAACGAGTTGTCGTTGTATCACTACAATGTGTGCACTACTATACACTAGATGGCGCTTTATCGGACTTTGATAAATTGCGAAATGGATGCAGAAATAATAGAGAGCTTTAATCAAGCTTTTATGGAATAATGTTTAGTTGAACGATTGTATTTTTCTATAGTATATGTTTTTTACGGTTTCAAATAACGGATAACTCGTTGGTACAGGGTTGGATTTACCTAAGATGGAAGTTTCTGAAAAAAATATTTGTTTTTTTCCTAAATTAATATCCGCAAAAACACTGCATTGATTTGCAACAAACCATTCCAATGCTTATGGAGTTTCTATAAAACATTTACTGGATTTAATGGAATATATTATTATAGATTATTTTATTGTAGTACTTTTGCCACTAGGCGCTACATTCTTTCGCCTTAAATCATTAAATTACATATCATTTGCCTAATAAGTGTACGATTAATTATGTAGATAATTAATATAACATGATAACAATCAATCCAGAAAAATATAGTCTAGCTAATATAGTCTATAATTTTTTAGATTCCGCAAGCCTCTTTCCCAAAATGTAAGAATTCATTCTATACCATGTAAATTTGTCAGAGATTCCATTATATCAAGTTTTTATAATTGAACTATGTATTAACTCTTTAAAAAAACTATATACATTTTAGAATAGTTTCTAAAGCATATTTTAGAACCAGATATTTAAAGAAAAATTTAGATCCAGGTATATTAATTTTCATAACATATACAGTGCATTTTCTAAAAATTCTTTAACAAATTTAGACTAAAATATATCTTAAATAATTATTAAGTGAATAATCCGTTCTTACTTTTAATACGCATTTGTCTATTAAATTGGTATTAACATTAAAACTTGTTACTTTTTATTTAATCTCAAATTTATAGTAATGATTATCATCTACTTTTGGAATCGAATTGCGGGTAAATGGAACAGGGGGATTAAACCAATAGCTGAAGTAACAAATTTAGACCACAATAATATTCTGTCAGCAGTTAGTACGTGTCTGGAAAGCCACTAACTACCAAACTGTTACAATCACCTGTCAGTCCGTCGGTAACAACCTTGTCAACTTACTGGATGAACGTCCTAATGCTTCTAAGTGATCAAATATATTTTACTCGCATTTTCTAAAAACACTTTTCAAGCAAGTAATTTGAAAATTTGTTATTTTTCACTTCATTAAACCCAGAAACGCGTGCGTCATCACAAAGTAAAGATTACGCTGATAAATCAGGATTCCACTCTCGAAAAAAAGATTTGCATACAACGAAAATAATAACAAAATATAAAAACACAACACAGCACCAAAAATGATCGTTAAAAATATGAAAATATTTTGTTAAAAAAAAGGGAACCTGTCTAAGCATAAAAATGTTATAAAATTACATTTTTATATATTCACCCCTATTCTAAACTAAGGGTAGTTTGTTTTAAATAGTAATGTAAAATTAACCCTTTCATTTATTAACGTGCTTTAATTTTTATGAGCTCTCTGAATGTTATGTGGTGTCACTCTAATTTAAACTGTGAACATGAACACTATAAATCACTTTCACTGAGTAGTGTGTTATACAGGGGCGAATTGGGGTAGAGGTTATTTTATAGCACTATTAAACCTGAAATCTTCAATTAAATTTGCTTTTGTTAAATAGAGTTACGTGTATTTAAGGTGTATCTAATATTACAAAACAATTTTTAAAACAACTACCTTCACTAAAAATTCAGAAAACCTTTTTAAGGATTTTAAGTTAGGGATTTTAGGGTTATAATATGTTTTTATATTAGTTTCAGTAAATCTTACATGAACGGTAGAAAAGGTACTCCAAGTTTTGTGTTTAGCGGGCATATTTTGTTTTCATAAATATTTTTTTAAAGATCACCATAAATTTTAGCGCCAACTTTAGCTCCTAGCTAATGATCTTCTGGAATTCACTCAAGCCCCGCTAAATATAATACGTTAACTAATGGTATATTTAACGTAATATTGCTTACCTAACGTTACTTAAGGTTATTATTGTATTGTTATTAAATAAATATAAATACAAAAGATATTACATTATTTTTACTAATATCTTTTAAATTTACTTTCTAAATAATCTTGCATAAAAAGCTTTATTAATAGTTATTAACGTCAGAAAACGTAAATGTATGTCAAAAGATAACTTTGTTATGTAACCTTACATTATATTAACATAAACAAAATATGTAAAAGATAAACTTTATGTTTAGTGAAGTTATACGGTTTGCTCCGAAGTTTCTAGAGCTTTTCCTAAATTTTGATTTCTTTCGTAATCAAGATTGTAAAGTGATTAACGCCGGTCTGACTAATACATATGGGCCATTAAAGTAAAAGTAAAAACAAAATAATAATTATAACAAAATAAAAACAAAAGAATGAAGCACTACAAACATAAATAAAGAACGATAAGCCCCGTGTCAACATTATGACCTATTGGAGTTAATACAAAAGTTTCTTGTAACTTTCAAGCGCTGATTACAATATTTACAAATGGCGTCGTGGCATACCCTTCTACATTTACCTTTTTCCATCTTTTCTTCTTTAAATACGTCTGTTTTCTGTCGTTTTACTATCAGACTTTAATTTTATTTTATTCTGCTATAAAAATAGAATAAATTAAGACAGTATTATGTGCAGTATTTTTATATTTTTATACAGTCACATTACTTTTGAGAAATGAAGTGTCATCCGTTGTAACAGGTGCTACAGTGACATTAAGAGTAAAAATAAAAGAATAAAGGTCCAAGAAGAAATGTATTACGCGAACGTAACTGTATAGTTGCAATTACAATGTACGTCTGTTAAGAAAAATAGCTGCAAGTTCACGAAGAGCATTTTTAAATTATGCGGTATAGCACTATCAAAATCGTCCATATTTTATTAATATAAGATTCGACTGCTTTATTACTACTGTTAAAGGTAAATAAGAGTGAGAAAGAATTAGCGGGCCACTCCATATATTAGACAAGGACGCAGAGACAGGCAACCCGAAAGAAACGTATAATTATATATAAACATTATATTTTGCTGAAAAAACAAATGGGCATTAGTAGTAATCAGGCAGTCAAATGTAATAGACTATAATATTAGACTGCAGTCTAATGAATATAGGTTCGCCCGTACAATTACAGATGGCGCAAAACACTTAATAAACACCTCGTATTTGGCAACACCGGCAACATCGCTTTTACCAAACAATATCACATTTTAGAGCGAGAGGGAGATAACTTCTAAAGATTAGGGTAGATGAACCACTGATAGTACGCTACTGATTCTTAAGTTTATGGCTGAGATGAACACTGTACTAATTACGTAATTATTTATTATGAAGTCAATAATTTAGTTTGCAAATTAAATCGAATGAAGGCAATATCGCAACTCAATTTGCTATGTTGTTATTTATTATGAGCTTTTAAATTTAAAGGTATTGTTTTGTTGTAGATGTTTAATTTGAGAAAAAAATACCTTCGCTGAACTAGGATGTTTTGGATTTAGTAAAAGTACTTGGTTTTATTTTTTAACACTTATAATACACGCACAATTGAATACATACAATATAATTAATTCAATTTGCCCTTGTTGCTGGCTTGAGAGCTGTAGATAGAGTGATTTGAAAACAAAGGAGCAAATCGAAATTACATTAAATAACAAAGAATATAATATTAGCATAAAAGAAATGAACAAATAATCAAAATAGTACAATGTTTCTTTTAAACTAAAAAATACAAAAATACATTTACCATTAAAATGGGGAATTTGCTTTATCAGGTATATTGACGCATATTACAATATTATTAAGCTCCTATTTATAAATAATACTCTTAGTAACAAATACATTAAGAAATAACAAGAATTTTATTAAGAAAACAAGAAATGGAAAAGCAACTTTATTTTGTCCATCATTTATAATTTACAAATAGCCATTTAAGCCAGTAAATATTATAATTTAGTTAAATATCTTTTGGCAAATCATCTAGCTTTGTAAGTTACAGAATTTCCTTTATTTTCTTTTCTTATAGTTAGAACCAAATTTAATCCAAGACAAAGAACAAACGCATTGATGCGCACACATGGTCCCGTATCGTTCAAAAATCGTTCCCCGAGAACGTGAGAAGGGTTCGAGGAGTGGCAGGTAGAAAGACAGACGGATGGGCGCAGGGTGGGAGGGGGATGGTCGTAGAAACGCGGAGATCAGAGTCAGAGGGTTTATGGGTTGGGGAAGTTCAGAACAACAAAGATTGATGGATTCAAACCGTTTTGATTTATTTATTCGTCTTTCATTCCAAACCTCGTCCCACTTCTGATTTTATGTTTGGTATCCTTTTGCTTATGTTCCTGGAATCCTTGTATTCCCATATTCCTTGTTTTTCATTGTATTGTACGTAGGGACATGATGTGCTCTAGACAATGCTCTGAAATATCTTTGCAAAGGATAAATAAAAGATGAAAAATGAACCCTTTTTGGTAAGGGTGCTTATTATGACTTTTGTTAAGGATTTGTTAACATTTCTAGACGATTCTAAATTGGTGTTTAATTACAAATGAGTTGGATGTATAAAAGAAAAATTCAAGTTAATTATTAGAATAAATATCTTATAATCTAATAATACTTAGAATAAAGAGATTAAATTAGTTTTATTGATTTTAAATATCTGCCTATATCCCTCAGGCCTGTCTCAGTATGGTACCGTATTTAAGCGACGGCGTATTCGGACGTAAATCGGCGGATTGGATGAGCTACAAAGCAAACCGCCTATGTGTGTCACAGATGTCAGTAGTCGTGTATTAAGGGGTGTATTGGAGTTCTTTAGCACTTATATAATTTATCATGAGAGCAAATTTTAACTTTAATTTTTATCGATGCACTACTGGTATTAAAGGGACTTTAGCATTTATTATATATCTGAGTTCTGGTTGGCTCTCTTTCTTGAATTCAAAGAATTAATTTTTCGGTGTCCATGATTCACTGAAATACAAACATAAACTGAAGCATGCTGAACATACTGGTATGTTCATACAAGCGATGTCGTCGATAGAACCGAAAAGATCCGTATTGCAGCGTAATAACAAGCGATCTTAGGTATCCCCTCCAGTCTGAGGCGGCTGTTTGCATTTACAAAGGTTCGGATAGGATATCGTTGTAGTAGTGCTAACGCTTGGATAAAATTCGCCTTTATACGGTTCTAATGTGCGAGGTAGTGCCGCCCGTATTTGGACGGCTTTGTAGCGTGCAGTCTGAGAGGTCCAGAGAGTTCTCATTACATTTACATGGTTCGGATAGGTAAAGCGTAGTAGCCCGTATACCCGTCCGGCAGAAATTCGCTTAAATACGGTGCCATACTGAGACAGGCCTCAGGCATCTTACAGCTTGACCTTGAGCATCGAAGAATAATATGCTTTACCGTTAGTGGACTGTTACAGTGGTCTAACGATTATATTATTAAACCACAAATAATTTCTTTTTTATATAAATAAATATTAATTGCTTTTCTATTAGTTTTATGTGATTAATGTCTTCCAAGATCTCTAAGTATATATGTGTATCTATCTCTCTCTCTCTCTCTCTATGTGTGTGTGTGAAATTCTCGAAAGTACTTAGCTCAAGTTGAACTCGGACTGAACTAATTGTTTGTAAAAGGTTTATACTGTCTTTGGATGCGATTAAATTTAATTACATATATAATTAATGACTTACTGTCGTGTACAACTTTAATACCTTAACTGTTCGCTTAAAGCGCCCCTCCCTCCTTCCTTCCTTCCGCGTCCGATTCAAAAAACATTGGAGGACACAGAACGGAAGGCGGAAGACGTTATAAACTGTATTTAAAGAAAGTGGATCTTAAATTAGAACAATTAGAAAAACGTACTCTTAAGTAATTGTGCAACGTAAATTGCGGTCGTTGAAGTTCAATTAGGTAAAAAAGTTCTATTTATATAATTAAGTTTCGTTAAGGCTAGATGAAATACTCGCTTTTTTTGAAAAAGAATTATTTTATGCTTCTATATAATTCTTCTTCTAATATTTATTTGAGAGCATCGACTTTCGATAGTATTTAACACTTACAACAATATATACATTTGTAAACAATTCTAATATGTAATTTATAGCCGATAAATACGAGTATGTGTACTTAAAATATAGAGATTAAATTAGATTCATTGATAAAGTCAATGAAACTTTCTCTACTTTCAAATATCTGGCATATTACAGTTTTGTCTGTGTAGTGAGTACTTTGAGCGTTGAAGAATAATATGATTTACTGTTAGTGAGCTGTTACATTGTTCACATATTGATTGTGGACTCTTCCTATATAATTATTATTATTAATGTTTAAAGAAAATTTGTGTCGTAAGCTCCCTTGAACAGATTTATGCCATTTTGTTATTGCCATCACGTTATTCTCTACGCATACGGTTTATTTTAGATTTCCTTTGTGGTATTTTGGGTTGGTACATTCACAGTCTAACCATTTTGATAGGAAGCACAATTTCATACGACTTCTAAGTTTTCTATTAGTTAATCTATTTCTCTATTGGCAATCTACACATTGATAAATAAACATGATATTTATTGAGAAAGTGTTGTTTTAAGAACTCTTTTCTTTTTTTCATAGTGTAGCTTTAGCTAAATATTTCAATTACAAATACTTTTAACTATGTTTAACATATACTTTTATTTTTTGGTCCATTATAAATTGCACAATACATTTAGTCAGATCACTTTTTACATCTGAAATGAAAAATAAAACATTCTCAGGTAGATTGGTTTGTTTAGTAACAATATTGAGTAATGCATCTATTTGACTCTTTTTATTTTTGCATTCCAAGATAATATGATCCGTTGTACTTTCTTCACCATAATCTTATAAATTTCTTATACCCTTGTTTATGTTAAAGTGTGTTTACCGGGACTTACTTTCTGTATAATTATTCCAGGAAAAGCCTGGTACTTCGCAAGTAAAATAAATAATTCAATTATCGGAATTTTTAGAAAAAAGTAAATTCTCCATTCCAATATTTGACTGAGGTAATGCCATCAGAATAAAGCCATGACAAAATATTTGACAAGCAAGACGTTCAGCCTAATGGACTACATGACACTTCTCCCCACTTTAAGGGATGGAATATGGCTTATAGAGTTATTAAGAGATACAGTATACACAACGTCAAAGCAAACATATAAAAATCTGTGTTATTGACAGGTTTTACAGCAAGTAAACATTAATGCAAACGCCAAACATTTGTGTTGGTCTTGCTAGAAGAAGATAGGCAGTTCAAGAATCGTAAGTTGCCATTTGGTTGTACATCGTGGTTTATACTGTTGTCATTGCCGCCATCGCCGTAGCTATAACCTCCAGGGGACCGTTGTTAAAACCTTGTTATCTCCATGCCAACGTCACGACCGAATGCTTTTGCACAAGCCCTTGAGAAGGATTCTGTAAAATTTGATCACGAAATTTTCAACCGGAGAATACGTGGATGATAGAATATATTATATTAACCCTTCGTGTGAACACTATATTTTTCGAGTCATGGTATGTACACTGGGTCCTTGAGGGAATAGTTGAGTTTTTCGAGTTTTTTGAGCTTTTAAAAAATATGAAAAAAGTCTGGATTACTACTTAAAGTATCTACTACATGGTCCAGAAGTTGTCAAAGTTTAAAGTTTAAAACCGTAGTTAATAAAAATTAACAAATAGTAAAAAATGCGGAAGAAACGGTATATTGTGTATAAAATTCGTAACTTTATAACAAACAAATATTAAGAAAAACGGTTGTAGACTTTTTTATCTTAGACTATAAGCTTTCGAAAGAATGTAGTGTCTTTGGCGTGGGCTCCAAAAAGTGGAATTATTTGTGCACTTGAAAGTGGGGAATATTTTACGGATTCAGGCATGTCATAATAAACGGAATGGTGATTATTCGGCATAAAATAAGTTTTTATTGTTGAAAATACAAAAGTAATAATAATTAATAATAGTTAATATTAATTAGTGTCAAAAAGAGAATTTACTAATTTACATTGGAAAATACTAACGTCGTTTGTACACTGACCCTTTTTTTGGAACAGAGGCAAGTTTTACTGGCTCGCCTTTGCAAGTAAACTAGCAGATCCAGATGCTGCTGGAACCTTAAGTCCCTGCCACTACCTAGATTTTTTAGGGGACATAGGTGAAGCGCGCTGTATACTCAAAAGAGAGAAATAGGAGTTTGAAATTTCAACTGTTCCTTAAAAGACCCAGTGTACACACGCAGGGTTAAAGTCACACAACACTACTTTTTTGGATATGTTCAGTATTCTGAACTTCTACGTTACTTCAATAGTTGCGTATATTTAACGTCCATTTTGTGGTCCAGTCTTAAAATATGTTCCGCATATTTGGCATGGCAATATATAATTATCGCTTGAGTCCTCGTAGTTTTTAGGACGAAAATGATTCAGTCTTAAGTCAGTTGGAGCACACATCCTACCATTGCGATTGAATATAATTGACATCTCAATTTCGAGGAGCCTCAAACTAATGAGTAACAGCGACCTCCTCCCTTCCCTTGAATTTCCTCTTCACACATAACCATAAATATAACCCTTTAAGTGACGTCACCAACCAAAGTCATCACATTGAGTTCGGTACAAGTACAAGGGGCACAAGTAAAGTGTGAGGGGAAGTAGACAAGTATACATAACAAAGGGAAAAGTATACAGAGTCCAGCGTTATTACCCTAGTTACAGGATGATGGCGTAACAAGGGTCAAAAGGGCACAATACACACATGAGAAGTTACAGAGGTGAAATAATCTCCGAGTGATTATAAAATATACTCGTTCTGAAATGAAGGTATGGAGTATATGTGATAATTGATATATGAAATAACGGAAGTAATTAATTAGTGAATAGGGGTTGTTTTACCGGCACTGGCACCCTCATATGATAAGAAGAGGGTTGGTTCATTATAGGTAAATTAAGCGATTGGACTAATTCAATTAAAGTATGAGGATGGATAGAGATTTGTTCCAGTTTATTATTCATATGTATTTACTAGTTTATTAAAAAGGACACGGTGAGTAGAGCGTTGAGGCATTGTTGATAGATCCTATATATTTACTATCTCCTACATATCCTACATATGACAGTCTCACGACCAGACCCGTATTTAAGCGACGGCGAATTCGGGCGTAAATCGGCGGCTTGATTGAGCGGCTAAAACTCTCAAGCCGACTTCTGTACTGTAGGGTGTATTGGAGTTGTTTGGCACTAACATAATTTATCATGAGATCAAACTTTTACTTTAATTTTTATCGATACACCACTGTTCCCTTCCAGTCTGAGACAGCTGATTGCATTTACAAGGTACGCGTATACGTTTGAATAAAATTTGATGATATTCGGCCCGTATTCGGACGCCTTTGTCGCTTGCAGTGTGCGAGTTCATTACATTTACAGGGTTTGGATAAGTAAAGCGTAGTACTGCGTATACGTCCGGTCAAAATTCGCTTCAATACGGTTGCAGAGAGCTACAGGCGTTATGCCGGTTTCACACCTGAAAGACAGTTTTGAAAACAGTTTTGTTGTCAAAAAACAATACAAAATCATGTTTTCGAAAACAGACACACTGAACAGACAAGTTTTGTTTTTAGTGTTTTTCTGTGTCTCCCATAAAATTACAAACATAATAAACAACAATTGACAAGCGCAAATGTTCACAAAAAACAAAACTGCGTGTTCAAACCAAGCAGACTAAAAACAACAACAAAAATGTTTTCCTTTGATCTTACCCACTCCAAATAGGAGTCTTTTTTGTTTACTAAAACAGCAACAAAAGACAAAAATGTTTTAAAAGCTGTCTCTTTGGTGTAAACATTAGTGTTTTTGTTCGTGTTTTATTGAACTGTCTCATTATAGTTTAGAAATGAATCAAAATATTAAAAACATTCGCACAACGAGTACTTTGATAGAATGGGTTCTCCTACTGTGGTACATTTTTTGATGTAGAAGCCTCATTAATGTGTATTCCTCCCTCATATTTATATTATGTTTTCAATAATATCACTTTTCTTGTTTAAACATAGATTTTGAAACCATTTCCTCTCATTTTTATTACAATTACACTGTACTGGTACTGGTATACACCCCGAAGTATCTATCCAAACCTTTACAAACCATCGCTGTTATCTGAACGAGTGAAGTATGACACGGTGGAGAAACGGTATTGTTAAAACCCTGACAATCATAAATTGCTTTCAAAAGAGAAACACTATCATGGGACTTTGAGAATGGTACTGCAGGAGTGTACTCGTACCATAGGAATACAACAACTGAAACTTTACCAGAATACTCCAAGAACCACGAAGCCGTAAACGTCGAGGATGTTTTGTTTTTCTTTTTACTTGCAACACCAGATGATATATCTATATGGTCGACGTAGGTGGTAGGCGGTACAGTATGGACCTATTCTTCCTGTTCTTGTGGCATGGCATGGAGCGCATGGAATATTACAAGACATAATATTCCTTGTTTTGAAATGTGAATTATTATTCATATTATAAAACCAGAACACTGAACGTAATATAAAGATTTGCATTATTTATGTTATGAGATGTATTACAGATTTATATCATAGGGTGCTCTCAAAATTTATTTGATTATCTTTACAGTCATCATAAACTTCTATATTTATATATTTTGTACCAAATTGTTCATATAATGTTTACTAAGTGTTTATAATTTTACCTATTTAGTCTATTTGTTAATTCATTGTCGATGTCTTATGTGTTTATGTAAGAAAAGTGGTCAAAAACAATACAATAGAAGAGAATTGTGTCTTTCGGTAGTCTCTATCAGTCAACGGCCATACCATGTTGAACACATCAGATTAAAACCGGCTTCGAACGAAACACCTTCCAACGTTGGACGCTTGACGGCTGGACGCATCGTGTGGCCGATGCTGGAACTAAGTGTATCATGTGTCCAACGTTCACGTTGGAAGAAGTTCGGGCTGTTGACGGTGTTTTGACCCGCGTCAAAAGGGATTTTTCTACCCCCACCACACACTAGATCCACATGTCATGCACTACTGCACGAATCGTCAAACGAATTTACTTGAAAGTTTTTGTTAAACAGTGTCAGTGTCAATAATATCAACAAATTAATAAAATAAATAAATCATTCGGATCAAACATTCATTCCACCGTGTACTAGGAAACTTGTCATGTCAATCTTCCAATATTTGGTGGTATGCGAATGTGGGTAAATCCGTGGACATTGCACACTTCGTGCCAGCGGTGGACAGTGTTCGGTTCACCATCATTCTTTCCCCTTAAGAAATGAACACACTTCAGTGATCGGTATTAGTTTGGGATGTTCTCCCCATGCTACATACCTAAACTTCCACTTTCCTATGTACACAAATAGATGTAATTTCTGCACAAACTTCGCGAGTGTACGGCTGGCATCGCACACCTCTAGGAGTGGAGGGAAAATCAATTAAGATTTTACTGCACACAGTGTAGCGTATAACAAATGTTGTATTAGTTGATTATCGTGTATTTTTATAGTGCCATGTATGAAATATTTCTTTTTGTAGCTTTATTATAGTTTTAATGTGTGTTTCATAGAAGCTTTATAAGCATTTCTCGAAAAGATTTGAAATTTAAGAAATTCAACGCAAAACTTTTTTATTTTTAAACGACAAATTTAATTTTTAATAATTGATAGTTTACCTCATTCTTTCTTGATTAACAAGTAATATAAGATAACGATGTCTTTTACTTGAATAAATGTAATACTGCGTAGCTGTCCCATCATACGTGATAAACAGCATAAATTATTCATATAACTGTCTATTTTAAGGGTATACTATAGTCCAGTGTATCTATATTCACTAGTGCATTCATTTTAAAAATAAACTCACCAGCACGGACTTGCACATCTCTGGAGATGACCCTCCCAACAGTATTTGAAGCAACGCATCGATAGAGGGCGCTATGGATATCCTGTCGGTAAGCAGCAGCCGGAAATGGCAGTAGTACCAGAGTACCATTCCTACAGGAACATAATAAAACAGGATATAAACACTTTTAGTTCGATACATTCAACAGAAATATATATTTTTGTAAATAGAAATAACTCTGCTACGAGTTCCATATTGACGTAGACTCCTGCTACGATTACTGCTACGACTTCACCTACGTTACAATTATTTTAAACTTGTACCTGCTTCCGTTGATTTAGTTTTGTTAAAACTTTTAGCAAACATGCTGTTGTTAACTTTAGACAATGTTAGGAGACTACAACTAGGAAATTTGTAAAGTTTTGGAACGCATTGTTCTTGTTTGTTACGAACTGATGATATTTCTGTACTTTAGATTAATTAAATGATCTACTGAAAGATAGATGGCGTTGATGCAAAGCTCTGAGACGTAGCAGAAACGTATAAAATTGTATTTAATTACTCGCTCTTGGTGTTTATTTATCACTATGTTTGTCGAAACTTTGCAATAGGTTTGAGAAACTATTACTTGATTAGGAATCGAGCTCAAATTTCGCACACACACACTGATGACAATGTAATCAGGTGCATGGTTCATGGTTCATGGTTCATTACTAAACAATTATTATTATAACAAAGTAATGATCGAGAAGAATATTGTGCAGTTATTAAAGGGAGACAGTGAAGGGAACAGGTGGATGGTGGAAATAGAGAAAAGAAACGAGGAAAGAAAAGTAACGCTAGAGCAGAAGTGATTTTAATCTGAAGTGGGAAAGAGGCGAAGAAACAAATAAGACAAGAGGTGAGGAAACGGAGAGAATGAAGGAAGAGGATCAAGAGAAGAAGAAGCAGAAAAGTACCTTCGGAAATAGGTCTAGAATAGTTTTAAGTTTAATTTCAAATTGAAGTTCTATGAAATGTATTAAGAATGTAGATTGTAAAGCCAAAAGGCGAACAATTAATTAATATAATAATAATAATACTAAACAATTATTAACCAATCAAATAGTTTAAGAAAATAACATTAACAACATTATGTAAAAGGAAGTGCCGCAATCAAAGTGATCGAATATAGATACATCGACTTACATATACTCGTATACCTCTACTATTTAACTTTAATAAAATAATTTGGGAGGGGAGTACACAAATTGTGATAACAGGTGGGGGGGGGGGAGGGGTAATATCACTAGCTTTGTGATGTCACATATAAAAAAAAATCTAAAATTTTAAAACTAATAAAAAGTACTACAACGAAATAAACATTATATATTTGTGAGTATGTTATTTTGAAGTTTAAATTTTGTTTGTTTTTTGAATACTACCTATTATCTCAAACTGAGCGACCCTAACATAAAGACCGGGTAAGCCTAGATACTTGATTGTTGGCAAATACTAAATTGTTCTTGTGTGAAATTTCAAAATTTGGAATTACTATACTAGGTTAATGATATTTATTAGAACGTCTGAAGGTATTCGTAATAAGCTAAGGAATCCAACGTCGACCGAATTATAGAATTATATTCGGAGTAGTTATATATATATCTTCCTGAGTCTTGCGAACAATGATCGTGATCGAACAGATATGATTTATATGAGTTAAACATTTTACGAATCACTTTTAAAAGAGTATTTGTGAACTATAATAATAATTAATTATAAAATTCTGGAATAGTGCAGGAATACTCTTTTAAAAGTAAAATGTTTCACTTATATAAATCATATCTGTTTGATCACGATCATTGTTCGCAAGACTCAGGAATAGTTTTATTTGAAGTACAATGATACTACATATGGTGATTACCTTTCCAAGCGAGAGAAGAGGTTTACCGTGGTATAATTTTATCTAATTCACATACTAAAACGAATTTTATTTTGTAAAAACAGTGTAAGTAAACAACATTACCTTAAAACTCTTCGCACGCCTCCCACATCCCCGACAGGACTACCATCAACAGAAAGCCAATCTACATTAGGTTGGGGACTGCCACTAGCAGAGCAGTCCAGCCACCCTCCCGACGAGTTGGAGAACTCCAGACGTGATGGAGGTTCCATCACAAAGCCTGGACCTCGCAGGTGGGAGTCAAACGCAAGGGTCTGCCAATGTACTGTCAAACCTGAAACACAAACGTTGATATATTGCAGGGCATCAAGAAAAAAAAGATCACACTACAGGGATGCAATAAGTCGACGCTAGGGTCACGCAATAGGGTGGTTTTAGGGGTTCGTTTGGAATTTATATTTATCAAGTCGTGACTTAACAAATTAGGTGTTGTGTGGCTTGCTTTAGTTTTTGTTAAATCTGAAATTTATATTTTGTGATTTACGAGGTTAGGTGTCTTCAAGAAATATTTATAGGTTTGTTGCGAGGACTTAACTAGATAAATAACTCCCAGAATATCCCATGATATTTATTTGACTGAATAATATTTGAACCATAGTATTTCTTTATACTCCCTCTTTATTTAAATTCACTAAATGAGCTTTCGACACCAGGTGTTGTTACTGGTGATGTCAATGACAACATTCGGAAAAAAAGTCACGAGCGAAATCAGGTACTTTGCTTAGTAGGATATAATTTACAATAAATTTAAACATTATTAACATTGTAATCATAAATTATAATTATTATATCGTATTAATTAGTAATAACCATCTCTTCCTCGCTTTTATCCCTCCTCCGCGCTCGCTTGCTGTGAACCTATCAGCATCATCGTGGCACTGGTGTACCATCATGACCTCCGGGGGCTCATGCATCGCATAGTGTCATTAAAGTTACGCATATTATAACGTCGGCCATATTTAATGTCCAGAGCAGAGTCGTTATGTGCACGGCCGACGTAGCTAGGGCCGTTATTCGTTATTCGTTATACGGGAACTATATCTATCCGTATATAACAAACTATATCCGTACTACACAACTGTTCTACGTGCTGTAGTAGTTGTGTAGTATCTGGCTGTAGATAGTAGTAAACTGTATTAAGTACAAGGTGATCCAGAAGGTTTATACATAAAAATTCAGCCTGCGTATGTTTGTGCATGAAAAACTCCACTTCCTATTCTAGATTCTAATTAAACTTAATGTAATGACATCATTCTTCTCCTCGTATCACTTTTTCTGTCCTCTACTTCTTTCTTTTCTGTATATCCACAGTTTTCTGGCTCCACTCAGCAGCCTCTCTATCTTCATTACCCTAACAAACCAAATATCCTCCATATTTACTTCCCCTTCCATCTCATTCCTTCCTTGTCTCTTCCCAGCAGCTATTTCAATGCTATTCTTAATTTCTTTTCTTCTTTTTCGCACACGCAGTAAACAATTTGGTAAAGTGTCTTATTTGGTGACGTTTCTATCACTATTGCACTTCAATCGCATCAACTTTATCGAGAAACTGAAATGTAGATGAACTCTTTCATGCTAAAAAAATCATACGCATCTTCCATCTTCAATATGATGGCAAAGTGACTCCAAAATGTTTACTGGGCTGCTACTCTTTCATTTCCTCTACTTCCTTCCTTCTTCTCTTTACTTCCACTATTCTCCTCTATCTTCTTTTTACTCTTTATTTTGCAATCGCATGTTTCTCTAATTTGCTCTAACGTTTCAACAACGCAATTAATAATAAAAACAGAATTAATATAAAAAATCAATGTATTATAAAACATTACTTTGCTCAATATTTTGTTTTGTGAATTGATGCACTAATTTAGGAGAGGGGTCACACATTGTGACAATGGAGAGAGTGACCCCTGCCCTTTGTGACGTCACATGTAACGTAAAATGTTTAAACTAATAAAAAGTTCCACAACGAAATAATCATTATATACTCGTAAGTATGTTATTTGGAAGTTTAAAATTTGTTTGATTGTCGAATACTACCTATTAAAGATAATAGAGGGTTTGTCGACAGGAGACAAGGAAGGCAAGAGGTGATAGATGAAGATACAGGCAATAAGGAAGTAGAAGCAGGAAACGGTGTGAATAAAGGAGGAGTAGTGGACATGTAGATAGAGGATCAAGAAAAGAAGAAACAGAAAGCACTATTCGAAGTAGTAATAGTCTAGAATAGTTTCAGTTTAGTTATTAACTTTGAATTTATATGAAATGCATTAAGAAATGTAATAATGTAGATTGTAAAGCCGAAAGGCATAATAAATAAAAAAAATACTACCTATTATCCTAAACTAAGCCACCCTAACATAAGGACCGGATAAAGGCAAGGTACTTTTTTACTTGGAATATAAAAAATCAGTGTATTATAAAACAATATTTTTGTCAATATTTTGTTTTGTGGATTTTTATCGTATTGCTTTCTAAAATGCTTATATGGTATATAACTCAAACCTTGGGGAGAGAATAAAACAGGGATAATAATTCATAACACAATTAAATTTGGGACACTATTAATAACTATCCTGTTAGTCCCGACTTAACAAAACCTTCAACAGTCGATACTTCCTTTAAAAATGTTGTTTGAATGACTAAAATGATTACAAAGATACTATCGAATTCAGTTCAATTGAAAACTATATTACGGTAAATAAAGGTTATATATTTTTAAAATAGCTTTCTAAATCTGTAAACCCCCTTTAAAAGTATCCACATATATGTTGTATCATGTATGTTCATAATTCATCCAATGGCCGCTAGGGGTCTATAGTGTCTATATGGAAGTAAACTGCTTTACGTAAAATATAGACTAAGCGAATCTTCCCAGAATACAGCTTCACTAGATAAAGATAAAGATATATAATATCAATAGGAGTAAAAGAGAAAGATAATATAATATATACACTGTTATATAACTGAATGATTTTCTTGAATGAAAATTTATTTGTATGTTTTTTATCACTATTAATTGGTTGGTTTGTTTTGTTCAAGAAAATTGGTGCTATTTATAAGATATTTAGAGGAAGAACACTTTCACGTTTAAAGAATGAAAATCTATTACACTTTTCTTACGATCATCTTGACAATTTAATTATAATATGTATTTATTAATGTTCTTTATACGTAGAACAAGTTTCGATGCTCTTTGCGGTACTATAGTTTTAGATTTTGACTGTTAAGTATCATTCCCACTCTCTAATTTAATTTTATTTTGTATTTAATATACATTGTTTAGCATATGGCAATACGCGTAGTCATTCACAGTAGCATTATTAATTTAATTTATTTTTTAAGTTTTCTTAGTTTTTTTAGAACCTTACAAGGTCCAATGTTTTAAATTAAAAATATTAAATTAAGAAAAACTATATTATATCATAACCTCCAAGTCATAGACAGGTTATGGCATAAAGCGGGGTTAAAAGTTTAGGTAGTAATAATAATAATGAAATGTAAATAGATAAAATGTAAATAAAATGAAGTAAGAAGGGCGAAAATAGGACCGTGGTCCTAAGAAGCCCGTGAAATATTAATAAAAAAAAATTATAACCTCCAAAATGCGACAATCTGTCAAAATGCAGTAGTAATTACTTTTAACAGAAGTTTAATGTTAGTTTTTGTAAAATATAGAATTGAAAACAATTTATATTACTAATTGTTATTAAAAATTACAATTTTAATTATTTCACATACAATTTTGTCGAACTGTCAAAATATTTAACGATGCATACGCACCAACTAAATTAACTAAACTTAAATTAAAATATAAATGTGAAAAGGAATGCTTAAACGAGAACCTGAAATCTAGATTACAATATTAAATAAAAACAGTAAATTAAATATCAAAACAGTAAGTGGGAATGAGGCTTTAGACTCCACTATACTGAAAACCGACCTATGTTGAAACAGATGTTTTGCGATATAACAAAGGTAATTTCCTTACGATTGTTATGAAAAACTTTGAATCATTAATTAAAAATATAACAAATATTGTCCTGTAGTGCAAATTACTACAAGTGTTATTCGTTTCTTTCTAAAATATGTTGAAAGTGAGCTACTTTTGATCTTTTTCGGATTTCTTCACATACCTAGCAGTACGATCTGCGAATACTGATAGCACTAACAACTATTTTTTTGTTGCACACATGTCAGTGTACTTTTAGTTAGTTATCTTTCTGTAGGTTGGTTCAACTGCTCATTGGGAACGTTTTTAAGTAAGGCTGAGTCAATTTACTCCGTCTTAATTTATCATATATTAATAGCTAATAGATATATTAGCATTAGGCTTAATTCTTTTTATCTTTATTATGCCTTCACCTTTAGATTTTTTAAATTCTTTTGTTCATTTAAACAGTTTTTTTTGTGATTTTTAAAATACACTATGAATGTATCTACCTCCACTCGCTAACCATAAAACGCATTTGCTATCTCTGGTATGTGGTTTTCTCATCTCCCTCCCCATCCCCATCCCTCACCACCATTTTCCATTTTCTCAGCAGTGTGAGTTGCGGTAAAGTGTTTCATAAATTCTCATGAACGTAATAAGCCTTGGCCAGGTTGTGAGTATTCTCTTTTTTTTACATATTGTTTTTTACGTAACAATTTAGCGATATCAAAAGTAATCTACACTGAAAAATGTTTACTTTAAAAATAGAAAATTTAATCAGAACAAAACTTATAAAATAAACTTATATAAAAGTTTTAGAAAATTCCAGCAAATAGCAAAGAAATACAGGTATTTTATTGGAAATGGAAAATGTTGGTTTTCTATTACATACAGTCTTGGATAACAACATGTGTTTTTTATCAAATTTTAATTAAATTCTAAAAAAAGTATTCTAAGGTTAAGACTAAGTAAGAATTTGTTTTCTGTACCGTACGTACGGTTAAATGTAATTATATATATATATATATATATATATATATATATATATATATATATATATATATATATACATATATATATATATATATATATATATATATATATGTGTGAGAAATTGCAAAATGGAATAGATGGAAAAGAAATCTTAAAGGAGGCTAGAGTTCTATAAAGGCTGTAGCGCCAAGATGATGATGAGAATGATAGTAAATGTATCTGTGGTTTATTTAACATAAAGAATTACGTTTTACATGTTATCTTGTACATAAAAAGTGTTACATAATATACAACGTTCTGTGACCCATTTTATTGTTAGTAGAATGATATAATGACTTACTAATGGATTAATATACATAATAAGCTGCGGTTTTGAATTATTGAAATCGTACTAACACATTTTCAAGAATTATTGGGAATAAGTATATTTTGAATTGTAAAATAAAACGATTTCTTTTTTGCAACAAGCAAGAAATGTCTATTGTAGATTGAAACTAGTTGTTGACAAATTTAAATTAAAAATAATTATTTCAAATGACTCGAATAAAAATAGGTAACAAAAGGTTGTATATTAGGTAAAATCGTTATGTAACAGATAACTTTTGTTATGTTAGATGAACCCTAAATACACGTAACTGAGACAGTCTTACGCTTAGTATGCATTCTCTCGATGATTAAAGATTATTAGCACCTTGAGAGAAATTGTCATTAAGAAAATCAGATATTTAATTTTTTTTTTTTAATTTAGTTTAAGGTTATTTTAATTTCATAGATCATTTATTTTATTTATTAATTTTGTGTCCTGTAAATATTGTAATAGTTTGTCAATGTTTATTGTCATGGTCATGAAGTATATACATAAATTGTTTTTGGTTATTATCAGTGACTTGGTTCCGTGCCTCCTTAATAAATATTTTTATACATTTCATTCTGCAGCTCATAATGCCATCTACCAGCACTATTGTAAAGTTAAGCCATGCATAGGATTTCTAAAATCTTTTTACGTGGATTGCAGAATTTTTCTTTTTTTTTTTTCTTCTTTAAAATAAAAATACAATATTTTTTGCTGACGATCTCGACATTTCTCTTTATAAGGGCTTAAGGTGGTTCGTGGTTCTGCAAATTGCAAATAACCGTTTCGCTTGAAATTTTCTATTGACTTTTATAGTAACTATGTAATATATTATGCACCATCACAGTGTAAAAAGAAATGATTTTAAAGTGTTAAATATATTACAAGGTGTTCATAATGAGATGATACTATTTATAATTCCTATATTAATGTTCGTATGGTAGCCCGAAAACGCCCATGTATCTTTTACAAAATTTTCTATTTCATAGAGAAGAAAATTCTAAGACTTTTAACGTCCTCGGATTTTCCCTTGAATTTCCTGGAAACCCGTAATTTTTGAAAAACTAAAAAAAGAAATTTTACTTTTTGCTCTATAATTTTTAATTCGTAAAAGATATAAAGTTGAAATTTGGCATGTGTATTACGGTGTTCAATGCTAACACTTTTTGAAAATTAGAAATTGAAAAATTGGAAAAGGGGGCGTTGAGAATATTAACCGTTTTTGCCGAGGGTAATAATAGGGCTAGAAAGTTGAAATTTTATATATGGGCTAACTTTGGTACCTAATGGAAAAAATTGGTAAAAAAGTTGGTCAAATAGTGAACAAATTCAAAAAATATATTTTTAGTCAGTTTATATGAAAAATTATTTGCTGTTATATGTAAAATAAATATGAAAGGAGTTTAATATTTCAATTTAAAAATGAAATTAAAATTTGAAATGAAATGAAATTCATACACAAAAAACAGTCGTTGCTTGCGACGGGGATGAACTCTGGTTAACATATAATGAAGAACAGATTGTTGTTTTCGAGTTATCGGTAGTCATGGTATTTATTCAAAAAATATCACTTAGTTTTGTTAAATTGAATGTTTACATTTCGTTGTGATTTTCTATCAATAAATCCCTCTGTTGAATTTTGTTTACTAAGTGCTTATTAAATATGAGTTATCAGAATGGTAAGCATCATTATTCTGTTTGTTTCTCTTTAGATCAAACAGGCTATTGTCCTTTTTCTCCTAATTCACAATAAAATATTTCACATATATTCTTTCTCTTTCTACAGTAATACTTTTTGTATATGCTTATCGAGACAGGTAGAATATTCTCTTTAGTATATGAATATCAAATAAGCGCGTAAAAAAACATCATATAGACTTCCTCTTCTTCTTAGATCTCCCCCATTTTATTGACTTGACGTGGTGGACTATTATGTCAGTCGAAACAACCGATATAATATGTTTACTGCAATAATATCGAATAGGGTCAAAGAAAGCCACACGACAACGACAATGAACGACACAACACGATGCGTTGTAAGTCAAACAAATCGCTTAAGTGGCCAATAAAATACCAATGGAAATGAATTCTGAAACCTAGAAAAGAAAGTAATGACTCGTCAACGACCTAACGATAAATAATCGTAGCCGTTAAACGGAGTGGAAGTCGTTGTTCTACGTCGGTCTACGCCGTAGCCGCTACGGGAATACAAATAGTTAGTGCTCCTGCCACTACTGCTCGTGGGATATGAAGACGTAAACAGGAGTTGTTTGTTTTGTGGCGCGGTGGACAGGATATGAAGTCCTGTGAAGAAACTAATAAATATAAAGTGGCTACACTGTTGGAAGAACTGAATGATCTTGAAACTCATGGAGTTGGTATTGAGTGGGGATGATTATTTTTGTTTTTACGTGTAAGTCAAACAGGAAATAGAGAATTCTTTTCCATGTGTATTACACTATTTTTAAAGAAATATATTACGGAGAAAGTGTTGTACTGTCATAATTTGTTTTGAGAATTTGAGACGATTCCAACAACATGGTTATATTTGCGTGAAGTTAATTTATTTTAATTAAATTTGGTTTATTATATTTATATCATTAAGGAATTCCAGCACTTTTTCAATTTTTTCTGTATTGTTTGATAGTATGTCCTTTAATGGGCTTGTGTTCTCATTTTTTAGTGGTCGATTTTGTTGATTGAAATTGATGTTAATAAATGTGTATTGGCGTGTCTACTTTATTAAATATCTAAATATTGACGGAGATATAGCAATTAAAAATTTGAATTGTAGTTTTAACGCTAGAAATGGTCGGCCATATTTTTATGACGTGAAATGCATTTTAACGTCAGTTATTTGTTGAGTAGGTCAGTGCTGTGGTAATGTTTTGTAGCTGTTGGTAGTCAAATAATCAAGTCAAGTCAAAGAATAATAAGTTTTTATTTTATTTAACCCTGCTAAAGCAGACATAATATTGGAATTTGAGTGTTCCTTGAAATAGCTGTAAATAATATTTGATATTTTGATATATAAATACATATAGCAGAGATTTATGAGCAGTAAGGTTGGTGACCTTACACAAGGATTGTGATGTCATATTGGAATGCACTTGGAATGTGTACAACGTTGAATACCTTTAATAATTAAAGAGACAAAATGACTTTTTTAATTGTTAATATCTCTTAACATATAAGGAGTTATTAAAAAATAATTGAACATTTGAGGTTCTAGTAACCCACTTTATCAATATATAGTACACTTTTATAAAAATTAAGACATAGGACACAAGCCCATTCTCCATTGATGTTGTGTTTTGTTCGTTGAGTTTGATATTGTGGGCAGGTTACTAGTATATGGTGAACTGTTATTTGCGTCTGATAGTTGCTGCACTGCGGAGCTGTTGTTTTACTGATTAGATGTTGATGCGTCAATGTCGTATGTCCAGTTCTCAGTCTGAAGATGGTTTTTTCGAATTGTCTATTGCTGTGATAAGAAGTTTCCCACTTTTAAGTATTTTCCTTAATTAATCTAATTTGTTGTTACTCATTTGCGTTGGTTTTGAATTTGCCTCATACCCTTTTTATACCATTTTATTAAATCTAAGTGTAATAAGTCAGAGACTGGAGTTCTTTCCATAGCAGTAATTTGTTTCTGTTTTAGACAAAATGCCTCTCTCTAATTATGAAAAGAACAATATCTTATACATCAAGTTGCTGCAGCTATTAAAGCACGTTTTCATTTATAAATCGTATACGTAACTTCTTAATTATTATATAATCTAATATATGCATTTGTTTTCTAGGTGGTAGCTGCTTTACAAAAAGGAATGAAAAATGTCTTCCAGTTATTGGTGAGTCACTTATTATACTTTATGGATAAATTACTGCATATAGCTCATATATATGAGTTTCTGCAATGCTAATTTGTTCAATTCTATATTACCCCTTTATTAAATTATACATCATCCGCCCCCATCGGGCGGCTTTACAATTGTTTGGTCAGAAATCTGGGCCCATATTTATCATATCGACAACCACTACACGCCTAGACGATATTTTGTGAAATATAGGCTATTTCTGACGAGATTGCTCCTTCATAATCTGCGTGTCGCGATAAAATTGTTTATGGCTGAAAATAATTGACTTTGTCGCAAAAGAAAGGACATTTGGACGTAGACCACGTGACTCCAAAACGTTTCATGCCAGCTACTACAAACGGCTTCCGTTATAGTATTCCCCTCTCCCTCCCCAATCCTCTCTCACACACCCTTCATCATTTTCATTCAAATTCCATTACCCTAAGTAATAATATCATCTACATAAACTTTTCAAATAATGTCTAAATGTAACTGTCCATATAATATTTTATATAACACCAAAAACTTTCCCTTCACATCTTTAGGGGTAGATATTATATATTTTATTACACACTACCCTTGACTTGACTTCTATGTCGTATATCTTCTGTTCCCTTTCTTCGTTTAACGCTTTAGGCGTCGGTGGTCGTTGTAGATGTTCTGTTGAGACGTTCCAAAGCGTCGCGGCGCGGCGTCACGGCTCATGGACCGCTCATCGCGGCGGAACATTCGTAACTTAATCTTTAAGCTGTTACATGGATTTCCTAAAGGATTATATGGAGGATATAGCAGTCCTGTGTGTTTTGAGAACGATTTCATTACGCTATATAATTTACGAGGATAAACATAGAAAAGAATTTCTAGTTTGATTGGAGTAATGTGTTTGTCTATTCAAAATAAGGACACTGTGCAAAATAGACTTGTTATTGTAGTAGATACAATCAATAAATCTAATTTATATGTATTGGATCAAATAGATTTAATTAATACGCAATATGTATGTAATTGTATGTATGTAATTAATCATCATGTATGTAATCATTATATATGTAAACATGTACATAACTTTTATTTAAATATCTTCTCCTCACTTATATGCTTAAATTTGAAATTATTAATTGTTTTACACGTTTACATATATTTGAACTATTGATTTTATCAAAAAATAATTTGTCCCCATTTGGAACATATTTGTTAAATATCAAAGAATCACTAATTTTTATCGGATTGTTGCTGCCTTATGTAGTCTCTGGTGCAATGTGTGGTAACGGTAACGCGATGGTCACCTTCTACAAGCTCACACATCGCCTGAATATTGTCTTCATAGACGCTGTTTATCGGATAGCGTTTATGCCTGTGATATTCCACCTGGTGACGACTATTTCAAAACTTCTAAATCAATAAAACACTTGGGTTTTACTCAGAGTAGCATCACCGAACTGTGATTGAAATCTCTTCAAAATTTCACTTCAAAATCTTCAAGATTTCGTAACTTTGTTGGTACTTTCTGTTCACTCATAGCAATACTGAAGTCTCGGAGTGTAAGAGCCGTGTGCATTGTTATTGTTACTCCATTCCCGTAAGCAGTTAACATCATGACAAAAGAAGCAAATAAACAAAATTCCGGGTTATATTTGAATGAAAAAAATCCAACTTGAGATGCCTGATCCACTCAAATGATTCTAGAAGTCAAGTAAATTTGTCTTAAACTAATTTGAAAGGTATTTCCCTAGTTACTTCATATATTCTACGGTCTATGCACATTTTGTAGGCCCCTAGTGGATTTCCCTGCTCTGCTTCTGGTATATTCGTACCCGTATATACACCAGGACCAGGTAGGGCTTCATATCTGGTTGAATTACCTTACCTTGTGCTAGGTGAGGACTCAAACCACCTCGTCCCGTCCACTTGTGAGTTGGGAATTTAAAACGCCCCCTATTTAGCTTCTCTAAAACTGCTAACACATAAAGATTCTCAAAATTTATAGACATTTCATTTTCTCTTTTAATTAACTAACTATTCACTAAACTGCTGGATAAATAGGATTTCAAATTATTTCATATTGAGTATTGTATAAGCGTTTGTTTGTTACTAAGGCCAAATTTTTATTAAAACAGTTAAAAACATTAACCGAATTGGGGTGGGGGGAGGGGTTGGTCTAAGGCTTCAACTTTTTCTTTTCTTTAAATTTATTTATATTATTGAACAACATATTAAGTTTATTGTGTAAACATTATAAGTCGATTGGAGTAAAACTGTCGGAGATATAGAGTTTTAAGTCTTCACCTCTCTGGTCTGCTTTCGTGTTACTTTGAAACTTTTAAATACGGTTTCTCACACTTAACTTTTTCAGAGTCGGTGCCCTCTCTAGTTAAAAATCTACTAAACCGATTCTTTTGAAATTTTGCACACTTTTTTTTTACATAAATGCCGAAATAACGCTGTCGAGTTTTGTTTTATTTTTTAATTTAAACGTATTTTAAAATAACAAAGTTTCTGATTTTTTTCATAAAAAATCAGTATTTTGACTTCTAAGTGCTGTAAAAAATTTAAAAAGCAATAAAAAAATAAAAACTCGACAGCGTTATATGCAGAAACTAATTATCTAATGAAATCATTTTGGTTTTTAGATTCCAGAAAATCCAGTGATGAGTTATGAGTGACACCACAATGTTACTTTTTTTTGTGACGTCTGTGGAGATTCGCTGTCAATGCCTCATTTCTTGATATTTATTTATGAAAATTTCATAAAGTATTCTTCAAATGTCATTTTATCATGTAGTAATTATAGAAACAATTATATATTAACTGTGTCGCCAGAAAACATTATTGAAAATTGGCTTTTTTTATCGTTTTGACCTAACTCCCCTGTCTATAAAAGAGTAATATCCCTTACCGCCGCATCTTACTTTGACAATCTCTGGTAAAAGCATCGGGGCATTCATGATATATGTAGCAAGACATGTAAATACAGACCAAGTATTCGTACGAGCATGTTTGTATGGAATGTATGAACGTACTCCAGTAATGCAGACATTTTTATGTAGAAGAAATAAAAAAAAAATATTACAGTATTTTTTATGTTAAAATAAAATACGAAAGTACTTTCCTACCTTCCTTCCTACCGCTATATTATACACAGGACCTGGAAGGATTACGAAGGTGGCGCTGCTGAGGGTGGGAGAATTGGTGTTGAAGAAAGGGAATGGGTGCGTGGGTGGGGTGGGGTGGGGGTTGTTACGAACTGAAGCTTTTAATACAAAAATATTTTTAATGAGTTTAACAACAAAACTTTTATATTTAAAAAAAAAAAAATCAAATCTTTTATACAGCTTAGGATGAAAAATTATTTTACAGAAACATGTGTTAGTAAAGTTAACTAAATAATTACGTGTATGTATAGACACACACACACATGTATATATATATAGTTGGTCTTTTCAGAGTAGTTGTAAAATGAATATTAAAAACAGAGATTTTTTTTAGTAATGGTTGTTACATTTATCCGCAAAAAAAGGTTTAAGATGATATTATTTGTAACAGATAAAATGGATTAAATTATGCGAATAAGTAGAATTGACTTGCATGTAAGAGCGTCCGCAGGAAAGTTAACAAGAAGCGAAAAGAATTAGATTTATATTTATCAAACGTAGCCCTAATGCAAACTGTGTCAATGAACTCTCCTTAAGATCAGTATCCATTTCGATTACCGAGTTCCGAACTGTATTTAAATCTGAATATGTGTATTCCTATTCCACAAAACATACGCAATATTATAAATTATGACAGTACATACTATGTACATAAAGAAATGTTTAAAAATGCACATACTTTTGCATTTGCACATACATATGACATACAGTGTAGGTTTTACATCACAACAGCATATACATAGGATATGCAATGTACATGAATGTATATACCTTGAATATAGCATGTATATTCAATGATTTTTTAGGTATTATATTCCAATTCTTTGATTTTTTGTAATATCATATACTTTATTTAAAAACTTTTTCGTAATAAAATTTTAATAAGAGAAAGTGTTATATATTTTTGTTTCAAAAATTGTTTCCTTTCTATAAGTAACCTTTAAGCCAGTTGAAGTTATGTTTTGATAAAATTAATATCTATTGTTCGACGACTATTTTCTTTTTAATTATTCAAAAATAAAATTAAGTTTCTTCCATTGTGTCGCCATCTATTACACTGGAATCAACTAGTTGTTTTTAAAGACTTTCCCTCTTGTATATGTAATATGTTATTAATTTCTGCATGTCAATGTGTGTGTTTATGTGCAAATACATGTTGAAAAGCACCTCAACCTTAACAAGAACTGTAACAGATAATTTCATATGAAAATCATGTAATTATGTCATTATATCAAAACGGAAATTAAAACGAATACGGAATCGAAATCCCTACGTGAATTGGACTGACAACATGTCTGTTCTTGTTTCATATTGTCAATCTAAAATGAACGGGGAATTATAACTCATATACACAGACGAATACAATCACATCTGACATACACTCGCATACACTCGCATCTATTACACTCGCACAATATCAGTGAGGGGTGTTAAACATGCCCAGAAACATCGGTGTCTAAAATATTAACCTTTCAACTTGATCACCCCTTACAGTAGATCACTCTATAACAAGAATTCCTGCAATGCGAGTCTGTTGAAACTATAATTGAAATACTTATACTGTATATACAACTTGGTCTTAATTTTACAGTGTATTTGCTATTAAATACATAGAAAAAAACATAGAGAATATTTAAAAGTTTATACCATAAGACATTGGCCACACCCACATTTATTTTATATTTATTGTATACGTCAGGGATTGGAAAACTGAGGCCTTTTGAGTTTTATTTGTGGTCGTATCATATACACATATATCACGGTATACGGCCACTTTTTATACTGCATTTCGCTACAATAGCCTTAATAATTATGGCATTTTCTATTTATAGACCTAAGCTTTCGGCCAAAAGAAAATGCTATACTGTTAGCAACCTTCTGTTAAGTTTCAGCTTCTCCCTCTATTGCATTGCGGCTAAATGAGAGAAAGAGGGACAACTGGTGACAATAGTGTACACTTTCGTTTTACAGTCAACTTTGTATATAGTATATAGTTATAAGTATATAGTTCACCCGCTGTTTAACCTGAACGATGTTATCGATTATTTTCGATATCATCGATGTTTTTTTAACAACACTAGCACATGGCTCTTCAGATAACAAGAGTTATACTACTACCACCACCGCAATCAAATAAGCGCTGTCATATTGGTATCGTAGTACACGAGAGTAGCAGTCGCCTAGCGGAGTACCCGAGTACTAATCAAGCAGTAGATTAGAGAACAAGAACATCGCTTTTGCCATTATCATTGCCGTTGTATCAAATCTACATCTCATAACTGAGAGGAACTTAACTGAACAATGATAAAGACAAGAACATTTCAAATTATTAACAAGAACTTAAGATCTAGAATGTTGTAAAGATTATTTCGAAATATTAATGGAAGAAGATTTTAGTATGTGTAAAGGGTTTTACAATTATATATATTTTGTTTTATTAAGTCTAAATAATTGCAGTAATTAAAATAAGTTAGGAGAAAGTTATTAAAGTTGTTAATTCGTCCATAAACATAAAGTGAATTTGTGTTTCTCGCTAGCAAATAGGCATGAGCGGAGCCAAGGTTATTAATTGACTATAAATAAAAAATTAATAATTAGCTGAGGTGCACAAGCAAAGCAATGCTTGACAAGTGTCATTCGGACGCTGTATTTTTTTTAAATACGAAAGGTATATTCTTGAATGCAGGTATAAAAATATTTGGTTTTTAACACGCTTTATCTTTTTAAATAATTGATATACTAATTAATGATCTATTTAAAAACAAAGCTTGAACATTTATCTGACTCCTAAAGCTTATATCGCTTAAATAGCTCAATCGTGTGCAAAGTTATTAACGTTTTTATATTTGAAAACATGGAGTGCTAGTACAAATTTGTAAATTGATTGTCATTTTAGTACACTGTCGCCATCTATATCTAACTGTATAACCATGAAGTAATGTTTCACCTTAAAAAGCAATTTACAAAGCTTTATCAATAATATAATAATGGAATATCGTAAAATTTGGCACTGTATCATAGATGTAATAGGCTCATGGTATGTGGTGAAGAAGAGGCAGACCCTGACCACATTCTGTGGCAATGTAAAAATACATCAATGGCAAGAAATGGACTCCAAAGGGCGGTACTACAGACTTCGCAGACGCTTCCTGTTAACACCGCTTTTTTGATTGAGAAACCGAGATTTATAACTGCAGTTGCCATGAACAGATCATTCTTGTTATCTGGGTATAATATATAAGAAAAGACAGAATAGTATTAGGGGCGATAAAAGGCTACATGCCTACGAAGCCCAAAAATCTATATTAAAAAAAAAAAAAAATAGGCTCATGGTCTATTGGCAATTTAAGATAAGTATGTAAGTCTGGTTTACATACTTGACCAATTGTATATTTTTTATTGATATTGAATAATCGGTTTTATCGTCAAAACTCCATAGTTTAATGAAGAAACTTTCGTTAAAATGTGGTGTCTTCTTATCTGTTATCACTTTATCAGCTCCCACAATGTTCCACGCAACCATCGTGAATGTCCCGTCACCTTATCAGTGACAGTTGCTGGCTGGAGGATCTCTGGAACGGCATCATCTGAAATCTCACCGGATTTTCATTATTCCAACAGTCTGAACCGATTGTGCTGTCCATCCCTTCATCCCATGTCACCCCTATCCTTCCTCCTGATGACTTTATACACTCCCTTCCAGACTTACTATCGTTCTCTGTAGTTTTATCTCCTCGACTGTCACTCTATCGTTCTTTCGGTCTCTGGTTCTTATTGTTCCCGCATCAACTTAAACTATACGTGGCTTGAGTTGGGACAAGACACCCTGCCAGTCTGCCAGTCTGCAACCATAGTTACAGGCACATTGTAATACTGAAATGCCTTAAGAACTATCTCTTTTTTTAGTCAAGATATTCATTGTTTTTATTACTTCGAAAGATAATTTATATTCTTTGGAAAAAAGCTTGCGGTGTCTTGATGAATCTATTGATTAATTAATTTATCAAACACGTGGTATTTTTAATTAAATATGTTCTTATTGACAGCTTGCGAGAACGTAATACTGTCTCACTTTTAATATTTATACGTGGAAAGGTGTTTCCACAACTCACAAATTAAAAGTTAGTAATTTATACTAGCCCAGTAATTTGGATTTGAATTTTAATAGCCAAGGAACGATACTACAGCATAATTTTATAAATAAATGTATATTACAGACCCTAAAGTATCATTCCCACTAACTGCTTTAATTTTAATTTTGTATTTTGTATTTAATTTAAATTGTTTAGCATATGGCAATACACATTCACAGTACCATTTTAAATTTAATTTTTTTTTTAAGTTTTCTCAGTTCTTTTAGAACCTTACAAGGTTCAATATTTTATATTAAATTTGGAAAAACTATATTATATTCTAACCTCCATAATATGACAATCTGTCAAAATGCAGTAGGATTTATTTTTAAAAGAAGTTTAATGTCAGTTTTTGAAAAATTTATAGAAGAGAAAACAATTTCTATTACTAATTGTTATTAAAAATAGCAATTTTAATTATTTCACATACAATTTTGTCGAACTGTCAAAATTTATATTACTAACGATGCATACGCACCAACTAAATTAACTGAACTTAAATTAAAACACAAATGTGAAAAGGAATGCTTAAACGAAAACTTGCAATCTAGATTACAATATTAAATAAAAACAGTAAATTAAATATCAAAACAGTGAGTGGGAATGAGGCTTTATACTCAAATCTCATGTCATATCAAAGTCAAAGCAAAACGATTCCTTGTTCTTTTTGTAAAACTTTTTTGTAAATATGTTCCCTGCTGTAGCAGCTTAATTATTATTAGAAAATGCTAGAGAGAACGTTAGAGAATTTCATAAAACTTCTAAAAGAATTCTTTTCATACAATGATTTAAATAACAAAGGAACTAATATAGAAAACTGTCACATCAAATATGTCATCCTAAATTTTCATCTGTTACCGCTCTAGCGACACCTTTTCAAACTAAAAAGTAAATGCGACTTGACAGTTATATGAAAAAAATAAATAAGAAAACATTGACGTTAAATATTATTGACAAAATAAAAAGGAAACCGTCGTCCTGCGTCCTTCGTCCTTCATCTACTGTCTAAAGTCTACAGTCTAGGGTCTAGATTCGTCATGTGAAATCCCGCGTTAACTAGGAAGGAAATCACTGAACTGTTTCCTGTACAATGTAAAAAGGAACAAAACGAAAAACGGTCTAAAGCGAAGGGAAAGTTTTAAAAATGTAAGGACTCTAAGGGTTACCAAGAGAAAGGAGATGAAAGTCAAAGGGATGGTGAAATATTAAAATAAAATGGTCGGGCTGTCGAATCACTGAATAAAATACAACAAAACAAAATAAAAACTGTGCATGAAAATGAAGGATTGAGGATTGGGATAAAAGGGATAAAACTTGGGGAAAAGGTTTTATTAAGGAATTTTGTTGGATTCAGAGGATGATAGAAGAAATAATAGTCTGAGATTGTATGTTTCAGAATTTATAGAAGCGGGCATATACTGTATTCTTGCTGGACTCTTTCTGGTCTGATCGATCAAACTCTGTGAACACACTCAGTCTTAAGTTTTGTTAAGTAGTTTAACGAGTGATTAATTAATTAATATGACGTTAATATATTTGTGGACCAGTTAGTACATTAGTGGAAGAGAAACCAGTTATCTCATATTTAGGTATAACACTCTTCAACATTAATTCTACCAATTACATTGCATTTTCTTTTATTTTTATCTTAGTCTAATTAGACTCTTATTAAGTACTTATTTTCAAAAAATCTTTCTTCTTCTTCTCGCAGTTTTCTTATATTATAATGTTTTAAAATTGGTGCGTCCCTATTGAACTGCGGATACTCCCCCACGTCTCAATCTGCCACTATATACTGCGAATTTTTGAAAAATATTTTTTTTATTAAGACGCGTAAGAAACAAATTATAAAAAACGGTTACTTGTACTTGTTGAAAAACTTAGAAAGTATAACTTTTATTCGCCTTACAAATAAATCTGTTATAAAATTTATACCAGATATAAAGCCCATTCGGATAGGCTTACTATTAGTTTATGCAAATACGTTTACGGAATTGGAACACTCGCTTTAACCTAATACATATTTGTATACATATACAACGGAATATATCCGGCCTCAAAATCCGTTATCAATATATATGCAAATAAAAACATATTTCGATATTCCTCTATATCACAGAAATCCATTCATGTCAATACCATCATCATCCACGAGAAAATGTTAAAGTAATTAATATAGCAATATCTTCCGGCATACCCCTTCCACCCCTTATTCCCTGCACCCTATAAATACATTCATCTCTATTTGTAATGTGATTTTACATGAGTAGGAGCAGCAAACAAAGAGAAAGTCAACGGCTCATTGAAGCATCTTTTGTTTCTCTCTGCTTTCTATCTGACAAACAAAAGAAATTTAAATAAAGATATACAATTTATTCGCTGTTGTACTTTTCCATTTATGTTCTAGAACAGGTTAATGTTTTTAGATTTCACATCTTTTGATTTTACTTTAATACAAGGTGTCCAGAAAGGGTATCGGGTATTTGTAAGTTCAATGAAACAAAAATTATTTGTATGCAATAAAAAAGTTTATTGTTTATTATTAGCATATGAATTGGAGAATTATTTGGAAAAGATTACGTTATCCAAATGATGACCGTTACGTTGCTGGCACTCTTCTAAACGGAAGCGAAGATTGGCGATAACACGTTGACACATAGCTATCGATATTGCTGCCATTTCTGACCTGATGTTTTGCTTTAACTGGGTTA
The DNA here is from genome assembly GCA_963678705.1 of Panorpa germanica. Lineage (NCBI taxonomy): Eukaryota > Metazoa > Arthropoda > Insecta > Mecoptera > Panorpidae > Panorpa > Panorpa germanica. The sequence goes on from OY783218.1 coordinate 10,004,671, forward strand.
GATTCGTCGGATTGTTTTGATAAACCTTACTTTTAAGGTATCCCCATGCAAAATAGTCAAGCGGGCTAAGGTCGGGGCTTCTGGGAGGCCAGTTGATGTTACCCCTTCGCGAAATGACTTTATTAGGGAATAACTCGTTAACAACTTCCATTGAGTTATTTGAGGTATGGCAAGTGGCCCCATCTTGCTGGAACCACGTTCTTGAGTTGAAACCTGCAAACTCCTGCAACTCTGGGACCAAAAAATTTCGCCTCCTAGGTCTTTAGTTAACGTTGTAAGAATGCTATGTCATTGTTGAATGTAACTTATCTTCTGCAACCCATTGAATGCATGGCTCTAGTGTGGCCCCCTTAAGGCTCCTAATAAAAACGTTATATAAATTTTATAAAGGAGTGTCTAGACTATCTCATATTAAAATTTGAGCCTCCTAGGTCTTTATTGTACCTTACAGTTAACGTTGTTAACTTTGAATCACCATTACGATAATACGCTCGTACGCAAAATGCGCGATGCATCCCCGAGTACTGTTCCATCGTGACTAAAACTCCACAGAATGGCGGACGCCACGAACCCCTCCCCGCACCCTTTAGACGCCCCGTTTCGAATATGGCGCGAAAACAAATACCCGATACCCTTTCTGGACACCCTGTACTTGATTATTACTCTTTTCGAAAACATGTTGTGGCGGGGCGTTGAATTGGAATTGATTTTAAGATTATAGGTCTGTACGCACACATTACTTAATTACGTAATTATATCATTTTTCACTAATTTCACATTTGGAACTGAAGTGTGTGTAGACACCTTATAAAGATCATTCGCTCGTATTGTTTTAATTTTAAGTTTTAGTTTTCATTTCACTGGTAGAATTTACGATTTTTTATATTTATTTACTTATTTGTCTTGACTTTCTTTCGTCATAGCCACCATCAAACATTTTTTATACATCTTTTATAATTTATAATTCAATTTTACAAATTTCTAAATAATTCACTAAATTTAGTATTAACAAGAAAAGTTTTAATCACACCTAATATTTCACTATTGAATTTTGATCTTTCTAAACTATAATTTATGCATTCAAATATAATATGATCCAAAGTTCCTTCTACACCACATTGACATCTATCGTCAGATTTAATATTAATTTTGTACAGGTGAGCTGTAGTTTTACAATGATTAATTTTGATTCTGATTATAGTTGATATAATTTTGCGGGACTCATTTCTAAACCATCTCTTCTTACTTAAATTTGGATGTAACATATAATAATCTCCTTATACGGTTTTATTTATTTTCAAATATTAGTATCGCGTATAACGAACTTATTTTTCTATGATTTGCAAAAGTGTCAAGTTCAAAAATAATTATATTTATGAACACAGTCTTCTCATTACAAGACTTTTCTCTTGGTTATATTTTTCCATTAATTAAAACATACAAATCACAATATTTAAGTTTCAAGAATATTAAAAAATATATAATTAAAATCTTGTCAAGAAAACAAATGGAGATGTCGGAAATATTAACGAAGCAGAAAATATAATTGTGAAAGATGGGCTTAGGGAAGTGGGGTAGGGTATAGGAGGGTAGGGTGGTAAGAGAGACTCAATAATAACATGACATTTCGCAGAAAATATAAATCTGTGTAATCCCAAATATTTTGTTAAGAGCTTTGACTTTGCTGTTGAAATTATGTAAAATGTTATATCAACGGGTTAATGGTTTAATTGCTCTGTAAGATATTACTAATATTTGAGTAATATTTATGCAGTAGATACAGTGTAAATGAAAAAATTATAACTGTGTATTGTATATAAAATACATCGACATTTAAGTTCCATTTTTTTAAATATTATTGTACAACATATTAAGTTTATCGTGTGAAAATTTGAAGTCGATTGGAGCAAAATTGTCGGAGATATAGAGTTTTAAGTCTTCACCTCGCGCCACTAAGAGTTCTAAGTTCTCAGTCTTTACCACTTTTCAAACGCGTTTTCCTCGCACTTAGGTTTTTCAGAGTCGGTGCCCTCTCTAGCTCAAAATCTACTGTACCGATCTTTTTGAAATTTTGCACACTCTTTCTTTACATAAATGCTGAGGTAACGCTTTTTCTTTGAGTTGACTTCTAAGTACTGTACTGTGTAAAAAAAACTCTAAAGAGTTATCAGCAGAAACTTTGATTTTGAAATAATCCAGTGATGAGCTATGAAGGACACCGCAATGTTACTTTATTGTGACGTCTGCGGAGATTCGCTGTCAATGTCTCATTTCTTGAAATTTATTTAAGAAAATTACACAAAGTATTCTTTAAATGTTATTTTATCATGTAATAATTATAGGAATAATTATATATTAACTGTGTCGTCCAAAAACATTATCGAAAATGTGCAATATGAAAATATTTTTGTATCGATTTGACCTCCTCTCCATTCTTCATTCATTAACTGGGCCTTCCTGAGGATAGACAGTGCCAATCTAAACATTTTTTGGTATCCATATGTAACATAATTACAACAAATGATAACATTCATAATTTTAGCGCCCCTATAAAATGATAACTCGAGTCATGATTCTCTTGGCTTGACATTTGCGCCAACTTTGAGAAAGAAAAAAAAGGAGCTCTTCTTTTTCTGGAATACATACGTTTAGAACCCTCTAATTCAGCAAATTGTAACAGGATTTATGTCACCAAGCAACTTTTGTTATGTAAATTTATACTATATTAACCAAAGAAATTTTATATGAAAGATAACCTTTTTTATGTTAAAGAAACCTTGCACATACTTGTACATAACTATGTTTAGCGGGAAAAATATCCTGTGTAAGTTAGAGTATCATTTTAAGTTCCTTTTTTTATTTAGTAACAATTATTCAGCTTTAATTCATTTTCGTTACGTACCCGACAAAATATCCTGACATTTCATCTATGAAGATTACCTCCAGCCTCCAACCTCCAACTCACATAAAACAATATCCATCCTCCGTGACGTGGAGTCCCAGATTCTCGTACATCCAATGAGTAATGATCAGTTTAACATTTTCGGACAAAAGCTTTTCCATTTTCATCGTTTAGACTCAGACAGACACTGCGTTTGCTTTTTTATTTAACACACCAATGCCAATGCTGGAAACGGTTTTATGTTTGTACACGAGACGATGGGTAGGAAAGGGAGGTGGGTGGAGGGTGGTGGGTGCTCATTTGATTAAAGTCACGGTCCGCCATGATTGATGCATTCGTTGTATAAAATACATTTAAAAAACTAAGCTTTAAAGCTCTAGTAAATCTAGAATTTATTAATGATATGAAGATACTGTTTTTTAAATATGTAAAAATATACAAATTGTGTTCTCATGTTAACATTATTTGAAACAAAAACCAAACTACAATAGTTGGTTTATATTTCATTATTAATTAGAAGTAGAGTTATCATAGCCCGAAAAGTACACCGAATAAACCAAAAGAAAGGAGTGGGTGGTAAAAACAATTATGGAAAATAATTACATTTAAAGGACATGCATTAGTCTGATTGTAACTGTCTGAAACCGTCGAATTTGGTGATAGTAGCAAATACCAGAGACAGGAATCCGTTATTATTGCAATGGTATAAAGAATTTCATATTGTAATCATAACGCTAAACTTAACTAAACGTAACTTTTTACATAACGGTATAAAATAGATAAATTATTGACTGCAGAACAGTTCTCTCGCTCTAAAGAGTGTCCTTGTTTAGTAAGAAGCGATGTTGCCAGTGTTGCCAAATCTACAAGCAGGTATTTAATATGTGACATGCGTGTGAACTTCGTAGATTTTATCTTAAATAATCGACGGATCAAAGGGAATGTCTAGAATAATAATTGAGGAAGTAGATTTCCTGACGTCAAGTTTTTATTTCGTATAATGTCACTAACGTTCTATATCGTTTGACCGGACATATACGCACTATTACGCTTTACCTATCTCAACCCTGTAAATGTAATGAAGCCTCGCACACTGCAAGCGACAAAACCATCCGAATACTTGCGTTACGTACCTCTTATATTGGAACCGATTTCAGCAAATTTTAACCAAGCGAATACATGAAAAAGACCAAACAAATTATATGAAAGAGAACGCAATAGTCTCTTTCATAACAGTGGTGTATCTATAAAAATTTAAGTAAATGTTAGTGCAAAACAACTCCAATACTTCCTACAGTACACAAGTTTGACTTGGCGTACTTTCGTATCGGTATGTGGTATGCATGTATTGTGACACAACACATGCAAAAATACAGAAGTCTGCATACTTTGAGACTTCTAGCCGCTAAAAAAAGCCGCTGATTTACATCTGAATTCGCCGCCGTTGAAATACGTTTGCAGACGACACAGTGGGCGAGAGCATTGATGCTTGACGCCGACTGCTGTGTCTTCGGGTTCGATCCCCGGACCAGATAGATATTTTCTGGGTTTGGTTATTATGAACTAAATTTGATAGTATTAAAACAAATGAACTGAGACTGATAGTATTAAAACAAATAAGATAAGAATTTGAACCGTATAAACACTCTGTAGATATGATGTTAAAAATACACGTTACATGTGAAACAAATTAGAAAGACTGATTAAAAATTAAAAAGACAAATTAAAAATATGATCGGCAAGAAGGTTGAATAAGCCAAAGCCTAAATAAAAAAAAAAAAAAAAAAACAAGTTTGACTAGGCGTACTTTCGTATCGGTATGTGGTATGCATGTATTGTGACACAACACATGCATACCACAGATACAGAAGTCTGCATACTTTGAGAATTCTAGCCGCTAAAAAAGCCGCTGATTTACATCTGAATTCGTCGTCGTTGAAATACGTTTGCAGTGTGCGACAGGCATTAGGTTGCACTGTGAAAAAGAATAGCGCTAATAGTTATGAAATAAGTACCTTTATTTTTAAAATACCGGGTATTTTTATGTTAGGGTTCCACTATTTGTTAAGGCATCTTAAGACAGGTATACCACGAGTGTGCGATTGCCCTTAGTTACAAGAAGTTATCTAATGTTAAACATTTATTAATAAAATAACATTATATAAATAGTATAAATCCGAAGCGCAAGCCTCTGGGTTCCATTTATACGAAAAGCGGTTTAACAATCCTTAGTTATTTAAACAGTGAAAGTAAATACAGACATTTCAAAGTGAACACAGAAAATACCTTAACAAAAGATAGTCCCATTATCAAATTACTAAATAATTCAACTTGGCTCCCATGCCCGCTATACCTTCTCGAAGAAACAACATATATACTTTCTATATATGCTTTAACCTTATTATTATTTTCAATTTCACATAAAAAATAAAAGAAGAAAAATCTCTTAAAAATAACTTTTTATATCTCTATTCGAGTATGTTATTTTTTTTTTTTAAATATGGGTAAAATCCTTCTGTGGTACGTGTTTAACGCTTTGGAACCCTTATTATACGTGTAAGGGAAGGAAAGGGAAAGGGTAAAACGGAATTCCTCCACACTCACCCCTCTTCATTTGTCGCAGGACTATTACAAATATCCGGAAGGCATCCCATGTTTATAAGATTAAATTGTGAATCGGATTTACCAGAAGCTCTAGCTGCAAACGGAAAGGATTAAATAACCCGAAAACCCATCGTGGAATTAGAAAATGTTTTTATTTTTAAACATTTAGGTATAGTAGAAATGTTAGAAGGATTTTCTACAACATGGCTGACTTGGACACCTGGTGCAAATTAAATAGTAGTATTCCATTAGAAATCTCTATGTTGGCAGTTTTTAGGACTTAAGGTTTCAACTTCTTTTTAAATTATATAAATGTTTTTATTTATATAAATGTACAACATATTAAGTTTATTGTGTAAAAATTTGAAATCGATTGGAGTAAAATTGTCGGAGATATAGAGTTTTAAGACTTCACCTCTCTGGTCTGCTTTTGTGTTACTTTGAAACTTTTAAAAGCGGTTTCTCACACATAGCTTTTTCAGAGTCGGTGCCCTCTCTAGATCAAAATCTACTGCACCGATCCTTTTGAAATTTTGTACACTCTTTCTATACATAAATACCGAGGTAACGCTGTCGAGTTTTTTTAAATTTTTTAATTTTAACGTATTTTAAAATAACAAAGTTTCTGATATTTTGAATGAAAAATCGGTATTTTGAGTTTTAAGTGCTGTAAAAAATTGAAAAATCAATAAAAAAAAGAAAAACTCGACAGCGTTACCTGCAGAAACTTATCAACTAATGGAATCATTTTGGTTTTTCGATTTCAGAAAATCAAGTGATGAGTTATGAGTGGCACCGCAATGTTACTTTTTTTTGTGACGTCTGCGGAGATTCACTGTCATTGCCTCATATCTTGATATTTATTTATGAAAATTTCACAAAGTATTCTTCAAATGTCATTTTATCATGTAGTAATTATAGAAATAATTATACATATATTAACTGTGTCGTCAAAATAGTAATAAATTTTTATTTTAAATTTTGCAAAATACAAAACTACATTTTATGTTTTTGTCATAGTTGTTGTGACAATAGTGTGTACCCCACCCCCATTAATAATAATTATATTGCATAATTTATGCATGTCACTTAAATACTTCTACACTATCCATATTTCTGATCACAAAATTCCTCAACAATTATGACGCAGCTTACAACATCTGTGTCTACTTCATTTATTATTCAATATTATTAAAGTGAGACAATAATATAAAAGTCATATATGTAAGATAAAGACAAAACTGTATATAAGTATATATAATAGAATGCATGATATATAGCAACAACAAATAGCGGATGGTGGATCTGTCAGTCTGCCGCTAGAGGCGCTGTACCTCGGGGTAATTTCCGGAGAGGGTTCCTTTTGACATGTCGCGCGTGATTCGCTGTCATAACGCGACGTGCGCTGCAGGAGCTTTTCCTTTTTGAATTGGAAAGAGGTATACACACACTACTATATACACTATTTAGCAGTGCTTTCCAAATACATTCGCAGATGGGTCTTATTCGGTAAAGCTTAATTTTTAATATAGGTTAACAAAATACCAAATCAAATTTAATTGATTATATAGTTTAGTGTGAAAACTAATCTTTACATTTATGCGAGCCATGCGAACTTGTGGACGCTTAGCTTAGCAAACCGATATACACAAAATAGCTAGTTTAAACAGCGATAAAGTATTTAACCCCATCGAGCAAAAAATTTGATCTTCTTCTTCAAATTCTCACGCAGAAACGCAGAAATACAATTATATTTATTACAGATAGACGACAAAAATGTATTATTGTCTATAAGAGTAACGTGATATAGATATTGGTTTAACATTTTGACACCGATTTGTTAATTTTGAATCTTCTAAACGTGTTTACCTTTTATATTGTATACTAGTGCATTGATTACCGTTTTATTTATTTTGTAAATTATAAAATTTTCTTGATAGATAGGAGGAACTAAGAATCTATAAGATTTCCCGGTAAATCCATCCCATAACTCTTCAGCCTGGACACAGCCAAGGACGTATTTATAATTTATGAATCGTCTGCCCGAACAATTTGAAAACGATGATAAAATGTACCACATTTTGGCAAACAGTCAAGCCTAATAAGCCAAGCCCTAAAAAATGAAAATGTACACGATTTTTTTTAATGTACATGTCAAGAAATTATATTTCGTTAGTTGGTACAAAGCTCGTCTGTCGGTAAAACAGTGACCATATACTAATGGAATCCATAATTGACGTTGTGAGTAATAACGGCCAGTCAGTTAATATTTGGAGTCAACAGAACTCACTGTGCATATTTTTAAGTTATTATAAAATTAGATAAAAGGGAACTGACAATTTAAATAATAAACTTTTTTGATTTCTGATAGGGTAGTTTAATTTAAGTTAAACAGTGTAATTATTATGATGTGTATGTAAATTACTAAAATAAAAGCCTTCGATTTCAGAGCAACACATAAGTTTAAATACAAATTTACAATTCCTAATAAAATTGGAGATATTGTCTTGTAACACTGTCACTGTCTTGTCACTGTTAATGGTATTTCCTTTCTCAAGATAGTCGATGAATATTACACCACGCACATCCCAAAATACCGAGGCCATAACCTTTCACAAAATGTTTTCTGGTGTCACCGCCTCATTTGGACGTCCACTGCGTTCTGCATCATCAGTGTCTCTACGACCACGTTTGAAGTCAGCAAACTAACGTTTTATTGTTGTTTCTGATGGAGCGGAGTCCCCATAACACTTTTCAAGCCATTGCTTCGCTTGAACGGTATTTTTTCCCATCAAGAAGCAGTTTAAAATTAAAACACGAAATTGTTTTTGATCCATTGTTTTGAAAATAACAAAAGTAGCGTCACTCTTAGCACAATAACTCACAAACTACTGAATAGAATATCATGAAATTTTAACAGCTGTCTTTTGAAGGTTCGTATTAACTGAAAAAAGGTGACTGCAATAAAACTAGCGCCATCTATGTGTTAGGCCCGGGACTTTTCAGCCCATGTGCTATACAAATTATAAAAAGGTTCTAAAACCAAATGTTGACAAATCGTGATACCTACCATATATATACATAAGCAAAACAGCACAACAGAGAAGGAAATATATCAAGAGACTTTATATCCATACTATTTTATATACGAGTAACAGTAGGTGTGGGTGCTAAGTTTTGAGATCGTACTGAAAGTGACAGCACCCAACAAAACCATCCTACTCTAACTCCGACTCGAAAATACGAAGGATGCAGGACGAAGGACGGAAAATGTCTTATTACGAAGGAACAGTTCGACTCACAAAGTCGCGTGTGTACTAGTATACTAAAAACAGTGTCCTTGACATATGTCATCCATTAAGTGATGTTTGAGAAGTAAATTTATTTAAAATTATTCAAGTTTTAGTTTTCTTATAGGTCCATTGATATTAGATGGCTTTTAAAACCTTTTATGATAATATGATCGTTTTATTTATGAAGTAGAATGGAATAGGATTTATGGTGTATCAAGGCAGGGCCGGTCAGAATAATAGCGGGGTCTAGCATAAACTTGCGGGAACTAAACCTCTTAAAGAATAGACAAAATAAAAAATGCTAAAGTTTGCATGGGGTAGAGATATTATAGAGGAGATTTTCTGTAAAACATTTTCAAGAAAGTTATCGAAATTTCACTCTTCCATGAGACTTATACACCCTAACTGGAGATATTTATTTTCCTCACATTATTTTTCGTCTTCATCATATTTTAGTGTATATTTTTTATAGCATATTTTCTAAAAGAAACAAGTTGACAGTAAATTTTGATCAGAGTTTTAAGAGCTATGAAGCTAAACTACTACTTCTTTTACTTGTATAAATAAGAACACATAAAAAAAATAAGAAATTTATTTTCCTTTCTAAAAAATGAAAGTTGAAAATTAAAATGTGTACACTTTCTAAGATTACTTTTTTTTATATAAAAGAAGCTTTTCTTTTAAAGAGATAAAATATTAAAAAAGTGTTTCTAAAATGTTTTATGACATAAAATATTACTGCATACGTGGCATATGATATCAATTTTTCATTCACTTAACAATATTACGCAGTTTTTAAACAATCAGATCATATTCTGAATCGATTTTAAATCTGAAAGAATACCTTTTTTATACAGTCGGTATTCCGTTCTGTATTCAGATCCGTACTTCAGATTTCAGCACGTTTGAATCTGAAACAAATTGATAATCATGGAGAATGCCTAATATGTGGAGTGTGGACCCTCTACAGAGAAATATATTTGTTTCTTATATTATTTATTTATTTATTTAATGTTTTACCTTTCGGCATTACATTCTTCTGCCTTAGTACAATACATTTTAATCCATAAGTATATATATATATATATATATATATATATATATATATATATATATATATATATATATTTCCTTCCACAGGAACCAAAAACAAAAACCTCAATTCTCCTAATACCTACAAGAAAATAAATGGTTTTGCACATTTTCAAAAGATTTAAATAGCTTCAGCCTTCCTTCTTCTAGTTATTTCTGCCATCCATCTGTTCCCTTCCTTGCCCCCTTTTAAGAGCTGCCCAATATTCATCTCACTCCCTACTTTTTCCTTACAATCTTTGTTTCTTATAAAACATACGTTGAAAGTAAACTACTTTTGATCGTTTTCGACTTTAACTAGTTACAGAAAAAGAGCACTGCACTGTAGGTTACTTCGCAATAGGTAACTATTTTCGATTTTTTGAAAATCTTGGACTAAACTAACCCCTTAAATTTATAGCCATAACCGATTACAGCAAAACAAGTGTTTTATCAATTTTCAACAAAATATTCCAATGCTTTGATTAATTTTCCTTATCATTAATAATCAAACGTCATCGAACAATGAAATACAAAAATGGGTATAAATCAATGACGTCAGTGAAACACGTCCCAGATCTACGTAGAGGCAGCTCTACGCTGGTCTACGTTCACTGCTACGTCCAGTGTGACGTACGTGTATCAGCCTCAATGCAAACGCTATTAATTTGATTCGTGCATCTGCTATTGGCGATTCGGTGGTTCTGGGCAATGTATGTTTGACGGCAATTCTGGAGCAGATATACAACACACCAAAACACACACAAATTATCTACTAAGCCGGGTTTACACTGACGAGTAAATATTAGTACCTTATTCCTATTTGGTATTTATTTGAGTGCATCAACTTGATGGTAAATGAACTAATTTCATTTAAATAATAATACAATAATAAAGTAAACCTGTATTTTTTTTTCATTGAATATATTTTTACTGATGGTCACGAAAAAACATGCTGAACTAGAATTACACTAGCATTTTCTGCTCTTTGTAATTTCGTAGAAAAGTGTTTTTAATCCATTATTTACCTCAGGAACTAACAGTAAATTCTGAATCACCCTATATACGAATTTCTAAACAATTGTTTGATAAAACTAAAACAATATCACACTTCTGATAAACACCATATAAACTAGTATCACAAAAACTATTTTAAACGTCCGGCACAATTCGACTAATAGTAGTACAGTGTACATCAGACTTTGTGATAGTTATACCGTGGTAGAGTTTAAATTACATAACTATTGTTCCTCTGTAGGGCTTGAGGTGAAGGTGGGGTGTAGTGGGGTAGGGATGGAACATTATTCATAACAATACAATACATAGAGTTTGTAGTGTCCGATGTCCAACTAGAATTGTTGTAGTTTCGTTGCGTTGTTCGAGATATGGGCCATAGTGTACCGTGACGTTATAGTGCTACGATGCTGTGGGTGGCCAGAGGGGAGGTTTGTGTTTAAATTAAGAGGGGCGTGAAGGGTGTTAAACATGAGAAGCCATGTATGGGTTCGTCTATAGTAGTAGTAGTACCGCCTACAATCAACAACAAGAACAAACTAACGTTGCGTTGTTTATATTTGTATAGAAACCGAACCGACAACGGTCAGATAATACACTGGACCACTCCGAATAAAATATTGTTGACAGCGCTGTGGGTGGAAAAATAAGTAACTAAGATAATGGTGAAAGATCTAAAGGATCGTTAGCACTAGTACAACATTCTCTTGAATTAATAGCTAACTAACTGTGTTGAATATTTATCAAAAAACTTAAATATTTGTTTTCACAACCAATATGTGAACAATGTAAAAGCCCACTAACGGTAAAGCATATTATCCTTAGATGATCAAGGTACTCGTCGCACAGACAAGGCTGTAATATGCCTGAGGTATATAGGCTGATATTTGAAAGCAGGGAAAGTCTAAAAAACCTTGACTTCACCAATAAAACTAATTTAATATCTTTATTTTAAGTACCAATACTCGTGTCTATATAAGTTGTAAATTATGTATTGTAAATGTTTATAAATGTATATATTCTTTTAAGTGCTAATAATTTATGCAAGTTGATACACTCAAATGGATATTAAAAAAAAATTGTTACGAGATACTGGATAATACTATCCTTAATAATTCTGGTTTTCACAATCACATCCTATTTTGTACTTACTTTTAAAAGTTATTATTAGACATTAGAAAGTATTACGCGGACCATCGCGGGTGGTGCAATTGGTCACATCCTCAAATTGACGTTAAATATACGGTAGATCACAAAAACACCAAATAGCACGCGCACGTAGTATGTTAGTAGCTATGCTGCGATTTCTTAAGTTGAAGCGATCCCTTTAAACCCCTATTTTGGGGATATTCATATAACTCTTAAAATATTCCCCGTATTAAGCCAATTTTAAGCGTGATACTGAGCTGATAATCTGAAGTTACCCCTAGCTTATAATCTTCAAACTAAGAATAATTACTACTGCGCCTGTAACAAAGCAAAATCTGTAATTATAGACCGGATGTTGGTAATATCCCTTTAGCTGATGCTCGGGTGGATGGATAACTATGCGCTACAAGCAGGACGTATAGGATACGTACGATAGCTCTAGCAGAGCGAACAAATTGAACGCATCAGATGGCTACGTCATTACCGAACTAAACTAGTTCAAAGGTTAACTAGTTTACCACTGTAAACCTGAACAACGCACCCGCGCCGTAGGGTGTGACATTAGTTCATTTCTCTACCACATAATACCCAAAGTAATTAAACAATACGGGTCAAATGACAAACAGCACAATTCATCAAATCATCTATTTAAATTGGAAACTGACAGTCGTATTTGTAGTATTTAAATTAAAGAATTGAAAAAAGTTATTGCAAACTTTTAAGAAAATATAGTGTAAGTATGGTTGCCTGCTGGAAGGCACAACTATTCAAAATGTTATATATATATATATATATATATATATATATATATATATATATATATATATGTTATGATATGTTCAAACTTATATATATAATGAAACGTATACAGTAATGATTTAAACAGCTTTAGAACTTTTAAATATAGTGAGCGGATTTTTTTTAAAGACTTTGTCCAACAATTATTTGCCAAAGTCATGTCGCTTTTTCTTTCCACGAAATAATGCGCTTAAAAGGATTTTTATTAAGTCTAAAAATGTTCAACATTTATCGAAAAAGTATTGGAAAAGTCGTTAAAACTATCATGAATGACTTCTAAAAAGAAAAAAGGAGAAGAAAATGAAGAAAAGTTTTGTGTAGTCAATGAATAATGATGGTTTAGTCTGATTGGGGAAGGGAGTGAAGGAGGGAGAAGAAGCTAAACGTCGTTAACTCAGCGTTTGTACCACCATATGTCTAGATAGAAAAAGTGCGGCTCGTGTGTCGATATTGTTCATTTCTTGAATTATGTGTGTGTTTTGTGTAGTGTGTTACCGTATTTACCAATTTAATTCCGATTTGAATTTTCTTCGCAAATATTTTATAGATAATAAAATAATTTATAACGTTTTTTAAATGTCAATAAGCAGCATTCGTAAAGTGTATAATAAAACCCACAAGGTGTATACAAATCACATAAAAGTACATTTATATTTAACAATTCTTATTTATGTATATACTCGATGAGTATAAAATGAAACTGTGGATGGATGCTGTGGAAAACAACCGAATCAGATGATGCAATGTGCGGTACCATATAAAAATACCGTTCAAACAAAGCAATAGCTTGGCAAGTGTATTCAGACTCGGTATTTTTAGCAATGCTTTATTACCACACGAAATTCAGACTCCAATGTTTGGAAATTACAAATGTAACATCATTCAAACCGCAGTAACTTGTAAATTAATGGTTTGAATATCATGAAATTTTGATACATATCGTTTGAAGGTTGGTACTATCTAAAAATCATATAGATTTGTCACTAGCAGAGCCATCTATTTGACATTTTACGAACTTATTGACTAATTGAGTAATTGGTTGTAGTAAAACATAAACGTATGACATAATAATAAAACATATAAATCTTAATTAAGAAACGCCGTCATGATAATGGGCTTGTGTCCTCATTTTTTAGTGGTCGATTTTTCAATTGTTGATTGAAATTGATGTTAATAAATGTGTATTGGCGTGTCTATTTTATTAAATATCTAAATGCTGACGGAGATATAGCAATTAAAAATTTGAATTGTAGTTTTGTATCCATGTAGTGGGATAGGTCAGTTATTTGTTGATTAGATCAGTGCTGTGGTAATGTTTTGTAGCTGTTGGTAGTCCTGTGTATGTAGTACGCATGCGTTAGTTAAGAAAGAATTTTTTAATATTTGAATTATTTGATATTTAGATATATAAATACATATAGCAGAGATTTATGAGGTGTAAGATTGGTAACCTGTAAACTTGACAGAGTTCTGTCATGAATATGCTATCTCTTTTACGCTCTGTTGTATAAAAGAGATAGCAACATAGCGGACGTGAGGTCACATGTCTTTACTAATTAAAGAGACAAAATGACTTTTTAAATTGTTATTATCTTTATCAATATATAGTACACTTTTTAGAAAGAAATTAAGACATAGGACTACACAGATGGCGCTAGTGTGTAAATGTAGGTTTCATTGAATTTCTGAACAGTCATAACTAGTTACTAACATAACCATAATACTAAATATGAAATAAATATGTTCATAAAAATATTAATAAAGTAAATGCCCCATTAAAATTAAAGAAATAATTCTCAAGAATGACTCTATTTCATTTCAGTAAAACGATTTTACTTTATGTACATATTTAGTATTATTACATAAAATATAAAGATACAGTCCACCATATCTGATATATTAAATGTATTTAATGTCATCACATTTCATTTTGTGTTCTTCACTACTAGAAGTCTACTAAAGATGTATTACAGAACACCCTATTGTCGTTAAGCATTCATAATCTTAAATATCTCTCGTAAAAGTTTACTGCCGTTACTTTGCGTTGCGATATCATAAGGAAGGGTTTGGGTAACTTTCTGTATTTTGTAAGCATTCTCTCTATTAAAGGGCCATTCATAACTTAGGGATCTATCATTGTATTTATTTACTGTAGCAAATGTGGAAGTAAATAAAGCATGTGAACGTATATTACGACGAAAATATTTTGCTTAACAGAGAAGAATTTGAGGGTGGCATCTGTGAGAGCTATATATGTATGTATGTATTCGTAAAACTAATAATAATCAAGTAAAATTTGCATAAAATAATAAATGATAACATTGCAGTAAAAAGTAGCATGAATGGCTTTATAATTAATTCTGTTCTCGTAATTAAAATAAAAGTAATCACTACCACCACTCACTGGTATAATTTTTCACAAGACTAACTTTTAAAGACCACTGAAATGTGTTGGTTTGGTAGCCGGCTAAGCTGACATAGTTAGTTCGAAGTTCGCCTTGACTATGACTGCCAACACGAGCCGAGCACTTATATATATAATAGACAAAACGATTTTCGGAGTCAAAGAATACAGCAACAATCATATAAAGAGATAGAGAGAGAGAGAGAGTTACGATATTCTTGTGGAAAAACTTTAACAAAATTAACATCATGACCAAAATAGAATCTCTATTTTCCTTGATCTAATAATAACAATTACTTTTACATTAAAACAAAATATTAGTATGTTATTTCTTTACACAAATTTAAAAATTACTTCTATTATTCCTTTTTAAAAATTATATAAACTAAGAGCCCTTCTTTGTAACCATTTTTGTGACGTCATGCGTCATGAGATGCTTATGCTTACGATACGATGATGAATTTTATCATATTCGTTCCTATATACAGTATAAAACAATTTGTGGGACAGCGCTTTTTTATTGTATAGTAGATTGATACACCACAACTACTTTTAAGCATGAGGCACCTCTAAACTCTCGTAATTTAAAAGCTTAACCTTAAAGTGCATTTTTATTACAAATTTATTTGCCAACAAATGAATATCACACTGCTCCAATGGGCTTGTGTCCTCATTTTTTAGTAGTCGATTTTTCAATTGCTGATCGAAATTGATGTTAATAAATGTGTATTGGCGTGTCTATTTTATTAAATATCTAAATATTGACGGAGATATAGCAATTAAAAGTTTAAATTGTAGTTTTAGCGCTAGAAATAGTCGGCCATATTTGTATGACGTGAAATGCATTTTAACGTCAGTTATTTGTTGAGTAGGTCAGTGCTGTTGTAATGTTATGTAGCTGTTGGTAGTAAAATAATCAAGTCAAATCAAAGAATAATAAGTTGTTTTATTTAACCCAGTTAAGACAGACATAATATTGGAATTTGAGTGTTCCTTGAAATAGCTGTAAATAATATTTGATATTTTGATATATAAATACATATAGCAGCGATTTATGAGCTGTAAGGTTGGTAACCATACACAAGGATTGTGATGTCACATGCATTTGGAATGTGTACAACGTTGAATCCCTTTAATAATTAAAGAGACAAAATGACTTTTTTAATTGTTAATATCTTTTAACATATAAGGAGTTATTAAAAAATAATTGAACATTTGAGGTTCTAGTAACCCACTTTATCAATATATAGTACACTTTTATAGAAATTAAGACATAGCCCATTCATGACGCATAACGTCAGAGAACAAGTTACAAAATAAAGCCTTCAAATGTGAAGTTCGCGATACTTGTTTGTTAGTTGATGTTGGCAAAGTTGGTCGTGTATTGCAACCGGAATCATCCTGAACCCAACAAAGACCAGTGCGTGTCGAGCTTTTACATTTCACTGCAATAGAAGCTATTTCAAATTTTTGCAAATTGTATTTGTAATAAATAACTTAACATAACACCTTTATCAGCCGCTTAATTCGCATCAATAAAACCTTTAAAACACTTATCTTAGATAGAGATTATACGATTGAGCTATTTTCCTAACACATAAACCTTGCTAACATTTTCTAAGTCTGTGAGTTTTTTCTTAACGTTTTATTTTTCAGAGATTTATTTATTATTTGATGGAAAATGTTGTAAATATATTATTTACTTTTCATTGAGTTCTTTTTCAATTTTCTTATAAAATTAAATCAAGCACTCTCCCTCTGCTCCTCCCTATACAAAAAATCAAACTACCCAAAAAGTTCTAATCGAAAAAAAAAACAAAAATACATTACTCGCGAAAAGCCATCAGTTTCCCGATACATATTAAAGAGCGATATATAAGACTTATATTGTATATATATAGTATATTTTAAAACATATAAAAAAAAGAGATATATACATGAGTAGCATCGCTGTCTTCTCAACTCCCAGCGCCCCCCGTCAACTCCCCCAGGAGTCGATCTCATTGATCTTAAGCGAAATTCTCCACTCCAAAGACCGTCGTCAAGGAAACCACAGGATGAGCAGAGAACTTATTGCAAAATTGGAAATAAAAATTACTTGGAAGTAGCTTATAGTATAGCAAGCTACACACCGGGCCTTAGTTCCGTGGAGCCGAGTCAGATAGAAGATAAATTGGATTTAGGAATCATCAGGTCGACGAGGACAAGAAAAAATCTTGAGCCATCTTTCGTTCCATGCCTGCGCCACGTGGGTCTCGTGTTGGGGTAGCTGTAGCCGGAGAGGAAATTATCCGCTGAAGAACGTCTTCAACGTAATAGAATGTTTTCTTAAGTATTACATGCGTTTGAACACGGGAATTGAAAAAAGAAAGCTGGAAAAACTGTGAAAAGCCTGAGGTGATAAATGCTGTAATACATAGCTGAGTTTTTCACCTAAAGACTGAATTAATAATGTAAGAAAATGATGAATCTGCTACAAGTCTAGATATATATAAAGACAAGGTGTCCAGCGAGAAATTCAAGTTTAATGAAGTATAAAAAGAGATATTAGATTTAGAATCTCTGTATATTATTAAAACTAGATTCTTATTCCTTTTTTATTTAATTTGTTTAACATCGGCCTATTTCCGATACTGATATCCTATCACTGATAATGATTAAGTTAGTATACATAATCAATTAAACTTAATAACAAGGAACAGGGGCGGGTTTTACCCACTGCGAGGCAACGGGCAGCAGAACTTTGCGAGGGCCCGGGCAACAGATCTTTGCGAGGCACTTGTTCTTTGTGTAATTTATGTAAATTGAAAGTAAGTATTTTTGATGATGATTGACGAGAAACGCAAAAATTTTAAATAAATAAATGTAGAGTTTTAAATTTTATATTGGAAGTTTTATAAAAATTAACAAGCACAAAAACGACAAATATTAATGATGATAAACTAAGGTACATAAATACCTTAAATGATATACGCAGTGATTCAAGTGATTTCTGAAGAGCGAGATTCAAAAAAAAATATAGTTATGAATTTCTCTACTTGTTCTGAGAGCATGCGAGGCCCCTACAAGAGCAAGGCCTGGGCGGTTGCCCTGCTTGCCACCCTCTAAGGCCGCCTCTGACAAGGAAACATAACTATGGTCCAGAGATCGGACCCGAAGACACAGCAGACAGCGTCAAGCACCAATGCTCTCGTTCACTGTATCGTATACTAGATTAAATCTCGCATTATTTTGCAATATAATAATTGAGCATTTTAAGTAATTTTATTTTATTACCAGTCTTGAAATAAATTTATTACATCTCCGCAAATCGAACTGAAGTAGGAAAGTAGAGGAAAAATTAATTTAAACTTGAGAGCAAGACGGGGGAAAGCCTATAATTTAACATATATAATTTTGGAGTCTATATATGTATAATATATGAAATAGGATAGTTAAAATTATAATACTTAATCCAGTTCGTTAGTTGAATTAAGGGGAGGGAGAGTTAATTGTAAAACGTAAATATAAAGTTGTCTGCAACATAACCACGAAAAGCTGAATTTTTGTTATGACTTTAAAAATGGGTTACATAGAATTTTTTTTGTAAATATGTAGATCTCATAATTAAAATAAATATAATTGAAATTGAAACAAGTAGTATTTGCTATCACGCTCTATCATTCATTTGTCATTTATACTCGTATAATTTATATGCAAATGAAACTCAGATGGATTCTCCATTCACCATTCTCCAGTCACCACTACACTTTACTCCACTCTCAGCAACGGCTATTGTTCTAGAGTTCCACTTGATTTTAAAATAATTTGTACCACGTATTCATACACTGATTTGTCTATATGTGTTAGTGAGAATATGTGTCTGTATTTCCCAGATATGAATATATATTTTTTAAACGTAAAGCTCCCGTTCAGTCCCAAGCGCCATGTTATACTTTATAGAAAAACAGAAATGTTTAAAGTTAAGCCAAGCGAATTATTTTCATCATGAGAGAAATATTTGTTTAAAAAAATAACGCAAAATCATACAAAAATAAAAATACATATTTATATAATGATGGTTGCTGAAATTTAAACAGTACCTCACCTAAGTAATTGTATCAGTCCTCTGACTATAGGGACTAAGCAAAAGCCTCATTCTACCTACAGAAAACATGGAGAATAAGCAAGGTCTAAAACCTTTTAAATTTAAATTATTTGCTAATGCAGCGTTGCCAACTTTAATACAGAGAAAATCACTGGTCAAATAAAACGATCACTTTCTAAAAAGCTTCTTGAAGCTTCTGTATTCTTTGCATGTGTTGTGTCACGCCAAGTCAAACTTGTGTACTGTAGGGTGTATTGGAGTTGCTTTGCACTAACATAATTTATCATGAGAGCAAACTTTTACTTTAATTTTCATCGATAAACCACTTTTATGAAACAGACTATTGCATTCCCTTCCATATCACTTCCACTCGGATAGGTTCAGCGTTGTAGCATATATTTGCTTGGTTAAAATTCGCTGATATTCGCATTGTGACAACTACGTAACATTACATTTACAGGGTTCAAATAGGTAAAGCATAGTAACAAAAAAAAGGCTTGCAGTGTGCGACAGGCCTAATATTTAGTCAGTCTTGAGACAGCTGTACATCCAGAATGTGATCGCCCTTACAAAGAATTTAATAAGCACAGTAAACAAAAAAAGAATAACTGTTAAAATATTCTTCGAAGCATAGTTAATAAATCTAAGCAAAAAGAAAAGATTTTGTATGAAAATATCGGGGTGGAAAGTGTGTGTGTGTGTGGGGGGGGGGGGGTTTAACCTCTTAACACATAACAAGTACGTTAAGGGTATGCTCAGATTATTTTAAACAATTTAAAAAAAAATTAAAAAGTAAATCCTTTATGCAAATTCATCATTTTTTCTTTAAAGTGTAGAATATGTAAAACATATTATGGTTTAGAAAGTTGAGGGATACCTTCTAGTGGAGGGTGAGCGAAGGATGTCGCTTTTGTGAGCATAGGAGAAATAGAGAGGAAGAATTTGAGAGTATTCCATTTCGAGTGGTATGGAAACATAAAAAGAAACGTTGAAAGAAAAACTCTTAATACACTTCATAAGAGTGAATTACAATTATACAAAACTGCTCCATTACAGGAAGAAGGGCAGCGGGGGAACGGAGCGCTAAATGGAGAGGAAGAACAACGTTTTTGAAGACGTGTTGAGTTGAGTGTTACACACTTTCTTGTTGAACAATTATTATAGAAAAAAATTATGTAAATTTAAGTACAAAGTACTCGTATATAGATGTTTGAATTTCAAAAATTTTCTTAAACGAATCACTGATAAAACTGTCTTTAAATATGTAAATACATTCTAAGATTGTAGAGGTCTCTGTTATAAGATCTATATAGTGGACTCGTCAAGAAAATTTATGTAATTTATGCATATCTAGTCCGTAAAAAATATTATTAAAATTCACATTTTATGTATTAATGATAAACAATGAAGAATAATTTACTCGGTTATTATTTTTGCAATATTTTGTCGTATTAAATCAGTAGAAAATTTAAGAGAATATTTAACAGTGTATAGAATAATGTTTTAGCCACACCCACTCATATTTCGTATTTATTGTGTAGGCCAGGGATTGGAAACATGTAGTGTGATATATTTTTTACATCCTTATCATATTTTTAAACTACCATAAGAAGCAAAAGTGTTCTTTCTTCCTGTACAATTCAATGAGCAGTAACCGAAGTCTTTCGTGTTGTATGCATTTCCTATAACGCGTGTAAATACTTCTACAACGCGGCATCGTACAATCCGATTTAGCTGTAACACGATTATTGTTTCTCATCAGCCTCTAGGCTCATTCCATAATGCAGAACTATTTATATGCATACTAATTCGTGTAAAACGGAATTTTTCAGGAACCTATCGACCATGTTTAAGGGGATTACATGTCCACAAAGGTTTCCATTAACAATTAAAAAATCGTGGATAAAAATAGATCGAAAATTTTGTCAATTATGCAAATAATGTCTTTGAATTACTGGTATCTAAAGGTAAACGCTTATTGCTACTATCTATACGACAAAATTTAAATCACTGGATTTTCATTTAAGGTCAATTAAATTTTACGCCAAAACCTGCTTTGCTTCTCTACTATAATCATAACAAATCTTTCCATATTCTCTTCAAATCAGTTGTGTGCTTACATGTTTATGATCTCTTTTTTGTTGATGATGGCATAAATCTTCAGAGTAGGTACGCTCAATATACCAATTTTCGCCTATGTTAACACTAGTATTTTACTCAAAAGGGTTTCCTAGATGTATTCTTGTCAAAATTTCAATAATCTTAATAAAATGGTGTAATATGCATTCATGATTACGTTCAACGCGGTTCCAAGCACATGTTAAATTCAGCAAATGCTTTTACTGGACCATCCTAACATCTAGACTTCCATGATGAAGCAAACGAGAGTTGCAGAGTTGCGTAGGCAGGATTAGGGGAACAATGGGAAAGAGGATAGCTCTTCAAACCGTACACGTATAGATCACGAAGGGATGTTTCAACCCTCCTGGTAAATCAACACTGGTGTATGGTAATGTTTTGCTTACAAAGCAGACTCTGATAGTTGACATAGGATAAAGCATGTTTTGTGATTCGACTGGTGAAGAGTTAGAAATGGGAGCCGGTGAACTGAACAGTGTTATGGTCTCTGGTTCTGTTTCTTGCTGGATAAAGAGTTGAATCACTTTATATTGAGAAATATTCAATAAGTAAATATGTGCTTTACATATATGGTAACATATTGTGAAAGATTTTTTATTTTGTGTGACGGTTTAGCCGAGTTTACAATCAAGTCAGTGAAACGACCTTCACAGTAGAGGGATTCTTGAATTCAAAATAAGTACATATTTTATTAAATTTAGTCGGGTTGTAAAGAAAAGATAACCATTCTCTTTTCGTACTCTAATTTGCTTTAGGTATTATTCCCACTCTCTGTTTTAATTTTGTTTTCAGTAATTTAAATTGTATAGCTTATGCGTAGTCATTTCCTGCAGTATTTTTAATATAGAATTCAATTTATGTTTTCTTTGTTTTTTTATAACCTAAATCCAGAAGATCCAATGTTACTAAATTAAAAATACAAAATTAATATGACAATCTGTAAAGTAACAAAAATTGCTATTAAAAACAGCAATTTTAACTATTCCACATTCAGCAGTGAAGGGAAGCAGGAGAAAGAAAGAAGTAGCGAGTAAACAGTTAAACTTCAGTCCAGAAAAATAGAAGATTTGCGGAAAGGAGATAAGGACAAGAGGTGGCTGACGGGGATAGAGACAATAATAAAATAGTAAAGGAAGAGAGTCAAGAAGAAATAGTAAAGTAAGAGAGTCAAGAGGAAATAGTAAAGATAGAGCGTCTATGCCTGTAATAGACATAAGTGGAGAAGTGAAAACGAAGAGAGAAGGCAGGAAGGATAGTGAAAAGATAATAGAGGGTTTGTCGAGAGGGGACAAGGAAGGCAAGAGGTGATAGATGAAGATTCAGGCAATAAGGAAGGAGAAGCAGGAAACGGTGTGAATAAAGAAGGAGTAGGGACATGAAGAGAGCGGATCAAGAAAAAAAGAAACAGAAAGTACTATTCGAAGTAGTAATAGTCTAGAATAGTTTAAGTTTAGTTTTAACTTTGAATTTATATGAAATGAATTAAGAAATATAATAATGTAGATTGTAAAGCCGAAAGGCACACAATTAATATAATAAATAAAACTATTCCACATTCAATTTTGTCCAATTGTCGAACTGCCAAAATTTATATTACTAAGGACGCATGCGCACCAACTAAATTAACTAAAGTAAAATTAAAACACGAATGTGACAAGGAATGTATATTCTGAAAACCTAAAATTAAGATTAAAAGATTAAATAAAACGTAAATGAAATATTAAAACAGTGAGTGGGAATGAGACTTTATTTTATAAAACATTTTAGTTATAGTTTTTAAAGTTATTATTTTAATATTACGTACTCCTTATATCAACTTATACCACGTGGATAAAACATTACATCGCCGTGAAGGTTATTTTCAAAAGTGTCTATTGGCAGTTATATTGTTATACTTAAACGCACTATCATTTAAACCTTGTTTCTGTCTAACAACGCTAATTATCAGCATTGACATAACGCAGCAGTGTGAACCCAATACTATTTTTATCAAGTTAAACACGTGTAACAAAACAAGAAAATATAACTAGGTAGTTTAAATTAAATCTTTCTCTTCGAGTCTGTAATTTGTTTACTAACACGGAAATGCAATTATTTTTAATGGGCATTCCCATTAATAAGGCCCCTTATCAAATCCATACGTAAGTTCAACTCTGGAAAATTCTGTGTATTATTATATGAGTTTTATAATGGGAGTTGTTTTCTTTTCAGCTGGAGCAACATGTGTGTCGAGAGTGTGTTAGAAGTTATTAGAAGTTATTCATGTTTATAAGTTCGTGAAGTTTATGATCAGAGGCGTACAAGAAAGGGGGGGGGGGAACGTGAGGGTAATAAATAAATAAAGACAATACAAAATTTCACTGTTAAAAATCTTCTTAATTTTATTACAATTTAAGAGACAAATGCGTATTAAAATTAAGAACCAGTTTTTATCTTTTTTAATATACATTATACTCTGAATTTGTTAAAGAATTTTTTGAAAATTCACTGTGCACAATATGGATCTTGTTTAACACCTGGTTCTAAAATTTATACAGTTTAATTTTGAGAATGTAGCAGTATAAATTATTTTTGGACATGTTGCACTTATTAATTATGTTTTACTACCTAAAGGAATTGATACATTTGTCGTTGAAGTAGTACCCCTATTGAAAAATATTATAAGACGCCACTGTTCATATATGTGTTCACCATATATACCTTACGTAGGTAACAAGTGTTGGTTATTGTTAATATTGTTAGTTGCAAAGTGGAAACAAATTTTCCAGGTAATTTTGTCGCTGTTTCTAAAGTATCATAAAGTAATAATGGAAGAATTTCCATCATCTTTGTTAAAGTCATTTCGAAAAAAGCTTCATATATTGTTAAAGTTAGTAATCTAAAGGAAATACATATACCAGTGGATATGTAGTAAAACTTCTCGTTTCACTGATTCTTGTCAATGCACTCCAATATTTCCAATACGAATTCTCATGCACAGTGGCAGAGATTTAGTGCTGCATTGACAAAGCTCAGCTACCATTAAAGCTCTACAGCTTTGATCTTTTTTACATACAATAAAAAGAGAATAGTGTACTAAAACGATGCTTTATAATTCAACGATGGATATATTCTAAAAATTTAGTTCATGCAGTATTTTCCATTTTAGAAAAGTGCATGAAAATGTAAATATAGGGTGTTTGATCGAGACGTGTCATATTATTATTTTTTATTTATTATATTAATTGTGTGCCTTTCGGCTTTACAATCTATATTATTATATTTCTTAATGCATTTCATATAAATTCAAAGTTAAAAACTAAACTTAAACTATTCTAGACTATTACTACTTCGAATAGTACTTTCTGTTTCTTCATTTCTTGATCTTCTCTCTTCATGTCCCCTACTCCTCCTTTATTCACACCGTTTCCTGCTTCTCCTTCCTTATTGCCTGTATCTTCATTTATCACCTCTTTCCTTCCTTGTCTCCTCTCGACAAACCCTCTATTATCTTTTCACTATCCTTCCTGCCTTCTCTCTTCGTTTTCACTTCTCCACTTATGTCTATTACATGCATAAACGCTCTATCTTTACTATTTCTTCTTGCCTCTCTTACTTAACTATTTCTTCTTGACTCTCTTCCTTTACTATTTTATTATTGTCTCTATCTCCGTCATCCACCTCTTGTCCTTATCTCCTTTCCGAAAATCCTCTATTTTTCTGGACTGAAGTTTAACTGTTTCCTCGCTACCACTCTCTTTCTTCTGCTTCCCTTCACTGCCTCTTTTAGTACTTTCTCTCTTTATGTTCCATATGCAACCCAGCTACGAGCTTATTTATTGTCCTGTTTTTTCTTTCATTTTTTCTATTTCCGCCATCCACCTCCTTCCTTCACTACCTCTCTTTAATAGGTGGCCAATACGAGACGTGTCATATTAAATTGATAGAACAATGTATGTAACAATGTCTTCGTGAAAAGTGATGATATTTTATTATTAATTCAAAGTACGAACTCTGAGGTTAGTAATGGCACGCAATATTTGCCAAACGTCACAGTAATGTTGGTTTTATTTTGACAGTTAAAAAATGTTTGACAGTTTATTCGCCAACTATTTGGCTCACCATTATTACAAGCTGAGAATTATAACACATAATTACACCATTAAATTAAGAAACTGTCAATATGTAAAATGTAACCTACATATTTTCCTTGGTTAAGCTACAGTTATGTGTTACTCGACCAAAATGAGAACTGAGAAATAACTAATTAATTTTAAGGCAAAAAAGGCTTTTATATTCTAGAAAGTAAGACACATTTGAGCCAAAACTCTCTGATGATTAGTTTGTCTTTATCGTACAAAAATGAATGGTAAATATGCGTCTATGATAAGAATTATGATATAATACAATCAGTTCTGAGAGACCTCTAATAAATTAGGTACTCCTGGATTTTCTCTACTACAGAAATAAGCTTTTATAACCTTAAATAGTTAAACACCAAGTGACGTCATCTGCAACATTGTTGTGAGAGAGGAGCGAAAGGTTAAAATCTTTGTACACCATATTAATTATTCTATAAACCCAGAGTTAATATTTTATTTAAATAAAGTGTGCTACGTATTAAGCCCTGTCTCTGAATAATTCAATAATAACAAAATAACAATTGTAAGACCCTTATGTTTAAAGTTATATTGAAGAAAAACAAAGCACGCTGAAAATCCTAGTATGTGAACCAAGTAAATCGCTTTGTGTATTGAAGTATGGTTCACAAACTCGATAATACGCAACATGAAGTAAGGTAATAAAGGATGGAAAATTTAGACATGTAGAAATCATAAAATTAATGATTGTTGAAAAAATGAACATTTAGACATTATGTACATACCTTTTCTTAAATATTACTGCCCATTTAACACTATTATTTAATAAATTGTATTTGTACTAATTAAAATTATAGATTTGTTTTGGTTAAACCAAATAAGTGGTCATCTGGTTGTGTTGCATATTGCGATATTCTTGGGACATTAAATTTAAAAGAAAAATGACTTATCTGTGATTATTTACAACGTTTTGTTACCCTTTTGCAGATTAACATATTCATAAATCTTTTTAAGAATACCTCTCAAGGAGTATACAATCTTAAGAAGTCCACCTTAGATATTAAAAGATTTTAGCTACAAAATAATAAAATAAGATCCTTTTAGATTTAATATTACTAAGGTTTACTTTAGTAAAATATTACGTAATTGTAAGATAACATCCATGTTTCGTAAGAAACTATATTCAAAGTCAGAAAAGAATTAAATTCACCAGGCAGAAATGTGAACGGCATTATTGTTTAAAATTTATTGTTATATGCACCGACTTTAAAAAAAGGATGATGATAAATGTCATTCAATTTGAGTAATTATATATATTACGTAGCTTTAAAGTAACTCATGTAATTAAGCTGTACAATTTCATAGAGTTTCAGTTTTTACAACATAAACCATACTTTAAATTCTTTATTCTATTTACTCTGGCTTTGTTTCGTCTCGGATCAGCTGGAAAACAGATTTTTCATTTTCTTTAAATATTATTCTTTCACACCGTTCAGTCTCAGACTTCCTTGAACGGTTTTAGCATACTTGCGTTTCCTATCCTGCATTATTTATATCCTTTTAGCTACGTTTCAAGTAGACAGTAACAGGAAGTCATAAAATACAAATAAAAACCAACAAAAGTCATTTATTTGCTATATTAAAAACTATTGTTCAAGTTACTTGAACAATATAAACGGACCTTACTTCTACAACCTTTAACTTATCAATAAATCAATCAATGTAACAAATATAAAAATTATATTAAACGAAAAGAAACCGATCTGAATAGAAATTTCATTAAACGAACGATTTCTGATTCTGATTTATGTCTGACATTCAAATTTCCCGCTAATTTATTTCAAGTTTACAAAGCAAAGGTAAACTTGAAATAAATTATATTTTTCGTTGTGGTTTAGTACGTATTATTACATTCTCAGAACTAAGACAACTACCATACCAACTACTTATCTATTCATGGTATTTAGAAAGTCTGCATATGGTCTGTACAGTTCGCTCTCTTGTTTCCTTTGTTCCTTGTTTATTTTGTTTGATCCTGCTGCCAAGAACGTACAATCCTTTCCCAAAATTACTGGATTTGTATATATATATATATATATATATATATATATATATATATATATATATATATATATATATATATCTTCTATATATATATGTCTCTTTTTTGCAGATCCTTCCATCCACTTCTTCCAATATCTGTTTCTCTTTTCTTCATTATCCTCTTTCTCTCTTTCTCTGTCGTTTAAATAAGCACAAATAAATACCATATCAATTTTTCCATTCCTAATTCACAATTCTGGCTTATTGACACCACTTTAAATCTCCAGATTTGTAACCCAGTTACAACCCTTTTTTTATCATTCCATCGTTTATCCCCTCTCTCTCTCTCTCTTTCCCTCTCTATCACCCGGTCGTAACATCCCCTCCATCCTGGTGCACTATAATCCGTAACCTATCCCAACTCGATGTGAATATGACCCCACAGGACTACGAACACAAGGACGGGAATATCCCTGTCCTTCTCAAACTCCCTGGGGACGCAAAACGGGACACATTACTCTTATTGATTAATTAGTACGGGTGCTCGCCGTGTCCGAATAGCTGTATTCTCTTTATTCCCGATATTCCAGATTATCAAATCTGGAATCCAGACATTCCAGACTGTAGTGCTCGTTAATATCCCGGTGTCTTCTTTTCTGCTTCAAGCGATGTGGTTTATATCTTTACTTACATCTTTAGGGAAAAATTTGACATCTATCTTCAAAAAGTAAAAATAAATGCTTTGTGTAATGAAATGGTTTTAATAAAGGTTTGTACTTAAGGCGACCGTATCGTTGGCTCAAAATTAAACACTACTCAGAGATGTGAAGTACAAATAGACGTGGCAAATCTGTATTATTTGAGATTTTAAAACTGTTTAAGCCTAATTAAGATTTCCGGTTTGCATTTAATTTGCATTTTAGATCGAATGTATTGGAGTGTAAGGTTAAAGAAAAGGCCCAAATTATGTTCTTAGAATTTTAAGAGCACGAATCTAAATATTACA
This sequence comes from Panorpa germanica, assembly GCA_963678705.1. Classification (NCBI taxonomy): domain Eukaryota; kingdom Metazoa; phylum Arthropoda; class Insecta; order Mecoptera; family Panorpidae; genus Panorpa; species Panorpa germanica. The sequence continues at coordinate 10,033,260 of OY783218.1, forward strand.
AACATTATAACTTTTTTGGGAGATTTCTTATGGTATAAATATCTTCATTTCTGAATTGAAAATAGTTCATATAATGCAGAATAAAAGACAGGTGTTTGTTGACAATCATTTACGATTCTTCATGCAAGCGCCTTACTTTAACGGTTTAATATGTTTTATTTGATTTGATAAAGATATGTATTGAATTTACTGTGCTCCGTTACGCTCTGGTCCCCATTTTCCTCTCACAATATACCTCCGCCACTGGACGTACTTCTTTCATCATATCATAAGTATTTTGAAATGTTATTTCCACTCACAAGAAGCTCAATTTCTTATTTAAATTGTACGGATATCTCACCAAAATGTATCTACCAGATACGACCTGAAGGATTGTACGTCCGCTCCAACGAATTCATCTTAATTCAAAGCTGACAACACCATGTACTCATATGTCCAGAATTCGATTAATTCAAATAGAACTCTCGTATGTGTGTTTCAACTGAAGCCGAATACAACGCTAGTCTACATACTTGTGTTCCCGGCCAACGCTCCATGCAGAACAATACAGGATCCAGATCCAACTCACCATCAGACCAGCTGCGGCAACAATTTAGGTTTTGGAATGACGGGGGGAATGGGAAGAGGAGACAATGTTTTATGGTTATGGCTAGTGCGGGAGTATCACAGAAGAGATAGAGGAGGAGTCTACTGTTGTTTAATGTACGTTTGTTTTATCTGTATGACTACGAAAGCACAAAAGCTCCAAAGCTTTTCGAAAATAGTGTTGCCAAAATACTATAAGATAACAAACGGTTGGTTATTTTAAAAGCTCCGGTTGATTTAACTTGAAACATTTTGCCCACTTCTTAATGAATGAAGATAACGCTGAGTAAATGTGTTTATCACGCAAGGAAATATTAAGGAAAACAGTGGAACTTCTCATACTGCCAGTTCCTTCAATATGAATACATGAAATGAATAAACATGACAGTATATACTATGTACATGCAGCAATGTTTAAATATGCACATACTTTTACATTTGTACATACATATGACATACAATGTAAGCTTTACATCATAACAGCATATACATAGGATATACATGAATGTATATACCTAGAATATAGTATGTACATTCAAATGTTTTCTAAGATGCACACGGTTTATAAATAAGTTTCATGCTTACTTTAAGTTCAAAGTCAAAAATATGTTAAAACGTATTTTTATTTTGAACAATAAAGAAAATTCATTTTAGTTAATAACATTGAAGTTCTGATCTAAATTATTGCGAAACTTTTTCAATTAAGATTTTGTAAAGCAGATAAAATAATAGATTTAATTTCATTGCATATAATGCAATCTTCTTATCTCAAAAGAATATGAAAAGCTCTTATAAATTTTCCACAAAAGAGTTCAATATTTTCACATTAAACATCTATAAAAATATTTCAAGATAAAACTACAAAGACTGTACTAGACTTTCATTCGAATAAGTTTTCCAAACAAATGTTTTTTCTTCTATTTTCTATACTCGTATGGTGGAAAATTCAACTTTACTCGAACATGAATACTTTTCCTTCGATATCAACAAGTAAAGTTTTAGCCAATAGATTTGTAAAAGAGTTAAAGAAAAATAAACTATGTTGTTCTGGTGAATCTCAATGGAAAACTTAACATGTTCCAACTTTCCGATTCTCTTGGAGCCCATAAAGAATAATGTCTTCAACGTTTAGAAGAACTTGTATTGAAATAAAATAAAATTCTTTTTAAATTTTGTTAGGTTTGTCTCTTGGTATATTTACTACTTGCGACATGAGTGTTCTTATCTGGTGTAAGTATTGGAAAATTGTATTTGTTGGAAAAATAGATTCTGCAACAATAAGAAGAAAATTATGGACATGCTCTCATGTCAAATAAATATATTAAAGGCGAGCAGTATACCTCTGTGTCACGCAAGAAAAAATATATATACATATATTATAATACCTTAAAAGCACGTGTAACATTTTACAGGGTATACATCAATGGATTTTCACATAAAGCTCCCTTTGTAAAACGAAAGCTCTCATTCATCTACATATATACCAAGCAATTCCCTAGCGAGCTTTTATTTTACTTTTATATTCTAAAATTAAGTACAGAACACAATCCTTTTATATATATATTCATGTTATATAATATATAAAAGGTCAAACGTAGAGCTTTCTACTACTTTAAAGGATATTTAATTGAAATTAGAGCTTTCAGGAAGCTTTTTTGTAAATCCACATTCCTTTCTATTACATTTAAAGCTTTTCGTTTTTTTTTTGTTTAGTTTTTTTATAAGAAAGTTTTTTGATGAAATCTTTTATAGAATAATCGTTCTTTTGTACAGGAAGACTGGATCAAACCAGACCAATCAGAATCACTGCCAACTTTACTAGTTATTTTGTCTATAATTATGAGCTAGTGCATTTTGATTCGTTGAACACAATGCCATGGTTTTCTGAAAGTCCAGAGCTTTCGTTCGCAAAGTTTCGGACAAAAAAAATTAATTTTTTTGAGTGACTGGTAAATATAACCTAATACGAGATGGAATCGTGCAACACCATTAATTTTTTATTTTAATTTATATACGAAATTAATTAAGCTAACATAATTACATGAAATAATTATTGAAACTAATTTAATCTCCATTTGGTTGTCTATATTGCCAGCTATTCCGCTATTTAACTGCCCGTAATGTCCTCTTTTTTCGTGCCAATAAATTTATTGGACACGTCGTTTATATAGTAACAAAACGGTTGCCGTTGCCAGTTGGCAACCCATTTGAAATGGCTTTAATAATTGCATTACTGCCAATCGAAATATAATATTGTTTTATGGGCAAATATATTATTAATTCTTAAATGGGGTCAGTGGCGTAGCTTGATATATTGGCCTCCTACACAAGCATGGCAATATAATTATATTTATATATATATATATATATATATATATATATATATATATATATATATATATATATATATATATACTACTACTAATATTATTTTGTGGATTACCAGCAACATATTAAACACTTCTACATAATATTTTCCCAATATAAACTTTCACACGACCCCAAATACTGAAACACCTGTTTTTCATATACAACAGCCTTTGCCCTTTGCTAGCCAGTTGCACGGATGTACATTACGACCATAAGGGCATTCTGTAATTACAGTGTGGCCACATTCTGCACCCCCAGTACCTAACATCACGCTACAATATTACGGTAAAGTCGCAATGTATTTCGTGGGGCGTCGCGACGGTGGTCGTCACTAACACCGACGCGTTTCTTTTTCGTACATTGCTCTACAATTGCTCCCTAGAGCGATTTTTCTTATTCTGTTTTATTTTGCAATTCTGTTATTTTGTGCTATATCATGCCTAAGTTAAAATGAGCAATCACAAGTTTTTGAAAGTAATACTCTTAGTAAACAATAGTCGAAACGCCCTCTGGAGTCTAGGGAACTCGATGCTGCATGTTAATATCATCATATATTCGTTAACATAAATTTATTTATTCTTGATTCTATCTATTTGAAACAATTGTGGAGGCACGCAAAAGCATAGGCGCGGTTTTCAGATGTGATTTCCGGACCAGCACTGTATTTTCTAGGTTAGTTGTTGTAAAATAGTATGAATAGTAAAAATGTAAATTGTAATGTTGAATTGATACGTTTTTATTCTCTATTGGAAACTACTTCCACTTAAAACTAATAACATTTACAGATCACACATAAAACCTTATCCAAATCAAATAAATCCGATCACATGGTCAATGGGCTTGTGTCCTCATTTTTTAGTGGTCGATTTTCCAATTGTTGATTGAAATTGATGTTAATAAATGTGTAATGGCGTGTATATTTTATTAAATATCTAAATGTAGACAGAGATATAGCAATTAAAAATTTGAATTGTAGTTTTAGCGCTAGAAATGGTCGGCTATATTTGTACGATGTGAAATGCATTTTAACGTCAGTTATTTTTTGAGTAGGTCACTACTGTGGTAATGTTTTGTGGCTGTTGGTAGTCGAAATATCAAGTCAAGTCAAAGAATAATAAGTTTTTATTTTATAAAATAGAATTATAAAACGTTAAATAGGTATAAAAAATGTTAGATGGTGGCTATGACGAATAAAAGTCGAGGCAAATAAATAAATAAAAAAAATATATATGAATGCATCTAAGGAAATTTATATCAAACGACTATTAAGGTAAGCGATCACTGATCCGCATGACTCCGAATAAATTGTAACATAACCGAGAAGGCATATGCACAACCGCTACGGCTCTAATAAAACAACAAGTGGGAAGGCTTTCAACCAGTTATCAGAAACATCAAAAGCTTTATTAATATCAGAAAACTTAAACTTGTGTCGAGAGATACCTTTTGTTATATAACATATGAGAATAACCTAAAAATATTTGCAAAGAGTAATTTTTCTTATGTTAAATAAACTTTAGACGTAACTATTTATAGTTAGGTTGAATTATGTACTTATATAAGTATAGGCCGACGTTTTACAAATTAAATTTTTTTAAATTATATAACTATATCGTATTTACAAATCATACTGCTAGTATATTACACTCGTGGTATAAAGTATTATGATAGTTTATTTTCGTTCAGAACTCAGCCAAAAATCTTTATGAATAAATTCAACAGCATATGACTGTAGGGAATTCTATACAAATATATTTTACAGTTTTCCCAAAGCCATTGTCCAAGATAGGGTTGCCAAAATGACGGTAGAACACAATATAAGACACTAAAATGTGTTACTGATAAGAATATAGGCGTGATAAGGAACACCAAAACGTTTTAGAGGAAGAAGAAACACATTGTACTCACACACACACACACACACACATACACTACACTACACTACAGCTACAGAGGCGTAAGTTACCGCTGCGGCAATGGAAACAGCAGCAAACGTCTTGCTGTAATAAATAAAGCAGTGAAAATGTTTTAATGATCAAACACAGTGAAAGTGGGTGAACGTTAAAATATTGTTTGCTGGAAGGGTGAGCGGGGGGGGGGGGGTATATGGTAAGGTGAGTTTACATCTTGAAATTTAAATGTAAGCATATTTAAGATTTATTTAAAAACCGTAGATCCTCACTTGCTCTTATGACGTAGTTGTAACTGTAATCGGCTTGTAAACTCATTTTTTTAATTTTTGATTGAAATAAATTTTAATATAGGTATATTAGTGTTTCTATTTTTTTAAATATTCAAATATTTACGGTGTTATAGCTATATCAAATTTTAATTGCTGTTTTGTCGTTTTTTTACAAGAAATAAGTACTAATAAGTAATCGAGATTATTTGTCCTTGTTGGCAACCTTAGTATATAATACTTCATGAGATACACAACTCAGCTGTTAGTAATAAATGACGTACCACACACATGCATTGGAACATAGCATTCCATAACATAGGATGCCTTTAAAAATTAAAGAAAAAAAATGACTTTTTTCATTGTTAATTTGTCCTAAAACATTCTGGTAGCCAACTTTATCAAAATATAGTACCGTTTTATAGAAATTAAGACATATTCACAAGTCCATTAGGTTGTAAGCCAATTTCGTAGAAGTAGAACTTATTGAAATATAGGTTATTACTGAATTGACGAAGGTGATCTATTCCATCAGAGTAAAGGACGGCACTTCGCTGTAAGAAATAATATACTTACGTATCTCATAGATTTAAATACTGTCCATCATATGACATCAATGCAACACTTTACAATAACGAAATTTTACTGTGGAATTATTGGTCAGCGCGAGAAGAGAATGGTTATTAATTATCTTTAGACAACTCAATAAATAATATATAGTTCAAATCACGATATTTCGACGACGGCTTATGCTTAAAAGAAGTTATCAGAGCGGTATAAATCTATAAAACCATAATGAATTTTATTTTATTCGTTTCTATACACATTATAGAAAAATAAGTGAGTCAGTACTTTTTAGTTTTATTAACAGTTTATACCACACAACTTGTTTTAAGTATGAGTCGCCGCCGAACTCTCGTAACTTGAACTATATTAGCAGTTTACAACAAACCAGCATATGTGCACGCTACAGCGAAATGCGAAGCGCAAAATTTTTACCTCTAACGAACATTGTCGTCCTCCACCGGCATTCCTGCGGCATCATATTGAAACGCAACAAAGTGCCCTCTTATGTGGTATAAACCAACTTACTATTGCCATAAACGAATCAAGTATATGAAACCGCAAGTAGGCCTAATGCTGAGAAAATCGTAATACCAGACGCCCATAAAACACATAAGAAGACATAAAACACATAAGAAGAACAGCAAGGTTAAGATTGGGAAATGAGGAAAAAGGAAACAGATACTGGGAAAAGAGTGAGGAAAGAAAGAGTAGAGTGTGCGGAGCGGAGGACGAAACACTGGAGCACATTAAGTTTGAGTGTAAGGAAAAAGTAGCGAGCGAAAGGAATATTGGCCAGCTATTAAAGGGAGGCAGTGAAGGAAAGAGGTGGATGGCGGAAATAGTAAGAAGGAAAAAAAAAACAAGAGAATAAATAAGCTGAGAATAATGTAAATTTAATTGTAAGTTGAAGTATATGAAATGTATTAAGAATGTAGATTGTAAAGCCGAAAGGCGAACAATAAACAATAAACATATTAGCAGTTTACAATAGACTACGATATTTTACAACACTACAGGTCGTCGTTAACTAGAAACGCTAATATCTATTACGTAATACAGCACTTACACCACGATATAATATTTAATATTTAACACATACTTTAAATACTTTGTACAATAAATAACACCGTTGAACTATGCACAACTGTTATAATAATATAACAAAGAAGCCCGAGCATTTAATAAAGATAATTTAAGACTCTAACAAGATCTAAGTTTTCTTATTTTCCTCTTAGTTTTCTTTAACTCAAAGTTATCACCTGGCGCAACTTCTAAATACGTGTGAAGTAATAAATTTAAGGTCGTTCTTACTTCCTAACGCGTTTATTTATTTTTTAATAAGCTGGCTTGTGTCAGCGGGCCTCCGTCGTATGAATCCACCCCCTTGGCACCCCCTTGTGCACCCCAACCGTTCACAACGCTTGCTGTGCTACATCCAAGATCTACGGGAACATGCTCGGATATTAAGACACCCCACTCTACAAAAACCCGAGGGTGGCGGTGTTTGTTGGTTTATTGGACCACCTTACAAGAGATGTGGAGGGAGTGGGGGTATGTTTCATCCCTATAGATAGAACAAAGTATTGCGTTGTGATATCTTCTTGTTTTTTGGTCTTCGTATTAACTATTTGTTACTAACGCGATGCGGACGCTGACAATATTGGTTTAACGCCTTATGAGAAATATAATCGCACTGGTGGATATATCGCCGTTGGGTCCGTTTGTGTTATTTTCTTATAAACATGTTTGGCTTAATTGCACAGACGATATCACACATGAGGAGAGACAAAAAATCATTACATGGGAAAGCTTTACAAGCCATAACAGCTTAGCTTAATTGGAAAATTATTGTATACATACGAATATCGATCATTCGAGTTGAGTTAAATATAATCTTACAGATAAATAAAACTATATTGCAGGTAATTTTGGTGAATACCGTTGGAATGCATACTAATTATGTACTATTGTTTACATCATTATCTGAACACACAATATTTGGAGATGACTATAATTATTAAACGATAAATATACATAGTAGGTGGTATAGGATTGGCTAGACATAAGCTGTATATATTTTTATTATGCTGTATTATTTATTTTAATAATTACTAGATGTTACTTGACAATTTTATCTATAGGAATTATGTTTTACTAAAGAAATGTAGCTTGTAAACGTTTCGCACAACACCAAGTAACTGTATTCATGACGGACCACGTTATATACTGTAAAAAAATTAGTCGAAGAAGCCTCTTGATTAGACTGACGTTGAGAAAAATAATAACGCATTTTTTCAAAGTTATTAAAAACCTTATCTTTAATGTTTAGATTTTAATTTCTTTTTCTTTTGTTATAGGTTTCCCCTACATCACACCGTCCTGCAAATGTGGTGAGTCCTTTTAACCTATTTTTAATTTTAAACGATTCATAAAATAACTTTAAAATGAAACCCTTTTAGGTTAAATATTACCAGGTTTTTGAATGTAAATAAACATTTATGACTTAGTTTTCAGCGAGTAATCTATTATTTTCGCGTTTAAAATATAGTAATGTATAATACGACGATTCTTTGATACAGTTTCCATGTAGCAGGAGTCATTTTGCGTTTACTCTGACTTGCAATGTTTTAGAAAAAAAAACACTTTTCATATAATTTTTTGGACTTAGCCGATTTTAAGATCTTCAGTGCACGTTTTTTTTTTAAATAGTATAAATTTTTCCACCGTACGCAAAAAATAAATAGTACGGTAAATGTAGAGAATTTTAATGTGCATTATTTCACATTTTTTTTTTCAATTTTACACAAAGTTTTTCACAAGGGTTTGGACCAAGTTTGGTCTGAACTTTTTTTTAAAATATGTTAGAAAACTCTATCCTATTTGCATTTAAAGTGAAGTTGACAATTAGACAATCATGTAAATAAAAGAAAACAAATACATTACAAAACTTCACTACATAAATTTCACAAATAAAACTTAAGAAAAGTAGAGTTCAATTTTTTCAAAAAAATAAGAAAAAACAAGAATGAATTAAAACGTGTTAGTATATCTTATAGATAATGGTTATTCTTTTTTTCCCTTATTATCGAGAAAGCTCCAGTAATGTCGGATTAAAATGGGCTTATTCAACTTTTAATAATACAAGTTTCTTATCCCACCCCACCTTTCCGTACCACTCCTTGAGGATAAGAAAAGTGGCTATGTTTGTACTGGAAGGGGGAGGGGAACATCGAACTTTTTAATAAGAATCCTTGTACGTAGTAAGGCGTAATCCCAAACATATTACGAAGATGACGTCATTCCGGTACATAAGGATAAAGAAAAATGATGAAAATATAGAAAAAAAAAGATTTTTTATTAAAATAAAATTGCGTTATGTGTTATCAAAAATATGTTTTGATATTTTTTTATTTAAACGTCAGATGTGAATATGTAAATTACGTGAGAAGAAGTTATGTAAGTTCAATGTGCGAGAGAGAGAGAGATAGACATATTGTAGAGTTAGTAGCATATTGTGGAGCATAATATGAAAGATGTAGAAAATGAATCTAATCTATTGAATTTTAATATGTTGTACAAAGTATATTCAGAAATTTTTTATAAAAATCTTTCTTTCCCGTATGTTTGTAACTGTGTACTTAATTACTCTGCCAAATATGAGCAACATCTATCCACCATATTTACAGCAACTACGACATTTTCATAATATATATTTCTATCTTTTCCATATCAAATATCATACAGGAAACAGTATTCTCTTATGAATAAATATAGAAAGGCAAAATCACTGAATTATAAAATGAGTGCAAGCGATTCCTACCACTAGCACTTTTTCTGGATGACAGACCCTTAACATAGATTGATTTATAATATAAATTATAAAAAAAGAAAAATATTTTCTCATTATATTCATTCTCCAAGTTCAATTCTTATCATGATAGAGTATCAGCGCTTCAAGTTATGATTCATCTCAAATTTATTTGATGCAAGATTTCCCCAAGGCTTCCACCAATTGACGGACTCCAATAGCAAACCAGCATCAACGTTAGAATCCTCTATAGTTCGAATTAAAAGAAACTATAAAGCCTTTCATAAAACGTAGACCGAGTAAATCCGTATTCCCGTAGCGACTACTGCTACGAGCTGCTGCTACGGGCTGCTGCTACACCGTAGCTGAATAAGCGTAGCGCATCATTACATGGATAGTAATATATTTATCTAAATGACATTTGTGTCATTCTTGGGCGCCTTCGTAATTTATTTATAATTCTAGGAATAAATTGATATTCTATTTTCTATACGAGATGGAACCAGAGACGAGGATTACCGTCTGATATATTATTGTCAGTTTTATTAAATCGTTTATCTGGAGAACTAAACTTAAAAGCTTATAAAGTTCACCGGAGCTTTAGATTTATTACTGGGCTTGTAGTTATTACTAATAACTCTCATAGTAGGAGTAAAGCTTCAGGAATTGGGGGTTGTTTAGTTATAAGTTTGTTAGGAAACAATGTAGGAGATGTCATGAATTTAAACTGATAGTTTCTCTTCAATTTGATAACACGTGTTGACGAATATTGGGTAATAAATGGCAACAATGTAAAACTAACTGTGAATCCTGAAAGACTGCGCCACGATTTCTAAAACAAACATAAATTAAAGCATTCCTAAAATTTTCCATACAAATTAAAATAATGAGACACTAAATTAAATTGGTCTAATGTATCATCATTATATTTTTAATTATAATAACAACTAAATGAATTATTACTTCTCCCATACTATTTATGATTAATTTTACTAAACCGTTGTTCTAAAATTAAGGCACACATAAAATTAATCAAGAAAATAAATAATTAAATGGAAAATTTAATTAATGACTTTTTAAAATTAATATTGTATGTATATTTAAAAATAAATAAAGATACTTCGTGTAACTCTACACCCTTAAGGCGACGGGGGTGGTTCATTCTCGAGTTGGAGGTGCAGTAGTAGAGGAAAAGGAAAGGGTCCGCTTCATTAAATCGGCTTCTTTAATTAATTAGCCCTGAAGTGAAATATAACACCCTTAAAAGTGATACTGTTCCACGCTTTTAAGGAAATAGAACTTAAAAATAGGGGATGCGTGAAGATCGTTTTATGAAGGGTGTATGTGTGTGTGTGTGCTTGTTTACTCGTACAGTGGTGGTGAAAGCGGTGGAGCGGGTAAATGCAGGTTTAGTGCATTATATTAATAAGGGTTCAAATAACCTAGGTTAACAATAACAACACCTGGTAAACGGTATCTAGAAATATATATAAAGGATAGTCCCCACTCGCTAAACATTTCTCTACTACACTAACTCTTTTATGTTTAATTTTATAATTAAATGTTTTTTCCAGAGATATTTGTTCGCTATGTTTTACATGTTTCACACGTGCTATTTTATAGTAGATGTTTTACACTTGACTTTAAATTAACAGTAAAATGATAGATCGGTAGAGACGCGCTAAAATATTTAATGCTCTCCTAATTATATAAGGTTTCAAATTTTTTTTTTTTTAATTATTTATATTAATGTAGAACATATTAAGTTTATTGTGTGAAAATTTGAAGCCGATTGAAGTAAAACTGTCGGAGTTTTAGGTCTTAACCTCTCTGATATGGTTTCGTTTTTCCCCCTCCCCCCTTTAAAGTAACACTTATACATAGCTAAAATTTAGTTGAGACCTGAGACTATCTAATATCAATTTGTAAAAAAGAAGAGAATACAATTTATTATCAATTTCCCTTCACAGAAGAATTTATCAAAATTATACATTAAAAATTTACATAGATTTTGTCTGACGAATTTTATTAATGTTTATGACAATAGAAATGTACAATTTGTTAATTGTTGATAAAAGTTAACTTCGAATATTCGAGTATATAATCCACTACATAAAATATGAACAATTAGTTGAACATAATTTAAATACTTCAATAACAGAAATCTCTAAATCCAAGTTTAATCCTTTCACAAAGCTCCGGATGTGGAAGAATAGGTTCACAGGATATAGACATCATGCTGGACTATTCATTTAACAAGCAGCATTGATACAAACCCCAAAAAGACACCACTAACACCCCTTATTCCACTCCACACCACTCCACCCCATCCCCTACCATCACAGGTTTCCTTCCGTCTATTGACTCTATAGATTACATTTAGCCATATGGGTCTCTATGTTGGCGACAACTGCCTGCAGATTGGGTTTTGTGAGTTCTGTTTCCGTCTCCTTAAACTTACCAACTAGGGGCGGGGGTGGGGGTAGAAGTTACAAGGGTGGAGGTTACACGGAGGTGGATTCATGTAGTTTTGTCTGAATTATTCACAGCTCATTTGCTGAGGTATTAAATGTTGCAGAGACAATTTCACACGTGAATTGAGCAGATTATATATATGATTACCCCTTTCTCCTACACCCCGCTCATTCCTACCACCGACAATGTAACAGCTGGTTTAATGGACAACTTTATGATCATCTTAACCTTTCTGTTTATTAAGGAGAACATTCTACATAGTTTTCTAATTGTAACAAGTTTTGCAATAAGAGCTAATATGCTGTTCTATTCATTACTTGGCTCTTATTGTGTTTACTTCATAGTTTAGTGATACTTCTGGTACACTTTTGATCCGTATTATACAGATTTACATTAAAATGCTTTTTATTTTGACTGAGACAATAATAATTCTTGTGTAAACCGGTTATAATTAAAGTTAAAGCAAGCATTTAAGCGAAAATAAATGCGCAGGGCAGCCTGAGAGAAGTTGGTATCTACGTATGCAAGTGTCTGTCAGCACTGGTCGTGGTTAATGTCGTGTTCCATTTAATATAGAAAATATAAAGATACATAATATAAAAACAATAATATTACAAACTATAACAAAAAATTTAATAAAATCAAACAAATTAATTAAAGAAGAAAACGTCATCATTACGCGATGCTACAAAGAGAATATTAATAATATATTTTATCCATAGTTTAAGTTGATTCTGGGTCTAGCGATATATTTTCTGGGTTTGGTTGTTGCTTTGCCACCACAAAAACTGCAAACATAGTAATTGATCGTGGGTGTTACGTCTAGTATAAAAAAAATCGACCTTAAATAAAATCTATAAACACAAAATTGTAATTATGAATTATCTAGATGCTTTTCATTTATAACCAGAAGTTATTTCTTGATACATTTGACAGATTTCTTAAAGAATAGGAAAAATTCGATTATCGCTCTAATACAATTAATTGAATACAGGAAACGTAAGATTGATAAGTTAGTTATAATATTTCTTCGTAAATCACAAGACTGTACAAACTTCCTTCGCTAAATAAACAAAACAAAGAAGAAGTAAAGAAAACTTTGCTCTAATAAATGTTGGTATTAAATATTAACAATTCTTCAATATTTTGATACGTATAAAACACATATCTTTTATTAAATTGTTATTTTCATTCATTAAAATTATTACCTAACTCTTTATAGGCGTTATAAATTTGTCAGCTCAATACAGCCATCTTTAAAATTCAATATTATTATTCATTTTTAATGGGCTTGTGTCCTAAGTCTTAATTTCTATAAAAGTGTACTATATATTGATAAAGTGGGTTACTAGAACCTCAAATGTTCAATTATTTTTTAATAACTCCTTATATGTTAAGAGATATTAAGAATTAAAAAAGTCATTTGTCTCTTTAATTATTAAAGCGATTCAACGTTGTACACATTCCAAGTGCATGTGACATCACAATCCTTGTGTAAGGTTACCAACCTTACAGATCATAAATCTTGTATTTATATATCAAAATATCAAATATTAGTTATAGCTATTTCAAAGAACAATCAAATTCCAATATTATGTCTGCCTTAGCAGGGTTAAATAATATAAAACTTATTATTCTTTGATTTGACTTGATTATTTGACTACCAACGGCTACAAAACATTACCACAGCACTGACCTACTCAACAAATAACTGACGTTAAAATGCATTTCACGTCATACAAATATGGTCGACCATTTCTAGCGCTAAAACTATAATTCAAACTTTTAATTGCTATATCTCCGTCAATATTTAAATATTTAATAAAATAGACACGCCAATACACATTTATTAACATCAATTTCAATCAACAATTGAAAAATCGACCACTAAAAAATGAGGACACAAGCCCATTTCGTTTTTTAGGTTATAGTAAAAATATATCTACCAAATGTCACGAAATTTAAAATGTTAGCTCTTGTTGGAGATCCTAAAACACATCACTTAATACCTTCGTAGGAAGACATATAAATGGCGCGACTATTGATACATCCATATGACTTTTAGATAGTACCAACTTTCAAATGATATGTGTCAAAATTTCATGATATTGTGACCATTAGTTTATGATTTAAAGTGGTTTTAGTGCTGTTCAATACTGTGACAAGTTTTATTCGGATTCAGTATTTTCTCATTAAAAAGCAATGCAAAAACCATTGTTTTGAAATTACAAGAGTAACGTCAATAAAGTTACTGTTCCTTGTAACTAATGAAATTGAAAAGGCATGAAATTTTGACTCATATCTTTTGAAGGTTGGTACTATCTAAAAAATAATATGATCAACAGTGGTGCCATCTATATCTATATGTCATGCTAAGAACTAATCCAATGATGCGTTCTATTAAATGCATACCAAAATTATTTTGTATTATGAAGTCTACACTAGTACACAAGTTTTTGCTATGTTTCTGCACCCCTATGGTCCGATCTATATAATACGTGATCTGGATACGATTTTCTCTCTAGTATACCAAAGTAATCCATCAGATATCGACTGGGACTTATTGACTGACTTTCCTAACGGAGAGCTTTGCCATCCATATCACTAGCACAAGCACAAGCACAACCAGAGACAGATCGAGCAGTGAGTATAGTCTACCGTACATGTTGCATGTAAATGTACGCTTGATGTATTACACCACTATCAAAGATTAGTCTCGCATCGATAAAATATACATGTATGTAGATGTGACGTCATTTGTATTATGTCACTGAAAGACCTGCTACATAAATTAATAAAAGCTTCTTTAAGTTGACTTGTTGAATATCTTACATACATATATGTATTTTCTGATTATCTGGGACGCCAAAAGACATCACCGAAATTTTGATTTAATGCATACAACTGTTTTTTAGGACACATACCATAAAGACTAATTGTGGTATTATGTCTTTTATGTCCAGACCTTTGTGACTACAAGACACAGAGAAATTTTACAACATCGGTTTGGTTAGATACAAAATCTAATCAATCCGTTACCGTTTATGGCATTCCGCACTTTTTTTAATTATGTTTAGTCGATTATCGGAAAGAAAAACATTCATACGTGTGCTAAAAGACTATAATGAAATGCGAGGTAACTTTCAAGATAGAATAGAAGAGTATGAGAATTTGGAAATTTCTAGTCAATGACGAAGTTAGTTACAGTTATGCAAAGAAGTTATTTGATACCAGAAAGACGTTTTTAAAGAATGATTAGGAGCATTAAAGATCAGGATTTGGGCTAGCAACATATAACGAGGATAACTTCACGAACAGGAATAATAATTCAAAGAATTAGAGAATAATTCAAAGAACGGGAAAGAAATTAGATAGAATAATTTTTGATGGAAGAAGTAGTTGAAAAGAGGAAAAGACCAGGAAACTATGGACAAGAATTCATGTAAACAATGTATCTAATCTTTCGGCGTGCTGCAAATTTTTCTTACTTATTTGTACATTGATATTACGAAAAGCAGGAACTTGTAAATAGCAAAACGTTATTAAAAGAGTTATTGAAAATAAACCAACGTTCAAAAAATTGCTAAAAAACATTTTTATATCCAATAATAAACAAATGAAGTAAAGTATTTTGAAATGTAACTGAAATTGAGAAAGGAACATATGCTTCTCTCAATATTTAGATCAATGTTGTTATTATTGTCCCAGTTTCTTATAAATCTCTTATTTAAATACACACAAGGCTGACATGGAAGCAGAATTCATCTAAACAAAGTCTAAAGAAATGTCTACTACGACATTGATTTATACAAATTACATGGATATCCAACATCAATTCGTATTCATCGTTTTGTTTACAAATCGAGACACAGACAAGCGTATACAGATGGCTCATCACAACACCCCCTCACCCACTCTACAACTCTCCAACCACCCATCCCGGTTGAAAGCCAACCATTTCCAAAAGAAATCAATTCGATTGACATCTGTCGTATACAGGAAAAGTAAGTTATTCTTTCATCTAGCTATCTGCCTCACAGAGCCATCTAACAACATCCTTTTGAAATAGTTTTACAAGACACGATACGACGACAATGTAATCCTTAATGTGTGATTTAGTTATTTGTTCATCCGGCATTTTCTCACGGATTTCTGTTACCACAGTTAACACTCTTAAAATCACGTTAACGCTTAACGGAGTGTAATCGTTGAGCTAACGGAAAAAGCTAACGGCTAACGGTCGTATAATATATACATACATATAACGAAACGAACGAACGAACGAACGAATGAACGAATGAACGAATCAACGAAATGAGAGGTATGGTACGTATATACAGTGACTAGATCGTTATCTTTACGTTAAACTTTCTAAAAGAGAAGTTCCTTGTACTTCTTACACCTAATGGTTGCGAAGGATACAAGGTGTACAAGAATATCATCATTGGAATTAAGTACGCCCAGCTTGATGTCAGTTTTTCAAGAATATTTGAGATAAACATAAATTCATAGAACATGTATTATAAATAAGGTTTTTCAACAAGAACTTTGTTTTTTTCAACTGACAGTTTTGACATTCAGTTTTTTGACATATCACTTTGGCAATTGTTACAATGAATTAAAAAAATAATAATAATCGACTAGGAAAATAATGAATCTGTAAAACATTACATTTTTCAAACGAAGATTTAATTAGTCTGGATACATCAACAAGCAAAATTTCCGCATTTAGGCTTCTGAAAATCCAAGAGAGATTGTTGAGAAGCCTTTGCATGTTCAATGGTGCGCTATGTGATCTGGAGGTGTGACTGTACTGTTTTTTTCATAGATGCGACTGAAAACGCTTAAAGTGATTGAAAAATTTCGATAAAAGAATCGACATCTGTCAGACTGGTCGTGGTGAATTGCCAAACCTTACTCTTTCTGATACAATAAAAATTTGAAACATTTCCATCTAAATTCCTTGTTTTATTTTGTTTTAAAAAACAAAGTTCTTGTTGAAAAACTCTATATTAATTCAGTTTACAAAGATTTCAATCTAAAATATTACGCCTGATTGTAGATGCACAAACCCTACTCGAACATGTGTGATTGCATGAATTCCCACTCGCTCTAATTCAGCCCAGTAAACATTTTGGAGTAAATCCTCTTTCATTTCTATTACATTTCATGAGTTTTTTTTGCCAGGAACGCGTTTGGTTTTTATTCAGTCGTTCATAGGGAATGTCTCTTCATGTTTCTCGAGCTACAGACGGCGCAACGACTGCTCACTGTTGAATCAAAGCGGCTCCTGTGACAGGTAAAGAATCAATTTGAACTAAAATTGATTTTCCGTGTGTTGCTCCAACTTGTAAAACGTTAGAATTGAAATGTACGAGTGACTAGAACTTCACCTAGCTTTTCTATTTCATCAAATGTTTACTAGGAGTGTTCAATTCGTCTGAATATAATTACTGAGTGCAGTGTCTACAAAAAAAAAACACTCATCCTTATTTAGTATTTAAGAAAAACATTGTACTGCAATGTACTACAATGAAACATGAAAATAAGTTATAAAATATAAAATTGTTCAATCTTTATACAGATATTCTATATACAGTTTTATATTTATGCAGTTATTCTAAAACACCCTATAGAACAAATCCTAAGCGAGTAAACGGAAGCACACTTTTAGTACAGTAGGATGGGAATAGAAAATGTTCCCTAAGTTTTCGTTTATCGAAAAGACAAATTGTTATTCAATGAAGATAGTAAGCATTTAGTACATGAGTTTGACACCAGGGGTTTCACTAAATACTACTTGGATTTTATATACGTACTAACACTAATACACAAATACAATCTCAACTTATAGAATATTATATAAAGAATTTCGAATTGAACAAATCGACGAATAAAAACGTGAAACAAACTCGTAATACGTGACTTTCTTGTTTTATAGAATACGAACAGTGTTGGAAAATGGAACGCAACGAAATGGGAACAGTGTTGGAAAATGGAACGCAACGGAATGGAATATCAAAAAAACTAATAAGTTTGGAAAAGTCTGACTGAGATTATAAGTAAAGACTTTGGAGAGTAAAAACGGGTAAATCTTACAAATACGAGGAAATGTTATCGGATGTAATACAACGAGCTCAATAAGTTCGTAGGATGACGTCACTATTGACAAATTTATATGACTTCTGGATAGTAACCTTCAAATGATATCTGTCAAAATTTCATGATATTTAGACCTTAAGTTTACGAGTTACAGTGGCGAGTTTTAATTACGCTACTTTAGTAATTTTCAAACTCTGAATATTGAGTATTAATAAAGCAAATTTACATTAATTTTTGTAATTTATTTATTTAACGTCGGCCTATTTCCGATGCTGAGTCCTATTACCGACGATCTTGTACTATTGTTAGCAGTTTTTATGGTTTCGTTGTGTCGTATATGTGGGCCACACCACTTCCTATTAAGTTTATGTTATTTTTGAACTCTCACATAATCAATTAAACTTTGACAACAATCAAACCCAGGAAATATAGCTCAGGTTCAAAGATCGAAGACACAGCTGTTTGGTATCAACGCTCCAGGCCACTATGCCGTCTTACAACTGCATACAACCTTCAGAAGAAATTCAGAACTTTTAAGGTAATTAGATACATTTAATGAACAATTTTAACAAAACTTTGCTTCATAATTCTTTGATTAAATATAAATCATATGGGTCTAAATATTATAAAATTGACAACGGCTCTTATGGCGAAAGTCCAAAAGTAATGCAGCAACTTCATGAAAATTTTATGTGTTATAAAAAACGCAGTCGCACTTCATAAAAAAATGAAAATGATTGACCATCTTATTGTCTGATGAACAGTAGTGGTGATGTGGCAACAGCGCCTTCATATTACTACGAAATAAGCGCGATATTTGGTTATGTCTGTAATATGTTACAACGATTAACAATCAGCGTTGTTGCCACGTTTATTTCAGTATTACTATGGTGATAAAAGAGTCTTACAAACAGTAAAAAGGTTCAAATAAAACAGTGAAATCCGAAAGAAAAATAGCAGGAAAGTCATCCTCTAGCTTTTTGACAAATATGGACAAAATGATTTTATTATTAACTTCAAGCGGAATCTCAAGACAACTTGAGAAATGGAGGGGATAATAAAGTAGCGTAACACAAAGAAAACAAAAGAAAAACAATATTAAATAGATATTTTATTCAACAGACGAATATATCAAACCAGAAATACATCATATTTATAAAAAAAAGATACATAAAAATAAAAATAAAAAACCTTGACAGCAAAAACCATGTTCTATACTCCGTAGAGAGAGAGGGAGTCGTGCCTGATATATGGAAAAATTCTTTTGTCGCACGCCGAGGAACATCGCAGCAAACAGATGTCCGAGAATCATGTTTCAAACATATTTTCAACATTTCAAAAGAAAAACTTTGCCTTTGATTCTCCTTTTTTCCTTTTTCTTTTTTTTTTATTCTTCGAGTATTTTATTTTTTTATTTCTTTCTCGTTGGTTGGATATATTCGAATATCCGTTGAGATTATTCCGTTTTTCCCGCTCCGAGGTGTCTTGTCTTACATTCTAAATCACGTAGTTTAGATTCAATTTTCTTTTGTAAAACGATCCAGGGAAAATCCTTGAGAAATAATATGTTTTTCATTGGAATCGCAAATATAAATTGAGGTACTCGTATATTTTTTCAAGGGACGTGTATTTCAGCTATCCTTGGCGACATTTTACACATTTAATCTGGTGACGTCACGAGGAGGTAGAGGATGGGTGGAGGGGAAGGGGATTTATATTGCGTTATGTTCAATTTATTGTAATTTACGATCTCTTGTGTAATGAAGTCGCAGTAGAGTTAAAGGCGAAAGACTGAACACGTCTATGTCTGTCTGGCAAACAAGTCAGGGGAATTAGAATATATTAGGAGAAGACAAATACCGCTCGCTGCACGGCACACGAGACGGCGAAGTCAAATAAAAGCTGTACGAAATGGTGGCTTGTATGTGTTACTATAAATATAAACTCAAATATCATAAATTGTTAATAGCAACTTTCCAAAATTACAACGGTCCTAAAATATAAAGCAAATAAAATACGTTGTTTGTTCAAAACATAACCAAAAGTTGTAGGGGATTAAATTTCCTTTCGTAAGTTGGTAGCAGCGTACTGATTTCTATGCCAAATATGAGCACGATCGCTCATTCCGCTTGCTCACAGTAGTTGGTTGAAATAGTCCACTTTAGTAGTGCATGTTAGCAAAGAATGGACTTCGGGAATTTGTTTCCTAACGAAATTGCAGACTCCATCAAGTCTAGACACCATCACCGACCCAACCTTAAATCCAGGCCAGCTTTAGGAAAAGTATTCTTGGAAAACTTTGCTACTACCTCCAGCGAGCATCCGAGGAAACTCGGGAACTATCGAACGATGGTTTCTTCAGCACAAAATTGGGAAAGCAACGGCAGAAACAATCAATCAATTGCTCTAGTATTCTGTTTTTTGTTACGAACGGAATTTCGCTAAAAGATTTTAGAAAAGATTATTAGTGAATCAAGCAGTGCCAAGAGATGGTCATTCAAAAATCAATATGATGCTCATTATTTTCTTCGATAATCGTGGTTTAGTACATCATGAATTTCTTCTAGAATAATAGACAGTCAATAGAGAATTCTATTAAGCCGAATTGAAATATTTGCGTGAGAAAATTACTCAAAAATTCGCTATAGTAGTGTTTCCATCGAACATTGTATTTCATACAGAAAAAAATAATTGAGCTGTGTGCTCGAGGAAGTTCTGATTGTGAACTCAGATGCCTGAGCGGTATATGAACTATGACTTATTAAGTTCGGTTCTTCCTTAACGTGGAAAAAGAATTTAATTCGAAATAAATCGGTGCAACTCGGAGTCACTCGGTATTCCTCGGAGTTATGCGAACTACTAGTATATTAAGTAAACGAAAGACAAATATTGTGATGCTGCATTTACTAGACTGTAGATTACAGTATCTCCTACATATACTTACTCTGATTGTATACACAGGTATATTGTAAACAAACTTACGTATATATTTCTCACAATATTTCCAAGTTACAAATCTCATTTTATCACCTTTTTCTACGCCTTATTTTGCTGTTATTTATTTATTGACTTTTTCCAACAAAATAACATTATATTCCATAGAAGCAACATCTCGTATTTTTATTATGAGGACAAATAAACAAACAGAACTCTTTCACACATACACATATACATTAACTGTATATATATATCTTCACTCCCGCATATACACATAAAGAAATTTCTAAGTTAGACAGTATGACAGCCACGTGTGATTCTTGAAGCCTCTTTTATTAGAGTTCGAATTCAATTCCCGACGCGGTAAATTCGTTGTGTCATTCGTACTCTGCTTCTGTATCAAGAAAGATAGAGAAATCAACTTGTACCACAATATAAATACACCGTTCATATGTGATACGTGTAAGGAAAGTGATAGATCTATTCAATGTATATATTAGAGAAGTAAAATTATTTTGAATGAATCGTGATTTTTATAATTTTAAGAGGAGATTTGCAAATTTTAAATCCTGTTACATTTTCAACATGTGGGCAGGCACACACTAGAGGACACGACTGTCTTTAGATAGTTTGGGTAGGATATGTGTTATTGGAACATGTAAGAATATTACAAATACGACAAGTCTAGACAAATTCTTGACATTGTCTCTGTTGCTCCAATAAAGTGTCCCATGTTGTTGTCTCTATTTTCTTACAATAAAGAAAAAATTATCTTAAGACAATTGCGCCTCTGGAGTGTAGCGGAGTGGAGTGTATTAAAAATATAATATAAATATATAAGAAAAATTGTGATTGAATAGAACAATTTCTGATAATTTATTCGACTGAAAATCATCACATATTTTTGGATTTTTATTTGGCAATTAATCCGACCAGAAATTCATGTTATTATACATTATAGAAAATCCTGATATATAAAATTATAATAAAGCTAGAGCTCCTATAAGAACCGGAAACCGTACTTTGAAGCGGAGCGATTGTGATCTCTTGCGAATTTGGGAAAGGAAAATTTTGAGTATGTGAAAACGGTCATTGAAGAATAAGAACAAACATGGAAATATATAGCAGATATCGAAAAATTGATATCCTGACGGAAATTCAAGGAAAAAGGCTCCTATGAACATGTTTTCTACATGAATAGATGAAAAAAGAACCGCTGGATAAAGAATGTTATGGATAGGAACCCAAGGAATGAAAGAGTACGAACCCAGTAAACATTTGGTGAAATAGAATTTCTAAGTGAAGTTCTAGTCACTCGTACATTTCAATTCTAACGTTTTACAAGTAGAAGCAACACGCACAAAATCAATTTTAGTTCAAATTGATACCCTTCCTGTCACAGGAGTCGCTTTTATTCAACAGTGAGCAGTCGTTGCGCCGTCTGTAGCTCGGAGACATTCCCTATGAATGACTGAATAGAAAACAAACGCGTTCATGACAAAAAACTCATGAAAAGTAATAGAAGTGAAATAGAATATACTCCAAAATGTTTACTGGGAAGAAGGTGCAGCGCGATGTGGAAAGAATAAGTGGAGGAAGATCTACAGAGGATAGGTCTGATTAATAAGAAGAAAAGGGTGGCCAATAGAAAGGAATGGGCTATAGCTCCAAGATGATAATGATGATGATCAATGGGGTATATAAAAGTTACATATATTAAGAGTACAAGAGAAGTGTTTTTGAGTAGTTTCCGTTATGATACACGCGAAAGCAGTATCGTTTTGTTTTTAATGAAGAACAATAACAGAAAAACCAGAAAATTGTGTTAGATATAAACAAAATATTTAGCTGTATTTACTTTATGATATCATCCTTTTCTGTATCATGACCTATCTATTCGTTGAGGGATTTTGATATCATGTCCTGGCTGGATAACAATCCCGTATCCTCGAAGCAGGAATATCACAACCAACCATGAACCTGGAGCGCGAAGGAGGAGCAAGGCAAGACGAAGAGCAGGAGCAGGAGTACGACTATATGATCTCTGATAGAAGTATCGACAGTTTGTTATTGTGGAAACAAATCGGAAACAAAATTGTTCTCGTCAATGACATCTCATGTATTCTATAGATACTGACAAGTGTAAATTGTAAAAGTTTATTTTTATAAACTGTTTTATGCTACTGACTGTACTTGGAAACGGATAAATTCAATCACTGGAAATTGCGTTTGATTTGCGTCTGTCGATTATGATGTATACGTATTAATTAAATTTCTACCTCACCTTGTTTCTGTATGATACTGGAGTGAGTCAAAGTTTTACTAGAATGAAGGTATGAACTCAATATTGGAGAACAGAAATGATGTAGTATAAAAAAACCTAAGTAAGTAAAGCATACCTTTATAGCATAATATCATGAAAATTGTGAAGTATCATGTATCCATTTCCATCTATCGTAGTACTAGATTTCCACACGCATTTTCCAATTTGCTTCAATATATTTATGTATGTATTCATTTCATTTTTATGGTGG
This sequence comes from Panorpa germanica, assembly GCA_963678705.1. Classification (NCBI taxonomy): domain Eukaryota; kingdom Metazoa; phylum Arthropoda; class Insecta; order Mecoptera; family Panorpidae; genus Panorpa; species Panorpa germanica. Next base: position 10,056,817 of record OY783218.1, read on the forward strand.
AATAAAAATATACTTTTTGGATGTAGTAAGTCAACGAGTTTTTTGTAGATAACTGTATATAGTAGATCACGTCACGTTAGACTTCTCTCACACTGGAACAAAATAGTATTGGAGTTTTTTCGCATTAACATACTTTCTCGTGAATTTTGCTTTTTAAGGAAAAGTTAAGTAACCGGATAAAACTTAATTTGAGTTGAGTTGATTTCTTTTTTCTTATTATTCATTTACGTAATTACAACTGGTCTAATTGGCTGACCAACCAGCAATTTATCCATAACATACAGGACGTTAACGTAAATGATGAAAACGTTGTGAAATTTGGAGGGTCGATACAAATAGTTAAAATACATGCTGTCTCAAAATTTTAGAGACCTAGGGTTCATAGTTTCCTTTTTATACATGATTAAAAATAGTCATTTTTCATACAAATCATAATTTTTAGCTCAATTTCACCACATAATATAACTTTTAACTATAAAAAATGGTGACACGGCTTTCAAAAACTAGGTGTATATAAAATAATCTATTCTGTAACTATTGCAAAAAGAAAATTATCAAAAGGATACCTATTTAATATTATACGAAAATATTTTTAGACTTTCTCTGCTTTCAAATATCTGCCTATAGTCTTTAGGCAGATTACAGTTTTGTCTGTGTGATGAGTACTTGGAGCATTGAAGAATGATGTTCTTTATTTTTAGTAGTCAATATCAAGTGTTTACCAATTAAGAAATATTTCTACTTGTTGACCATGATACGTGTATTTCTGCACTGTTTTAGAAGCCCTGGTCTAACAATAAGCTCCTTTACCAGCCGCAGCTTCTCTTCAGATCTCCTCTGGACCATGTAACCTCGCAGTTATTATTATTATATGCAATAATGTACAATTTCATTTTGCTTTTATTATTTTTCTGTTTTATTATTTCCATAATAAAACAGATTTTGTTTTTATTATTATGATTCATTCTCATGCAATAAGGTTCGAGGGAAATTCTAAGGAAATTCTTTGTCGTTTTCCATGCTTTCTACTCGTAGACTTGCAGGTTTGATTGTGAGACAAAACTTAATCCTGCGAGGAGCACATTTACGGCGCATGGTATTATATTATATTACATTCTATAACCATTAGTCTTCTCTCGCAGATGAATTTACAAATCTAGAACCGGAAACGGAGACGGTGGCTCCATTTCCACTAGTGTGTACATTTCGTGAATTAATATATACAATATTCGTTATCTTAAACTTTTAATTTGAAAAATATTTTTATTTGTGTAATAAAAATGTAAATACAAAACTTTTATATTAATAAGCTCATTGATTCATTTTTTATTTTATGTTTTAAAGTTAAATGTAAATTTCAACTTGTTAAATATTGTACTGGCAACATTTACAGACATTTGGTACCCCGACAACTGTGACAGTACTAGCCAACTTACAATTTATGGTTTGCATAAGTTAAACAGGAAAAAAATACTTCAGGATTAGTATAGGACCCAGTAAGTAACCACTGAAGGACCACTGAATCAAAATAACTATTTCTCTATGTTGATGAGTTCACCTCTCTAAAGACTAACGTACTTAGTTTCTTCACGGCACTGACAAACTAGAAACAATCACGCTTAGAGTATATAATCTAGCGGTCTATTTTCAAAATAATTGTATTTCCAGTATATTAAATTGAATTAATAAAGATTAGAATTAATAGAATTAATAACTTAACTATAGTACTCGACAGTTTAGCACTTTAACTTTTGTATCATTTTAGAATTTAAATCAAACTCTTAATTGTTATATAGAGTAATTATATATCTAAATGCCTATAGTAGAATTTTATAGAATAGAAGACTAAAGCAAGATTCAAATTATCTGCTAATAACTAGATGGCACCAGTATCAATTTATAAATGTAATTTTCTGATGAATTTCTACATTTTTTAATGAATATCTTATTTATTTTTAATCCATTAAAATTAAATCTTAAATTAAAAACTCTTTCCATATCTAGATGAAAAATATAATTGCAATATTTTTAATAATTAATTTAATTTACTTGTAATGTATTTACTGTACATTTCGTTCTACCTCTCTTTTTACTCCTTCAAACCCTCCCCATACTTGCTAGCGTGGGTGACTGCTAGTTACATTTTTTGTCCGCCAGGCGCGCTAATTACCAACCGAGCTGTTTCTCCATGTTGTAAATCTGTCTGTCTCTTTCTTCTGGAGTCGGAGTTTCAAATTGAAATCCGGTAATTACAACGAATCTCTAACTTCTCTATATTACTCTATATAGTACCCTTGAAGTATATTGTAAAATTCATAAAAATATTATCAAATTGAAAATTATAATATCCATTTAAAAAAAGGTGCACAATTTAATTAGGTGTAGTAGATGTATTACATCTATATAGTCACCTTTTACTAAAAATTGTAAGCTAGAAGACTAACAATAAATATAAATCCATGCTATCCATAATATCAACTTCTGCTGCCATCTATTGATTGTGTTCTATGTCTTAATTTATATAAAAGTGTCCTATATATTGATAAAGTGGGTAACTAGAACCTCAAATGTTCAATTATTTTTTAATAACTCCTTATATGTTAGGAGATATTAACAATTAAAAAAAGTCATTTTTGTCTCTTTAATTATTAAAGGGATTCATGTTGTAGAACATTCCAATATATCTTTTATATCGTATCTTTTATACAACAGAGCGTAAAAGAGATAGCATATTCTTGACAGAACTCTGACAAGTTTACAAGTTACCAGCCTTACAGCTCATAAATCTCTACTATATTTATTTATATATCAAAATATTCAATCATAATAGTCAAATATAACAATCAAATTTCAATATTATGTCTGCCGTAACAGGGTTAAATAAAATAAAAACTTATTGTTCTTTGCTAACTAACAGGACTACCAACCGCTAAAAAACATTACTACAGTACTGACCTAATCAACAAATTATGACCTATCCATTAAAAACATAAAGAAGTAGGAGTCCAGGAAGAATTATATTTACTATCATAGTATGTGAATATATTATATTCTACTTTAAAAATAGTTTCAATAAAGAATCCTGATATTTAAAAAATATAAAAGACATCCTTTGACTGTAATCTACAAATAAATAACGCTTTAAATAATAAAAAAACAATACAGATTTGTAATGATTGTTTATTTCTTAATTCACAATTCTCCGCATGAACTTTCAGGATATACCTTTGCTTGTTTGAACAGCTACGTCAACACAAAATCGTCCTGGAAAACTTAAAGTCAACTCTATAATTCCTGCGGGTTGCTCGACACGAAAAGACGAGATAATTAAATCTTCTTACACATCGCGCAAAAAGTAATTAAATCAAATTGGTAATAACCAATTGAGAAACTGAATTAACATCTATATTATTCACGTAGTTCACGATGACGGTATCGTGCCATCTCGCGGAGAATCCCACAATTACATCTACGTCTTAGAAAGTTCAATAAGATGAAACGTGTTATGCCTGTACAAATATTAATTTCACAACGATTTTAGAATATTAATTAAGGTAATGAATTATTACATTTACATTTTTATTCTGATTTAATTTTATTATAATTTATAATTAAATTCATTAGTAGTAGTAGAAAGCGTTTTCTTATAACATCCCCCTCTCCCCTAACCATCACCTTGTACTTACCCTGTCATCTTACGTTAACATCACTAGTATTGCATTGAGAAATATTGATTTTATTGCAATGTCTGACATTAACACTTTGTATATGTTAAACATGTACTGTGTTCTTGAATGTGAAACGAGTAATCCTCATATTCACACCGTATACGCGTAACCGACTATATCTCTCCTTTTCTAACCTTGTGAATCTGAAAAGGACCGATATAGGCGGAAGAGATTCACGCGTTTCCGCGATCCATTGTTAGAGCCGCTATATAACATACGAGATACAGCACCTACTGTTCCACTTATGGCCCAGTCATTTAAGCTTAAATTAGGTAAGAATCTCGGAATTCGAGATACCCAGCTGTAAGTCTGTAAATACTTGTATATTGACACCCTAAAGTTGTCTCAAAACCTACATATGGTAACAAGTATTTACAGACTTACAGCTGGGTATCTCGAATTCCGAGGTGAACTTACTATAATGACTGGGCTATTAGTTGATTTTATTTTATTATTATGTTTTAACCTTAAAGCCGAGAACTTTTCAAACAATCCTTGATCTTGGTAACATATTGATCAACAAAAATAATCTAGTTTAAATTCGTTATATTAATGCGAAACGTAAACATATAATTTCATTTAAATTGAATCAATATTTTGAGATTAGTTTTAATAACAACGTAGGCTTCTGTTTTATCTAAAAACAGTTAATTGGTCTATTAATATCTAAATAGGGATACCAAAACACTATTACTAAATTTAGTAGGGGTTGAAATACCCGTAGAACACTCACGAAACTTTTAAGTCCAGAGGAGGACAACGTAAAGCGTGCGGGATTTTATACGATAGAAAATTGTTAGTAAAGTAAATGATGGTTAACGTGAAAACAATGTTAATACAAAAACAACACCGTGAAGATGTTTCAGGCGATTGTTTGGCAATATTTAAGCGCAATAAAGCCGAGTTTTGCGTCGGTTCATAATCATGGATGAAACTTGGATCCATCATGTCACACCTGGGATAAAAGAGCATTTTTTTTTTCATTTATTAAGTTTAATAGCACCTCCTAGGTTTCCACTTATTCTATCCCCCTTAATTTTTTACATTTCAATTACATTAATATATAATTATATAGGAACAAATAAAAGATGTACAAAGGAACTTATTATAACTCATTTTATCTAATTTACTGTTCAATCTCATCCGCCATGAAATTATCCCAATTCCCTTGCTCTAATTCCTCTCCTTCACTTCCTATTATTGTCTCTGCATCTCTTATTCTTCTTACTTCATCATTCTTCAATAGCATTTTTCTAGTTTCAAAAATCTCCTTCGCATACTCATTATAATATCGATACCTAATCTCTTCATTTACTAGGTACTCTGGACTTCCAATTTCTGTGACTTTTGTATTCTAATTTTGTAGATAAAAGAGCAGTCAAAACTATTGTTTAGAAGGTGTGAATCGGGTCCAAAGAAGATGCTAACGCTGACAAGGTCATGGTGTCAGTTTTGTAGGATGCCAATGGCATTATCTTTATTGGCTACACAGTAAATATTTAGGTGAAATGGTATAGATACTAGCTAGGTGATTTTCCAGACAAAAGATATTTTTCTTTTCACTCAAATTTCAGAAGATATCATCTATTAAAAAAAACTTGTCAGAATCTTTTCATATGAATATTCTTTCTCTTTCCAACATTATACATTTAAATAGAAATATAGTTGTTGTCTCTTTTACATTAGAAAATATTTATTTTAGCAGAGATTAATTTCACTAAAATATCATAGAAAAAGAAACAAGATATATCTGTCTCTGTTGCATTTGCAACTTCATTTAACACTGGTACGGTAGTGAGGTCAGGTGAAGTGATTTTGTCATTAGTAGTTCGTATCACTGATATTTCCTAATTGAATTGTTTCATGACAAAAAAATCATACAGATGTCAAAGTCACTACATTACAAAAACATACCAATGGTCCTGAAAAATTTGGTAACATGTTAAACTTACTGTACAACGATTTAGAATACAAAAAAATGAAGGCACAGTTTACCACGATTATTAAATCAATAAAATAGATATAATAGAATATATGTAATATATATATTAAAAAATTAAATTAAAAAAAGAAGTTACTCGAATTTTTATTGAAATAACGCGATCTTTGCACCGCTACCAACTTGAAGTTCGTTTGTTTGTTCGTTCGCTACAACGTAAGTGTTTCTTACACAGTAATTAACAGGTAATCCAAGGCGCACAGTGGGCGTAATCTTAGTTTATTCAAATCATGCATTAACCCTCATAAATTCCATAACATTCGCGAGAACATTTTGTTGTGATAACAACTTACACTTACACACACATACTCAAACAAACACTACATCTACGAGTACATCCTACAGGAACACAGGAGCACAGGAGCACAGGAATGGGATAAGCAGGACTAAATGAGTCCTGTCACGTAGGATCCAGATTAATTATGGAACGTTATTAATTACTTTGTGAGACTCAAGCTACACTACACTATACTATCGTAGTACTACTTATAGTGTATTTAATATATCTACTCTATAGTGTAGAGAATCGCTGCTAGCGACATCTTTATGAATTAGGACAGAGGTAGGCAACCCTATTTACAAGAAGTGATTGATTAGCAAAAGCATTCTATGAACAACAATTGCGAAATTGCACTATATCAATAACTAATTATTGTCAAAAATCGTAAGATACATTCACTGGCTGATTAAAATTGGTGAAGACCGAATTTTGGGATTCCCTCTTCAAAAAACTACAAATATATTTTGATTTAATTTATTTAACGTCGGTCTATTTCCGATTCTCAGTTCCAGCACCGACGACTATACCATGTCGTCTAGTTTTTATGGTGACGTAGCCTCATGCCTAATAAGTTTATGATTGTGTAAGTACATAATTAATTTAAATTGATAACAACCAAACCCAGAACATATAGCTCTGGTACTGGAATCGAAACCGAAGACACAGTAACCTAACGTCAAGCATCAATGCTCTCGCTCTCTGTATCGTCACCATATTTTAAATAAATAATAATCACAAAGCCTTGAAGGAATAGTTGGGACATTTTGCAGTCACTTTGACATCATATTGAAGATGCGTATGATTTCTTTGTCATAAGAAGTCGTTTCTCACAGTCGTTCATATGAAAAGTCTATATCATCGGCTACAAATAGCGAAACCACTCCACCTATCCGAATACAAATAAAAATAATGTTGATGCGAACTATAATTGAAGTGCAATAGTGATAGAAACGTCACAAAACTATACACTGACTTTAAATCCATCAAAATTTGTTTTAACTTCCACTTGTCACAATTTTCTTTCGAGATGAATCTCTCTTGCACTTACAGTTAAATCTGCCACTGGATGATATAAAGGGGGAAGCGAGGAGAGAGGTAGTCACTGCATGTACCATTCTGAACTAATTAAAAAACTATTATGTACAATAAATAAAGAAATATCAATTATTAGAAAGTTTTTTAAGTCAGTGTTAAGGTTTTGTTCAGCTTCGATACAATCCAAGATAGGAAAGGCTGAATATATAAAAATATTTGGACACACAAATTCCTATAAATCGATTTCATATACCACATATTAGTCGCGTAATTGGAGTACTTTTGGAGCTAATGGAAATCAGGAAGAACTTTAATATTTTCGATTTAGAATCCAATTGTTTTATTTAAATTAAGTCCAGAAATTTTAAAATTTCATACACATACAATTAAACCAAAATTTGACGCGGAACTAGAAGAAAAAGGAAGAATACCTAATACTGCAGAAATGCATCCATTTCATTTCAGTTTCAAATTCCACAAGCATTTTTTACCATTCCACAGAGACACAGAACTACCTTCTGCAACCCATACATTGCAGGATATTAAAATATTTAAACATTTAATAAAAGTAATGCCATATTTTAATCAGTATGAGAGCGCAGCTAGTATAACGTGTTATATTTAATAGATCTGTGAAGCTACAAGAAGAGTTAAACATTACATGTTGATACTTTATGTTTACAACGAGTGCGAGAGAGAAAGAAACATGGAATACATGAAGTCATGAACTGAAATATACGAGTACATTGCCATTTAGAATATTCCTGCAATATTTCTTTTTAACATATTACGTTTTTTCTCTTTAGTTAAATATATACGAGTAGAACATGTTCTAGTAGAAGTGTCTCTAGGTTCTAAAAGAGCTCCTCGCCCCCCTGCGCACCACCCAATCTATCCAATGCTCTAAAAACACCCGCAAATATTTTATAGTGGTATACTGTTATTTCGGATGTTTTGTAAACTAGTGCACTTTGTAAATAGAAATTTTGCCTTACGGTTCTATTATGTTTCAGAATATACTTTTTTACAAATTTATGTTGTAAAACTTACAGAATAAAAATTCCTCTTAAACAATCAACGCACTTAGTTGCTCAATATAACTACTATACATCGCCTAGCGTGTGAGATAGAAGTGCTTACTATATGAAGAATCTGACGATGAACCGTACACCGCGCGAGACCGGGTTTGCTGAAGTAATATGGCATGACCATTGACCATTTCGCCGCGGATAAAAGTCGTCGGATTGATTTAATATATAAAAAACTAAATTATTAATAAAAAAATGTCGTTTCTTTGCAACTTTAAGTCATAATTCTCTATAAGCTAGTAAAGTGTACCAATTCTCGTAGCCAGCAGGCGCCACTGCTCAGGACGCTGTTTTCTTACTTGAGTCTTCATACGACTCACTTCATTCACTCCAATAAATAAATGAAAAGATTTTTCGCAAAGAAAAACGTGCTTTAATTTATCAGCCATTAGTATTTTTGTGGTCATTACAAAAATCATAGAGTTTGAGGTTAAGCAACATAATATTCACCGTATTTCCTAAATACTTCATTTACTGTGCGTAGTAAGTTTGATAAAAAAATAGTGTGTGTGTGTATATATATATATATACTCAACACATTACATTATATACTTAGCCAATTTTCCTAAAAGTTCAGTTCAAAAACAGTAAAACTTTTCACCTGGGTTTCAACAAACGTGTAAATATTATATTAAGGTGTGGATGACGATGAAAGAAGACGCGTTGTAGCGCAGGTGGGAAACTGGGGTTACAGAGGTGGTTTGAAGTGTGGCAAAAAGGCAATCTGAAATCTGTGACCCAGGAATGTGGGAATCGCAAAGGCTCATGGGAAATCATCATCCCGGTCGACCTGTCCTCTGTCGGGTTAATGCGGTACTAAAATAACATCAACTCCTCGCTAAAATTATACGATGCGTTGTTAGAAATTAAATATTTATTGAGAAAATGTAATATCACAAAAATAAACAACGTGAAAATCCATTACATTGTGTGTACGGGGTCGCGTGGGCGAGCGCAACGAGGAGGGAAGGGGGGTGCATATGAAATATACTCTGAGTCGACAAAGACACTTAGGTGAATTACTTCAATTAATTTACTGAATTAGGTTATTATAATATTAACTGAAAGAGTACTCACATTAAAATAGAATACCAATTCATTAACTCATTTAAAACGGTTGTTCCATATGTAGCACATCCCTTATTACAACCATGGGATGCTTGTCTAAATGGGTTAATAGTACAAGAAACAAAGACAGAATACTATTAAATGATTCTTCTAATTTTAAGAAATATTCCATCTTCTTAAAAGTCTTTAGGGCCATTCCCACGTGTGTATATATATACGAGGCGTGTTTTTTAAGTAAGTACCGTTTTGGAATTAAAAAAAGACGTGCAAAGATATCGCAATAATTTTATTTTTACATGAAAGCCTGTACCTTAATCTACTTTTCTACATAATTTCCGTGAATATTGAGGCACTTGTCATAACGTGGCATCAGTTTTTGAATACCCTCCTCATAAAATTCTGCCGCCTGACTTGTTAACCACTGTACGAGGACGCCCACTCCGTTCTTAATCATGCACATTTGTGCGGCCATCTTTAAATGCTCTCACCCATTTCCTTACCATTCCATCACTCATAATGTTTTGTCCGTAAACTTCACAGATCTCACGATGAATATCGACCGGTATTACGCCTTTAGCACTAAGAAATCGTATAACAGCCCGTACTTCACAATCGGCGGGACTCACGATTGTCGGAGGCATCTTAAACACTCAGTAAACAACGTATACAATGAAGAATCAGACTGTAATGGCGTCAGTGCGTAGACAAGAGATGTAGGTAACCAGCGTGCATGCGCGGAACGCCGACCGTAGCGCTGCAAAGGCGGAATCGCAAAACGGTACTTACTTAAAAAACATGCCTCGTATATATATATATATAAATATGAGTGTGTATATATATATAGTATATAACTGTATCGTATCATGTCAGAAAAATATTAATCACAAAAAGTTGAAATTCCATCATATCCCCAGGGAATATTCATAAAGCTCGTCCATTCAAAGGGTACGTTGAAAAACTCCATATAAATATTAGATTCTGTATATACTTGTATACATTTTGATGTTCTCCTCCTGGTGAATGATCTGCAGTGATTTCAGCTCATCCTTGTTGGTTAAAACTTTATTTTAAAAGTCGCGACAAATATTATTTTACAAACACATATATAATACATGTATATATACAATACACATATACAATAAATAAAATATATAAAAAAAATGTAGTAAAAGTTGAAAAAAATAAGAGATAAAAAAATAAACATTTTAAGTAAGTACGAGTAAAATAAAAATAATCATAACTGTAGAATATCTTCGTTATTGCTGAAAAAAGGTGGGCCAAGATTTGTGTACCGAATGATACAAATTATTTAAAGTAATAGGCATTTTACACAATCATATTAGTTTCTTTTACGGGAAACAATGCGCACAACCGCTAAGAGTCTTAGGCTTTGTCGCACACTGAAAGCGTATTTATACGACTGCGAATTCGGACGTAAATCGACGGTTTAGTTGTGTCACAATACTCACATACCACGTACCGATACGACAGTAGTAGTTATTAGAGTTGTTTTGCCCTAACATAATTTATCTCGACAGCAAATTGTTACTTTAATTTTTATCGGTACACCTCTGTTATGAAAGAGACTATTGCATTCACTTTCATATCCCTTCCGTTTGGTCCCTTTTATGTATTCGTTTGGTTAAAAGTCAGTGATATATGCTTCCAGTAAGAGACCTACGAAACGCCCGTATTCGTCACGTAGTAGCGCGTATACGTCAGGTCAAAATCCTCTTGCACTGTGCGACAGTCCTAAATTATAATTTTTTTGTAAGAAAGATCTTTGCACAGACCTCCGCGTTTCTTCGGTTCGCCTCTGTTGGATATATTTGACACAAGTAAGATATTTTAAAAACAACATACATTTTAGCCGTTAATAACTCGTAAAGTACCATAGATCACACTGATTAACATCCTTCCAAATTACGAGTATAGTTTCACGTTGAATATGATACAGCTATTAATTTCACGAAGTAATTGAATTAATTTTCAATTTAAAATACAAAGACACTAAACCTTAGATAGTGAAAATTAAAATACACCTCTCCCGATTCTGTTCTTTTAATTAATTGATAATAAAACCCTCCTCTTTCGTAGATAGACTATTATTTTCTAAAACCTTCACTCTTCAGTCTTCTTTACTTCATCTCCAAGTCCAATCTTGTAAGGCAACTCCTGTAATCTGTTCGTTTCACAACTAATTATAGAACTAGTCCCTTTATAGTTTCGTATAATTTCTAATTTTCTCGTGTCTCTGGTTTCCAAGATTCCCTTTGGAGTTTTGATTGGCTCCTGGACTAAGATTCTGCATTCATAACATTATAGCTTTTGTGAGACTATGATTCCAAGATGTATACTATGTGCAGTTTAGTTTGGAGGATACTTCACTTGCGAATTGGATTGGTTACGTATATTCAAGATGGCGTATGAGATTGAATATTATACAATACACAAATACCAGTGATACAAATTACTAGGCAATAATCAATATAATTAGTGGTTAACTTAGTAATGCACATTCCATATTCTAATTGAAGTAGTAGATATGCAATCGCCGTTCTAGATATTGTATCTAAGGTTACCAACCCTTCTCATTCAGGAAGGACAATCCTTCTTGCACATATTCTTTTCTGCATTCCTTATTTCATACTTTTAACTGCAAATCACTACATAAGTTCCTAGGATGGCATATAGATGGCACCACTATTAACAAATCCATATAAATTATAAATAGTAGCAACCTTCAAACGATATTTGTCAAAATTTCAAGACATTCCTGCCATTAGTTTACAATTTACAGCGGTTTTACTAAAGCTCCTTTTTGTAAATGTTAAAACAATTGAAAAATGTGAATTTCGTTGGTAATATACACAAAATAATCACACGTTCTGCATGTAGGGGCTACTCATGAGGTTTTTGGGGGTTCATGCTACTCAAATATCGCATTTTATGTTTATTCACGCATCCTGACAGATGGAAGTAGACCTTGAAACTGAAGAAGACATGCTCTTGTCCACTGCATAGTCGTTACTAAACTAATCGCACAAAAAATGTTACAGTACACCCTTTCGAATGCGCAAACACAAAGAATTAATGGCCGCTGTGTAGCGCATTTTTTAAATAAATAAATTTCATCGTTTCAAATGTCTTACGACGGGCCTTAAGAAAATGTATAAAAAGTTAAGTAATAACATGACCAGCTGTATTAATATTTAATACAATTTAATGTACACTATAAACACTAAGATCTATTTGGTTACAATGCATTACATTATAAAATAAATAAGAATTTATAATATAGATCAATTTCTACAAATATATTTGAATAAAAGCTTTGAGCTTAAAGCTCATGTACCTGAATCTCCACCAGCCTTTACATTTCAACCAGTGCTCATCCTTCACTAACGCCACCCTCTCCGTTTCTCCCCCACCTCTCTAGTACACTACACGTACTCCTTAAATCTGATGCTATCCCTAAACCTCTGGTATGCAGAGAGACACTCCATCATTTCAGTACCGCTCGAAAGCTCCCGCTGCCTTCTACGAATCTACGACGGCTCTACGAGCTCTACGACTCAACAGTGTACAGTTGTACGGGTGCTACGGGCTCTACGTTTAGTACAGACATCTACAGTTACCATACACACCGAGTTACCATAGTCGAGTCTTATGCCTTGTTATCGATAATTGGATCGCTGAGAACTTTCGCTTTGTCATTTAAATTAGAATTTTCACTTTGAATAAAAACTTATATATCTATTTTATTCAACAGGACTTATTTTGGTGTCTTCAAATGATTTCCATTCATTTTCATTCTGGGAAAACATATTACGTTGTATTTTCTATTAAGGATATGATTTCAATATGTATAGAGAGTTGTTATTGGTTTCGTAAATACTTATAACATTCAAAGAATAAAAAGAAGAAGAATTATCACACGAAATTCTTTCTTTTTTTTTGGTTTATATTAGAAAACAAATTTATTTATTTGTTTGCGGCCCCAGTGTCCCCTTTTGGTGTCTCTTCTAATATACAGGGTATCCCAAAATTCAACGATAAGTGGGCACCAGAGGGTGGTCCTGCTCATGACTACACGAGAAAAAAAGAAGAAAGAAAAATTATCTCATTTTGTTTAGAAATTACAAATAAAAATTTTTTTTTCGAAAATTGAAACACCTTAAGATGTTTTTAACCACCATTACCACAATTAAAGAAAGTAAAAATCTTTAAAAATTTTAGGGAAAAAAATAATTTGGATTGGTTTTTGTGTAAAAAATACAGGTAATTTAGGATTTTTAGTGGTTGTGGTGGATAGCAGTGCTATTTAGCTTGCCGATACAAAAAAAATCAGAAATATTTAAAAAATTGTGGTCATGGTAGTTAAAAACATCTTAAGGTGTTTCAATTTTCGAAAATATTTTTTTTTTTTTTTCTAATTCCTAAACAAAATGAGATAAAAGTTGTTTTTCTTTGTAGTCATGAGCAAGACCACCCTCTGGTGCCCGCTTATCGTTGAATATTGGAACACCGTGTATATATATAAAGTAAATTTTGTTATGTTACATAAACCTTACATATAATCAACTGCGTTTAGGAAGTCAAATTTACAAAAACGCTAGAAAAACTCCTTAATAAATATTATTACGTGGTTTTTAATGGGTGATGGAAAATCAGTGTACATTATATTTAAAAGAAAAAACCTGCAAAACAAAGATAATTTTATCTCTAGAAAATTATTTGTATTTACGTATGCATGTATACCTATACATACATTATACGTACGTATGTATGAGAAGTTTTTATGTTCAAATAAATGTATATATGTATATTACATAATAATATTCGTAGTCTCGAATCTCGGTCCGGAACCTTTCGAACCAACACGTATAAGCCGGAACCTTCCGGATTCACCCCAACCCAAAGCAACCCCACACCACCACTGCGTTGTTTCCACCCCCGCACCCTACATCCCGCATACCGACTTGGACAGCTCCCTAGGATAACACGGCTCCCGTTGAGGTTACTTTTTTAAATATGTTTTTTTTATTCCTTTTAGTTATTATTTCATGTTCTTTTTTAATTGCAAGGACGTCATAAAAATGTAAATGTGTCTCTAACGATTTCAAGAATATTTAAATGAAAACGTACCGAGTTGTTGACGGTACAGATTACGGATGCTGTGAATTCAGGCGACTATCCATCCACTGGATGCTGGATAATGAAATACCTCATGAGATTAATGTGTCTACAGCCTCGTGAAATAATCCTTCAATTTAAAAAATATTTTGAACTCTGCTCGTTATTTCAGTCACATTCATATTAAAATCACATCAATACGCATTATATTTGATGCTTGAATCGGGGTTTTATAATATAATATCATTCGAATGATTCCTTTGACTTAAATTCTATAAAATTGTACTATATACAGCCGCAGATTTCAGTCACAGTTAGGGCCTCCGCACACGAGGCAACTGGTTGCAAATCTTAGCCCCGAATCTGCCCGAACGAATGAGAATGGAACGTGTATACGAGTAAGATAAAACACACGGCACAAACGAAACTAAACTGATTTCAAACTGGTTTTGAGTACGTTTGCAGCGAGTCTATTTCTCGGTCGCAGAGCATCTTGGTTGCATGGTTTTGATGATGACATCAAATAAGAGATGTTCACAAATACTATTGAAAAGTAATTAAAAACATACATACATCAAATACAACATAAAAGAATCCCCTGTTTTGCTATTGTTAAAAATTCTATAGAGTCACGATACATGGTTAGCGACTACCAGTTTAGTTTCATTCGTGCCGTGTGTTTTCTCTCACTCGTATACACGTTCGTTCTCTCACTAACAGCACAGTTGCATTCACATTCATAGTCATTTACGGTCATAAACATATATAACCATATACAACAATATAACGCATCTCACAGTCAAATAACAATACAACATGAATTTTAATCTTACATAATATATAATGCCATCTGAGAAAAAACACAACAACAAACTACCACTAGAAGATGACATGACAGACAATTTAATCAAGATAAAATCTAAAATGGACTGACTAGACGAATATAGCACAAGCTTCTTTTTTAATATTTGTTTGAGTGCATCAACTTTCGATAGTTATTAATACTTAAAACAATACGTAAGATAGAGAGGGTAAATATTGACAAAGTAATAAAATATAATAAAAACATCTTAGACAAATTATGAGTTCCAATTCGACCATACTTAATCATACGAGTGACCTGACCCCTGACCTTTTTATTTTCAAAACAATATTATGGTAAGATATCTAGATATTAATTAAATATAATTCCAAACAAAATACTAGAATTGAGAATGGGCTTGTGCTCTCATTTTTTAGTGGTCGATTTTTCTATTGTTGATTGAAATTGATGTTAATAAATGTGTATTGGCGTGTCTATTTTATTAAATATCTAAATATTGACGGAGATATAGCAATTAAAAGTTTGAATTGTAGTTTCAGCGCTAGAAATGGTCGGCCATATTTGTATGACGTGAAATGCATTTTAACGTCAGTTATTTTTTGAGTAGGTCAGTGCTGTTGTAATGTTCTGTAGCTGTTGGTGGTCAAATAATCAAGTCAAGTCAAAGAAAAATAAGTTTTTATTTTATTTAACCCTGCTAAGGCAGACATAATATTGGAATTTTATTGTTCCTTGAAATAGCTGTAAATAATATTTGATATTTTGATATATAAATACATATCGCAGAGATTTATGAGCTGTAAGATTGGTAACCTTACACAAGGATTGTGATGTCACATGCACTTGGAATGCGTACAACGTTGAATCCCTTTAATAATTAAAGAGACAAAATGACTTTTTTAATTGTTATTAAGAGTTAGGAGTTATTAAAAAATAATTAAACATTTGAGGTTCTAGTAACTCACTTTATCAATATAAAGTATACTTTTATAGAAATTAAGACATAGGACACAAGCCCATTATTACTTAAAATCGATGATCCCGTTGCTTTCCCAATTTTGTGCTACACAAACCATCGTTCGGTAGCTCCCGAGTTTCCTCGGATGCTCAGTGGAGGTAGTACGATAGTTTTCCAAGAAACCTTTACATAAAGCTAGCCTGGGTTTAGGATTAGGTCGGCGATGGTGTCTAGACTAGATGGAGTCTACAATTTGTTAGGAAACAAATTACCGAATTCCATTCTGCGCTAACACATACATTTATAAAAATATGTAAGACATAATTTATAGTTTATAAACACAAATATAGGTATTTAAAATTTAGAGATTAGATTACTTTCATTGCTAAAGTCAATAAGGTTTTTAAGCCATTCTCTGTTGACCCAAGTTGTTAAAGTCATCGCAAAAAGATAATAAATAGTGCTTGATAATAATAACCTTGCAAAAAAATTTAACATTTTTATTACTATTACGCAATAACTCTAAAAAAATTTGAAACTAAAGTGCTCTATAAAATAAAACAGTTTCTCATTTTGCGTTTACTACGAATATTTTCAACCCTTCGGGGGTGTTATCTTTGATTTATATAATAACTTATCAAAATATTACATAACTTTATAACAAGTACATAAAATGAATTTAATTAAAACTTATAATTATAAAAAATATAAATCGTATAACGTAGCAATACGAAACGATATGATATGGGGGTGGTAGGAGGTAGGAAGTGGGAAGAGGGACGTAGTGGATTGGGTGTTGTATACCTCAATATAATTCTGTTTATTAATTTTAAAATTAAAAAATATTAAATGAATACATAAAAATATATCTCGCTAGTAAAAAAGTGTTGTGGTGAATGTGGAAAATTTCTTCAATGTTTAATTAAATACTAAAAAAAATTTAAAGGTTTTGATTACGTTTTATACAGCGGTATTAAAAAAAAGAGCATAGAGGAAAATGGTAACCATTTTCATAGATGCAGTGTCAAACTGGCGTATAAAACGGGCCCTCAAATTATGAAATGGGATTGGTAGTTAATTGATCTGATATAAACTACGATTATAGTTCAGGTTTTTTGCAATTCTCAAGTTTTTAATAAATTGTATTAATTATTTTTAAATTTATAATTATTTAAGGTTTTTTATCTATATTACAAGTTATTGTTATGTTGTATTAGGTCCACACTGTTCGAATTAAACGCAGTAGCTTTATTATATTAGCGGGAAAAGAAGGGAAGTGAAAGGAAATGCGTCTGCAGCGACAACTAAGGTGTTAGCATTATCTGTATGGTTTAGTTTAGTACAAATGTGCTATCGTCGGTCCGACGAGGTTGCTTCAAAGAGCCGCTGCATATGCCTTTGCTTCCACTTCCTGCATCTGCACCTTTTTCTGTTTTCTCTGTGAATTTGTTTTGAATTTAAATGCTCATTCTGCACAAATTAAGAAGAATTGAAGAATAAAATAATATCTTTACATAAGACATATATACTTTGGGGTAAAGTTTGTCGCGAATACAAAAAACTAAAAAAAAAAAGAAAAAGGATTCTCTCCAAAAATGACCATTTAAATTAAATAATTTCATATAGAAAATTGTCTTGCAGTGCAAGGTTACATTTGCTAGTTTACCACAAGGTAATTCTAAAGTTCCTTTCTACTTCTCATATAGAAAATATCTTGCAGTACAAGCTAATTTAATTTACATAAATAAAGAGACATCAAAATTTTATCTAATTCATCGCTGGGTGCTTTTCTTAAATTCATAAACCCGCTAAACACAGTTACATGTATTTAAGGATTATTTACATAAAAAACTTTACCTGTTACCCCTTATTTTTTACGTGAATACAGTGTAAAGTTACATAAGGAAAGATAAAATGTTATTAAAACATTTTATGCAAGAATACTTATATATTTTTTTTATATTAAATTAATACATTAGTATAGGATTTTTAAGGTGTCTTGTATTTATTTAATGACAGTGTATCAGAATTATGTTAAACTATGGTAAATAACAAAACGTAATGTTAAGTAAAAAATGAATTATGATTTAAATTTCTAAACATTTTTTTTAGTTTTAATATTTAAAAAAATGTTTTTTAATTTATTTTTAATGTTAAATAATATCAACTTATAATAAGTTTGATTCAAAAGAATGAAAGACATTTTTTTCTATTTTCATTTTTTGTCATTTTGTTTATGGTATAAGGCCCTCTTAACGATACGCATAAAGAGCGCGAAAAGAAAGATAAGAAAATTATCTTCATTGTTACACATCTTTCATTACCTCCCTGCCATTATTTTATACAAAAGACAGAAATTTACAAAATGAAAACAAAAAAAAAGATATACATTTATTTAAATATAAAAATAAATTAATTTTAAAAAAACTCACCCAAGAAAATCCAAATGACAATAAACTTTAAACCACAATTCATCATTATATTTAAAACTTTTCCGAGGAAAATCTTTGTTATTGTTTAAAATAGTATTTGAATCTAAACCCGAATTGTTTTTCGCGGGTTTTTCTACCGGTTTACAGTCTTATCACGGTGGCATTTTAACGGTTTTCTTATTAGACACAACAAAACGCAGATTTTGACAATATCCGAACAAACCAACGGCTTTGGCGGACGCGCTCTCACTGACTTTTGTACAACGAGTTCATGGAACCGCCGGCAGGGTCGTTGTGCGCATGCGTTAGCTTTTGGCTGTCACTCTGTTCTAAAATGGACCGTTTTGTAGCGATATGTTCGACACTGACTTTCTGATACTGCTGGAAAGAGATAGATATATATGCCCTTCGTTGCAAGGGATTATTTAGCTCTATATGCATAGAAAAATGTAGAGTATAAAATATCTTGAAAAAATGTAATATCATTTGAAATGTACAATTATTTTTTAATAATGTTGTAAATGTAAAAAACGTTGTGTTTCGTCATTATACGTTTTTGAATTCCATTTTGAATTATTAAAATATTTAAATTACTGTAACCTGCATTTTTTAATTGTAATGCAAACTAAAGTAATTTATAACTGTTATTCCTCACTAAAAACATATTTACTCGGTTGGGGGGAGGGGGTTGTGCTGGCAGATACATATTTGCACAACATTTACAACTAAAATTTAAGGAAAAAAAATTTGAGTCTTCACAACAGCCGAGTCGTCATAACTTTATATTATTATTTTTCGCGGTGAAGATATTATGATCTTAATTAATATTTGTCATCTTTGTGCTTGTTAACTCGCAAAGATCTGCTGACCGGGCCCTCGCAATGGCTAAAGCCGCTCCTGGTTATAGTAATAGTATCGCAATTACAACAATTTTAAATAAAGCAAATAATATTTCTAATTTTCACTGTTCTTACAAAAAGTTATAGAAAAGTTGTTGAATATGCAATTATTTCTAATTATGAAATTGACTGATTACCAGTTAAAAACATTTAACTGAATTATTACGTAGCGGAGAACCGAACCCTTACCCAATACCCTTCCCCATTAAATGCGTCATGAATACAAAATTGTATTTTAATTACTTTTAAAAACATTAACCAAAAACAATATTAAAAAGTTAAACAGCCTACAGTTTCACAAGACTAATTGATACACGACTATAATTGCCACATTTTCCATCACATTTTCATTCAATACACTCCTACAAATACCGCCTCCCCCTTCCTCCAGCCTATTTCACTGTTTACGACGTCATTTTCCACCTTGTGTATAATCATTTTTACATTTTTAAGACCGTTTTATTTGGAAAAGCCAGGATACATTTTCCGAACATTTAAATCCGAATATTTATTTTTAATGCATACAACTGGGAGTAGGAGAAGTTAGTGAGTATGGGAGAGATGGAAAAGTGACGGAAATTCCTCTGTTAGACACCAAGCTCTTAGTGACGTTTTGCTTCTAACGTTCTTCTTTATTTTATTTTTAAAATCAGAGATGGAGCTATTGTATTGTAAGTTTTCCTTGTTGTCACTGAAGTTCACTTATGCAAAGTAATATTGTAGATGAAATTACGAGAGTGCGGCGGTGACTCATGATTAAAACTAGTTGTGCCATATAAATCAACCTTGATCCTCTTGAATAGAATGGCTAGGTGAAGTTCTAGTCACTCGTATATTTCAATTCTAACGTTTTACAAGTTGGAGCAACACACAGATAATCAATTTTAGTTCAAATTGATTCCCTACCTGTCACAGGAGTTGCTTTTATTCAACAGTGAGCAGTCGTTATGCCGTCTGTAGCTCATAAAAGAGGCATTCCCTATGAACGACTGAATAGAATACAATTTACTCCAAAATGTTTACTGGGCAGGATCTACAATTATTACATAGTCTTGCAATTAAAATGTAATATACTTTACGTCATAACATAAACAATAAATATGAAAATATAACGCAATGCAACATTAAAATGAACTTGTAGTAAGCTAGGACGTGTGAAACATACATTGTAAACTTTTTATATATGAGTTTTTAAAATGAATCTTTAAATCAGCTTGTGGGAAACTAGTAAATGTGAACCTTACACTGCAATATAATTTACTACCTAAAAACCATAATTGTTTCTGTTAAATCAGAGTGTATGAACAACCTACGGAGTAATCTTTACTGCTATAAATTAGCTCCGAACCGCCGCTCCCCCATCCCCATATTTTTCCATAATCTGACCCTTTTTAGAAGTTTAATAAACTTTTGAATATAAATGAATCTAAGCAAGTCTTAACGTATGTTAACGTTGTGCTAGTAATTTCACAACTTCCTTGACTTTCGTTCCCCCTAACTCTTCGTTGTCACTGTTCACCCCTTGCCTCAACCCCCTACAATCCACCTCATTCACCCATCCGTTGTTTTGCTTAACATTTTCCATAAGGAAACGATGTTTTTGTTCGCGCCGTTTTGCGTTAGACGCACCACCACTATCACCGCCGTCGAGAGTTTTTGTCATCGCTAAATAGGAATGTAGATGTGTTGGTTTGTTCTTAAAAAGGGGAAGGTTTTTGTGGACTCATAATCACAAACACCAAACCCCTTCTCACACTCCCCGTCCCTCTCTTTCTAGTTTCTCTCCACCTCCTTCTGTCATAAGGTATTTACATGAAACAACAATCACGAACAACAACACAAAACGGATGTGACAGTAACGCCATCCGGTTGACTGACGGACAATTCATGTACTAAATAATGTTCGTCTTATTACTAATATGTTCATTATAATATTAGGTAAAATGATTTATTATACTTGAGACCACCTGTTGTAGTAAGTAGAATCACTGTAAGATGGCATCACATTCATCTAAAGCATAATTTTATGTATGTAAATTATAATTGTGCTATTTAAATGATGTTAGACTTCAGTCTAGAGAAAACCATGTGTCTGTATGATTTAAACCACTAAGAAGAAAAAGAAATACGTTAAAAATATTCTTTCATTATCTTTTCTTTAGTAAAAAAGATTACAATTCAGGTGCAAATGTATTACTTGCAAATTCTGGCTAACATATGTGTTTACATGTTACAAAAATATCCAATGATGCATTTAGACTAAGGCCCGGCCATAGAGCGCCAAACATTTAAAGGTAATAGGGCTGTATGAATAAATTTTAGAGTTTGTTTTCTCGCTTTCAAAATTCTGAACTCATTTTTTAGTGGTCAATTTTTTAATTGATGATTGAAATAGATGTTAATAAATGTGTATTGGCGTTTTTATTTTTTTAAATAACTAAATATTGACGGAGATATAGCGATTAAAAATTTGAATTGTAGTTTTAGCGCTATAGATGTCGGCCATATTTATGACGTAACATGTCACACTATTAAGCGATAGGTCAGTTATTAGTTATATGTATAAGAGTTCTGTTTTAAGTATGGTTTCCCTAGTACGTTCTAAGCGACTAATTAAAAAGTAATTTTAGTGTATAAATGCTACATAACTATTTATTCATTGGAAATAATAAGAGCATATATATATTTATTGGAGATATATATTTAGTAATATTTACTTACTTCTATAGTATTAGAATATAACTCAAAGAGCAGAAAAACTCTTTTCCTGCTTACTGTACCACATTATCATCGTTTAGGGAAATTATTGAAGATTTTCTTTTAAAAAATAAAAAAAAATTAGAAAAATACTTTTTTCTCAGTATTTTTTTAGTAAAAAAAATGATGTTAAAATGTAAAACACTCAGTTAAAATTATAAATGTGTTTTATATGCAAATGAGAGTTCAGTGGAGTAACGAAGATACGGAGAGCGCATTTGCTCGAATAGATCATTAACAGTCAGAGACATCTGCAAGGAAAAATGAGTAATAACTTCTGATCAGTTTTATGAAATCTTCTTTTTTATTTACTAAGCTTTGGCTAAAATCTAAATATAAAACTTTTAAGCAACTATTTATTATTAGTTAAATTTTTGACAGGAAATTTGTCATCGAACAGTGCATTGTGGGAAGACAACAATTTTGTTTATTCATCATGTAGAAATACCAAACTTAACTGGGGTGGAAGACACCTTCACTGAACTATGCCTTCAAAATAAACCAGTAATTAATTTCTTTTGTTTATCTTACAACTATCTTATCTTATCTAAAAACTATAACTTAAAAAAAAAACTGTAAATGTTTTTTTGTAGATAGGTATATTACATACAAATTCTTTTAATAAATTTTTAGTATAACCGTTATGATAAAAAAGTTATACCCAAAAATATAACGTTACGCATTATTGCATTGAGCAACTGTGCAGTCGATTTTCTATGTTATCAATAACATCAGAGCCGAATTATCGTTCTTTATGACAGGATACAATTTAATTTGACAATGATGTATAGACTTTTATCTTTATCTTTGTTTGATGTAGAAATCGCTGTAAAAGTTGACGGAGTAGACAAATAATAATAATTAATGAGATAATTACGTTACATATATTTAATTAACTTGAATTATAAAGATTGGTATGTCTTCAAATTAAATAAAGACTAGTGTTATTTTTTTTGTGTTTGGTTATTATGTAAATGTGATTATAGTCCTACAACTTATGAGGCAGTACACTGTTAAAAATGTTCTTACTTTTAATACCAATTTAATAGACAAATGCGTATTAAAATTATGAACTGATTATTAATTCTTTTTAAGATACATTTTAGTCTAAATTCATAAAGTCATAAATAAATCTTATGAAAATTAATTTACATGGATCTGAATTTTTTTAAATTCCAGATTCTAAAATATGCTTTAGAACCTGTTCTAAAATTTATACAGTTTTTTTTAAGAGTGTATTGTAGCTCACTCATTTGATTTAACGACACCTTAAATACTACCAACAATGTAGTGATAGTATGTCGGTGATAGATAGAGATCAGCATCGGGAATAGGCCAAGTTAAATAAAATTAAATTACGATAATAAAAGATAAATGCATCTGATCTCTTGCTATCCTTCCCCTAAGTCTGTGATACCTTTATTAGATTACCAATAAAAAATAATTTTGTTTTGATTGTCAATTAAAAAGATATTTTAATTTGAAATAGTATCATCTCATTTAGAACACCCTGTATAATAAAAAGCGCCAATTAAAATCATAAATTTCTTCTTATTTTAGAGAACTGTTGAAAAACAACCCTCTCTCTCCCATCCTCCCTCACTAATTAAACTCTTTCCCAAACAATACCAATTGAATCCTATTATAACAACAATGATTAAACAACAATACAATTAGACAATCGAAATTGAATACCCTGCACTACAAACTATTATAGTTGTATATTAATTCCTCGTACCGGTCGCAACACTACCTACCTGCGTAACTATAACAAACAAATAATTAATAACAGTTCTATCGGAATACCTCATTGGTTGTTTTGACGTATATGCAATTCAATTGTACCCCTTCCCCTCCGTTGTGTAATTATGACGTATTCAGAGAAAGGGTGGGGGTTAGAAAGAGGTGGTTTGGTTGCAAACCAGCGGGAAATCCAGGGGCCAGTATCCAGCACCCGATGGACTCGGAAATACCGGAAATACGTTAATTCTCCGGGTCAAATATTCGGGTCAACGGAGAGAGATGATGAGCACGGCACCCGGCACCCGGTGCCCAGTTCCCGGTATCCTGCACCCGTTTTATTAAATAATGTATTCCTTTTATTATGCTTTATTTAAAATTCATAAACATGCAGTTATGCAATGCACATGCACATGTGCACTTTAACAAAATTATTGGTAGACTGTTAGATATATGTTATGTGTCAGCGACGAATGGAATGGGCTTATGTCCTATGTCTTAATTTCTACAAAAGTGTACTATATATTGATAAAGTGGGTTACTAGAACCTCAAATGTTCAATTATTTTTTAATAACTCCTTATATGTTAAGAGATATTAACAATTAAAAAAGTCATTTTGTGTCTTTAATTATTAAAGGGATTCAACGTTGTACACAATGCAAATGCAACCTTACAGCTGATAAATCTCTGCTATATGTATTTATATATCAAAATATCAAATATAATTTACAGCTATTTCAAGGAACAATAAAATTCCAAAATAAAAACTTATTATTCTTTGAATTGATTTGATTATTTCGACTACCAACAGCTACAAAACATATATAATAATTTGTCAATATTTAACCTCGCTGTCATATGATTTTTAAGTGCTAATAACTTTTAAAAGTTGATGCACTCAAAATAAATATTAACTTAAGACAACACAACTTCTTTCAAAAAATATTTATGCTACTTACTTTTAAAAATTTAACATATAATTTTCATTTCACTTACACCTTGTGCATATTTCTGTCTATACAAATTAACATCCTGTATTTCGTATTCACCCTGTATTTATTGAATATAAAAATGAAGTGCTTTACTTTTTAAGTACGTTTTAATTGGAAATATAACGGTTCAGATTTTTATTCGAGATTTTTATTTTTATTTTTCATTGTAAAATTTTTATTTTAACGCCACTTGATCACTATGTGTACACAAGTTGTATAAAAATATTTTCAAATAATTCATGTACTCGTGTATATATAATATATAAATATCAATCATTCATAGTATTGGTAACTCCTAATTACAGGCGCTAAGAACCATTCTTACGGGTAAAACCAATGTTTCGTTTGTGCATAAGCAAATGCGATTCCACGCAATATAAACTATTATTTGTTGTAAAATAATATCAATAAACATATTTTATTTGGTAGATTGTATAAATAATTATTATTATATAAAAAAGTAAAATAAATGGAAACCATTAAAATATTAAGTTTCAGAATTAATGGAGTTTAAATAAGAATCAGGTTATTTCTCTTTCTCTGTATAATAGATTTTTCTTTTTACAAATAAAATCTATTTCTGATTAATATATCTTGGATTTTTATAAAAAGTTGAAATATGAAGAAATGTTTGTTCTTGAGTAATTGAATCTGTTAAATTTTAGTGTTAGGAGTAGTTTAATTTCATATTCATATAACCAATATTGTTTGTTAAGGTTGCATTTATGATTTTAGAAATACAATAAAGAGGAATTGATTATTTTATGATTGTTATCCCCAAATTTTTGTACCTCGCGGTTTTATTGTGGTATTGAAAGTGAGCACGATTAAAAGAAAATATATAATGTAACTAATAAATATCCTTTAATACAACTGTAAAATTAATTATATTACGCTATTAATTACTACAAGATCCACCTTATTCTTTAGACTTATTTGTTTCCAAACGTGATACGAAAAGTGTCATCAAAGAAATAGAATTCAACGATTTGAGAAATTTGACAAATTTTACTTTTTGAAATTAATTGATTTTGAATTTAAAAAATGTTTATCAAGTAATCGCCGCACTCAAAATTTATTAATTCCATTACTATCAATATAATTGAGTCAATAGTTACACTGTTCTATGTCCAATTACTTTATTAATAGAAATGTTAAGGTCTAATACAACATTAAGCATACTTAACAAATGAAATATTTATTTTTTTATTTAAGAAGTATTTCTCCTCTCATCTATTTTGATAGTAGCGCCATCTCTGATCCGATATATTAAAATAATTTACCGATAGGAGACATTTGGCAATATGAAAGTTATTAAATCAATAAATATTCAGTAGGGTAAGTGCATTGGATTGTGAATACCTGTACTTCCTATTAGGCTTCTTGTATTCTTTATTGAATGACTCGCAAGCCTTAGTTTGGTGACCCCTGGTATATACTTTAAAATTTTCCTTTTATTTCTTAAACTTACATCAAATAATTGACCTATACCTTAAGTACTTGTTAAGAGACTTTATATTTTGAATTTGATGTATTAAGTAATTTTATTACAAGAACTTTTAATAAAACAAAGCATAATAAATGAAAAAACTCTTTAATCCAAGAAATTTTATTTTATTAATCATTTTTGTTTTAAAATAATTTTTAATTTTATGCATATTCACCAACCCCGCAAACATAGTTATATATAGTTATGGTTTACCTATTACGTAAACGATTTTATCTAATATACAACATTTTGTGACCCATTTTATTGCTTTGTGAAAAGTTAATCTACACTTTTACGCATTAGTATACTTATAAAACTTATAAGAACATCATTTTTAAAGAGGCTTATTATTATACGGGTGTACTACTTTACAAAACATTTCTTCCACTTAGTTTCATATAATATTCGTACACACTTTTCATATTTAAGATAATATCAACTAGCAAGGTAATATCGTTGTAAAAAATATATACACAAGTTGATGAGATATATTAACATGCAAGTTACGCTTTTAATTCAGCAAAAAAACGTTATTTCAAGCTAATAAAATCAATCAATTGAAATTTCTAATTACATTTAATTACTGGCTAGCTATTCCACGCAGGCACAAAGCGGATTCAATCGAACTCCTCGATATCAAACGTCGCTACACCCAACTTGAGGCACGTTTAGTTAATATTATTTTTTATTGTAACTTTACAAGACCGTTCGGTGGGTGGAGTGGTGCAACCCTATCTACAGTTAGGGGCGGGGGTAAGATTGCTGCTTTGGAGTCCTATAGTAGTTTAGTACTCGTATTTAGTTTCAATAAGCTGGGCAGATGGAGCTATGTGCACGAACCATTTTGTAGTGTGGAGTTCCATTTAAGTGCCAGTACGTGACATGACCGCTAGAGTGCTTTAGTGAGAGTAAAAGATGCTGGAGTAAGTGAGAGGGTGAAGGAGACTGACTTACGGGTGGAGACTTAAACAAATATAACGGGTAGTTAGGTAAAAGTAAATAGGAAATTTTAAAATAATGTTATTATTTTGTCGATATGTTTTGAAAGCTTTATTTATTAAATTACAAAACGTATGTCAATACAGTAAACGATTTAAAATAGTTATGTAACTTTTACATGCGAATTTTACGTTCCCAAAAAATCACAAACACTTGCGATCATTTTAAAACGTAGAAAAAGTTTCAATACTGCTTGCGGTTTTAAATTTTTAGATTTTACTTGTTAAAACTTGTATTTTTAACATACAAACCCTGCGGATGTTTTTTAAAACAACAATAACAATGTAATTTTCTTACGATTGTTTTGAAGAAGTTCATTTGAAAGAATATGACAAATATTGTCTTGTAAAGAAAATTACATCAGCAGAATTCAATTTTTTTTTGTAAAATATGTTGAAAGTGAACTAATTTTTATCTCCTCTCCTCATGTAATCTAGGTTGAAACCTTGAAACCTACGTGGCAAGGCGGAAGAGAGCAGTACATCAATTATTTTTATATTTTCCACAAGTTATAAACATGTTAGTTTACACAAAGATGTCTTTCTATAGGTTAAGAACGACTGCTTCTTCGAAATGTCCGTAATTCCTTGTTAATCCAATGACACAAATTCTGTTCTTTAATTGTTTGTGGTACAAACTGCCAGGATCGGTGTGTTAGTAAGCCTGTTCTTCATTTTGAAATTTGAAAGTATTCCAAAAATTAACAAAGACTGCGATAGCTTAATTGATAGATCAAAATAATACCTTAAATGTCAACCATATGTTTTTTCCAAAAATGTATTATTAATATTTGATCACTACAGAACTACTAAAATTAAGTTTTCTAGGTTTTATAGAATCTTACAAGATCCAATGTTTTAAATTAAAAATATTAAATTATGAAAAACTATATTATATTATAACCTCCAAAATGTGACAATCTGTCAAAATGCAATAGAATTTATATTTAAAAGAAGTTTAATGTCAGTTTGTCAAAAATAAAAAATAAAAACAATTTCTATTACTAATTGTTATTAAAAAAAAGCAATTTTGATTATTTCACCTTCAATTTTGTCCATTTGTCGAACTGTCAAAATTTATATTACTAAAGACGCATGGGCTCCAACTAAATTAACTAAACTTAAATTAAAACACGAATGTGACCAGGAATATTAGATAAAAACAGTAAATTAAATATCAAAACAGTGAGTGGGAATGAGACTTAATAAATACTCGTACAATATAATACATTTTAAGACCGTTACAAAGACTGACTCATTATCAAATCGGTCGTACTACACTTACGAAAAAACGAAAGGGATTATTTCTTAATTGCTGTACTCGTACCAACCCTATTGTTTCGTAATGTCGACGTATGAATTACACAATGCATCGAATTACCACCCTTGTTAAAATACAACCCCTCTATAAATATCATGATTAGTATATTACATTCTGTGTAAGACCAATACACGTACTCAACTTTTACTTATTTACAAGTTCTTTCAAAGTTTTGAGTCACTTTTAGTCATTGAATTGCTTAGTGCAAACAAAATTTGGTAAAAATTCTGTTTATACAAATTTTACACTGCAAGCGAATACATGCTGAACCTATCCAAACATTGTAAATGAAATCAGCCGTCTTATACTGGAAGAAATATGGAAAGGAATGCAATATGCAGACCCTGATCACATTCTGTGGCAATGTAAAAATACATCAATGGCAAGAAATGGACTCCAAAGGGCGGTGCTACAGACTTCGCAGACGCTTCCTGTTAACACCGCTTTTTTAATTGAGAAACCGAAATTTATAACTGCAGTATGACTTGTACATGCATGAAAATATTTAGAGCAAATAGTTTACTATACTAACAAGAATACATGAAATACTGTTCATAATAACCAAAGTCTTTAATCATTTATGACATAACCTAAAACTATTTAACAACATAACCTAAAAATCGATGCAAACGACATCTATAAACTTTAAACATTAAGAAACTATTTCTAAAAGTTAATCTCAAACCTTTAAACTTCATTCTACCCTTCTATAGAAGCACTGTTTGTTGTGTGCAATGGTAGAACCATCGTCGAGAGTATAATGACTCCCTTCCGGACCGTTTGAAGAGTCTCTCAAGGGCCCCACGTACGTTTGTACGTTACCAACCAAGTACACATGGACCACGAACAAATCCGCGTTTGTTGTAATTTCTTTTTTGCACCCCTCGAAGTAACAAACACAGCTAGAGACATATTGAAGTATTCTACAAATATGTGGGGGCCCTGGCGTTATTGTACTTCTTAAATATGTACTTATTTGAATAGGAAATGCTGTTGTACTTGTGTTGTATTGTATGAGTATCCACTACTTAAAATGATACTTCGATTTATGTCATTTATTTAATGGGCTTGTGTCCTATGTCTTAATTTCTATAAAAGTGTACTATATATTGATAAAGTTGGTTACTAGAACCTCAAATGTCCAATTATTTTTTAATAACTCCTTATATGTTAAGAGATATTAACAATTAAAAAAGTCATTTTGTCTCTTTAATTATTAAAGGGATTCAACGTTGTACACATTCCAAGTGCATGTGACATCACAATCCTTGTGTAAGGTTACCAAACTTACAGCTCATAAATCTCTGCTATATGAATATATATATATATATATATATATATATATATAGAAACGATATTATTATTCTATATTCGATATAACACATTATACGCGCTATAAGGGGTCTTCTATTGTAATAGAAAATAACACTATAACATAAATATACTAAAATTATAGTAGCTAAGAGTATTTTCTTCATTGATGGTTATCTTTTCTTTCTATAATATTCTCCTAGCTGTTAATAATGAATAATTAACACCCTTAAACCATTTTAAACATTTTTGATTAAACATAATTAACATCGCCTAAAGTTCTTTAAAATAAAATTTTATATTTTAATTCTTCATTTTAAGTTTTCATAATCACTGAATTTTATGACGTAATAATATACCATAATGAATAAGATAAGATACCAGGGTTTAAATTCCGCATAGGTGCTACGGTAAAGTTATCTGGTATGCTACGTTGTCTATGCTACGCGTTATAGATGTTGCATATACTGCAGGCGTTTTCACTACATTGAAAGTTTTATCCACATTATGTTTATACTTTATCAAGTTATGGGTTTATACCGTACTCAGTCTCTTATTTATAAAGTCCGATATACAAAACCAAATTTATATGCTTACTATATTTTTATTACCATATAATCTAATCAAGACAGATAATAAAGAAACGTATAAGAACTAGCATTAACAATAAAGCTACAATTTATAAATGTTATAGTGTAAATTCGACTTCAACATCTACATGAATGCTACCGTGTAAAACACCTTCATTATCCATTATGAATTTTTAATAAATCGATTATTAAGCTAATATACTTTTTGGTTGTTTATTCTAAAAAGGGGCCACGTTTCATGAGACGGCACTTCATAAAACTCATTATGCTTAGTATTAGAGGATGGTATACCCCCTTAATAGGACATCCTCAAAGCCAAAGGTACACAGATTCACCATTAAAATAATTTAACAGCGTAAATAAAGTAAAGCGTTTTATTTAATTTAATTAAGTAAAAATTTTATTAAAAATAATTAGTACTACAAATTCGCTTAATGGCGCAGTGATTTAATGGTAGATAATTCGAAAGCATACCTTTCTTAAGACAAGAAGCAAAGCCGATTGGTTTTACACATATCACATAAAAAATATATCCTTTTCCAGCGGACGATTTCGTAGTAGAATAAATTATTTTCTCAATGTCATTTTATGTAAAATAATTATAATTAACATAAGTAGAACGTTTAGTCATTTATATATATTTAATTGGTTAATGCAGCGGTTCTCAAACTTTTTACATCGAGCCCCCTTGCATAATCCAGCTGCAAGCTAGGCCCCCCTACATGTAAGCGTACTATTTATTATAAGGGAGTCGCATTTTAACATTTTACAGTCAATTTTTATTTAGTTAAGTTTTGCACATTCTATGCATACTCTAATGGGGCAATAGGTTTAATCGTAATCACACAAAACATTCTATACAAACAATTACAATTTATTTAATTATTTTAGCTACCATAGTACATAATTGTTATTTGTAACTCAAAGCAATAATAATAAAAAGAGCTTCAGTGTGAAGGATGTGCTTCTTTTTTTCTGCGCATAGTTTCTTGAAACGCGGTGTCAGTTCTGATAACGCTATACTCTGAGTTCCTTGGTCACATCCAGTCTTGAGCGATATTTACTCTTCATGGCAGCTAGAGGAGAAAACCCTGTTTCACAAGAGTGAGTGAGTATTGCGAATGGAGTGAGTATTTCCAATGCCCTTTCACTCAAAATTGGATGTTCCTTTTGTACACCAATCCAGAACGATGTGAGAGAAGATTCTTAAAACTTCATTTTAAGCCCAGTGTCACCTTGGAGGTCAATGAGATTTTCTTTTTCTTTCATGTTGAGGAAGACACTCATCAACTGATGGTTTTGAATCCATGCCAAACCGTCCAAGTTCTCATTAAAATATTTTTCCAAACAAGATTTGAGGATTTCTAAGTGTTTAAGAAAGCATAGTTGGAATAGTTTTGAGATCGATTTCTTCAATCATAATTTTAAGATTAGTCACTTTTCAGACCGCCCTCGTACAAACTTAGCTTCATCACAAAGCTTTTCACCTTTTCAATCCATTGCAGAAGGTTTGCATCTTTTTCTGTAAATTCTGATAAACAAAAAAAAATGTTCGGCACTCTTACGACGTTGACTAAAAATTATACACTTGTAATTTTTTAAAAAAAAGTTTGCTTTATTATTTTGTAAGTAAATTTCATTAATTTTTCAACCAAGCTTTGGGCCCCACCTGAGCCTTCATTGCGCCCCCCTTAGGGGTCGCGCCCCACACTTTGAGAACCGCTGGGTTAATGTATTTAATATTTATTTACTTTTTTTTATGTATTATAATTATTTCAAAACTCACTTATTGTTACAAACTTATAATTTTATATACTATTCTCATTGTCGCTAGTAGCGCTTGTATCGTAGCACATTGCAGTGTTGTTGTTTTGATGTAGAATTACTTACTTACAGTTCAGACCGTAATGAAGCAACAGTGCTTGGGAGTTACCTGAACAAGAGTGACAACTTAGCCAAGATATCAACGTAACAACGAGTTTGTTGGAGGTGGAGATCACGACCTGCAGTTGGTAAGCAATTTTTTTATTTTGATATTGTTCCTTTTCTTTTTCGAAGTCTAATTTTAGATTATACGACCCCCCCCCCTCCTCCTCCTCTTACTTATTACTTAATTCGTGGATGAACCTTGAGGAGGTGTAGGACGTTCACGTAAATGATGAAAACGTTGTGAAATTTGGAGGATCGATACAAATAGTTAAAATACATGCTGTCTCAAAATTTTAGAGATCTAGGGTTCATAGTTTCCTTTTTATACATGATTAAAAATAGTTATTTTCCATACAAATCATAATTTTTAGCTCAATTCCACCACATAATATAACTTTTAACTATAAAAAAATGGTGACACGGCTTTCAAAAACTAGGTGTATATAAAATAATCTTTTCTGTAACTATTGCAAAAAGAAGATTATCAATTTTTTTTTTTTTTTATTTATTTAGGCTTTGGCTTATTCAGCCTTCTTGCCATTGCTTTTATTTGTAAAATTATATAAAAATTTACATATAAATTATAATTGTTCTAATAAATACAAAACAAATTGATTCTTTTAAAAAATTAAACTTAAAATTAAATACATACTAAATAAAATATTTTAACTTAAATTACACTTCTATATTATTTTCTATCACAAAGTTTGTTAATATTTCCGCCGTTGCTTCACTTGTCATTAAACAGGACATATTGACTGGGAACTGTGTTACATTACGTAAATCATTTAAAAGTCTATCAATTTTTGATGATAAAAGATGACACCCTAGAATTATATGGTCCAAAGACCCTTCTTCTCCACATATACAATTTGGTGTGTCTTTTATATTTATTTTGTATAGATGAGCTGGACATCTAGAATGCCCAGATTTCATTCGACAATTTGTTGAAATATATCTTCGTGAATGGTTTTTATTAAACCATGTGGTTGTTGGAATTTTTTGATTCGCTGCAAAAAAATTTTTTCCAGTACTTTGACTTTTCTCATTATATATACTCTGCCATTCTGCCATACAATTTTCTTTAATTATTTTTTTGGAATCATTTATTGACCAATTTATTTCTATTATTTCCCCATCTACACAAGCTTCTTTGGCCAGTTTGTCAGCCATTTCGTTTCCTTTTATGCCTACATGTCCAGGAATCCAAATAAGTTTAACATTGATATCATTTTTTTTCATTTTTAAAAGATATTCTTTAATTGAACATATTTTGTTATTATTATTGTTTTTGAATTTATTGTTATTTAAAGATACACAAACACTACGAGAATCTGTGAAGATTAATATATTTTTATTGTCAGTTTTTTGTATTATTTCTAGTAATTTCATAATTGCTGTTATTTCTGTATTATAAGAATTTGTGATGTTGTTAAGTTTGTATTTGTACTGTTGATCTGTATTATAATTGAAAATGCCAATTCCTCCAGTTTTAGAGTTTTTTTCGAATGAACCATCGGTAAACCATATACTCCAGTTTATATCATCTTTTGTTATATATTCCATATATTTTTGATAAGTTATTTCCTTACTGTCATTCTTCTTGAACAAATTTATTTCTGTATGTATTGTTGTCATGCTTATTTCTAATGGAAATTTGAAAAAAGGTATAATGTTGTGTACCTCTAAGTTCAAGTTATTATATCTATCAAAACTAGTTAAAAGTGCCGGTTTTTTATGAGTTGTCCAATATGGTTTATTATAAAGAACATATAGTTTAGATAATCTTGTATTTAAGGGGCCACATGAGTTATGTCTGTTTTTACAAAAGAAACTGTCTGATATTTGTTGTATTCTGATATTTACCGGAGGAATATTAGTTTGATTGTTGAGGATTTGGATTGGTGTTGAAACCATTGCACCTAATATTATTCTTAAACATTTGTTTTGTATAATTTCAATTTTTTTTAATCTTGAGTTATTTGCGGTGCAGATCATAGTACTAGAATAGTCAATATGCGGTCTAACAATAGCTTTATATATTTTTATTAAGGTTGTTGGGTGTGCGCCCCATTTGTATCCTGCTATACATCGCATCAAATTTAAGCCTTTTTGACATTTGTTAATAATATGTGCAATTTCTTTCGCCCAAGTGCTTTTCGCATCAAAGAATATACCCAGAAATTTGGTATTTGAAGTAACAGTTATATTTTTATTTCTGATGGTTATTTTTGGACTGCAGTTTATTCTATGCCTTGTAAATATAACTATTTTACTTTTTTCTGACGATATATTTAATTTGATTTCCTTTAATAAAATATCTAGTTTTCTTAATTTCGATTGTAATCTGTTTTGAGCTATATCTTGTGTATGACCCATACTATAAATAACCATGTCATCTGCATACATCAGTACTGTTGTGTTGTTATCTGATAATGTTGTTAACTTTTCTGTGTATATGTTGAATAATAAGGGAGATAATATTGAGCCTTGTGGAATTCCGTGATTACATAGTATAGGACCAGTTAACTTATTATTGTATCTAACTGTTATTTCTCTATTTTGGAAGTAGTTTATAATCCAGTTGGATATTTTGGAAGATATACCTATGTTTTCTACTTTTTCTTTTAATATTTTTAGATTAACATTGTCATAAGCAGCTTCAATGTCAATGAAAGCAGCTATCATATAATGATTTTTACTGTATGTTCTTTGAATATCGATATTCAATATGTTTAAGTTATGCTGTGTACTTCTTGTTTTTCTAAACGCAAATTGTAACTCAGGTAATCTTTTATGATGTTCGAGATACCACTCCAGTCTGTTTTTGATGATGGATTCCATAGTTTTGCCCATACATGATAGTAAAGTAATTGGTCTGAATGATTCTTCTTTGTTTGGATCTTTTCCTGTTTTTAATATAGGAACAACGATATGTTTTTTCCAGTCTAATGGTATATCAGCAGTGTTTAATGACAGATTGTATATTTGTGTAAGATGATTTATTGCATTGTCAGGTAAGTTTTGTATCATTTTGTAATTTATTCTATCAAATCCTGTGCTACTGTTTTTATTATGATTTAACGCGAATTTTACTTCATTTTTATTTATGTTATTATCTAGAAAATTATCTTTTACGATGGTGGTGGTAGTAATATTTAAATTGTTGTTCTGTGGAAATTTTTTCTTAATGAATTCTTCTATTAAATTTTCATTATCACTTATCCTTTTAGTACTATAGCTTTTATTGTTAATTTTTCTTATATTATTCCAGACAATGTTGGTTGTTGTGTTTGGGTTTAAATTCTCGCAGAAATTTTGCCATTCTATTTTTTTTCTGGCTCTAAAATATCGTCTGGTTTTAGCTTGATGTTTTTTATAATTTAAATAATTCGCCATTGTCATGTTTTTATTAAAAATAGTTAGTGCTAATTTTCTTTGAGCTATCATTTTATTGCACTCAGTGTCCCACCAAGACGGTTTTATTTTATTAGGAGTTATATTATACAATCTGGTAGATGGGATATGTATGTCTGCCGAATTATTAATAACATCTCTAAATTGGTTGTATTTGTTTTCAACATCTTGGGGATTACTTGTGATTCCATTTGTGCTAAGGTTTGAAATTCTGCTTTCTATTTCAAGGCTATATTTCTCCCAATCTGCTTTTCGGAAATTTCTCCTCGTTAAATATTCAGATGTACGGTAACGGTCTTTATTATAGTCATTCAAACAGAAAAAAATTGGGTAGTGATCACTACCTAAGCTATCTGCAAGAACTTGCCACGAAGTAATTTGTTGTGTTAAAGTCATTGATACCAATGTGAGATCCAATATACTGTCCCTTGTACTGAGATTGCTTACTCTAGTTGGTTTATCATCGTTGATAATATTTAGATTTTCGTTTTCTATGAAATTTAACAATTCGTTACCTTCATACTGACTACCTGGACAATTTATATCCCAAGCAAGATTAGTCGCGTTAAAATCTCCAGCAAGTATAACAGGAACATCTATTTGTTGTTTTATCTGTGACCAATTAGAATTAGATAGTTTATGATTCGGTTTAGCATAGATTGATAAAATACATATTACATCAGTTTCGTTATGTGTTAAAATTATTCCAACTATTTCGACCGAATTAAATGGGTTATTTAGCATTACTCTTTTATATTTTATAGATTTATGAATCAAGATAGCAGCACCCCCGTGGGGATTATAGTTTGTATTCTGTATCCTATCTTCTCTTTCAATAAAATAACCTTTGATGTTGAAATTGATATTTTTTGTTAAAAACGTTTCTGATAGTATGCATATATGTATGTTATGCTTCTGTAACATATGTTGTAGTTCCTCTTTAATATATCTGACTCCTCTGCAATTCCATTGAATAAAATTTATCATTTTAACTGTTTTAATTAATTATTGATTTTTATATCTGTCCTTGGTCTTGTTGTTAGATTTATTTATATATTTTATTTTATTTTATTTTCTCTCCGTTTATATAATTATTGTTGATTTAATATTTTAGTAAATTTATTAAACGATTAGGTTTAGTGATGTGAATAGATTTTTAAAAAATAAACTTAATTTATATATCGATGTTTTCTTACGAGTTTGGCCATTGTACACTAGATATTTGTTTCTTGTAGCTTCTAAGGGATTGGGATGTAATATTTGGGTCTTTGTTTGTATTTTTAATTTTGTCATCATTATTTTTATTATATATTGATGTATAGCAGGTATCATTATCATTGTTTTCCATTGTAATATCAGGTGTCTCTTGGTTGATTTGCTTTCTGTTTTTTCCTTGATTAGTTATCTTAAGGTATGTGTCGCTTTCTTCATTGTTAGGTTTCTTTTCTTCTCTTCTTCTTTTTGGAATTGGTTCTTTAGTGGATGTCGTAGGTTGTGGTTGACTGTAAGATCTTTGTAACGAGTTACCTGTATTTGATTTATTCACTCTGGTATTAGTTCTTCTGGTTAAAGGGTTTGGTTTGTATGTTGGAATTATGTTGATACTATTGTATTTATTAGTGATATTGGGAAAAGTCTCATTGTAGTTTAGAGCTTCAAAAGAGTTTTGAGTTCTTACTGAGTATAAATAGTCTGTATTTTTTTCTGTTAATTCTAATTTTGCTTCATAAAAACTGAGATTGTGTTGGGCCATGAGATCTTTTATCTTGATTTGTCTTTTTTTTTCAGGACATTCATTGTCTGTAGCCTCGTGGTTAAGTTTACAATTTATGCATGTCGGATTAGGAGATGTGCATGCAGTACGTAAATGATCTTCACTTCCGCAGAATTTACATTTTGCTACTTTTGCTCTACATTTTGTGGCTGCATGTCCAAATTTAAAACAATTATAACATTGTATCGTCTGTTGTACAAATGGTTCACATGCTCGTCTCACTCTCCACATGTAAACATAAGCAGGAATAGCAAGTCCTTCAAAGAATAATTTCACTGTTGTACTGGGTTCATATTTAATAGCTCCGTCAACTCTTAGTTTTCGATTTAACCTTTGCACTCTCGTTACTTTAAAAGGTGGACACTCTATATTATTTAAAATTGTATCTTCCGAATATTCAATATCAACACCTTTTATAATAGCAACTTTTGTGCACCAGTAAAATGGGATAAACGCTTCATACCCATTGTTTTTCAGCAATGTTGATTTGGTAATTTCATTAGCTAGTACTGCATTAGCACATTGAACGATTACTCTATTTCTTCCCACTTTTTTAATTTCTATTATATTAGATTTATTGCTAATTTTACATATTATTTCTGCTAATTTAAGAGAACTAAAAAATGTATTTCCATCACTATTATTTTTAACTATCATTACTTTATACGAGTCATATTTTGTTTCTGTGTTGTATAAATTATTAAATATTTTTTTAACATTGTCACTATTGTTATTTAAGTTTTCTGTTATATCACTGGATGTTTTATCTGTAGGAATTGATTTGTTAGTCACAGAGTTGTTTTTATTGATCGGATTTTTATCGGGAGGTTCAACCTCCATATCCATATTGTTAATTAACCAGTGATAATTAAATAGAAGTTACTTCACTTCTAATTAATAACACTTAATAATAATATAAATTATAATTTAAAAAAAAAAAAAAAATCACGAAAAAAAAATTTTATAATTTGCAAAAAAAAAAGATCACTATTTATTTTATTGTTTTGTTTATTGTAAATACGTGCGCTCACCAAGAAGACTCGATGTAAACTGAGAAGATTATCAAAAGGATATCTATATACGAAAATATTTAAACAAAACCTTTAAGAAACAGTAAGTGTAGGTTATAAGCCGGCAACGTTGCAAATGCCAATTTGAGCGGGAAATTCAAAATCGGAATAAATCGGATATATTAAATATAACAATTTATTGATCAAAGAACCAAATCACGCATGCGTCAACACACGTAAATTTACAGCGTTGCAAAATTTATTATTCCTTTTTCAAAAGATTTAATTTGTATTTAAATTGAATTAATCTTAATTTGATATTAATTATAGGTAATTTTTAATTTATTAAACTATTATATGCATAACAAAATCATTTTAACAGGCAAAAAGCAGTTTAATAGGGAATTGAAAAATTTATTTTCAAAGGTACAGTCCCAATATTTGCTCGTCCCTCACGTACTTCGTATTTTGCATTTCGTATTACCGAGAGATAAACTTTTGCATTGACGGTACGTCCTGTACCTCCCTAATATGTTGTTTATTTAGATGGATTATAAATAAAGTATTACAAATGTTTGTTACTGTATATATTGTTTTTAGTGCTAATAACTATCGAAAGTTGTTGCACTCAAATAAATATATTTATAAAGAAGAAATTATCTCACTATTTCGAAAACTAAATCCATAATTTCAAAAAAAAAAAACAATTTGAAAGCAATAGCACCACTATGCTATATTACCAACAAGCTGCGCAAAAATTAAAATTGGTTCACAAATACTTTTTTACATGTATGGGTGGGTATGTAAGAGATACTGAGAATTTCTATAAAAATGAAAATAAAGAATTCCCTTTCTATCTGTTTTAATACAACTGATGGCGTATAACAATAACTAATTCTTTACAATTAGGAAAATAACAGAAAGAAAAATGAATTTATCCTACGTACCGTTTTAATATTAAACGAAATAAAAAACAAAAGACATTTCCTGGAAATCAGGGCTTAACTTTTTCTAAAAAAATTTAATATTGTTTTTAATAAGAATATGTAGACTCGTGAAAGATCATACAAATCTCACTCACAGTTATTCAAAAGAAAACTACAACCATTATGTAAACAATATAACAGCCCACTAGCATTAAAGCATATTATTCTTCAAAACTCCAAGTAGTCGTCACACAGTCTTATCTTATTGTCTTTATCAATGAATTTAATTTAATCTCTTCATTTTATACTATATACAGTTTTAAGTACTAGTAACTATCGAAAGTTGTTAAAAAAAAGAAGACAAGTTCACAAGTCCATTTCTAAAACTACATACCAACCCTAGACACACACCCAAGCATATACATAATGATAATTCTATACATGCCTACATATATACTTAGTATACATACATAAATACAAAGTTATAAGTATGTATATAAACACAAGTTAAGCCGATTCTTATTATGATGACGACAACGTTCATGAAATGAAAAAAAGAAGCTCTTAGAAAAGCAGTACACCGTTTCAAACCACGATCGAGGCGCCTCTAGTGTCGAGTTTTAAAAAACATCACGTTCGCTTATTACGTCATAAATACCCCTATAATGCAACGTGTTCATTGGTCGTTTAATTACAGTTTTATCTGTGTATGTTGCAAACACTTTCACTACTGTGCTCCGGTTATTATTTTAATAAATTATTAAAAATTTATTCTTGAAATTTGTGGAAATTATTTTGGTGGTACCGACTGTAGAAATTAGTACTGGAAAGATTATCCCAGTTACCTTCCTTTTTGTGTGAAATTTGGTAGTAAGGTTTTTGTTTGATCAGGTTTTTGTTAGAAGCAAACTTCGTCTCAGTAAATATTTTGGAGTTACTTTGACATCATATTGAAGATGCGTATGATATTTTTGTCATTTACAGTTCAGTTTCTCATAGTTGCTCATATGAAATGTCTCTTTTAGCGGCCACAAAAACTAAAACCACTTCACCTGTCGGAATACAAATGAAGAAAAAGTTGATGCGAACTATAATTGAAACGCAATAGAAATAGAAATGTCATAAAATAAGACACTTGAGACCAAATTGTTTATTTGGATGGGACAAGTCTTATGAGTTGGGCAAGTCCTAATAAGTCTGGGACTCATGTATCTCGGGCAAAATTTCTACTCGGGGCATAATTAAAATTCTTATATTCCTAAGAAATATTTAGGATTTTATTTCTGGTTTGCTTTTAATGGGTGATTAAAAATACCAATTTATTTAAACTTATCATAAAAAACGTTGACGTTTTTAAATACAATATTACTAAAGTTCAACCTAGGGTGCCCTTATTTCCTGGGCTACACTGTAACAAAATTGGTCGAAGATGCGTTATGCGCTTCTATTCTATCTATTTCTAAATTATTATTTTTTTTACAAAATTTACTCTTTTCAAAATTTTCATAAATTATTATTAGTAATATTTTTTCAATAATTCAGCCCTCAGTCATGAATGTGTTAGAATCATACTGCTCCCAATGGACAGACTGTAAATGAGTAAAACAAAGGATTTCATATTCCATTGGAGTAGGGCAGGCAGTGGTGGGGGTAGGAGCTTTATATAATGTATAACGGTATGAGTTTACTATAGCGTGAGCTCGTTGGAGTGAGGTGGGCGTTGGGGGTTGGGAGTGGGGAGTGGGGACTGGTACTGTACAATATTCAGCATTAGGGTACAGTGGTACTACTGGTGGGTGAGAGAAAGGGTTAGAGATTTTATGATACAGAATGTTTACTCTTTGTCGAGCGCGGCGAGCCCGTACAGCTTACACGGCTGTTCACTGCTGTGTTGTTGAATATGATGAGTGGGTGTAGACAAGAGGGGTGGTTGTGGAGGGAATGGAAGAGGGAGAACGCAGATAGAGTGAACGGGATAGAATGTGGGTGTTATGGAATATTTCGCACTCGATGCGTCTAGCCTGGAGGCCTTTAGCTGGAAACTGACAATATATCATCCATCTGTAATAGTTATAGATATGTATATGGTACGAGCAGGGTGATTCTAAATTATATTAATCTTTGGAATTTAGGTTTTAATTATAGAGGTTAAGATATTCAAGCAGATCACAAATTAAGGGGGTTATATACAGTTATTAGGCCCAAAAAATCGATTTTTTAAGAATTTTTCTAGAGAAGACTTTTAAATGTATTAATGTAAAATTTTATACATATATTGTGGTAACTTTTAACTGTATTTTAACATTTGTTTAATTGTAAAAATAATAATTTGAAAGCTGCTTTAGCTGATCTCCAGGAGCTCCTCTTAAAAAAGGCATCTTGCGGTGACCACGATAATTTCAGACTGAATCATCTTAAATGAAAAAACCAAACGGATTTCGTTAAAGTAATTTATAATTTAGTAATAAATCGAAGGAATAATCAAAATAATTTTTTTTAACAAAATAGCGGCTTTTCAAAAAAAAATCGATTTTTGACCAAAATTTTGGCCGTAAATTATTTATAAAAAAGAAAATATTTATCTGTGAGAAAAAATCTTCGACAAATTACTAAAAAATATACTTAAGAAGCTTGTGTTAAAATTTGAAGCTTGTGTTTGAAATTTGATTTTAAAGTTTGAGTGTTGAATAAGACTGATCGGTTCAGCCGTTTCTGAGAAATCTTTGTCTTAAATTTTAAGAACACAGTTTTCAGAAAACTCCTTTAAAGTCTCTAAAGCACTATACATAGAGTAAGAAATTTATTTTTTCAACTTACTTAACTTCGAAAATAATCGCCGGATTGACTTGCAATTTTCTGTGTGTGTACTTAAATATATGTACATTACGAAAATGCAATAAAAGAAATAATTTTTATTTGAAAATATTAACTGTATATAACCCCTTAACGACATTACAACCTGTTAAATAACTTTTTCTTAGATTTATTACCCAAATTTTTTAAGAACAGTTTTAGAGTTTACCCATGCCAATATTCCAAATATTACCTAAGCAATAGCAATTTGAATTGCTCCGAAGTTCGTTTAATAATTGTCAAGCAAGGGATTTTACCCCTTGAAAAGCAGTGCTTTTTTTTTAATATAGTTTCTCGGGCTTCATAGGCACGTAGCCTTTTATCGCCCCTAATATATTCTGCTTCTTCTTATACTTTGTATCCCGATAACAAGAATGATCTATTCATGGCTACTGCTGTTATAAATTTCGGTTTCTCAATCAAAAAGGGGGTGAGAACAGGAAGCGTCTGCGAAGTCTGTAGCACCGCCCGTTGGAGTCCATTTCTTGCCATTGCTGTATTTTTACATTGCCACAGAATGTGGTCAGGGTCTGCCTCTTCTTCACCACATTCGCATTTAGAGTTAAAAGCAGTGCTTTATCAACACACGAAATTCAGATTTTTCGATTGATTTAAAAATTAC
The DNA here is from genome assembly GCA_963678705.1 of Panorpa germanica. Lineage (NCBI taxonomy): Eukaryota > Metazoa > Arthropoda > Insecta > Mecoptera > Panorpidae > Panorpa > Panorpa germanica. Next base: position 10,099,993 of record OY783218.1, read on the forward strand.
AAAAGTGACGTCACTAAAACTATTGTAACTTGTTAACTAATAGTCGTAATGTCATAAAATTTTGCCGTATATCGTTTGAAGGTTGCGACTATCTAAACATCATATGGATTGGTTAATAGTGCTGCCATCTATTCATAATTCATCGAGATCTTGTGAGATACTTTGATGTCGTTTCCAATAAGAAGACTTAACAGGAGATATTTTGAACATAACAATTACTATTCCCATATTATAAATATACATATTTAAAAGATAATAATTAATTAGTCTTGGAATTCAACGCTTGTCTTCCGTTAATTTCCATTTTAGAACATAACCCGCTAATCTGCCTTTGAAATCAATTCCTAATTAGCTTAAACCCGAACCATTATCAAGTACACTTACTCTATTGATTACAATATAAGTTGTCCTGTTCTGTATGCCTATAACGCATTAGTAGTAGAACGAAGAGGGTTCTGGCTCTCCAATTAATTATCAGGCTGTATCCCTTCACCTGGTAGTTCTACGAACTCGAAATAGGCTTTCTAATTCTGCTTTCAGCTTTCTAGTGACACTGACACTCCGATCTGATGAAGGCATACCTTCTGATCTTCGTGTTTCGCATTCCTCCTATTTGATTCTAGACAATACTCAAGGCAATTCGTACCGCCATTTAATAAGGTCGTTAACGAAATGGCTGTGTGTTATTTACCAGGAAAAGTAAGATTAAAATATTTGTAAAGGTTTTGTGAATTATTAATTACTTTCGCAGAATCTTTAGATGAAATGTAATTATAAATATGTGCTTTAATTAATTATAACAACTTTGTGTGTTTACCAACATTGAAATATTCATTTGAATAATATTTCCACGAAGGAATTATTACCTTTGATTTATATAACAGACCGCTAAAACAAAATTATGGTTTTAAACACATTTTACAGACATTAGTATTTGTTCGTATTCCAGGCACTGGTTTATGACTCATAAGCGTTTGTTATTAATATTTTATACCTATCTCACTTCCCACTCCATGCTAATTTATTTTAATTTAGGCGCTAGTTTAGTTTAAAAAGTATTTTCTGTTCGTCAGGACTATAAGCACGTTTAAACACAACTCAGCGGCGTCTATCAGAAGTGAAACAAGTTAATCAAAGTATTTGTGAAATTATAAAAGTAAAATCAACCGAAAATAATCGATATTCATTCAATAGCTTGTTCGTTGACTAAAATTAAAATATACAACAAAAGCTTCTGAGGTCTTTTAGCATATATACGTCTCTTTCTCTTAAGACATATGTAACAATAATAAATAAATGCACTTCCTGACTAAAACTTCTTATGCAAGAATATATAACGCTATATGTTAACTAATTAATATATTAGTATAAGTTGTAATAGACAACAAAGAAATTTATTAAAAAGATGTTAAGTTTTGGTAAATGTATAACGTTCTACAACGAATTTAACTAAGTCGATCCTTGTCTCTTTTTGAAATTTGTTGATAGAATCAGTTTCAATAACTTTTTTAAATACTGCCTTTAACATTTGTACAATTTATGGTGTTAAAGTCATATACACATTAATTAGGAACGAGGAAAGGGGGAGTAGATATTGGAGATTGGAAGAAGAGAAATTATGCAGGATGTGCGGGAAGGAAGACGAAAAATTAGAGCACATTAAGAGTAGATGTCGGGAGGAAATGGAAAGTCGAGCAGGCCTGGAGGAGATATTGCCAGGAAGAGTATGGATGACAGAAGTAAGGAGAGAAGGAGTAGAAATGAGAGGAAGATAGTTATTAATTGTAAAACACAATGTATACATAAAGAACTTAATTTTATTAGATCTTTAACATTTTGTAACTTAAAAAATGACTAAATGTAAACAGATTTGAAGGATTGTATTTCGAATTTGTCATGCATGTTTACACTTATCAGTCCTTAAGGATTTCTCGGTGCTTCGATGTGCCTCTCTTCAGTACACGTGCACTCATGTATATTGGATCCGTTCTTTGGCAACCTCAGTTAATTTTCTCGTTGGATTTCTGAATCGTCTTCCTCATCACTTGTGTATTTCCTCGTTACCAGGCCATAGTATTGTACACTCACACAAACACATTCATGTAAACATGGCACTATAAACACATAAAGAAGATTTACATGTACATTATCATTTTAGAGAAATAGATTTAGAGTTAATAATGATGGTACTAATATTAATTCTTCAGAGACTGAAGACTGTGTGTGTAACTAAGAGTTTGTTAACGCAAACAGTAGCGTTGTGCATTTTAAACACAAATAATGATTTATACTTAGAGAGAGTTGGTTTTAAATTCTATTAAATTTCATTTTATTGATAGAACTATTTAACAATTATTTTTAAAGTATTGAGAAAAAAGACGTAGTATGAAAATTGTAACACCAACGGGAAATTAATTGTTTTTAAATCTTTTTTGGAGGTTTATTTAGAAGTATTGCCTGTGAGGAGTATAGAATCTGGTGAACCCTATCCCAATGTAGAAAATTATGAAAATAACAGAGTTGTTTCAAGCTTGCTATAAGCTATCACCTTTTATCTATCAGATATAGACTTGTATTAACTTGTGTTACAAACTAATTCCCAGGTTCATTATTTAACCGGGATGACTACAATATTTAATCAACAGGGGCTTGTAATACTAAGTTGTTAACAAAGAAATTAGCTATTGAAAATGTTCAGGAACCGGAAAACTAATGTAAAAATACCATTCTGATTATGTATTATCAAAAACTTATTGGTACTTTTTATAATGCTTTAACTTTTAATGACACAATGCGATAGCATTGATGTTTAACGGTAACTGCTGTGTCCTTGGGTTCGATCTTAGGGCCAGCGTTATATTTTCTGGGTTTGGTTCTTATTAAGTTAAATTGATTATGTGCGGTGGCCATGATACTACAAAAACAGTCAACATAGTATGAAATGAAATAAATTAGTTAAAAATAAATAGTAATAAAGTAAATTAAGAAAAAAGTTATCGTTATTTAAGGTTTAGGGCTATGTTATATATCGTTATATGAAATGCGTGGGGATAAAAACTGTAAAAAAGAACCTTTAGCCTTTAATTGGAAAAATATCATTTGAATCGTTATTTTTCCGATGCCTGCTTGCAATATTATTGAAGACAATTTTCCGGGAAGAGAGAATTTAAATTTATTTGAGTTTAGTTGACACAGCTATAACAATTATTTTTAGTAACATTATAAATATGTATAAAGCAACGTTATAATTGAAAAGACAACATCATCCCTGATAAAATTTTTAAGTGCAACTTAGAACCAATATTACTAAGTTACTTGACTTCAAGTAACTTGTCTGTTATAAACCTAGCTTACATAGTACATATACAATAGAATTTTGTTTACCAAAACCAATGTAAATTAACATTCAAATTCAAACCAACATTCAAACGTGTGGAGATTAGAAGCTGAAACGTCATTAAGATGAAATCTCAAATGAGGTTGTACTCGTACTCGTATATTTACCAAATCTAAATCTGAACTTTGAACTTTGTCATTGTGTGTTAATGAGATATCCTAAGGCGATAGATGCTTGTATTTTCACCGACTACCTACAACCGCACTTTGTACTGTATCGAGCGCGTCATCCATTTCAAGAACAAAAATGTTGATTACTTGTTATCATTACGTTTTTTAGTTTAATGCAAATATTGACAAATAGTGCGCTTCTGTACTAACTACATATTTCTATCAGATGGAGCAGTATTTTTTAATAAATACCGTGTTAGCATGAGCGTTTTATCTCGTGAATCGAATTTATGGATAATTCTACGCTGTTCAACTTTACTAATAATGCGGATGTAATAGGATACGGCTAATGCCTCGACTATGCTACAGAAAAATCTGGACAAACTTTCTTCATGGATGAAGGACTGGAAAATCAAGGCCAACGACTCAAACTCAATACATGTCACTTTCACAACTAGACAGGGAAACTGCCCAAATATCACATTAAACAATGTCAATATACCACAGGCTGATCATGTAAGGTTCCTTGGAATACACTTAGACAGGAGGCTTGCAAAGAAGGAGCATATATTTACAAGGAAGAAGCAACTAGGTCTACAACTGCGTAGATGTACTGGGTGATAGGACGTAAGTCATAACTTAGCACAGAAAACAAACTCCTGCTCTACAAATCCATAGTTAAATAGGTATGGTCATATGGTATCCAACTATGGGGTACTGCATCTACATCTAATATTGAAATAATCCAAAGATTCCAATCTAAAATGCAAACGATTGTCAGGAATGCACCATGGTTTGTACCTTATCACATAATACATCGGGATCTGGATATACCCATAGTTAATGAAGAAATCAAAGCATACTAGGAGAGAATACTTGAACATCCTAACAAATTGGCCAGCTGTCTAATGTCCAATAATTCGGTAGTACGCAAACTAAAAAAGAAAGTACCTCAGGACCTATTAGCCAACTGAACAGAATTTAGGATCTAATAAAATTGAGGGATTGGTCGATGGGCACTTCCCCGCAAGACACTGTGTTTTGACATACCTATCACTGAATGTCCTCTAAGCAGGACAAATTGTAATAATCTTTAGTAATCAAATAAAAATAAAGAAATTTCATAAGTTATGAACGTGGCCAGTTTCATGTTAATAACCAGAAATACATAACTTGTTCTAAGCTCTCTTATCACCCACTATAATAATACTAAAGGGTAAAAATATTTCTAATTAAAATTATATTTTTATTAACATACAGAATATAATTTAAGTTCAGTGGGTGGTAAACCATAACCTCACTTTTCGCGCTTCAATTTGCATACTAGGTTAGGTTGCTTTATTCTAAACTCTAAAGCGTACATAGATGGAGGGGGTGAGTGTGGGTGACGTGTATTTCACCCCATCGTACAACACAAGGCAGGTAATTGATTCAATTTACATACTTAACCTCCTGACCTCAATCTGACAAACATTTTCGTCGTTACATCTTTGTCGTTTAATTCAATTAAAATTTAACGTTTTATAATCACATTTTTAAAATAAATGACGTTTTTCGAAAGCGTTTCATAGTCGTATACCAACGACACTGGTTGTTGGAGAATGGAGGAATTACAACAAAGTGACAAAAATGGTTAAAAACGGCAAAGACCTAGAAATTCATTAAGAAATAAAAGGGTAGGGTGATCACCAGAGCCACACCGTGAAAAGACAAGCCCTTGTGCAAAAAATTTCTTTGCACTTTCTGCCACCAATTGCGTACTTGTCTTATCTAAATAAGATACGGCCACGACACTACAAAATCTGCCAAAATACCTACCGGTGATAGTAATCAACATCGGAAATAGGCCGACGTTAAATAAATTAAACATATATTTCAGTTAGTAACGTATATTTCAATAAAAACATTTAATAATCCGACGATAAAAAACTATTTTAAAACTTAATTATCTAGAACCTATTTAGTTGACCAATAGGTCAACTACTGAGTTTTAGTTTTAGTATTATCTTTTATGTAAGTTTCAAAATAAAATAAAAACTAAAACCAAAACAGTAAATGGGAATGAGAATATTTAAGAACTTAAAATTTTGTTGTAGGTTGCAATGCTGTAGTTTCTTTGATCCAGTCGGTAAAGTAGGCCACTTCAGTATAAACCCCAGGATATGGTGCAGCTGCACAAGGTCTTTCAGACCATGAAACAACACCCACCTGATATCCTTCAACAATTAAAGGACCACCAGAATCCCCCTGTTGGAAGAATATAAAACTAACTCATTATAAAATGCAATTATTCGTTGACATTTTTATACTTGCATATACTCGTAGTAGTTTAATATGTATATGTAATTAATATTAATTTAAACATACGCTGCACTGCCCCTTTCCCCCCTCGGGGACTCCAGCACATATATTACTCTGGTGGGGTCGGTTGTCGTAGATGGCAGCACAATCTGCATCGGATACGATGAAGAGGTCAGCTCTCTGAAGATGCGTTTGTGCATTGCCTTCAGTCTGTGGGGAAATGAGGGAAATTTATGCAAGGTATTGCAGTGGCGCACAGAATGGGGTTGAGAACTTATTTTATAAAATTCTGTTGAAATATAACATTTTCATAAATATTCCAAATTTGAAAAGACTATATTCTGTAAACGGTTGCGGTATCAGAGATCTCTAATAAATTACTGAGTTTATTTATCTTTGTACACAACTTTCATAATATCTATACTTTAGAGTGAATTTGTAGATATTGGAATATAGTGAACACTCTTGCCGAGGAAAACAGTACCTGTTCGTATCCCCAACCTAGTAATATAGCTTCCTTTCCTGATTCAGTTTCTTGACCTTGAGCTGGTAGTTGGATTTTCTCCGCAATATCTCCGAGTTGCATTGGTCTCATTAACTATTAAGTAGAATTTCTTAATTGCAATCGAAAAAATGCCGGAATTTAAAAAAAATATATAGAGGTAACTAAATTATGTTATATTTTAGATGCAAGTTTCCCCAGGTAGAAAATTATCCTGCTAGCTTGCCACAGCTTAATTCCAAGGTTCTTTTTCTACATCAAATATAGAAATGGTATTGCAATGCAGTGTCATACCTGATAGCTTACTACAAGAGTTACATTTTCTACCTGGGTATTTGTAAAACCTTTAAAACAGCAATATCCGCCAAATGCTCTAGTTCAGGGGTGTATTCCGGATGAACTATTATCTGCTTCACGGATACGATTGTATCCCCATGTATAGAAATGGTATTCGTCCCATATTGAGCACTCAGATTAGCTGGGTCACTCCTAAAACAAACCGTTTTAAAACCGAAAGTTAAGCAAATAAAATTCTCTTCTAAAAGTCCTTACCCGTGAACACAATGTGCTGCTGTCAATATCCACAACTCGTTGACTATAGATGCCCCACATCCGTGGGTGCCTTGGGAACCTCGCAGAGAAACCTGTCATCGTTAATTAACAATAATTCATTAAGTGAATTAAGCGTTTAAGAAATTTGAAACTTATTAATTAATTAGAATATTGTTACGTACCACGAAATTAAAATCTGCGAAATCTGCTTCGGTCCCGTTAACAACGCGCGTGAAACGCCCAGCTGTGGGTGGATAAAATAAATTCATTAAACATCTATGGGAATGAAAATTGAGCCTAACGAAATTATGCGTTGAAATAAGGATAAAAATTTGAATGGATTTCAGTAAAAGTAGAACATACAAGCTACTGTTATTTAATTATAAGGTCTGTGAACAAGAGCGGTTATTTTATGAATGTTTCAAAAAGAGCGGTTCTTTAATGGATGTTTTAACAACAGGGTCATTTTATGGATAATTCAATAAGAGCGGTTCTTTATTGGATGTTTTAACAAGAGGGTCATTTTATAGATGTTTCAATAAGAGCGGTCCTTTAATGGATGTTTTAACAAGAGGGTCCTTTAATGGATGTTTTAACAACAGGGTCATTTTATGGATGATTCAACAAGAGGGTCCTTTTATGGATATTTCAACAAGAGGGTCATTTTATAGATGATTCAACAAGAGCGGTTCTTTAATGGTTTTTCCAACAAGAGCGGTCATTTCATGGATGTTTCAACCAAAGCGAAATAAGAAAAACGCAATACTTCTGTAAAAAGTGGTGATACATTTATTTTAATCTAAAGTACAAACTCTGAGGTTAGTAATGAAACACAATATCTGCCAAATATCACCGAAATATTGCGTTTTTCTATTGATACTGCCTTTCAAAGATTTCAAAAAAATAAGATATATATGTTACATTGATAGACACTTGAAAATAGATTTTAATAAATTGAACAACATTAGAATTTCTAAATATTTACACATACCAATAGCAGCTGAGATGAATCCCGCCAAGAAAATAGAAAACACAAACATCTTGCACTAAATATTACAGTTGGAAAGATTTGTAAGCCAACATCGCAGACACTGAAAATCTTATCTTCATTGAATTGAAATTGATAAAAGGAAATGAAATGTTTTAATCAGTTTGTTTAACTATCAGTACATATTCTATTATCTGCCACGCTACTCCATAACACACTTTCTGATTCAATTATATCAGATGATTTTTTGTAATTGATCTTATAGACAGTTATTTAATTTATTAAATATTTATCTACGCCACTTGATGTTCTGTATGAGTGTTGTGTTTTGTTGTTCAATATTATATAACACAACTCAATTATTGTTAACTCTATCTGTAGTACACATTTACTATGCTAAATTCGCACACTGCGTTATGCCACTGCTGATGATTCATCGCGCGCGTGCTGCAATCTTAAGTTTACCTGATTCCTTTAGATGAAAACCCCTTAAGAACTTCGACCATCAGTAGATGGTATCTTATTGAACATCAAATTCTCATAGAGCCACCACAATCTTGTGTTTTCAAAATCGAACGCAAAACAAACATACTCGTAAATTCATGTATGACATAAAACTTAATTTATTTAAATAAATATACAATTCATTAGCAAATAACAATTATTTGTTAGAATAATAAACAAAATGCATCCATTGAGTTAGTACGAAACTTAATCAATATTTTCTGCGATCCAATCCACAAAGCTGGAGACCCTAGTAAATACGCCTGGGTATCCTATAACTGTGCAAGGCTTGACAGACCAAGAAACTAGGCCAACTTGAGTTCCATCCTCTAGAGTAAGAGGGCCGCCGGAATCACCCTATTTAATAATAAAAATGACTCATCAATACACGTTTATATTAACCAATGGTAAATAATTAACGATTGTTAAATGATACGTACACTGCATTGACCTTTGCCGCCTTCTGGAACTCCAGCGCAGACATTGCTTTCGAAGATGGTGTTGTAATGAGCTCGGGAACAATCTTCGAAGGAATATAATATCAATCCCACCTTCTGGAGGAGAGTTTGGATGGAGCCACCTGTCTGCAAAGATTAAAACAACTATTATGTTATCAACATTCAGCTGATAAAGTAACGATTGATTGATTTGATTTGAAACTTGTTTTGTTGCATTTATATGAGGTATTTGAGTATTAAATCAACTCATCTGCAACTCAGATATTGATTTTTCTGAGATACTTTGCTAGTGAACTGGACGAACGACATAACTTTGCTTGAATCAGTAGTAAATAATATTATTTCGGTGCTGATTGCTTAACCAGTGTCTTGTCTTCACTGTTCGCCCAGCCTAAGTTGATTATATGCCATCATGACAATTACAAGTGCGTTAGACCAACTACTAAACTCGTTTCCTTGATTGTTCCTAAAATCCCCTACAAACGAGCCAATCTACAGGCTGGTTAGGTTGGAGGTAAATTGTGAAATCCTTTATAGACTAGAACGACAAAACATAAAGCCACTCACTGTTTTGATATTTAATTTACTGTTTTTATTTAATATTGTAATCTAGATTTCAGATTTTCGTTTAAGCATTCCTTTTCATATTTGTGTTTTAATTTAACTTTACTTAATTTACTTGGTGCGTATGCATCGTTAGTAATGTAAATTTTGCCAGTTCGACAAAATTGTATGTGAAATAATTAAAATTACTGTTTTTAATAACAATTAGTAATAGAAATTGTTTTCACAAACTGACATTAAACTTCTTAAAAAAGTAAATCCTGCTGCATTTTAACAGATTGTCACATTTTGGAGATTATAATATAATATAGTTTTTCTTAATTTAATATATTTAATTTAAAACTTTGGACTTTGTAATGTTCTAAAAAAACTAAGAAAGCTTAAAAAATATATTAAATTAAAAATGGTGCTGTGAATGAGTACGCGTATTTTCATATGCAAAACAATTTAAATTAAATACAAAATTAAATTAAAGCAGTGAGTGGGAATGCTACTTTCGACGGAGACTTCATAAAATTAAATAATTAAAATGTACTTTTCTCTATCGTGGACCCAAACTCAAATGTAAATAATTAATCTGGGTTAAATGATTTCGTACATGATGGATTGCTTACCTTGTCAAGACCCCAGCCAATGAGGATAGCTGGGTTTCCACCAGCTGATTCCTGATCCTGTTTTGGTAGTTTCGTAGGTTGAACAAACTCGCTGAATGTCAGTGGCTCTGCTAACTGTACATATTGAGAATAATAAATTTGTAGGTTATGTGAAGTGGTTTAAACATTATCATTGAATGACTGTGCAACTGTTGCACGTACCTTTAGTACAGCGATATCGTTGACAAGTTCATAGGTGTCGTATTGCTTATGCCAAATTATCTGCGAAACTTTAGCAACGTTTGCCCCAGCGCTGGAGATCTTATTGGTTCCGTATTGAATACTGACAGCCGTTGGAACTTTTCTATATTTCAAAATAATCTTTTGTTATAATACATTTTTTTTTTAATTATAAATAATTTTTAATTAATTTTACCCGTATACACAATGGGCAGCAGTTAAAATCCAGTTTTCGTTGATAATGGAACCCCCGCAGGAATGGGAGCCAGTGGTACCCCGTAGAGAAACCTATAAGGGAAGTTTTTGTTGAATAAACAATAGGAAGCCTTTAAAAGTGGTGATTACATCCTCTATTCTAAACTTTAAGAGGGTGAGTCTATCAAAACTCTAAAATTCATTAACCCTCCTCGGATAACAACTCGCTTAGAGTAGAAAGTCGATAGACGTGAGATAAATTGAATTTCGCAGAAACATGTTCATTAAAACCTGACTTATGTTTTTAATAAAGACCTTTCAATGTGTTTTCCCTCTTTTATATTATTTATTAACGAAAAGTGAACGTTGCAGTTATAAGATAACCCAGGTAGAACATGTACCACACTGTAACCCTTGAATTACCTTGTAGTTAGCTAGCAAATGTGGAATTTGTAAATGAGAACAAGAGAATTAACTTTGAAATTAGATAATGACAAGTTAGCAAACGTGACGTATTATTACTATCTTGAATTTTAAGGTTTTAAGTCAGAGTCGGAAAAATGTACTATAGTTCAAATTACGAGAGTTTGACGGCAAGTCATACTTTAAAGAGCTTATAAGTGCGGTATAAATCTATGATACGATAAAGAATACATTATAGAAAAATAAATGTGTCAGTACTAATTCATTGTATAAGCAGTTTATACAAATACTGAACGCAGTAAAACAAATAATGAACGAGAAAATATAATAAATATAAACAAATTTAGGTAAACGAAAATCAGATGTCTTATGGTGGGGGTAACAGGAAGGATAATAAAATAATAGGCACATCTATCATTAGAATTATTAAGACAATTGTGCAGATACTTTTAGATCATAGATGGTGCTAATGTTGATGGGGTTTTAAGTTTATATTCAAAAAATAATGTTAACTGATTAACACTATGAAGTAACAAAAATGAAAAAAGTATTTTGTATTTTCCAAATAGGAAATAGGTTTGTAAAAGTTTTCAAATAAAATAAAAAATTCTGTACTTTTAAAATATATTTAAAAACAAAATAGAAAATAGGTATTTACTATTTTGTATTTGCATTTTGAGTATATGTATTTGAAAAACGCACATCTCTGCTTATATATTTAAAATGCAATGAATGGTGTTAAAATGAATTTATATCTGTTGCTATAACTGTCTTTAGACGATCTGTATATTTACGATGGATTAAGAAAACGTATGGTGACTTGCAATTTTCAACAAGACTGTCCATGTTAGGATTGTTAGGATATATTGTTATCTTTTATTTGTTTGTTCAGTCTTCTCTTAAGATGTTATTTTCTCTTTTTAGTCCTTATTTAATCATAGACAACTCTACAATGTAATTATTTAACAAAAATTGATACTTACAATATATGGAAACTCTCCAGGCTCAGCATCTGTACCATTTACAATCCGTGAAGCTGGAGCAGCTGTAAAGCAAATTAAATTTAAACTCATATTCAGCACTATGTTTTACAATTTTCTCCTTAATAACGCAAACTTTATATAAAGCAAGCAATGCAATCCTATTGGCAAATTTAACTAACGTTTGCGTTATTTTTAAATTAAATTTTATATTTTCCTTTTTACGAAAGAAAGTTATACTCTTCTTAAAATTGATAAATTTTTACGTATTTTTAATTTTAACTAAAATTAGAATCATTCATCGCTTAAATACAAAATCGTAATAACATGCAAAATCATTCTACGATATTATAATAATTATTACGAAAAGTTAATTAAGCGTAATTTTCGAAACATTGAATTAACTTACCGAAAGCTCCAGCGATGCACACAGCGAATACAATTGTTTGAAACATTTTTTGGTTCTGCGGAATATCACCTTTCCATCATCATTTTATAGCATGTCAACATCTTAATTTATTTTGATAATAATATTGCCGATTCATTTGATTATTTCTAAACAATTAATAACAATAAACTGGGATATTTCTTATCATAGATAACATAATCTTTAAGAACATAATCGTCTGTAGACCCAATTGATTGATTACTATGCATTTCATACTATTTCTTTTTAATTATGATTATAATCTTTGTGAAACGTGTAATTCATAATCTCTACATAAAGACCAAACATGAAATTCAATTACATATTTCAGAATATAATGCTTCATTCATGTTTTACACCCTCAACAATGGTATTTATCGTAGACCACAACCAATTCTGAATGGGCTTATGTCTTCATTTTTTAGCGGTCGATTTTTCAATTGTTGATTAAAATTGATGTTAATAAATGTGTATTGGTGTGTCTATTTTATTAAATATCTAAATATTGAAGGAGATATTAATATTAAGATGTTAATATTGAGATGTTAAAATCTCCTAACATACAAGGAGTTATTAAAAAATAATTGAACATTTGAGGTTCTAGTAACCACTTTATCAATATATAGTACACTTTTATAGAAATTAAGACATAGGACACAAACCCATTGTATTTATCGTAGACCACAACCAATTCTGAATTGGACTAGTGAGTTAAGTTTTGGGAACGATACTTAACACAAAAAAAAATACTTAATTTATTTTGAATACAAATTATTTATTTGATTATAACGATAATACAATGGTTAAATAGTTTGTTGTAACAGAGTAGCCGAGTTCTGTTGTCAGAGTTCTAATAAGACTCATCCCCTCTTCTTTAGTTCATACCGTTTTTATACTGTATTCTTATTGATGTTCCAAGGTGACATCTAATAGTTGATGACTATTAGTTGTTGCCGTGTGTTTTTCACAGGAAGTATATTTCGTGAATAATATTTATAACAGTTTACTTTATCTTTCAAAGGTGACATCTAATAGTTGATGACTATTAGTTGCTGTCGTGTGTTTTAAAATATAAATATATTTCGTGAATAATATTTATATTTTAAATAGTAACAGTTTACTTTATCTATTGCGCAATATGATGCAATAATGATGATGTAGTAATTAGGGTATAGTTAACTCCTCCTAACCTAGATAGAAAATTATCTTTGGAGTTAATTTTCTTCCAATTGTATTACCTCTGTTTTATTAATTTCTTTCAATATTTGATTTTTCTTTTTCTTTAAATATAGCTTATATACTAGTATACATATAATTATAATAATGATTAAAATTATTACAATAGTATTAGTATTGGTATGTATTTTATGTTTTATATCTATATTGGTTAGTATGGGTAATTTATTATATTGATTAGATATAGATTTAAAGTCGTCAAGGTTTACGTGCTTTAAATTTAAATGTTGTATTGGAAGTTTTTGAGTAGTGTTAAAATTGTATTTTAACATTGCAGTTTTTACCTTAATTGTTGTTTTTAAATTATTTATTTGTGGAATTAATTCAAAATGTTCATTAATTAATTGACATTTATTGGGCAAAGTTATTAAGTAACTTCCTTCTAGTACAAAGATTGATGATGTATCTTGACTTTTTAAGGTAGTTTTAATCTGTTTGGGGCTAGATAATATCCATGAGTTTTCATTGATGGCTTGAATAGCTTCAGTGTAGTTTGCGAAGGTATGTACATCACATGTAGGGTTTTCCAGTTGTCTTACAAGCTGTACTTCACAGGGTGTGTGGTCTATCCATTTCTTTTCTTCTATGTTGCATATGAATTCCTCCGTTGTTATTTGTCGGCATTTCTTATCGCTTTGAAGATAGTCTGTTTCTGATATTAACAAGTATCTTGCGGAAGGGATAATCAATTGGAAATGGGGTTGATTTTTATATTTCATAGGAACTGAATAGAGGTGGAAATATTGGTATTTTTGATTGGTTATCAAAGGTATTTTAATTATCATTTTTATTTCATAATTAGTGATGTATGCATCAGCTTGGATTAATTTATCTAGTTTACTCAATTCGTCTGAATAGGGTATTACATATTTATCTGTTATTCTTCGTTGTATCAAATTAATTTCTTTTCTTAGTTCTTCTGGAGAGCAAATAGCAGGATGGAAAGTCTCAATTCTTAGGAATGTTACTGCTTCTTCTATTGTATTAAATTCGTTGATGATAGATTGTTGAAGCATTATTATTTGTTCAAATATAGATTTTATTTCATCTTCTTTATTTACTCGATCAAACTGAGTAGCGATCTGTCGTTTTGATTCCAGTAATTGATTTATTATTTTCTCCATATGTATTTGATTTTCATTAATATTTTTTATAGCACGTTGATGTTTTTCTCCGGCTTTTTCCATTAATGATGTTAGTTGATTTATGTTCTTGTTTTGTGCATTTGTATTTAATTGCATTTGTTTTATAGCATTGTCATATCTTCTACCATCTTCGGCATCTAGGTTTCCTGATATAATTTTAATTATATTTCCTAGTGGTTCTATTGATCTTTTAATGCGATTAATAGGTGTAGTAAATATTTCATTAACAATTTGTTCTATTCGTTTAGTATTTTCATTAACAGTAGTTTGATATATTTTATATGGTGTTTTATCAATTTTTAATGTATATTTTTGTAAAAATGTTTCTGCTTGTAGATTTATGTTTTTACTTTTTTCAATCAAAGGTGCGTAGTTTATGACTTTTATGAGTTTCCAATATGTTTTTATGTTGGTTGCTATTCCTAGTTGTACTGGATATAGTCCGGGATTGTCAGTAATTTTCTGTATTACGTCTCCTGTTGCCCCGATGGTCCAACCTCTGGAATTAAAGGGTGTTTTATTTTAGTAACTTCCTTTGCATGTTTTGCTATAAGTTTTCCTGTTTGTATATGTTTTAAATTCATAACGTTTGTTTGTTTATTTATTTGTTGAATTACATATTGTCCTTTTTTAATTGGATCTGTTTTATTTCTTAGATTTTTGTTTATGTAAACTAAATCTCCTATATTAAATATAGTAGCTTTTATTTTGTCGTTAATTCTGTTAATAGTAACATTTTTCTTGTGAATGTTTTCTTCGTGTATTTTGTCGTATATTCTCTCTAGGCTGTCAAGATGATCTTTTATCTTGTCCTGGGTAATTTCCTTTTCTATTTCTAGATCAAATATGTTGCGTGTGTTTGATCCGTATAATACACTTAAAGGAGTCATACCAGTAGTTGAATGTATGGTATGGTTATAGGCTAATACACATTTATTCATTATTTCCACTGGTGAGATAGTATCATTAGTTTCTTTGATTATTCTATAATGTTCAATCAGTGTGCTATGTAGTCTTTCTACAGGACTATTTCCGGTGTGATGTCCTGCTGTAGTGAAATGTGTATTTATTTTATGTGTAGCCAATAGTTCTTTTACTCCAAGATTTATGAATTCTGATCCTTGATCCATAATTATTGTTTGAGGTATTGGTATTGTGGATAGTATTTCTATCAATTTGTTTACAATTTCTATACTATTTTTACCTAGTATGTTTTTTATTATAGCATATTTGCTAAAGGGATCTATCATTGTTAGATATTCTTTTCTTTCAATAACAAATGTATCAATGTGTATTAGTTGAAAAGGTCTATTTGGAGTCTCAGTGATGTTCAAATGAGTTTGGGTAGGGTGTCGCTCATATTTGTTAGATTTGCATAATCTGCAATTGTCCACATATATTTTTATTTCTTTTTCTATGGTAGTCCAAAAATATTTTTCTTTTAATCTCTTGATTAAATCGGGTATTCCTCTATGATTCGTTATATCCGTATGATATTCGTGTATTAAATTTTTTCTTTGTTGTAAGTCTTTAACGTATTTAACGTTTTTCATACACCTGTAGAGTTTTAACGTTGGAAAATATTCCTTTCGAACTGTAATAAGGTTTCTGTATATGTCTTCTGCAGTTTGTACGTAATATTTTTCTTTAGGATTTAATTTTTTAAGTTCTTGTATTAATTGGTCTTTATTTTTATATTTTACTGATATTTTAAAAATTTGTTGTGTATCTCTTTTTATTAATATTGTTTTAGGTGGTTCTTTAAAAGTATATGTTATAAGTATCTGATGTAGATGTGATTCTAATGGTTTTTCACATATAGGTATTCCTTCATCGCTTTCTTGTTGTGAATGAATTGTTGCGTTAGAGACAGTTGAACTTCCTCTTATTGGTGGTGTTTTCATTGATCTTTCTTCCGGTATTTGATCAATAGTATTTTCTTCAGACGTTAGATCAATTATTTGTTCTGGTATTTCTTGTTGTTGTTCCGGGTTATTTTGTATAACTTCTATGTCGGGTATTTCGTCAAGAAATTGAAGATCCTCCATAGTCACATCTGGGTTATTAAAGAGTGAACTGGTTTCATCTGGTTTTTCAGTTTTAGGGAAAACATTTATTCTGACTCTTGATAAAGCGTCTGCTACTTTATTTTGTTGTCCTGGTTTGTATTCAATCTCGTAGTCATAGTCTAGTAACTTGATTTGGTATCTTGTTAATTTTGAAGAGACGTTCTTAGTGTCTTTAAGCCATACAAGAGGTCTGTGATCAGTTATCAATTTAAATTTTCTTCCATATAAATGATGTCTGAAGTATCCTGTTGCCCATACAATCGCTAAGAGTTCTTTTTCGATTGTTGAATATTTATTTTCAGCTTCATTGAGAGTTCGAGAAGCATATGCTATAGGCTTGTCGTTATTATTTTCCTTCTGAGATAATACTGCTCCGATTGCTATGTTTGAAGCATCTGTCGTTAGAATAAATTGTTTATCATAGTTAGGTCGTATCAATATTGGTGCGTTTATTAGGGTTTCTTTTAAAACATTGAATGCTTGGTGGTATTCAGGTGTATATAGATTTTTATGTCCTTTCTTGAGACATAGGGTTAATGGCTTAGCTATTTTCGCATAATCTTTTATAAATTTTCTATAGTATCCGGAGAGTCCAAGAAAACTTTTTATGTCTTTAGGTGTAATAGGCATAGGAAATTTCTTAATAGCTTCTAGTTTATTAGGGTTTGGTTTCAAGCCATTTGATGTTACAATATGTCCTAAGAATTCTGTTTCTTTCTTTAAGAATTCACATTTATCTATTTGAATTTTTAACTTAGCATCTCTTAATCGATTTAACACATGCCTTAAGTTTTCTAAATGTTCTTGTAGAGATGTTCCAAAAATAATTATATCATCAAGATACACTAGGCAAATATTATTTACTAGTCCATCTAAGACGTGGTTCATTGTTCTCTGGAAAGTCGCCGGAGCATTTTTTAAACCAAAGGGCATTCTAAGGTATTCATAGTGTCCTGTTTCTGTAGAGAAAGCGGTTTTCTCTACACTGTCAGAATGCATTTCTATTTGTAGAAATCCACTGTGTAAATCTAAGGTTGTAAAGTAATTTGAATTACCTATTTTACTAAGTACTCCGTCTATATTAGGTATCGGGAATTTATCTTCAATTGTTTTAT
This sequence comes from Panorpa germanica, assembly GCA_963678705.1. NCBI lineage: Eukaryota > Metazoa > Arthropoda > Insecta > Mecoptera > Panorpidae > Panorpa > Panorpa germanica. Next base: position 10,117,792 of record OY783218.1, read on the forward strand.
GGTTTAGTTTTCTATAATCGTTAACAATTCTTATTTTCGCTTTTCCACTGTTGTCCATTTTCTTTGGGACTATTATAATAGGACAGTTATATGGTGATTGACTGTTTCTAATTATTCCTTGATTTTTCATATTTTCTATCTGTCGTGTAACTTCTTTTCTATGTATTTCTGGATAAGGGTAGTTTTTTACATAGATGGGTTCATCATCTGTTGTTCTAATATGATGTTTAGTTACATTAGTAAAAGATAGTAATTCATTTTCTGCCGGAAATAAGTCTTTGTATGAATTTAATAATTTATATAGATTTCTTGATTCTTCTTCATTAAGATGTTCATTTTTTATTTTTAATGTATTTAATTTAATAAATTCTTCATTGTCCATATATATTTTAATATTTGTTTTCGGTGTTTTTAGTATATTATTTTCAAAATCAATTTTTCCTTTTAGTTGTTTAATTAAGTCAACGCCTATTAAACCGTGGAATTTCTTGTCAAAGTCAAACAAATATATTTTGTGATATTGGTTTTCTTTGAAAGTAGGAAATAGTGGGATTGTTGCCGTATATTTATGGTTGGTAGTTTGATGTGGTGTAGTGATTGAAAATTCATCATCTTTTACATATTTATTATAATATTTAAAAGCAAGAGATGGTTTTATTAAGGTTCTTGATGATCCTGTATCAATTAGAAACTTAGCTTTTAATTCGTCGATATATATAAAAGGTAAAGGTGCATTTTTATTAGTGTTTAATTTAATATTTTCTAATCCGAGGCACCTTCCTGAAAATCCTGTTCTTCTTCGTAATTTTCATTAGATGGTTGTTCAATTTCCTCGTGATTTTCATAATTTTCCTCACATTCTTGTGGTTTGTCATATTGGGGTTCATTTTCATTTTTCACTTGATATTCCAAGTGATTTATTCGTGTCATTTGTGATGTTTCCATTGGTTCATACCATCTTTGGGTATTCTGTTGTGGAAACTGCTGTGGTCTTGGCATGGGTGGTTTAGTCATTGGTGCAGGAAACTGTGGTTTCTGCATAGGTGTTGTTTGCCTCCAATTGTTAAAAGGTTTATTTGTGTTTTTATTACCAAATGCCTGTTTTGGCACATTTTGAGACACAAATTTGGGTACTTGTTGCTGCTGTTGTTGTTGAGATACAAATGGTTTATGCTGTACTTGCATAGGTTTATATTGTTGTTTAGTAGGGAAACTGTTTTCAGGTGTTCTCGCCGTTCTCAATGGATTACGATTTTTCTCATTTCCCATTCTAGTTCGAGCATACCTGACATTTTGTTCTTCGATAACAAATGACCATGCTTTTTCCAATGTTGATGGCATTCTTGCTCTGATATTGTCTCCTATGGTACCTCTTAGACCTTTCGTAAATTGTACAAGAATAACATCTGTATACAATTTATATTTGGCTTCATACGCACTTTCGTCGTCATTTTCTTGACTATGTGATAATAGTGCGGCTTTGTGGTGGACACATTTGTTATAAAAGTCCTGTGGAGTTTCTTCCAACTGTTGCTCTAGTAACCCGATTTCACAAACTAGAGTTGTCTCGTTTCGCTGGTCACCAAAGTTTTCTTTTAGGATAGTTTTTAATTCTTCCCATGAATGTATATTTCGTCCAGCTGTTACGTAAGCTGCACTGTCTTCTAATTTCGATATTATTGTTTCAACAATATACTTTTGAATTGTTGGGGGTGCATCCTCGTAAATTTCAACAATAGTTCCTACTTGTTTTAAGAAGTCGGATAATTGTGCCGTATTTCCATTGTAACGTTTGATATTTACGAAAAATGAATTGTCCATTCTGAAGGGATGAACTAATTCGTGTCGCGGTATTTGGACTTGCTCTACAAGAGTCCGTTGTTGTAACGCCGATAGTCTCGTTTCTAATTCCTGAATTCTGTTCATAGCCTCAGCTAGAATTTGTTCAGCCGTGAGATTAGGCATATTGTCTGTTTTTATATTTAATTTTTCGAATTGAAATGATAATTCACTGTCAAATTGATCAGAGTCGAAATTGGTGTAATCACTCGAAGAATCACTGGTGTTATCACTTTCGCTCATATATTAAATATTTGGGAATAGGATAGATAAAAGCAAGAAAATTGTTAAAATTCAAAAACTGACTTACATTAGAGTTACTGCGATGAGTAGTCTCATTCTTGTAGGTCTCAGGAGTCTCGTACTGCTGATGTGCCTGTGGCTGCTCTGGTTCGGTATGTTGCAGAGTTGGTTTTTCTTTTTCACTTTTGTTTTCACTTTTGTTTTTCACTTTTGTTTTTCACTTTTGTTTTCACTTTTGTTTTTCACTTTTGTTTTTCACTGTTCTACTGGTTCTGATGTATATACAGTAGTTTGCGGACACTGGTTCTGTTGTATATACAGTGTTTAACTCGGTACTCCTAACTTGGTTCTGTTGTATGTACAAGTTAGTGTCACTTTTCGGTTCTTTTTAGGAATAACTGCTTTCAAAAACTTCGTTTTTACTAGTCACGGTGGCTAGTGAGTTATCCTACCGACTGCGCCAGTTAAGTTTTGGGAACGATACTTAACACAAAAAAAAATACTTAATTTATTTTGAATACAAATTATTTATTTGATTATAACGATAATACAATGGTTAAATAGTTTGTTGTAACAGAGTAGCCGAGTTCTGTTGTCAGAGTTCTAATAAGACTCATCCCCTCTTCTTTAGTTCATACCGTTTTTATACTGTATTCTTATTGATGTTCCAAGGTGACATCTAATAGTTGATGACTATTAGTTGTTGCCGTGTGTTTTTCACAGGAAGTATATTTCGTGAATAATATTTATAACAGTTTACTTTATCTTTCAAAGGTGACATCTAATAGTTGATGACTATTAGTTGCTGTCGTGTGTTTTAAAATATAAATATATTTCGTGAATAATATTTATATTTTAAATAGTAACAGTTTACTTTATCTATTGCGCAATATGATGCAATAATGATGATGTAGTAATTAGGGTATAGTTAACTAGTGTGATATTCATTTATTTGTTAATAATATATTCAGTGTGATAATTTTACTTCTTGTTCCAGTAGTGATCTTCTGTGAATTCTACTATTCTCCTAAAGATGACAACCTCGTCGCATCACCGAATAAGACCTCCTGGTTAGCGCTGACTTGTAAGTATTATTTTTTAAAGTCATAAATGAAGACAGTATTTAACGTCATCATATATTAAAAAACTATATTTCTTTACTTCCAGGCAGATGTGACTGTATCCCAGCTACAACATATGAGATTTCAACTATTAACAAGGCGTATGCAGCGAGGAATATGGTTTTCAGTGGCATATGTATGATTTCCCGTTTAAATGCTTGATTGTCATCATTTTTGGCACAGCACCTCGTTCTGAGATAGTTGATCTCTGTTGTTGACTCAGTAGACCTGTAACAGTCGGCTTCATCTGCATTTGATGCGGGCCATGCGTACCCGTGGACGCTTACCTTAATAGGACAATTAATATTTTAGATTTTAAGTGTCTCACAAAACATTGTTTATAAATAGTAGATAATTTTATTTGTTTTATATACGATATCAACTGATCACTAATTAAGATGTGAGATTAAATCAATAAAGCTAAGGAATTTCCCATCGATATTAACTTATATGAAGGCTGTTACGTTACGCTCGATGCATATCGATTATCATGAATGAGATTAGTTCGATGATTTATATTTTTATGACTGGAATATCAAGTGAAATCCCAGCTCAGTGACGTTTTAATGATTATTGTGAAGTAGTATACGCAATATATGTATGTTATTTAAACTTATGATATTATGAAATAAAATATTTTATTAAGTAAATAGTGTTTTATAATTACATCTCCCATAATTCCACAATATATACTATAAACTGCGCCTGATCAATATGCTACTACTATAACACATCATAATAGATGTACTATATCTGTTGATTGAATTCTTGACTACAATAGCTACTGCTATTTGCTAATAGATGGCGCTGGAGATAAGCTTGAATGATAGCATACATATTAAATCCATCTTTAAAATAAATACTTATGCATAATATTTATAATCTTTTCCCCAATAAGATTTCTGCATTTTTGAGATGAAAGAAGACTTATAATCTTGTTAAAAATGATGAAAAGGTTCAATTTTAAACGTTAAAAAATCATAAAATTTCTGTTATTTTTTCAACGAAAGAAGGTTATACTCTTGTTAAAAATGATAAAAAGATTCAATTTTAAACTTTAAAAAATCATAAATATTCTACTTAATTTTTAACGAAAAAAGACTATAATCTTGTTAAAAATGATGAAAAGGTTCAATTTTATATTTTAAAAAATCATAAATATTCTGTTAATTTTTCAACGAAAGAAGACTATAATCTTGTTAAAAATGATGAAAAGGTTCAGTTTTAGACTTTAAAAAATCATACATTTTTTGTTATTTCTTTAATGAATGAAGGTTATAACCTTGTTAAAAATGATAAAAAACTTGGAATTTTAAAGTTTTAAAAACATAAATTTTCAGTTCAGTTCGTTAGGCTCTAAATTAGAGAACTGCTTCATTACATTTTAAATAGCTAAGCAAATCCGGCTTTTATGCGACCTTTTCAAAAGTCATGGACTTTTTTTTCTGTATTTTTTTTTTTTTTTGATTCTTTGAAATATTTTGATGCAGTTATGTTCGTTAGGCTTTAAGATAAAGAACTGCTTCATTACATTTTAAAAAACTAAGCGTATCTGGATTTTATGCGACCTTTTTTAAATTCATGGACTTTTTTTTCTTAATTTTTTTTTTGGATTTATTGAAATATTTTGATGCAGTTATGTTCGCTAGGCTTTAAAATAAAGAACTGCTTCATTACATTTTAAAAAACTAAGCGTATCTGGATTTTATGCGATCTTTTTAAAATTCATGGACTTTTTTTTAAAATTTTCTTTTTTGATTTATTGAAATGTTTTGATGCAGTTACGTTCCTTAGGCTTTAAAATAAAGAACTACTTCATTACTTTTTAAATATCTACGCGTGTCTGGCTTTTATGCAATTTTTTTAAAACTCATGGACTTTTTGTTTTTAATTTTTTTTTTTTCGATTTCTTGAAATATTTTGATGCAGTTACGTTCGTTAGGCTTTAAAATAAATAACTGCTTTATTACTTTTTAAATAACTAAGCGTGTCTGACTTTTACGCGACTTTTTTAAAATTCATGGACTTCTTTTTCTAAATTTTTTTTCTTGATTTCTTGAAATATTTTGATGCAGTTACGTTCGTTAGGCTTTAAAATAAAGAACGGCTTCATTACTTTTTAAATAACTAAGCGTGTCTGGCTTTTATGCAACTTTTTTAAAATTCATGGACTTTTTTTTCTAAATTTTTTTTTCTTGATTCTTTAAAATATTTTGATGCAGTTATGTTCCTTAGGCTTTAAGATAAAGGACTGCTGCATTACTTTTTAAATATCTATGCGTATCTGGCTTTTAAGCGACCTTTTTTAAATTCATGGACCTTTTTTCCTAAAACTAAAATATTTATATTTTTGAAAAATGATTTGTGTTTTCTGACGTAGTTTTTTATGCTGATTCCAAAATTGAAGTCCATTTTTAATTATCTGTTATAGTTTTCGAATAATCTGTGTGTAAAGTTTTTGACTATTTTTTAATTTAAAATGCTTATATCTCGCAAACCAAAAGACTTACATAAAAATAAATTCCAGATTTGAAATCAGCATTCAAAACCACATTAAAAACCATTAAAAAATCAACAAATTTTTTTCATCAATTTTTAAGAAAAGTAAGAAGACTACTCTTCTTACTTTTCTCAAAAAACACTTTTTTTATTTTGGCACATGATACATGTTTTCTAACGTAGTTTTTTATGCTGATTCCAAAATTGAAAACCATTTTCCATTATCTCTTATAGTTTTCGAGTAATCTGCGTGTAAAGTTTTCGACTATTTTTTTACTTTAAAATGGTCATATCTCGTAAACCAAAAGACTTACATAAAAATGAATTCCAGATTTGAAATCAGCATTCAAAACTACATTAAAAACCATTAAAAAACCAACGAATTTTTTTTTTCAATTTTTATGAAAAGTAAGAAGACTATACTCTTCTTACTTTTCACAAAAAACACTTTTTCTATTTTGGCACATGATACATCTTTTCTAACGTAGTTTTTTACGCTGATTCCAAAATTGAAGTCCATTTTTAATTATCTGTTATAGTTTTCGAATAATCTGTGTGTAAAGTTTTTGACTATTTTTTAATTTAAAATGCTTATATCTCGCAAATCAAAAGACTTACATAAAAATGAATTCCTGACTTGAAATCAGCATTCAAAACTACATTAAAAACCATTAAAAAATCAACAAATTTTTTGCATCAATTTTTAAGAAAAGTAAGAAGACTATACTCTTCTTACTTTTCACAAAAAACACTTTTTCTATTTTGGCACATGATACATCTTTTCTAACGTAGTTTTTTACGCTGATTCCAAAATTGAAATCCATTTTTAATTATCTCTTACCGTTTTCGAATAAACAACGTTTTAAGATATTTATTTTTACTTTTTTATTGTTTACTCTAAAGCCAGTAAAGGACAAATATTTCAATTTAAATTGAACAGTTCTTTATTTTAAAGCCTAAGGAACGTAACTACATCAAGATATTTCAAGAAATAAAAAAAAAATTTAGAAGAAAAAGTCCATGAATTTTAAAAAAGTCGCATAAAAGCCAAACACACTTAGTTATTTAAAAAGTAATGAAGCAGTTCTTTATTTTAAAGCCTAAGGAACATAACTGCATCAAAACATTTCAAGGAATCAAGAAAAAAAAATTAGAAAAAAAAGTCCATGAATATTAAAAAAGTTGCATAAAAGCCAGACACGCTAAGTTACTTAAAAAGTAATGAAGCAGTTCTTTATTTTAAAGCCTAGCGAACATAACTGCATCAAAACATTTCAAAGAATCAAGAAAAAAAAAATTTAAAAAAAAGTCCATGAATTTTAAAAAAGTCGCATAAAAGCCAGACACACGTAGGTATTTAAAATGTAATGAAGCAATTCTTTATTTTAAAGCCTAGCGAACATAACTGCATCAAATCATTTCAAAGAATCAAGAAAAAAAAATTTAAAAAAAAGTCCATGAATTTACAACGATTTGAAAATTTGAAAAGATTTTACAACGTTTGTTATTGATTCGTTCATGTAAATATTTTTATCATAAGAACAAACCTTTAAAAAATATTCAAATTATTATATTCAATAATTTTTATGTACTTTGAAATTATTATTTTACAATGTATGTGATGTTTATATTATATAAATAAAAGAAGTTAAATGCATTTTAAGTGTTTTTATTTTCATATATTTGAAAGTCTTACATTTTACGGTTCAGTTCTGGCCTTTTAAATATCATAAATTTTCTGTTATTTTTTCAACGAAAGAAGACTATAATCTTGTTACAAATGATGAAAAGGTTCAATTTTAAACTTTAAAAAATCATAAATATTCTACTTAATTTTTAACGAAAGAAGACTATAATCTTGTTACAAATGATGAAAAGGTTCAATTTTAGACTTTAAAAAATCATAAATTTTCTACTTTATTTTTTACGAAAGAAGGTCATATTTAAATTCAATATTATTGGCTACTTGCTTGCTGGTGTTGAGTTAGAATAGTAGTCTACTTATTAGGCGCGGTTTGCGCTCTTACTAAATACTACATATATTTACGGAACTAATTGGTATTTCTGCACTGTAAATTTATTAACTATTTAAGTTTGTGATATTGCTATTTAACACAGATTACTGAATATTAGGTAATATGGTAATAAAATAGCTTTTGTTGCTGTTGTTTTAAAAGGGTTTAAGAACGAAATAGTTTATAAAATAAATTACAACCAGTAACCAGTAATTAGTAACTAAATATTTAGTAAGTAATCAAGTTAGTAACAAACAGTATTTACACTAAATGCATTACCCTGTACCAACGCATGGTAATTATCATTGGTAGTAAATAACTAAAACTACGGCTGATTATTTTGCTAACAGTAATACATACCTTATAAGCCATCTGTTGATTAAACTTTTAACTAGTGTAGATTTACTATTTGCTAATAGATGGCGCTGCTATATTGTTTGAATAAAAGCATCTGTACCAAGAGCATTTAAAACTATAATTAAATATAGAGTTTACAGTTTAATTAATAATTTATTTAATAAATAGTACTTAGGTTAAATGTATGTTAATTATATTTATATAAATAGTTAGCATTTTTATTATAAGCAAATAAATTACCTTTTATCTAGGATTACAACCGAAATTCAAAAGCATATCTGTTTTACAACATTGATTTATAATATTTTTCTTGCAGAAGAGGCTTTTGTTGACTCTCATACTAAAGCTGTGGTGTTTGTTGTATATATAAAAGCTTTTTTATATTTTAATATATTTTTGTAAACATCTTCAAATATTTACAAGACATGACAGGTGGAAATATCGATCCGTGTTTACCTACATTTTTTAAAGTTAATAAATTATATTTAAGAATGTTAAAACCCCTGATGTTTTATCGCTTTTATTTGATTGACGTTTTAATAGAACGTTTTTGACACTTGTAAACGCCAATTCGCATCTAAATAAAAAATAACAAAAATATTGAATAAGTCTAGACTGAAATCCTAAGGCAGGATTTACTTGTGTTATCATTAAATATTATTTTATCATTTTAAGCAATATAAAGGTACATAATACAGGTTTGTAATGTAATATTTCATTTGGTGTACCGCCTTGTATGGTAAATGTATCCCCTTCACTATTAAAATGCCGTAATACTTGATATATTTCATAATTTGAATAAATCTTGTTTATTTTTTATTCGTGTATGCGATCACCCCGTTTAAGGCTGTTTCACTTAGGATCTTGTTCGTATGAATATTTTGAGCCTTAAACGGGGTATTCCTGTATGTGTCTCCTACATAAATTAATTTCGAAATAAAATATTAATCGCGCTCCCGCTAATCCCATAGAAATGGATTAACGCAAGAAATTCCTTGAAATTGCCTCGGATGTTTCTAGTAGGCAGTTCTATATATTTTCTTACCTCCCCCCTTCTAAAATCTAATCAGTTTTGACAGGAGCAGGATGGGAGGTGTGGGAGGAGGGATGTACTGAGTGAGTGACTTAATAAAAACCCTTCCCCTAACCCCGCATTCACCAAGTTACACGTGTTAGATACTTCTGTAACCGGAAGTAGAAGATTAAATTACATTACTGATAAAACGAGGATTTGTTGGGCGGAAAGGAGAAGTGGTGAAGAGGACAAGGGAGGGGGATGATAGAATGATTAATCATTTATCAAAATATGACATAATATACTTTATTATTTAATTGTAATTAAATTGACTAGAAGTTGAAACAGATGTGTTTACGCAGTAGGGGATTTGATGGAACTGATTATATGATCCTTGTCAAAGAGTTCGATAATTCGGACGAATTGGAAGTAAAGGGGGTACGGACTATCAAACACATTATATCTTTGCATATAAAAAATCAGCCTGCTTATGTTTGTGTTAGCAAAACTTGAAAAGTAGTCAGTCGATTGACTTGAAATTTTTGAAATTTCCTATAGATTAAAAGTGTGGCCAAAATGCGTGCGAGAGAGAAAGGTATATGTTCCTATTTGTTCTAGATATAATAAATATTAAATATCTACTTACGTTTTTAGTTATATTTATACATATCTACATTATTCTACATCAATATAATGTCATATTAAACAACTGTCACGTATTATATCTAAGCTGCTCTGACTTGACAACTGTCACTTTTGACGCATGCGCATAGAGAACAAATAGGAACATATACCTTTCTCTCTCGCACACATTTTGGACACACTTTCAGGTCCAGCATTCACTCTCCGTATACTCGTATATATGCTAAGGTTTTCGATAATCGAATTCGTTTCTTTCCAATTGATCGTCGTCTGTGTTTATGTGTCTTTATTTCATATCACTTACAGATTCCGGCGATCTCTCGTAAATTGGATTTCACATAGAATTCACACACATTTCCATTAGGGAATTATATGATGGGCAAGTTCTTCTTTTAAATCCGTGTTTCCTGTTTAAAATTTAAATTAATTCAACTGACTTTTCCATTACTAACATTATATTTTTAATTCTACAAATGAATAATTTTCCTATTCATTTAGAAATGTCAACTTTTACCAAGGATTTACTCGTAGTCATACATTTATGTTTCGCAGCGCCACATTAATGTAGCGGCCAACCCCTGAAGTTCAGCTCTTGATTCGCTTATTGCTATGGCAACAAATAAGATTAAAACGGAATATTCAAAAGAGGAAAATAAAATATATTTATAAATATACGGGAACGAGATTTTTATATATTATAAAATGTTGAACGTGACAGAAAATAAAAGAAAAAGAAAACTCGGTGACTCTGTGTGTATGAATATGAATGTAGGTGTAGTTATGAAATGAAAACCTTGAAGAAAACTCATGCAATAGCGCAGGAAAATGATAAAAACTGTTGATTGTTAAAATTGTCTCCATATTGTAAAAATCAGGGACTGAAAACTATTTTCGGATAACGTTTATTTGTGAATGGACTTGTGTCCTCATTTTTTAGTGGTCGATTTTTCAATTGTTGATTGAAATTGATGTTAATAAATGTGTATTGGTGTGTCTATTTTATTAAATACCTAAATGTTGACGGAAATATAGCAATTAAAAGTTTGAATTGTAGTTTTAGCGCTAGAAATGGTCGGCCATATTTGTATGACGTGGAATGCATTTTAACGTCAGTTATTTGTTGAGTAGGTCAGTGCTGTGGTAATGTTTTGTAGCCGTTGGTAGTCAAATAATCAAGTCAAGTCAAAGAATAATAAGTTTTTATTTTATTTAACCCTGCTAAGGCAGACATAATATTGAAATTTGATTGTTCCTTGAAATAGCTGTAAATAATATTTGATATTTTGATATATAAATACATATAGCAGGGATTTATGAACTGTACGGTTGGAAACCTTACACAAGGATTGTGATGTCACATGCATTTGGAATGTGTACAACATTGAATCCCTTTAATAATTAAAGAGACAAAATGACTTTTTTAATTGTTAATATCTCTTAACATTTCAGGTTCTAGTAACCCACTTTAAGACATAGGACACAAGCCCATTATTTTATTTCGAGTAAACTTTGGTGAAAAACACAAGGCCTTACTTTCAGAGGCCGCTAGGTACGCTGTATGTTTGGTTCCTAACCTACAAATTATCAACAGCTTCTACAAAACGGTCAAAAAGAGCTCGGATAGTTTTAAATAGCATTGCATTTTATAGTTTCTAGAAATGTTAAATATTTACTGTGTGGCATAAATATTTAACTTAGCATAAGAACAATATCCCCCCATCTCCACCCCTCTGTTGCATGTTCCAATATAATAATATAATATGTAATGAAATACTATATATTTCTATGATTGAATATAATTTTGTGTTTTGAAATTAATACGACTATAAAAATATAGATTATGAATCGCCAGTCTGTTCATTTACGTCAAGCGTAAAAAGGGAGCTAGAACGACGCGATCTTAGCTGAGCGGGGAGCGCGAACATCGCTAAAAACATCACTTTGAAGCGTGTCATTATCAATCCCATGTATACAACGACCGTGGGTTTTACGAAAACAATAATTACGGTTTTATGATCTGCTATTTAAAAAAATATCACTGGAGAGAATTTATTTCCGAATATAACAGTGGACAAGAAACAGTAGAAACTTTTTAGACAAGGCGTCGTCCTTTATAACATATGTAAATATACAATTGTACAAGATAAATGTTTTTCCCTTTGGCAGAGGTTGAGGTTCACAATGTGTGACAAGACATGACAAGTGGTGAGTTTGTGTGACGTAATTTATGAATAACTCCTTACCAAAAACGATTTTAAGTTCCTGATTCGAACGAACTATGATTAAAAATTCCAATATTTTACTAACTCAATGTATGCCTTCCACGTTTTCCAACAATGTAACTAAAACAGAACGTATATGAAAAGTAATTCTCCTCCAGGTATCGATAAAACAATAAAACTTTTCTCATGGTTAGAGCCTGATCAGCAGCAACCCATCTTGCACGTTTCTAGTTCAAGAAGGGTCTTGCTTGCTATAAGCTTGTGAGATGGTGTAAACTTATCGTTTAAATCCTAAACAAAATGTTATGCAAAATATCGAGAGGGGACTCCTCCTTTCGGGACGAACCCGAACCCGAACGACCTTCTTCACCAAGAAATAGCTATTACCACGGCTTATACCAAAGTGTAACTCTTTACATTCTAAATAATTCATTATCAAGATTTCTATGTAGCAAACAAACTGGGTTGATGTTCAACGTTGTATCTTTTATATAGACTACAGTTTAGAACAGTGGCTTCCAAGAATCTAATTAAATAGAGTCAGTCATTAAAATATCTATTATACATTGGAATATTTTGGGTTCGGCTCAGAAACGAGCATGCCCAATGGGCTTGTTTCCTATGTCTTAGTTTCTATAAAAGTGTACTATATATTGATAAAGTGGGTTACTAGAACCTCAAATATACTCCTAATATGTTAGGAGATATTAACAATTAAAAAAGTCATTTTGTCTCTTTAATTATTAAAGGGATTCAACGTTGTACACATTCAAAGTGCATGTGACATCACAATCCTTGTGTAAGGTTACTAACCTTACAGCTCATAAATTTCTGCTATATGTATTTATATATCAAAATATCAAATATTATTTACAGCTATTTAAAGGAACAATAAAATTCCAATATTATGTCTGCCGTAACAAGCTTAAATAAAATAAAAACTTATTCTTTGACTTGACTTGATTATTTCGACTACCAACAGACGATTATTCAACAAATAACAGACGTTAAATTACATTTCACGTCATACAAACATTTTAATTGCTATATCTCCGTCAACATTTAGATATTTAATAAAATACACACGCCAATACACATTTATTAACATCAATTTCAATCAATAATTGAAAAATCGACACTAAAAATGAGCACTAGTAAAAGCGCCTTAAATGGAACGTGTCAAATTGCAGTACTACGAAATAAAAATACACGAACCTTACCTTGAACACAAATGCCTTTCATCCATTACGATGCAACCATTATATAATTTTTGTTCCATGTTCTATAGTTCTTGTTCCGTGTTCCGCATTCCTTGTCCCTTGTTCGTTGTTCCTACTGACAGCCCCCTCCCCCTCCCCCCACCACGAACTACAAAGCTAATGGACTTTGAAATTACAATAACGGTTTAATTTAAATTGTATGTGCATAAAACTGTTTAATGTATTTGCATATATTATTTGGTGATCTTTAATAATTCAATGTGAAATGATAATGAAACTACTACTGTGCACTTTAGTTTTTAATCCATTAAAACCAACGATATGTTCTTTTTCAATTTGTTATAAATATTTATTTTTAACTTAAAACATTTTATTTCACAGCCATTATATAAATAATACTATTTACAGCAGGCCCCATATTTTCTATGACAGGTTATTCTCCAATTATGTTCCATGTAGCTAGCAGCAAGACTTCACATTGTGCGCTACATCATTGTATTCGATTTCTAGTAACAAACGGTACGATTTAGATGAAAAAAGTAACGTCGTTAACAAAATGAATTTTAATTAAAAGTTGTGGCATTTCTGATAAGCTTCACTACTTTAATGTACGAACGCTTTTGTTTGGCAATTAACACGTTTACTAAAACTTAGGTTAGAAATCGCAAGCATGTTCATGTGTAAAACGGTACCAAAACTTGACTAAAAACGAACTCTGTGATTAAATTTTATTAAGAGAGTAGGTTCTAACCTTCCCTTTGCTAGAACTATGTATAGGTCATGCTTTGAGCTCAGACAGCAATGAAGCAACAGTGCTTCCAACTTAAATCATAATAAAATCTTTTAAAAATTTAATATTAATTAGGTTTCGGGATTACTACAATAAGGGAAACATAATTCTGCAATAATTAAATGCGCATCATGTTATAATGTAAACGACATCAATTATGCCATGTGATGGCAACAATATATAAATAATATAAATAGTTATGGTCTTGTACATGGGTCTGGCAACCACGATGTAACTTATCCCGTTAACGAAACAATCCGCTTGGAGCGTTGTAAACACATTCCCAAAACCATCTGTCAAAAATGGAAGACAATTGTGCTACAAAATCAATGTTTCAATAAAAGTTTTTGAACGAAAATGATAAAAATGTTAAAACAATAATACTAAGAATATTTTTTTGTTGATGTATTAGGACATATTTTACTAAAAGTTAGGTTTCACATAGCATGCATGTTCGTATGCTAAACGTGACTAGAACTTGACGGAATAAAAGTCTTATTAAGGGCATCACTTTGACCTTTTGCCAGACCTGTGTACGGAACCACGAAAATATATGTAGAAAATATTACAGTAATTATTGTAGCATAAAGAAACGTACCACTTAAATAAAAAACCTGTTAGAAACTAAGATAAATTTCGGCGATGGCACATTTCGTATGTCGGAGGGTTAATTGGAATTTTTCCTGTTTCAAAATCATCATCAGTCTCATAAATTAGCACCTCTTCTTCAGTTAGATCTTCGAGCTTGCTATAAGCACTCATATCAATATTGTCTTCACCAAATAAATTTGAGTTTTCGTAAATTGGATTATCTGCAAAGACCTGTTTGGTTTGAAATATATTTTGATCTTTCGGTCTCACCCATTTAAATGGATTTTGGTTTGCCCCAAAAGCATTGGTGTCAGAATTTCGAAAGTTAGTAAAAGCATTATTCTGTTGTGAATTGGCGAATGTAGCAGGTGTTCTGCAACCACCTTGAGGATCTTCAAAGTAAGGTGTTCCGAACAAATTAGAAGTCGTTGCAGGTTTGAATAAAAATGCGTCATCTGACTGAGATGAAAAACTTCCACGTGAAAAAATGCTATTGGCAGCTTGTGCAAATACATTATCGCTTGGAGTTACAAAGGAACTCACAGGGGAACTAAATGGGCTCTTTGATGAACCAAAAGCTTTAGATTCG
The DNA here is from genome assembly GCA_963678705.1 of Panorpa germanica. Taxonomy (NCBI): domain Eukaryota; kingdom Metazoa; phylum Arthropoda; class Insecta; order Mecoptera; family Panorpidae; genus Panorpa; species Panorpa germanica. The sequence goes on from OY783218.1 coordinate 10,132,935, forward strand.
ATACAAATATTTCTAGAGTTGTCCTCAAAGGAGTTATTATTAGTTAATAGACCTGCTTGTGGTTTCGTCCAGCTATTTAGGCTGCTTGATGCTTCATGATTATATCCAGAGGTTCCAAAGCTACTTTTACTTCGTTCGTAAAATGGATTTTTGGAATTGAAACGTATATTATCGCTGTGAAAGTCAACTAGAAAATGTAGCACTTCACTGTTTGGATTTTGCAGCATTTGGTACTTCTGTTTTGCTTCTCTCATGCAAGTGGTGACCTCCTGGGTCTGTAATCAATAATATTATTATAAACATCACCATCTAGAACCTGTCAACAAGAGTATTTATAAACTATAATAATTATTAATAATACAATTCAGAAATATAATAGAATCATTATAAGAATAATATAAGAATATAAGAGAATAGAATTAAATGTTTCAATCATATAAATCAGATCTGTTCGATCACGATCATTGCTCGCAAGACTCATGCCAAATATTTTAATTACCCATAGTATTTCTAATAAATGATAAAGAACACAAAACTTAACAGTCAATTGTCTGTTTCAGCTGTTGATGTTGATTACACCCAAAAAAGCGGACAGTTCTTCAGAAACTGAATCTGATCGACAAATAAGCAAATATCAAACTTACGTATTGAGATACAGTTCCATTTTTCTTAGACTGAAGATACTTCAAATGTAATTCTTCAAAGGATATGTCATCAACAAAACTAGGTAAGTTAGACTTCTCCGCAAATGGAGCAAAACAAGACAGTAGCCATTGTTTCCCTTGCAAACTACGCTCAACATCAGAGTTAAGTGTGCTCCTGAAAAAATAAATATTAATCACTATTTTGGAATAATCATTTTTACTTTATTTTCTAAATACAAAGTCCTGCGCAGGTGCTAGACCTTTCTTATTACATTTTGTAGTGTACTTGTGGAGCCTTATAATTCTAACCTTATTTCATTTGCTAAATCATTGTTGTTGATATACTTTTTATCATTTACATGCTGCTTAGCGACAACACGCACATTTCGTTGGAATGTTTCACAATATAACATTTTTTATTTACTTCACTAAAATTAATAACAGGTTATGATAACTAACAATTATTATTGACGAAATAATTGACAGAACCAGAAATCGCCATATTGGTATTATTCTAAAATGGAGTCTCTTATTGTTGTCTATTTCGAATGAACAGATGGCGACATATATCTTGTATCTCAGAATCTTTTCAATATTTAATTTAAAATAAATAACTCCATTTTATACAAAGAATAGAATACTATATACATTCATAACAAGCACTATCTTGGAATTGGTAACCCAAATAATATCAAAAGAAATTATGAAGCAAAGAAATAGATGATATATTTGTGCAACGCTGACGCACAATCATTTCTTCTAATTCTGTAAATTCGTTATTTATTTAAAAAGATGTTTTTGTTCTCGTGTTACATTTGTAAATCATTTAAAATGTCTAAGTCTTACTTAGTCTTTTTTGCACTGTGGTTTCACACTTGTAAGCTTGCCACAAGCTAATTCCAAGATTAATTTTCTATTTATCATATAGATAAACATAAAATATAGTAATATGTATTCGCTAAATGGGCGATGCTCTGAACTAAACATTGAAAACAAGCTGCTTATATATAAGCAAGTGCTAAAGCTAGTGTGGACGTATGGAGTGCAACTCTAGGGTTGCACCAAGAAATCGAATATTATAGAAATTCAAACGTTCCAAAATAAAGTTCTGCGAGGCAGGGGCTGCCTCAGCCATTGCGAGGCCCCAGGGTGGCAGATCTTTGCGAGGCCCCGGGGCGGCAGATCTTTGCAAGGCACTTGTTCTTTGTATAATTTATGTAAATTGTAAGTAAGTATTTTTGATGTTAATTGACGAGAAATAAAATTTTATATTGGATGATTTATAAAAGTTAACAAGCACAAAGACGACAAATATTAATGATGATAAACTAGGTGATTCTAGTAGGATTTCTAAAGAGCGAGGCGCGAGATTCAAATACATATATAGTAATGAATTTTTCTACTTGGCTTGTTGTGCGAGAATGCGAGGTCACAAGAGCGAGGCCCCGGACGATTGTTCTGCTTGCCACCCCTGAGGTCGACTCTGCTGCGAGGAATAGTTAATGCACCGTGGTATATCCGCAATGACGACATACATAGAGACCTGAAGATTAACACAGTCGGAGAAGAAATCAAATCTATAGCAGCGAAACACGAGGTGAGACTACGTAACCACGAAAACATCGCCGTGACGCAAATGTTGCTTGATAGTAATGATGTTCGAAGACTTCGCAGGACTAAACCGTCGGACCTAGTAACCTAATCATGTAGAATTGTTCATTGCAGCAATCTCTACCACACCGTGTAATTATTGAAATGTAAGCTACTAGATAAGTGTATCTATACTAAGTTGTAGTATTATAGAAACTAGTTTTTAATGCAAGTTCTGCACTTGCTAACTTACTATAAGTTAATCGCGTGACATTTCCTACCTTACAATAAATATTTTGCCATCTTCACAGATTTTTAAGCACGAAGCCATGCTTTTCGGGACAACCGGTATATATATATATCTGTAAACATATATTTATAATATTTTCTTATCGAAGTTCGTGAGTTGCTTATTTGAAATGAAATAATAATGTACTCGTATCCACCTTTGCGAACAAAAAGACTTAGAAATGCAATTTCTTTAGAATATAAACACATTTGACGTCTTATGTCTGTCGATCTTTATTTCAACTACGCGGAGTAGCGGAGACATTTGGAATATATAAATAAATAAACAACCACCTGGTCCTCACAACGACATGTTCACACTGTTCGCCGCCCAGGGAGTCATCCTCTGGTGCACTACAATATATTGTCTAGACTTTGAACCTTCTTATAGAATATATGTATTTCGGTAACATTAGTATGGCGAGTAGGAGCGAGAGGGCATTATCTGTGCGCATGAGAGTGAGTAAGACATAAACCTTGATTACCTGATACCTGAAAAATGGCCGCCTGGTCAAGTTAGCAGGTAGGCATACGATCATTGTACATACTAACGCTACTCAATCTTACACATTTTGTTCATCAGAAAATAAGTGATGTCTGTCGGTCCTGTGATCTTGCTCTACTTATACTGCCAGGTTAGCAGCTCGACTGGTCTTAACTAGTCACACGATCACGAGTAGCTAGCATGACGCATTGTGAAGGCCAGTAAAAACTATTGGCTCGAATGCGAGCTACTGACTCACAATCGCACATGGCAGGTCAACTCACCACGTAATCTCGACATAAATATGAGTTACTCACTAAAATTATTGAATTTTGTGATAAGGCTTACCAAAGCTAAGTATCTTTTGTTTTATAACACATATTTTTTAACAAATTTTATATTACGTAAAAACCTTGATTCTACCCTAAAGCATGACGTCTTAATATACCCCCATCCCCGAGTAAACAAAAACTGATACATTATAATTACTTGGTTTGTGGTGGTCTAGGGGATGAAGGAGAGGAGGGGGTTGCCTTAGTGGCTTTTAATTTTGTATTCATAATGTTAGGAAAGCCATATTCGTATTCACACAATTAATTATGTTCCCTCGAAACGAAACGAAAGAAAACGAAACCCTCCAACTTTCTAAGAATATCTTTTTGCTGAAAAATATATTTTTTTCGTTTGTAAGAAGTAACCGTAAATACCAAGAGCTTAATAGCTTTACTTAATGAACATTTTATAGAAATCTTTTTATATAAATGAATTCTCCTTAAGCTGAATTCTACATCTACGAGTATGTTTTCATAAGATGAACTTCTTGGCCGTATACTTATTAAGCCTCTTTTATTAAAGGTATATATTATAATTTATATAGCAGGATATATAGGTCTCTTTAGATAAAGAGAGAGAGAGAGAATCCCCCCATCCCACACTCATTTAAGGATCTCTCACTCAGCAAATGAGTCACCCAGAAGCCAATGCGGCTTAGTTCTTTTATTGATATGTATTACTCCTTCTTTGTATAGCTACTGAATATGATTAAGTTCTTCAAGTTCAATGTATTAAAAAACAATAATTTTTTGACCTAACTGCATTGGTTTCTTAGTTCCCTAATTATCCCTAGGATATTTACTTCTTAATTATCAGAGATGGTGGCTAGCTTTAAAAACTGAAATTGCTTTTCGTTTATTTTGGTTATTATTCAAAAGAAGACTCGATTAAATGAAGTTTTAAAACAGCGTATGGAAATGTAACATATTTTGTAAATAGTAAACTAAAGCCAAAACAATTTAATACAAAAGTTGAATTTTAAAATAAAGATAATATGGATTTCTTCTTGTACAAGGAAACCTTATTTAAATGCTTCTGGAATATATCTCATGATAATGGAACCGTTTATAAGCATAGATCTGATATGTCCCAATAGAGACAAAATGAGTTCTATTTTGATACATGGGCAATTAGACCTTTTCATTGCAGCCAGTCACAATAGAGTAATTAAGTCATTGAGAAAGATTGGTACGGGGCGCATGCTAATCGAAGGTACAACGTTTTGTGAGTATGTTTAAACATTCAACAATAATCTATTTACGGAAGAGGAATAGGTTTGACTCGATGGCTATGTTAATAAGTAGATTTGTAGTTAATGGGGCGCCACAAATGCGACCACCAAAAGTGCCACAATTAGATAACGAAATTAAAAAAGACTACTTTCTTTAGTTTTTAGCGACCTGAAAGGACGTATATTCAATGGCCTCTCAGAGGAAACATAACACCCGGGGCAATTTATATTTTTGAGATATCTTACAATGAAAAATACTACAAATTTTATTATTTCATATGATACCTTCATACCTTCTTTTTCTAATCTCTCTCACGGATCTATTCACCCTCTCTACTCCCTCTCTGAGGTCAGGTATCAAGCCTGTATATATTCAAATAAGTATACATAATATTCTGTAGCTGTAAACATTAATAAAATTAGAATTAGGAATTAAAAAACGCCGTAGGCCAAAGGGCGATGCTAATCCATGAAATATTTGTTTACGTATATCATTAAAATGAATAAGAGCTTATTTTAAGCTCACTTATTTATATTATGAGTAGGTAGGATCATCACTTTTGCGGTTAATTAATTATTTTTAATTAATTAGTTTGACAACAAGGAACTCTAGTTCTCTTTTCCACAAAACGTCTTCAGTTTCGCAGCTCGAACTCCATTTGTATCGCACATTTTCACTTTTTCTTATTTGATGATCCATAAGTAGAGAACAGAGAACCATGAAATTGGTTTATATATACCCATCTTTATCTTATATATAGTTTTCTCTCTCTTTTTCTCTATCATTTAATGGGGATGAAATGAGCCTATCAATCACTATAGGGCATTCCGTCGTCTTTCTATAAGGATTCTTTTGTAGTGAATTATTGATATACTTATCAAGTATGTTACGATATTTCCGGTCTGGGACGGTTCTGGTCTGACAGACGATATTTGATGAAGTTCGAGCATGTTAGACGAGCTGAATGCGCTGAATAGAATGTAGAAGCAGAACCAAATGTTTTAGAAGTTCTACAAATCGTTGGGCTTTTCAGAATGTTCTACTAGATACTATATCTTATATTAAAAAATATAGATAGTTTAGCCAGCATTTAAAATACATATAATGTCAGAAAATGGGTTTGTGTCCTCATTTTTTAGTGGTCGATTCTTCAATTGTTGATTGAAATTGATGTTAATAAATGTGTATTGGCGTGTCTATTTTATTAAATATCTAAATATTGACGGAGATATAGCAATTAAAAGTTTGAATTGTAGTTTTAGCGCTAGAAATGGTCGGCCATATTTGTATGACGTGAAATGCATTTTAACGTCAGTTATTTGTTGATTAGGTCAGTGCTGTGGTAATGTTTTGTAGCTGTTGGTAGTCAAATAATCAAGTCAAATCAAAGAATAATAAGTTTTTATTTTATTTAACCCTGTTAAGGCAGACATAATATTGAAATTTGATTGTTCCTTGAAATAGCTGTAAATAATATTTGATGTTTTGATATATAAATACATATAGCAGAGCTTTATGAGCTGTAAGGTTGGTAGCCTTACACAAGGATTGTGATGTCACATGCACTTGGAATGTGTACAACGTTGAATCCCTTTAATAATTAAAGAGACAAAATGACTTTTTTAATTGTTAATATCTCTTAACATATAAAGAGTTATTAAAAAATAATTGGACATTTGAGGTTCTAGTAACCCACTTTATCAATATATAGTACACTTTTATAGAAATTAAGACATAGGACACAAGCCCATTGATACTTGACGCAGACTGTTATGTCTTCGGGTTTGATTCCAGGACCAGATTCATATTTTCTAGATTTCTTTGTTATCAAATTAAATTGATAGAAAATAAACACTGGTATATAATAGAGTACAAGAGAAGTACGACAATACCTCAAATATTATTTACAGATATCTCTATCAAAACATGAAGTTTTGATATTATGATATGGTATACAAGAATAAATAAAATAGAATAAATTATTTATTAACCTGTGTGCTGTGTTATGTTACACAGAAAATTTTAATTGTTAATATAAATAGATATATCATGACAATGGGTTTGTGTCCTATGTCTTAATTGCTATAAAACTGTACTATATATTGATAAAGTGGGTTACTAGAACCTTAAATGTCCAATTATTTGTTAATAACTCCTTATATTTAAGAGATAATAACAATTAAATTAGTCATTTTTTTCTTCTAATTATTAAAGGGATCCAACATGGAAAAATAATCTCGACTACTTATTACTACATATTTCCTTTTAACAAGAAGTTAATTAGTTTTACTTCTGAACCTTAGTGTGCAAAATTGTTACCCGTCCGAAATAAATTCTCTAGATATTTCTCTATTTGTTAATCCGGCAGTTCCGGGACAATTATGCACATTCCGAAAAGCCTGCTATTATTTTGTTTATTCAGCTATTTGAAGAAACTAAGAATCCTGCACTGTTTTCATCAGTAATATAGTCTCCTTAGTACTACAATTCTCAGGGGAAGAATTCTCAATTTTTGGTAAAAATTATAATTCACCGTACTAAGCAGAAAAGAAAGCTAACGTGAAAGGAGGGTGGAAGGTAACAGCTACAGGAAACGGGTGTTATACAGGAGGTCATTTAACAGCAAAGTAGCAATGAAGGAAGTCATACAGCGTCGGTCAATAATGAACCGTGCGATTCCACCAGGAGTCTACCATTCACAAACCGTGGAGCACATTAAAGGGCTCCTCAGGGACTTGGCGTAGAACAGTAGTTCTGTTACGAAGGCGTTAGCAGTTTATGGTAAGTAAGACAAGGCGGGCCTTAATTGCATTTTATGGACCCTAATGCAGACACAGATCATAGACTTCTTGTTATTAGACTATAAAATGTCTTTTAACACGAGCTGTCATTTTAAATATCGCGCCATTTATATTGTGAAAAATATTGTGTTCCAATATCTAGAAATACTTTTTTTTAACTCTGTATATAATTTTTTCTTTAGTTTTTAGCGCCTTACAAATATATTACGCAACCATTTTAACTTAGTTATATAATGGTATAGACGACATTAGCTATAGTTAGCCTAAGGGTATGCTGTTACTGCATTGAATTTCCGTTTACCTTAGAAACAAAATAGATCAAGAAAATCAGTCCGTACGTTGGAAATCATTGAATATTGTAAGGAAAATAGAGTTGCAAGTAAAAGTTTAAAATGTTATTAGCTTTTCTTTTTTCTTTTTTCTTTTAAATGTAAACTAATATTGCAATTACAGAGAAGGACGTCAATGCTAATGAAAGAGTTGTGACGTTATTTGCTCGATCTACAGTTGAATGCAGATGCCATAAAAAAGTAAATTCATTTTATGTTTTGAATATTAATAAAAGTTTGTTTCTGCTTTCGAATGATTTTAATGAACTTCTGTTTAAGTTTTTGATGTTAACAAAAATTTGAATGGTTTTAAAGAATATTTTATTTATTACAAATTGTGTACAGGGGCGGATTTATCCGTAAACTGATGAGGGTTACATATAAAACCTCATCATCTATCATCATTGGGTACTTTATACTGTCCTCCAAATTGTTTTTTTTTTTTCAAGTTAATTTATTTTACGAAGTATTTTGACAATTTAAGCGGGCAAAAATGAAATTTTGAAATTTTGACTATGTATTAATTTTATTTCATCAAATTTATAATATTATTTATAAGAGGTACACACTTTCATGTTTTCAAAAGTATCTTTCACAAACGGTTTTCGTCAAAACGGATTTCCGCAAACTAGGTTAAAGTTATGACTAGATTTAAGACCTTAGAAATTAAAACTTATTACATATATTATTTCAAAAAGTCCTATAGACTTTTAAGTTCTTAATAAGTGAGAAACAATATTCAGAAATTAAAAAACTAATTCAAGAAGTTTCAAAAAAGAATATATTTTAAGAATCGATTAAATTCATCCAAAAAATTTCTTAAAAAATAAATGGAATGTTACATATATGACTTAGATTTTCATTATTTTTTCAAGAAAAGAAATTATTCACTATTGAAAACAAAGTTTTATACTGAATGCTAAGTACAATTACTACCTTGACCTAATATATGTGGACAACACCACTTTCTTATATTTTTATGATTGTGTAACCACATAATCAAATAAACTTTCATAATAATCAAACCCAAACAATAATCAACCCAAGCGCAGTACCTCACTGTAAAAAACTATCTTCTACATACTACATGCCACATAATTTGCACTTCTTAAGGAAAATTGATTAAATGTTATAATATACACAAACCAAAGAACGTATAGGGTTGAAGCAATCAACGTAAGCTTATGAAGGATGAAATTTTGCAACACCATTAAAGTTTTAAATAAATTAGCACAATCTCTATGTGAATTTTCAAACAATATTCGCATATTATAACAATTTAATTAGGTAAATACATAAATAAATTAATTAATCTGATTAATAGAGATGGTTCATTATGAGCAATTTTCTTAAGCTGAACATAATTCATGGAATATTTAAAAGACCTTTCTACACGATCTAAAGTACCATTGAAACGTCCAGCTAATTGCGCTAATTAGCTTCCCCTCCCACAAGGCACCCGCAGCCGCAACCTGTTACGCCAAACATTCTATTGAACACAAAAATTCATGGATTTCCCTCAACCTAACCCAAATATAAGTTCCGATATTTAGAATATTATCAAAGTATTCATCTATACTCATACACATTTAAATGTATGTGTGTAAATGTATGCGTTGTAAGACTACCTTGATATACCACCTATATCTTGTATATTGAGTCCACACCTGCGCGCATGCGTACAAAACATTTAGGCTAGCTCACCAGCAAAAGCAGAAAAGACTGCAAAACCTTCCAATAACACATAATGTTAAACAAGGAAAGATATATATTAAATATATATAGCTATTTCATTCTATTCAGTATACGTATCGCTTGTTGAGTTTAGAGACTACCCCCTGACTAGCAGGCAACTCTTTATACAGCTAGACGACTATTTTCTCAGTACGTTTTGGTCGTTTTCCATATACGCACGGTATTTCCAACAGATAGACTACACGGTTTTAGATTATATTAAACCCCTCTTTATTTTCTCTGTTTTGTTGTGCGTGTCTGCAGGCGATTTTCCCGGGAAAATTATTTGCGTGTATTATATATATATATACACACTATTAATTTATATAGTAGTTGTTTTAGGGATTGTTTATTACTGAATAATAAATTATATATATTTTGTTTTATTGGTGTTTTAGTAGTTGCATAGCAGAAAAAGGAGTTTGCGGTACGCGAGAACAGGCTCGCAACAGGTGAGAACGATTTCAGCTTTGGATACGTTTTTCTTTATTTTCCGGGCTTACATTTTTATGCAAATTACTTTGTATAAAAGTCTATTATTTTTTAAATGTTATTCATACCATTATATTATTTTTATTCTGTTTATATACTCGTTGATATTAATTTTAAATTAGCTTCAAAATATGTATGCTAATTTACCCTATATTGTAAACGTAGAACCCTTCATAGAACTACCATACCTTGGGGATGCTAAGACTAATTATTGAATCACACCTAGTTAAAACTCCCACTCGTATTGCCATGGGGAATTCTTTTGAAAAAAAATCTTTTGTTGGTTTAATAAAATTATTTAATATTGGTTTTATTAAATAGAGTCATTCAACATTTACGTTTAAATATATATGTAATGGAACTAATTTCCCACTAGATATAGTACGGTATATCTAACATAACAAAAGTTACGTATTACGTGCAAAAAGGTATTTAAAATACAACGTTTTGTGACCTATTTTTCTGCATTTTGAAAAATAAATTAACCCCTTTGCCCATTTAATATTATCATAACATTTCTAAAGAAGACCTTTTCAAGGATTAAAGAGTTATAATATATTATCTTCATTTAGAACTATTTAGATTAAATATTATTTAAAAATTATGTAAAAATTTTCTGACGTAAATATATTAATATTAGTAAATGTTATATTTATTTAATGATATTGCAGAAAAAAATATAATGTAAACAACGTAATCTAGTGTATTTTTTAACGTAATATTTTTAACATAACGTTACATTGTATTAATGTTGTATTTCCTTTAAACAAATTCAAGAGACTATAAAACTTGTATACTGATATATTAATTTAATATGTAACATTATATAATTTTACATAAATTTTTTTATTAATGCCTCAAAATGTAAATACGTGTCGAAAAATAACATTTCTTTTAAGTAATCCTACATTACATTAACCTAAAGGAACTAGGTAAAAGGAAATCTTAAATAAACCTTAAATAAACCTAACATAAACATAACAATGTTTAACGGGATCATATAGTTTTTTTTATTCTATTCAAATTTATCTTGTGAACTTTAATGACAAATTCAAATGTAATAACATTTTAAGGGCATGAATGAGGGACATTTTGAAGACAATGACATTTGGAATTCTTTGAACAATTTCTGTTACTTATTTCTAAGTTGTAAAAAATACTGTGGGCCTTATAATGAAAAACAAAATTTCGAAAAATCCGCAGTATGTAGGGGGTAGGGGTTCTTGCCCTGATTCGAAAGGAATGTAGATCCGGTACTGATTGTAGGTATAGTTAAGGAAGGAAGGGATAAGGTTTCAACTTTTATTTTTTTTAATTTATTTATATTAATATACAATATATTAAGTTTATTGTGTGAAAATTTAAAGTCGATGGGAGTAAAACTGTCGGAGATATGGAGTTTGGTATCGTCTTACTTTGAAACTTTTAAACGCGCTTTCCTCACACATAGCTTTTTCAGAGTCGGTGCCCTCTCTAGATCAAAATCTACCGCACCGATCCTATTGACATTTTGCACTCTCTTTCTTTACTTAAATGCCGAGGAAACGCTGCCGAGCTTTCTTTTATTCTTAATTTTAACGTATTTTAAAATAACAAAGCTTTTGATTTTTTTTATAAAAAATCGGTATTTTGTCCTCTAAGTGCTGAAGAAATTGAAAAATCATTTTAAAAAAACTTCAACAGAGCTATCTGCAGAAGCTTATCAACTAATGAAATCAATTTAGTTTTTCGATTTTAAAACATCCAGTGATGAGTTATGAGTGGCACCGCAATGTTACTCTTTTTTGTGACGTCTGCCGAGATTCGCTGTCAATGGCTCATTTCTTGATATTTATTTATAAAAATTTCACAAAGTATTCTCTAAATGTTATTTTATCATGTAGTAATTATAGGAATAATTATATATTAACTGTGTCGTCAAAAAACATTATCGAAAATATGATTCACATTGGCGCTATGTTTTTTCAACGTATTAAAGCTAGCTGAAACGTTTAGAAAACTGTAGATCGGGTAACAATACCAGTAATGACCATTACGCACACACACACAGATTCATACACAGACGAGAAGAGAAAAGAAGAGACTGTATGAATATTTACAGAGCATGTAATAAAATTCTATTTATACGGTTCTAAATGCGTCCATAGTCCGTACTTAATATTCCATGAGCAAATTTCTTCCTGAATTCCATCATCGTGCGTGGGTGAGTAGAAGAGAACGGGGGTGCAGGGGGTTACAATATGGAAAGGGGTGGTGGTGAGCGTGACGTTCAATGATCACATGATCACAACAACTGAGATTGGCAAATTTCTATAATTGTATCAAACATACGACTATAAAAATAGAATGAAAATCGAAAGAATTATTTACATGTTTACCTAAAGCTTCAAGAGGCAAGGATAAAGTCGATAGAATTGTATTATTTGAAAGAATCCTTCCAATAATCCTGTTCCACTGTTCCAGGACGATCTAGGTTGGATTTCAACAAGTATGGAAACCTTAAGACTACATCTACGTGGCTGCGTTTGTTTTCTAGACACGTGCAGATATTTCACCATCACACCGCGTAGACTCCTACTATTTTTTTTCCTCACCCTCACTAAATTCTTTCTGGTTTTTTTCTCTCCATTATTTTTATTTTTATTTTGTTGGAATTTTTCAATAAACTCCATTTTTCTTAGAACACCACACATATTTTTTTATGTTGCTATTGTGTGTTTTATGTGAAATGTGTTTCTTTCGTAAAAACAAACAAAACGAACGAAGAACTATCATCTGTGTATGTTTGTGTTGCTGTCTTCAAGTTTTATTTTTGATTAAAATACTGATTTTTTATATTCAGTAAAACTTAAAGCCAGACGGTTGTATCATCGTGCTTGATTTTCTGGGTTTGGTTGCAGTCAAAATTAATTGATTATGTGCACTAATAATCATAAATTTATTAAGCAGCATATGCGAGGGACTTAAATAAAAGGTTAAGAGGGGAGCAAAGGTCAAAACGATAAAAAAGAAGTACATTTTCGATAATGTTTTTTGACGACGCAGTTAATATATAAATATTTCTATAATTACTACATGATAAAATTTTCATAAATAAATGTCAAGAAATGAGCCATTGACAGCGAATATCCGCAGACGTCACAAAAAAAAAGTAACATTGCGGTGCCACTCATAACTCATCACTGGATTTTCTGAAATCGAAAAACCAAAATGATTTCATTAGATGATAAGTTTCTGCAGGTTACGCTGTCGAGTTTTTCTTTTTTTATTGATTTTTAAAATATTTACAGCACTTAAAAGTCAAAATACTGTCTCTCCATGAAAAAACTCAGAAACTTTGTTATTTTAAAATACGTTAAAATTTAAAAATTAAAAAAAACTCGATAGCGTTACCTCGGCATTTATGTAAAGAAAGAGTGTACAAAATTTCAAAAGAATCGGTCCAGTAGATTTTGAGCTACGGATGGCACCGACTCTGAAAAAGCTATGTCTGAAAAACTGCATTTAAAAGTTTCTAAGTAACACGAAAGCAGACCAGAGAGGTGAAGAATTAAAATTTTCAAATTTTTACTCAATAAACTTAATATGTTGTACAATAATATAAATAAATTTAAAAAAAAAAGAAAAAAAAAGTTGAATCCTTAAACCAAATTGCAAATTTGCAATTTCTAATGTTTTATATCATTAATTCAATTGCAATTAAAATAAAAACTCGCTGTAAAGAAATGTCTATTTTGCATTTTTGTTGTGTGGTGAGTCAAACTCCTAAGGAAACAAGAGTATATCCGTATTGAACGTTGGGACGTCCTGAGCGTCGGATCCTCCAAAGCGTCGACAAACGTCCTTCGAACTCAGTCGTCCACAGAACCTCTTTTATTAATTACTTCACAGAATTAAACTCTTGTGTCTCCATTTTCTCCATCTCTAGCGAATTCTGTTTTGTCCTCATGTTTATTTATAATCGCTTTAAATTCGCAAGTACTTATCGACGTCTGCGTTTAAGAGGGGGGCAAAATAATAGAGGGCATGGGTGTTGCGGTGGGTGAGAAGAAGATTTAATACAGGTCGAAGCAGTATAAATAATATTTATTCAAATAATAAAATATATAGCACAGTATCATTCCCACTCACTGTTTTAATTTTGTTTCTAATTTAAATTGTACAGCATATGGGTATATGCGTAGTCATTCCCTGTTATATTCAGTGAAGTTCTAATCACTTGTACATTTCAATTCTAACGTTTTACAAGTTGGAGCAACACACAGAAAATCAATTTTAGTTCAAATTGTTTCCCTACCTGTCACAGGAATCGCTTTTATTCCCAGTGAGCAGTCGTTGCGCCGTCTGTAGCTCATAAAAGAGACATTCCCTATGAACGGCTGAATAGAAACCAAACGCGTTCATGACAAAACACTCATGAAAAGTAATAGAAATGAAATAGAATTTACTCCAAAATGTTTACTGGGTATTTTTAATTTAGAGTTTCATTTACGCCTTCTTTGTTTTTTTAGAACCTTACAAGACCCAATATTTCTAAATTAAAAGAACTATATTATATTATAATCTCTAAAATGTAAGAATCGGTCAAAATAAAGTAGAAATTAATTTTAAAAGAAGTTCAATGTCAGTTTGTTAAAAATAAAGAAGTAAAAACATTTTCTATTACTAATTGTTATTCAAAACCGCAATTTTAATTATACCACATTCAATTTTGTCAAACTGTCGAAATTTATATTACCAACGACGCATGCGCTCCATCTAAATTCACTAAACTCAAATTAAAACACGAATATGACTAGGAATGCCTATTACAAATACCTGAAATCTGGATTTAAATATTAAATAAAAAGGGAAATGAGGCTTTATTTAATGCAGAAAATGAGTAATAGTTTTCTAGTTCAGTGGATGCTTCTGCTGTCTAAAGCAGCAGCTGTATCAGATTTATAGCACGTGAGATAAAAGATGAACAATGAACCGAATGGCACTTGGTTAAATCGAGTAGTTTGATAATAGAAAGTTGAAATTTATGATGAAAAGAAATAAATACAAGACTTCAAACACAATTTGCTATTACATGTTTATACAAGGAATATTGACACCATCAATAAAATGATGTTCTCTTTATATTTCGAGTTGTCGATTTATTTTATATATATATATATATATATATATATATATATATATATATATATATATATATGTGTGTGTAGTGTATATGTTTCTTTCTTATGTATAGGTTTTAAATATACATTTTTATGCAAATATCTTTTGGAGTCCTTGGTGATTATTGAAATTCCAGTTTGTTCCAAGTGATCCTACATCCTTCAATAAATACAACTCCATAGTCTTCTGAAATAAGTATGTAGGCGTTCGAATCTCGTTAACATTCAGGCCATGCCGCCTCGACGCTGAGCGCCGGTAAACAAACGTTTTCTTAATTTCTTAAGAAAGAAGATACAACCATTCCACCAACAGCAACACCAACAGCGACAGAGACGGCGGGTCCACCACCGCTGATTTATGAAGCAGAAGGAATTATTTCAGGATGAATGAGTTGATCTTTTAATACAATTATTTCTTCAGTTGGAAATATTATGGGGTAACATGTCTTTATGTGTTATTTTTATATTAAGACATCTTTAGTAGTTCTTTGTTCGCCTTAGAATCGTTAGAAAGTTAGCATAGTGTAGCTCCCTTATGCAAAATATCTCTTTAAGGGGGGGGGGGTAAAGTTCCAACTTTTCTTTTTATTTATTTATATTATTGTACAACATATTAAGTTTATTGTGTAAAAATTTGAAGTCAATTGGAGTAAAACTGTCGCAGATACAGAGTTTTTCACACACAGCTTTTTCAGAGTCGGTGCCATCTCTAGCTCAAATTGTACTGGACCGATTCTATTGAAATTTCGTAAACTCTTTCTTTACATAAGGTAACGCTTTTGAGTTTTTTTTTATATTTTAATTTTAACGTATTTTAAAATAACAAAGTTTCTGATTCTTTTCATGAAAAATCGGTATTTTGACTATTAAGTACTGTAAAAAATTTAAAAATCAATAAAAAAATAAAAACTCGACAGCGTTACCTGTAGAAACTTATCAACTAATGAAATCATTTTGGTTTTTTGATTTCATAAAATCCAGTGATGACTTATGAGTGGCACCGCAATATTACTTTTTTTTGCTGATTTGCTGTCAATGCCTCAGTCTTGATATTTATTTATGAAAATTTCACAAAGTATTCTTCTAATGTCATTTTATCATGTAGTAGTTATAGAAATAATTATATATTAACTGTGTCGTCAAAAAATATTATCGAAAATATGCTTCTTTTTTTATCGTTTTGACCTTAACCCCACCCCCTCTCCCCAAACGGACGTCTGGTTTTTTCTAAATTAGGCTACTTAAGTTTACCCACAGCTATCAATTGACCTTGGAATTGGCATACCCAACAAATGAGACAACATTTACAAAAGTTGTAAATATTCTTGTGGTTTAAGAATAATAAACACTTTTAAACTTAATAAAAAAAATTCTTACAAAAACTTTATAGACTTTTCAGAATGATTTTTTAACATTTAAGGGTATATTATCCACAACCCTTAACTTTACACATTTTTTTCAGTTCCATTCTACATCATGAAAACATTTCTTGTCACCCGGAGCTGAGTTTGTTGAGTCATCCATTTTCATAGCGAAATAAATGGTTTCTCATTATAAATAATCTATTTATAACACAAACTTCAAAGTGTCTGGATTGTCTATCGGGCATCTGTATTCTCACTCCCATTTACAACCCTTATTTTTAACCCTTCACCCCCATTTCATAACTTAAAGTGGTAAAAGCAAGAAATCAAATGATAAAACTTGTGTATACCTACATATAAAAAATATTAAAGATAGCATCTAGTATTCGGAATAAAAATCTAGATTTATATAAAGCCACAAGCTATAAATAGGATGGGTATTGATGTTAGATTTGCCCAGCAGATGGCTACTGTAGATGGGGAATCAATAACCAGGTTATAAAGAAAGATTTGTTTGAAATTGGTTAGAATTATGTAGGTAGATGAAACGAAATTAGGTTATATATAAAAGCATGAAATTAGAAAAGTTTTGTATATTTGTAATAAAGGTTATAGGCGACTTATTTAATAGGATCTGTCGGGTACAGAAACAAATTTATTTCTATGAAGTATTGATTTTTCCATATTCATACTCTCCTTATATCTTTAGATAAGCAAAAGAATTGTTGAGGAAACACCTAATGAGCATTACATGTGTGATATTGTTTTTTGAAAACTGCAAAGATTGTAAAACCCTGACATTCAAAAAGAAATCGTCTTGATCAGTGTCTACAAGAGAGAATTCCAGAGATCAAGAATTCGGAAAATTGGCAGAAAAACCTAATTTGGATGTGCTGATTCCAAATACCTTTCCAGTGGATCCTAAGTTAAAATAGCTATTATCAATGCTATTTAATCTTAACCTAAAAATAGTTATTCTCAATGTGATAGAGCACTTAATCAGATTACTAAAAAGTAAAGCTTTTCACTAAAGATTATTCATAACATCATTAAAGCTTAAAGTTGAAGTTTTAATTTTTTTATATAATAAATAATACGTTATTAAAAACCTTAAAATATGAAGCTACTTAGTAAATAGGATACAGCGCGATAACAGACGATTAGAGGAGCGAGTCGTCGCACACATGGCCTCATTTAAAGTAATTTTCTCCTCCTCCTTAACTGCACGATGTATTAAATTAACAACCCTTTAATTAAAAAATGACCCTAAGTTCATATTACAACATTAACTTCAATTAATTCATAGATCTTGACCCTGGGGGTGATCCAATCCCACTTCTGACTGTTGACAACAATCTTGGTGCAAGTACGGACGACCTTTGTTTGGCGCTACTGTTAAACGTGAAGCATAGTTTCCTAGAAATCACCACATTATGTTTAATAAGGGTAGGGAAGGGTACATTAATGTAACAACCGCCATTTATGATAGGTGGTGGAGAGTGGTATGGAAATATTGTCATCGTTCAAAACATAGGTTACATTTTATGGGCAACAAATGGCCCAGTAATCAGCCCTCGGCAAATCAGCTGAATGACGCAATACCAATAGAATCCGCTACAATCGATAGGAACTTTACTTGTTTCAAATGGGTTTGGTGGAGGAGAAAGTACATTATTACATTGTATTTATAGGGAGAAGGAGTAGTCAGTGGATAGAAGGGGTTAAGTATTGCAAAACTCAACAAGTTTTGCGGCTATCGCGTATCAGAAACCAATAAGGGATTTCTGCCAACTTAAAACTGAATGCCGGGTGCAAGGCTGTGGTGGGATCTAGACCGGATGCGGAAGACTAATCAAAAACTTGTTGAAGTTTCAATGGTTTGGTTTATTAACTTCCAAATTATTAAAGTGTAATAGTTTGAGTAAATAATGATACACAAATACAACCATAAACAATTAACATTACTTCAGTGTAAGTGGAGTTTTGTTAAGGGATGATTTTCTGTTCTGTCCTTCACACACACACACACACACACACACATATACTACAATCTGCGGTTGCCATAGCAACGTACTAAGCAATTATATAAGATCAACAATTATTACGTAATGCTCCGCTTGTTATTGACTAAAACACAACAATGGCTTATTACTGAATGTATGAATATGTTAATATAGATGATATTTTATCTCAGAGAGAGAGAGAGAGAAAGAGAGAGATAGGGAGAAGTAGAGTTATATACTAAATCTTCAAGTCGTGTCACTGAAAGATTCTGAATGTGCACCGAATAGAAACAGACGCAATACATATTAATTCATAGTATTTCCATTTTATTAATTTCTTGCCAACTAATGTTAAATTCCAAATATCAAACTCATCCAGGGACTTTCTTGTTGGTAGGAGTAACTTGATTTTAGAGGTATTCCGCTATGAGCGTTGTAGGTAAGGTTTACGGGTAATAACTAACTGTTAAAGCAAATAAATCTGTTGGGACAATATATGGATTCTTAAAAACAAGATAGCAGCATACAATAAGAAGCTATTAATTAATAAGATATTAGCATACGAGGCAGAAACTGAGGAAACATATAAAATACTAGCAAGAAGATCATACACACACAAACACACGAATATAACGTATAGGATAGTACACACACGATAGCCTACATTTCAAATTCAAATACAGGCTACCGAATGATATAATATTATATGTACACGCTACACAACTCAGACAAGTACACATTTCTTTCACATAAATATTATTACAGTAAGTAGAGCTTCTTGTCTTAGAGATTTTTTCTAGAAATTTTTGTTATTTTAGTAAGTCTTTCGCTTATATCTATACTCACGACTGTGGCGCCACTAGTCCAAAATGGCGGCAAATTCAAAACAGTGAGCTGCTATTGATTAATTCTTTATACAAAGTTATGGTAAATTAATTCGAGTATAAGCACAAAAGGTTTTAATAAATTTTCTATTCTTTTCCAGATGACTACACGACAAGAAAAGTGGAGATATGAAAAATAAATATCAAAGAAAATTCTGTAATTAAAACATAAATTTCATGTAATTTTGTATATAGAGGTATTTATTATAACCGTACGTACAAGACAAAATATTTCATTAAAAATTAATTTTAATAAATAAATAATAAAACTGTCTAATCCAATGTGCGTTTAAAAGGAAAGAAAACAATATAAAATATGACGTCACAGGTAAAATATTACAAAAGAAAATAAACTTTACATTGTTCATACAAGTGAAAAATTAAATTCAAAAAGAATAATAATAAAAATGTTTGATAATTTAAAGAAAAACGAAAAGAAAAAGTTAAATTGACTTTTTAAATCAATTTCGTATATAATAATTAAATTTCGTGTATTTCGGGAGTGTTCGGTTATTTTCGGAGTTTTTAAAATCTAATGCCCAGCTCTACAATGTTCTCGAGGATTCGATCTGGTGGAAATGCTGGCTCTAACCCAGCTGATGCTAATCCGATCGCACAATTTTTTGAAATTGGGAAAATGGTTGCTAGTGCTGGTCCAGAATTGCTGTGGAAAATTCATGATGCTTATAGGAAAAGCGATGGAAAGGTAGGAAACTTTTTGCTTTGTTCAATTGCTTATTTTAATTTATGTAGATTGTTCAAAGTTATATTATCAACATTCAATATTTATTCAGTGGATTTTCATTTAGACACAAAACGATATTTATGGGGTTCGCTTTAAGATAGGAAATTATTCTATCCATTCATCTAAAGCGGCGTTTCTACCGAGAAACATTTTCACTGAATAAATAAAAAAATAATGGAGTTATTAATGTGGATATATTCATTTCACTCCCCCTAAGAACGTTGGAAATTGCAACCAAGAATAAAGCTTATTTTTAATTAACTGCATTAACTGCAACATTAATAATTGTGTGTTTTTTGTAGATTTGATTATTTTATATGGTTGGTATATTTGTTTATATTTGATCCTATATTATAATGTTCCAACTGTATGTTTATATTCTTATATGTTTCTATTCTTATATGTTTGGTGCTGAATTTTGTATGGTAGCTCGAAAACGGCTCCATCAATGTTTTTGAAAATTTCCTATTTCGTAGAGAAAAAAATTGAAAATATTTTTTATTTTGATAAAAAATATATTTTTTTAGTCAATTTATATGTGTCAATGTATATGTGTGCGAGTTTATTATTTCAATTTAAAAATAGAGTTTAATATGAAATGTAATTACGAATTATTTTATTGGATTCAAATCATACACGCCAAAAAGATGTCGCATTGCGACGGGGGTAAACTCTAATTATTTTATATGGTTATCATTTGGTAATTCTTTACCAGTTATTCTATATCCGAATATAATTAATATATTTGTAAATTAATATATTTGTAAAAGTTTTTGAAAGTGTTTACATTAATAACTATATAACAAACCATCGCTATATTCGGAGTGTTATAAATTCAGACTTACCATCAAAACACACCTGTCATTTAATGAAACACTACATAAGCACCTTGATATGATCTTGATACCGATCAATTTTACATAATCGATATTTCTTACTAATACGATACATCGTTTGATAACTAAGGGTTACAAAACCTACCCCTGTAATCCATTTTAGAGCTTACATGTCATCACACCCTGGCAATATGTCACACACGCACACAAACGTGACAAACAAACAAACAGGCAGGCAATCCACCACGCTGCAACCCACTCGTGTTTATTTTTAGATTAAAATTTTATTTTCATTCGGGAATTGATTTCCTGATAACAGGTATTTTATTAATTCAATCATTTATACAAATAGCGGAAACTGAAAACCCAATAATATTAGAAATGATAGACGTAAAGGAATTCAAAATTTTCAAAAAATAACGTTGACTAAAATTACTAGATTGTCAAAAAGATTCTTCATCCTCTAAATAAACAAAGCACTAAAGTATTAAGAAACTGTTTTGTAGCGTCGTTCGCAAAGAGTGTGTGTGCGAAATTTGAGCTCGATGTCTTTTTGTGAAATAGTTTTAAAATCGATTAAAGATGTTCAGATATTCACTTTGATTCAGATTCAGAAAAACTGTCCGTTTATCGTATGTGAATACTTTAAAATTGGAATGGAGACGAAGTTGTAATCTTATATCCCACTTCTGATTTTTAAACACTAGTAATGTAACGCTAATTCATCTTCTTTTTGACAACATCTTGTGGAATTTAGAGTTAGAATCAAGAGGTTCGCGTTAGTGAAAGTAAGGAATTAATTTTTCTGATGTACAAACGAACCAAATCTGGTTCAAATTGTCAAGCAGAGGATACCGCAATGATACAATCTTCAAAATTACAATGTGGAATAGTACCATGAAACCTATAATGGTTTTACCACAAAAATTGGTATGTTATATATAAATACTCCTATAAACATAATAATTTTCATTTGACACTGTAGGATTCTTATCATAAAATCATTCCTAGAACTATATTACATACTAATTTTAAATTTAGAAGATAGATTATGGAATAAAGTGTAAAGAGTAATAATATGAAACTAAAATAAATCTGATTGGAGATTAATTCCCACCATCTATGGCCTTAATAACTGTCAACTGATTTAATTTTGAAATTAGTTTCCATGAATTTTTCATCAAAATGTTTAACAAATTATTATAATTCAGGAAGCAACTGTCAAACATTAAATTTTCTTTATAATTTTACCAAAGCTTTGAGAGAGTAGTGAGAAGGCAGGAGGGAGGAGGGAAGCATCACTTTCACAGGATTTATTCCGTGCTTTGTTTGTATATCGCTACCCTTTAATTGATTAGGGTTAGGGTATCTAATTACAACTAAATATTTGATAGCGATACATTCACGTCAAGAGGTATTTTACTAGAATAAACATTGTGTGTATGTGTGTGTAGGGAGGATGAGGGGGGGGGGGGGAAGACAAGTTTAGAAGCATTCACCTTTCTATGTACTCTATTCCAAACGGAATCAAATATATATGTTTGTGTGACATATAATATCAGGTTACATTACTACAGGTGAAAAGTGAAAAAGGAAAAGCGTTGTATCGATTAGTAGGAGCTGCTTGATACCAGTGCCGGAATAAACAAATACGTGACTTCATGAAAAAGGTTAACTTTTCTTTGTATATTTTTTGTCAAATTCCTTTAATATTTAAAGCGATTCCGTGGAACAACAAGAATTATTCTATTACATCAGTATCAACAGACAGTAATATCTCTGTCTCGCTTACACTTATTACATGAGCATAGAAAATATGTATACGTATTCAGAATCCCACTTCTGATCACGTAACGTCATACGAGTTTCATGCAAGCTGCAAACAGGGTCATTTCTCTGAGTTTAGCATTGAGAAAGCACGTTTTTCTATTAGGAAAATGTCAAGTGATGAAGAAGATGTGATTATAGCATACGCTTTTATTAGAAAACGATGAATCAAATGTAGGCTTCATCCATACATCGAAAAGAACATTAGCCGCAGATTGTTTGTTGCTGCAAGAGAGTTATCAGAGGATGGTTCAGTATTTCAATCAGTATGCCGAATGACTGTTGTTCAATAATATGAACAAAAATGACTGTCATTTTTAAAAGAATATTACGTCTATGCGTCGTGCAGTACGCTAGAGCTATGACATGTTGCAACCCATACTGCACTGCGGTTACTTGTCACTAAACAAATGCGACGTTGCAGCTTCGTGGACAGAGCTTTCTTTGTTTAAATGCAAGCTACAAGTGTAAGCAAAAAGTATCGGGAGTTTGAAAGAAAATTTTTGTAAGTTCAACATCGGGCAACCCCTTTATTTTCAGCAGCTGCTTGTATAAACAGAACACAAACAAAACATGACTCAAAGTATAATAAATCATAAATATTATTATTATAGTTTAACTTTTCCATTTACACTCGAAATAAAACTGATAGACAGACTTTTGTTATAACATAGAATAAAATAAAGTGTAGCGAAACAAATGAAAAACAGAAAATAGAAAATTGAACTGTAGAAACAGTCGCAAAGCTTTTAAATCGAAATCAGTCTTCTATTATGTTTCACTAGATCTGTCTGATATAGTCGTAGTCTTATGAGAGAGACCTGCCTGGAAATAAATATATTTACTATACTGAGAAACCCGTATTACTGAAGTGCAGTATGTTGCAATTTTATAAGAGTGTATTTGTGTTATGTTCTGTATGAAATAGATCAAAATACTTTCAGACCTGTTTAGATTATTTATTCCATTTTATAGAAACCTGAGAGCTTTTCATTAAATGTAAATGGGGGTTATGTTAGAGCTTAATACAAAATGTACATCAAAAGAGACATGTGACTTTTTCAGTATGACGTAGTCGTAGTAGTAATGGGCTTGTGTCCTCATTTTTTAGTGGTCGATTTTTCAATTGTTGATTGAAATTGATGTTGATAAATGTTTATTTTATTAAATATCTAAATGATGACGGAGATATAGCAATTAAAAGTTTGAATTGTAGTTTTAGCGCTAGAAATGGTCGGCCATATTTGTATGACGTGAATGCATTTTAACGTCAGTTATTTGTTGAGTAGGTCAGTGCTGTGGTAAAATTTTGTAGCTGTTGGTAGTCGAAATACTCAAGTCAAGTCAAAGAATAATAACTTTTAATTTTATTTATTAACCGTGTTACGGCAGACATAATATTGAAATTTTATTGTTCCTTGAAATAGCTGTAAATAATATTTGATATTTTAATATATAAATACATATAGCAGAGATTTATGAGCTGGAAGGTTGGTAACCTTACACATGGATTGTGATGTCACATGCACTTGAAATGTGTACAACGTTGAATCCCTTTAATAATTAAAGAGACAAAATGACTTTTTTAATTGTTAATATCTCTTAACATATAAGAAGTTATTAAAAAATAATTGAACATTTGAGGTTCTAGTGACCCACTTTATCAATATATAGTACACTTTTATATTTATCAAATATCATTTATTCAAATATCAGAGACATGGACAGCAGCACCGGTACCCAGAATTTTTCTCATGTTACAAAGACAGAGATAAACAAGAAAGTAAGGAACAAATGCATCGTCAAACAGTACATCTCTTACAATTTTCATTATATTGTAGCATCTTACCCGGTACGTTATTTACTTTAAGTATTAACTTAAATGAACGACTAAAGTTTTAACTTTAAATAAACTTTCATTGTTATTATTATAGCGTATGTGTCAGGAAAAAAGAAAAACAGAAAATAAAAAGAAAAGCAAAAAAAAAAGATAACACATACTGAGAGAGAAAACTTTTAAAATAAAGTCTAGTTTAGTTTAGTTTTAGTCTATCTATAGGTAGAAGTACATCAGCCACGGATAAACTTTTATTTAGATAACGAAAAACGTTTGCTTTTTCTAAGTAGTTCCTCAATGTAGCAATGTAAAATACTGCTGACATTTCAATATTGGAAAATACTTAACTAGAAAATGTGTTTCGATTTTTTGAAAAGTTGATTAAAGTTTCTTAATTAACCCACAAGGTAATACTTAAGTGTATGCAGTGTATGTGTACTCTGAGATAACTATGATGTTCTTTCTCCTTCTTTGCTCCTAGCTTCGAGGGACCTTTTTTGTTATTCCTCAATTTCCCTATTTTAGTCCTAGATTAGTCATAATTTCCAATCCTTCCTTCTACCCCTCCTTTTCTTGCTCCCAACAACGTCTGCTTCTTTAATTCTTTTGTATACTACCGACATCCACCTCCTACCTTTCCTGCCTCTATTTGTTCTATTCTTCCTCCTTATCTCTTCTTCTCCTACTACTTTATGCCATCCTTGTTTTTTTTTATATATAATTTCACGAGCTTCTTAGGCACGTAGCCTTTTATCGCCCCTAAACATATTCTGTTTTTTCTTATACTTTATATCCCGACAACAGGAATGATCTGTCCATGGCTACTGCTGTTATAAATTTCGGTTTCTCAATCAAAAAGACGGTGTTGAAGGAAGCGTCTGCGAAGTCTATAGCACCGGCTTTTGAAGTCCATTTCTTGCTATTGCTGTATTTTTACATTGCCACAGAATGTGGTCAGGATCAACGCCATTCGTCTTCATCTTCCTTCTCCCCTAGTAACAGTTGCTCCACACTTGTCTCATTTTGTACTGAGTGTTGCAATTAACGTAGTATATGTTAATTATACGTTATTATCCATCTCTTGCGTGTATTTAACGTCCATTTGGCGATGTATACGATTGGACCACCCGCGTTAGACTGTGCTAACTCAATAATTTAACAGTAACGTATATAACCTGAAGTCGTACATAAAATACAACTTCATGCATTCAAATAAATATTTAAATATAGCCAATATCATTCATTATTTCGGTTTTGACTTCTTGTATCATTCTCAATCTGATTCGGCTCTAGATAGCATAGTGCTCCAATTGAAATATAAAATTAGTTTAGATTTACCAGAAGGTTATTTATATTTTCAACCTGGTTCAAGAGCATTGAAATCCAAAAAATACTGATTCCAAATTCAAGGAATCCTCGTTCTTAAAATAAGACAAACACATAGAATATAGTGTATGGATCTTATTCAAATGTGATGTTGTCGTTTCCAGTGAAAATACAAGCTACATTTATCGGGGAAAACCATTTTCTATAACAATGGAAAGCTTTTACTTTAGCAAGGATAAATTGTCTTAAGCACTCGGAAAATTCAAATAACATTTTCAATATAGACATCCTTTGAAAAGGATAAGACTGATTTTATCTTAATGTATAGAAGTTTTATCATGACGTCATCACAGATAGCTTTATTTAATTATGGATGATAAGTAACATCTAAATGAAAGGCAGATAGACTTTTAAATTACAAGCAGAAGCGGAGTAAGTAGTGGGCGTACTAGTACCCGTAAAAAAACGAAAGGTCATTTCATTCTAAAAACTACAAAGTATTACAAAAAAATGGTTTTATTGAAATAATTGACATAATACCAAGTGAAAGGGGGTGGGGGAGGGTGAGGGGGAGGGGTAATTAAAATAGCAGGAAATGTGTGTGTAACGTAATTTATGAAAAATCAAAAATAAATTTTTTTAATTCTTATCCTGCTTATTTAAAATCTAGCAACCTTGGCAACAATTTTAAAAAAGTTCATGTATTCAAAAATGCGTTAATGTAGCAGTATAATCAGAAATCGTATAACAGCGAAGATGCAATTAAAAACTAATAGTTTTCAAACTACAACAAAAAAATAGCACCCATATATAGTTCAAATTACGAGAGTTCAGCGCTGACTCATACTTAAAACAAGTTATGGGGTATAAACTGCTGATTTAACTAAAAAGCACTGACTCACTTATTTTTCTATAATGTATATAGAAACGAATAAGATAAAATTTATTATCGTATTATAGATTAATACCGCGCTTATAACCTCTTTTAGGTATAAGTCGCCGCCGAACTATCGTGATTTGGACTATATGAAGTTTTTATTAAGATAGCAGTGAAATGTTAAATGTTGCACTAGTGTAAACGCTACTTTAGATTTTGATGAGAGTTCGTTACTTCAGGCGTAGTAAGTAGGCAAACTAACTACTATACCACCTAAGGCGCTAAGATAAGAAAAAGAAAAATTCTCAGTATATATTCTGACAGTTGCAAACTATAAAAAAGATATAATAAAGCGATAAAAAAAGTGAGCAGAGTAGCAGTTATCAATTATCATCCATCATCTGTCGCCGGATGCTGCGTGGGTCAAGACCACGACAGGGGGTGGTTGATGGGGGGAACTATGATGGGTGATGGGCGAGAAACCTTGATAACAACATCGATATATAATGATTAGTAACATGAAACTTTATCTCGCTAGTAAACTAGTTGTTTATGTTCAAATAATAATTAGATGATCAAAAGTTTCATCTCGTTAAAATATAACACATTGAGTTTGATGGTGGTAGCTTTAATTAGCAAATTAATGAACAGGGGTTGTGACTGGTTATGGTCCACCCTTATTTCTGTCTCTCTCTCTACTATCCTGCATCCTTGTTACATCGTTATTACAAATCTGTGAAACGCTGTAATGGTTCCGTTAACAAGCTGTTGCTATAAATACATACGGACAATTAATACCCAGGATAATAAGGCTAATGAATGGGATCTGGAAATGTTAGTGGATTATGCAAGTGTTTGCTTAATGCAGTTGGCTTGCAAGCTATTTTCCGTTGTGATATTACATGATCTATTCGCCTTGTTACCTTCTAAACGCAGATACATACATTTAAGGTTTGTATAACATAACAAAAGTTACCTGTTGCGTGAACCAATGTATGAACAACGCCTACTAACAGTAAAGCATATTATTCTTCAATGCTCCAAGTACTTATCGCACAGACAAAACTGTAATATGCCTGAAGACTATAAGCAGATATTTGAAAGCAAAGAAAGTTTGAAAAACCTTATTGACTTGATCAATAAAACTAATTTAATCTCTTTATTTTAAGTACCCATACTCGTGTCTATAAGTTGTAAATTATGTATTACAAATGTTTGTAAATGTAAAGTTGATGCACTCAACTAAATATTAAAAGAAAAAAATGTTCTTTCAACAAGAGGTGTAACAGAAAAACACAATATTTTCGTGAAAAGTTTTCATATTTTTATTTTAATACGAATTACAAATTCTAAGGTTAATAATGGAACACAATACCTGTCAAATGACGGTTGTGTGTTGGCAGTCAAAAAATGATGCAAAAATGATGCGAAAGAACCTATACAACAATTTGTCAGCTATTTAATTGCTTTACGAAACCCTTTTGCATCGAAAGAAGAATAAAGAATATAAGAATACTTATAATACTTTATAAGCAGGGGCGGCCTTAGCCATTGCGAAGCCCCGAGCAGCAGATCGTTGCGAGGCCCCGGGGCGGCAGATCGTTGCGAGACACTTGTTCTTTTGTATAATTTATGTAAATTGTAAGTAAGTATTTTTGATGATAATTGACGAGAAATAAAATTTTATATTGGAAGATTTATAAAAGTTAACAAGCACAAAGACGACAAATATTAATGATGATAAACTAATGTAAATGAATGCCTTAAAAGAAGACGCAGTGATTCTAGTGGGATTTCTAAAGAGCGAGGCGCGAGATTCAAATAGATATATAGTAATGAATTTTTCTAAAGTAATGAATGAAGTTGTTGCGCGAGAATGTGATTCTCGCGGTTGCTCCCTGGGCGGTTGCCCTGTTTACCACCCCCTAAGGCCACCTCTGTTTGTAGGGATTATAGAATGTCCTTTTTATAGTCAGAGATATCCGTCAATTGTATCGTGAATTTTTGGGAAGGCAACAAGTTTGATTCTTCATCATGTAAAGAGCTCCCACCTGTTTTTTTTTAGAGTAGAGAAAGCCCCTACTTGGCCACCATCTTGTAAACAAGGTTGTAATTAGTATCCCTTGTTTATCTTGAAAATTATATTTCTCACAAAGTTGCTTGTGGACAATAATATCATGTACAACTTTTATTAATTAAAAAAGGGAAAATGGTAAAGAAATATAGAGTTTAAAATGATTAAGTACAGGAGAAATGGACACAAAGAGTGATACGAGGAGAAGAGTGATATCGTGCATACCTCCACTTTACGTTTCTCTTTATCACAAAGACAACAAGAAATCTTTTTCAACTTCAACAAATTTCAATAAACAGTTTTACGTTAATAAAGTAAGGTTACAAATATCTATGAAAGTTTCATTGGACACATTTGTAAAACTATATACGTACTAGCTTTTACCCCCGTCGCAAGCGACGTGTCTTTTGTGTGTGGCTTGAACTTCATGTAAAAATTTAAATTCCAGTAACGTTTACCCCCGTCGCAAAGCGAAGTCTTTTTGGCGTGTATGATTTGAAACCAATAAAATAATTCGTAATTACATTTCATATTTAATTCTATGTTTAAATTGAAATAATAAATAAACTCGCGCACATATACATGATATATAAATTGACTAAAAAAAAATATTTTTTTTAACAAAATAAAAAATATTTTCAATTTATGCAATATTTGACCAACTTCTTTTCAAAATTTGGGATTTTTTTTTCGATTCGTAAATAAGTTACCAAGATTAGCCTATATACAAAATTTCAACTTTCTGGCACAATTTTTACTCTCGGCAAATACTGCCCCCGTGCCTCCAAATAAAATTTTGGAATTTTGAATTTTTTTTTATTAATAATATACTTAATTATTCTAGAATCCAGAATATGAACTTTCTCCAAAGTTCCCTACCGGGCCCCCGAATTTCATCAACCCCCCTTTTTCAATTTTTGAATTTCTAATTTTTGCGAAATGTCAGCATAAAATACCTTAATACACATGCAAAATTTCAACTTTCTATCTTTTACGAATTAAAAGTAATACAGCAAAAAGGCTCACTTTTTTTCCAGTTTTTCCAAAATTACGGGTTTCCAGGAAATTCAGGCAAAATCAGGGGACGCCAAAAGTCTTAAAAAAAAATTCTCTACGAAACAGGCAATTTTTAAAAACATTGACGAAGCCGTTTTCGCGCTGCCATACAAAATTTACTACCAAACATATAAGAATATAAGATCCCTAGAGTTTACCCCCGTCGCAATGCGACGTCCTTTTGTCGTGTATGATTTGAATCCAATAAAATAATTCGTAATTACATTTCATATTTAATTCTATTTTTAAATTGAAATAATAAATAAACTCGCCACACATATAAATTGACTAAAAAATATATTTTTTTTATCAAAATAAAAAATATTTTCAATTTATGCGTTATTTGACCAACTTTTTTTCAAAATTTGGGTTTTTTTTTTTCGATTCATAAATAAGTTACCAAGATTAGCCTATATACAAAATTTCAACTTTCTGGCACAATTTTTACTCTCGACAAATACTGCCCCCGTGCCCCCAAATAAAATTTTGGAATTTTGAATTTTTTTTTATTAATAATATACATAATTATTCTAGAATCCAGAATATGAACTTTCTCCAAAGTTCCCTACCGGGCCCCCGAATTTCTTCAACCCCCCCTTTTTCACTTTTTGAATTTCTAATTTTTGAGAAATGTCAGAATTGAATACCTTAATACACATGCAAAATTTCAACTTTCTATCTTTTACGAATTAAAAGTAATACAGCAAAAAAGGGTTCACTTTTTTTTCCAGCTTTTCCAAAATTACGGGTTTCCAGGAAATTCAGGGAAAAATCCGAGGACGCCAAAAGTCTTAGAATTTTTTTCTCTACGAAATAGGAAATTTTTAAAAACTTCCCTGGAGCCGTTTTCGCGCTGCCATACAAAATTCACTACCAAACATATAAGATCATAAGATCATAAGAATATAAACAAACAGTTGGAACATTATAATATAGGACTAGAGTTTACCCCCGTCGCAATGCGACGTCTTTTTGGCGTGTATCATTTAAATCCAATAAAATAATTCGTAATTAAATTTCATATTTAACTGTTCTATTTTTAAATTGAAATAATAAATAAACTCGCGCACATATACACACATATAAATTGACTAAAAAAATATTATTTTTTTTTCAAAATAAAAAATATTTTCAATTTATGCGTTATTTGACCAACTTTTTTTCAAAATTTGGGATTTTTTTTTTCGATTCGTAAATAAGTTACCAAGGTTAGCCTACATACAAAATTTCAATTTTCTAGCACAATTTTTACTCTCGGCAAATACTGCCCCCGTGCCCCCCAATTAAATTTTGAAATTTTGAATTTTTTTTTAATAATAATATACTTAATTATTCTAGAATCCAGAATATGAACTTTCTCCAAAGTTCCCTACCGGGCCCCCGAATTTCTTCAACCCCCCCTTTTTCAATTTTTGAATTTCTACTTTTTGAGAAATGTCAGCATTAAGTACCTTAATACACATGCAAAATTTCAACTTTCTATCTTTTACGACTTAAAAGTAATGCAGCAAAAAAGGGATCACTTTTTTTCCAGTTTTTCCAAAATTACGGGTTTCCAGGAAATTCAGGGAAAAATCCAGGGACGCTAAAAGTCTTAGAATTTTTTTCTCTACGAAATAGGAAATTTTTAAAAACTTCCCTGGAGCCGTTTTCGAGATGCCATACAAAATTCGAACCAAACATATAAGAATATAAGAATATAAGAATATAAGAATATAAATATACACCTGGGACATTATAATATATGATAATGAGAAACTGTGTATATGCAGCTGTAAAAATACTTGTCATTATATTTGTGTTAGTGTTGTATATATATATAGTATACAAAAGTTTCAGAAAGTTGTTTATTCAATTTGAATTCATTAGTGAGTGCGCGCAACGAACAGAACCGACGGAACCGCCTTTAATTGGTTCGTCGAGCACAAAATGCGGAACATGCTGAACTTGCAAATGCATCCCCTGTACTCGGTTCTCGGTTCTCGGTTCTCGGTAAATAGTTTATATTTAACGTAAACGAGAAATATGTGCTACTGCGTGTTTAGAAAATATTGCTTAATTATCTGTGCTGTTTAATTTTTCGAAAATAATAAATTAAATTATGTGACATTCAGTTTATTTTTTATTGCTTCTGCGCTGTAATCAGCAGAAATTATAAATTTATATTTAGAATTTCTTTATTAGGTACCGTATTTTGTTCTGATTCAAAATTTGATGTCGTTTCCGAATTTACATATATTTAGTAATGCCCTTTAAGAGTGGTAAGGTCAAAACGATAAAAAAGCATATTTTCGATACTGTTTTTTGACGACACAGTTAATATATAATTATTTCTAGAATTACTACATGATAAAATAACATTAGAAGAATACTTTGTGAAAATTTCATAAATAAATATCAAGAAATGAGGCATTGACAGCGAATCTCCGCAGACGTCACAAAAATGTAACATTGCGTGCCACTCATAACTCACCACTGGATTTTGTGAAATCGAAAAACCAAAATGATTTCATTAGTTAATAAGTTTCTGCAGTAACACTGTCGAGTTTTTCTTTTTTTATTGATTTTTAAATTTTTTACAGCACTTAAAAGTCAAAATACTGATTTTTCATGAAATAAATCAGAAACTTTGTTATTTTAAAATACGTTAAAATTAACAAATTAAAAAAAAACTTGACAGCGTTACCTCGGCATTTATATAAAGAAAGAGTGTGCAATATTACAAGAGAATCGATTCAGTAGATTTTGAGCTAGAGATGGCACCGACTCTGAAACTCTGAAAGAGCTATGTGTGACAAAGCGCATTTAAAAGTTTCTAAGTAACACGAAACCAGACCAGAGAGGTGAAGACTTGAAACTCTATATCTCCGATAGTTTTACTCCAATCGAATTCAAATTTTTACATAATAAACTTAATATGTTGTACAATAATATAAATAAACAAAAAAAGAGTTGAAACCTTACTACATTTTTAGATATTGACTGACACCTTAACTTGAACAACTTAAATAACCAATTATCGCGACCGGAATTATTATATTTTATATTATATAATATACATTATTAGCTATTGTTATGTAATTTGAGACATAAATAAGGATTCTCTGACCTTCACTGTCTATCACCAAGTCTCTCTCCACCTCTCCCAACCCCACCTTACGTCTACAACCATCTCAGAAGACGAGGACACTTTTTTGGTTTCTATTATTTTTTATTACATTATATTTCCAAAATGATCTGTCAAAATATGTTTTATTCCATCGGCGGGAGTTTTATACACGAGCCACGCTAGCAAGGATAGGGTGAGTGGGGGGTGAAAATGAATTTAACATTTTCATTATTGTACACATGTCACCTGAATAAAAATATCAGCAACTGGTGGAAGCAAAAAAAAGAAAATAACCTTTAGCTGAGCCACACCCTATCTCACCCCTCTCTATTCCATTCCACCCCAATAATAGCTTAATGTATTTATTGAAATCGATTCGTTTTTATATTGTTATTTTTTTTCATTTTATTATATTCATGTTCATGTTCATTTCCAGTTTTACTGACGTTTGACATTTTTGCGCTTTTCCTTTATAACATTATTTTCTGTATTGTACTTCACTCGTACTTCATCATTTTCACTTTTTCTTCCATTGTTTTTATTTATTTTCACTGTTTCACTCGACGCGATATAGATGTCACTATTGTTTTTTATTTATGTGTCATTCATGTTGTTTCTCTCTTGTTTTATTATTTTTACTTTGTTAATTATGATACTGCTTCTGTTTATTTGTTTTCTTTGTCTTTTTTTTATGTAATTTGATATTTTTATAGCAGGATTTTTGTTCATGTTGATAAATCAGAGTAATTCTTTTTTTGTTTTTTAAATAAGATACAATTTCTATTTCTTTGGGTATGAATAATGATTTCAAAGTAAAAACCTTTGGTGAACTCAGACGTGAATTTATTTATGTATCCTCTATATCGAAGTATAGGTCTTCTTGTCATAGCCTTGATCATTTCGGACCTGATTCAGTCAAGTAACTTTATATAGCATTATAGTAGCTCTTAATTCTTAATAAATATTAATTTTAACACATGTAATACTAAGAAGACTATAAAACAAAATTAACTTGAGCAACATTATAAAAAAAATTGTCCAACCCCAAAGAAAGAGGTGTCGAATGTACGGCTTGGTTTTTCGATTTCAGAAAATTCAGTGAATAGTTATGAGTGGCACCGAAAAGTTATTTCTTTTGGTGACGTTTGCGGAGGTTCGCTGTCAAAGCCTCATTTCTTGATATTTATTTATGAAAATTTCACAATATATTCTTCAAGTGTCATTTTATCATGAAATAATTATAGAAATAATTATATATTAGCTGTGTCGTCAAAAAAGATTATCGAAAGTATGCTTCTTTTTTATCGTTTTGACCTTAACCCCTCCCCTCCTCACCCCTTCATATCTTCATAAAACTTTAAACACAAAAATTTCATCAATCATTGAGGACAGTACACATACGAGAACCTTCTTTTAAAAATCCCAAACAAACTACCGACAAAAAGAATGCAAATGCCATAAATTAGCGAAATAGCTAGTAAATAAACTTTTCTTACTACCTTAGGTTCGCTGATACCGTATATTTTGTTTAAGAGTGTGAATTTTGATAATTTAGTTCTCCATGTTGAAAAAATGGCTACTGAGAAAGGTATCAGCAAACTTAACGGTAAAATAGTTATTGTATCTTAAGTATATTGACCTGCACTGTTCTAAAGTAGAAAACTTCTTTGAAAATTAGTAATAATTCAAAACAGCGTATGACATTCAACAGCGTCTGCTTATGCTTACAATATTGCCTATACCTTTTAAACACATTAAAGTGTTCTTGGATTTTTAACGTTCTACAATTTATACGAGGCGTGTTTTTTAAGTAAGTACCGTTTTGGACTGAGTGTTTTAGATGCCTCCGACAATCGTGATTCCCGCCGATTGTGAAGTACGGGCTGTCATACGATTTCTTAGTGCTAAAGGCGTAAAACCGATCGATATTCATCGTGAGATCTGTGAAGTTTACGGACAAAACATTATGAGTGATGGAATGGTAAGGAAATGGGTGAGAGCATTTAAAGATGGCCGCACAAATGTGCATGATGAAAAACGTCAAAACAGTTGTGATACAGTGGTTAACAAGTCAGGCGGCAGAATTTTATGAGGAGGGTATTCAAAAAGTCAAGTGCCTCAATATTCACGGAAATTATGTAGAAAAGTAGATTAAGGTACAGGCTTTCATGTAAAAATAAAATTATTGCGATATCTTTGCACGTGTTTTTTTAATTCCAAAACGGTACTCACTTAAAAAACACGCCTCGTATTTAATTTTTTTTTTTTTATAAAACAAATTGTTTACTTATACTAAAGCTTATAAAGTGTTCTATACTTTTTAGTTAGAATGAGAGGAGTCTTTTTAAGTTTCTTTTATAAAGAAACGAATGTGTGTTTCTAAAGAACGTCATCAGCACCCTTGTTTCGTGTCCTTGAAGTATTCGAAGAACAATTGTTGCTGCGATATGCGTTCGAACTTTTGACCTATATTTCGAGCTTGAAAACTAGGTTATGGGCACCGGATGCGCCGGGAGCACAAGCACCAACACCAGCACATCAGCTGCGGGTGAGTGTGAGGGTGGAGAGACGCCAGGTCACCAGGGGAACAGGAACCGGAAATAGGTCATTCCCATTACCTCTATTACAATCCCATATATAACAACATAACATGGTACACAGGTAAATAGGAATAGCGGAGGAGTGGGAGGAAAGAATGATAGACGAGGAGTGTAAGGGAGGTTTTTGCTGGGTTTCAATTAAATTATTTTTGCTTTGCTTTATGTGAGCTTAGTGTAAGGCATTCGAGAAATTTTAGTACAACGCTGGAGGTTTTAATCTTTGTACATTAAAAGATAATTATTAATAAGTAGGTTAATTGGCTGTATTAAAAGTAAAAATACCTTCAGAAAATCAAATATGTGAACAACGTTATAACCCACTAACAGTAAAACGTATTATTCATCAGTGCTCCAAGTATTCATCGTACAAACAAAACTGTAATCTGCCTGAAGAGTACAGGCAGATATTTGAAAGCAGGAAAAGTCTTGAAAACGAATGAATCTAATATAATCTCTATATTTTAAATAATCATACTCGTATTTATAGACTATAAATTATGTATTATAGTTCAAATTACGAGAGTTCGGTGGCGACTCATACTTAAAACAAGTTGTTGGATATCAACTGCCGATATAACTAAAAAGCACTGACGCACTTACTCGTATTTTTCTATAATGTATATAGAAACGAATAAGATAAAATTCATTATCGTATTATGGATTTATACCGCTCCTTTTTAAGAATAAGTCACCGCCGAACTATCGTGATTTGGATTATATAAATGTTTTAAATGTATATATTGTTTTAGGGTGAAACGATACTTGGCCATTTTTTCTAGCGAAGTATAGATGCCGATTTTATACAGCAGGTTAAATATTATCAAAAAAACCATGTTTTTTTATGTTTAAATCGTTTTATGTAAGTAACTATAAACGCGAATCAAAATCTAAAGCTGCAATTAGTTAGATGATAACGTATCTACATATTAAGCTTTCTTCCACTGACTTTTAATGAGTTGGAACCGCAAAACTAACTTTTGAAAATTAATATTGCAATATTTTCTAGTTAAGTCTTAAGCGTAAGTTTGAGAACCATAATAAAGGTTATAAAATTTATGACAAACCCTTAGAAATGTTACCAGTCATAAAAAAATTAAAATTTAACTAGAAAATATAGCAATATTCATTTTCAAAACTTATTTATGCGGTTCCTACTCATTAAAAGTCAGTGCAAGAATGCTTAAAATGTAGATACGTTATTCATCTAACTAATTGCAGCTTTAGATTTTGATTCGCGTTTATAGTTACTTACATAAAACGATTTAAACACAAAAAACATGTTTTTTTTTGATAATATTTAACCTGGTGTAATGTATCGCCATCTATATTATGCTAGAAAAAATGGCCAAGTATCGTTTCATCTTCAGTACTAATAACTATCAACAGTTGATTTTTTTTTTAATCAGAAATATTCCAATTACTTTTCGTTTTCTATAAAAAAGCAAACCAATCAGCCGCTAATGACACGTCTTAGTTACATAACATCTCAAGATACAAGGATCTATTATTTCTCATGACATTCGAGAAGGATAATAGAGAAATAATCTTGAAATAATAAAAGCTACAGGTCATCCTAGTGTCACACAGTATCATTATATCGGTATCAGTTGACGTCATACCCCTCACTCCGCACCCCTCTTCACCCTTATGAACGTAGAACATAATTCCTTACTTTCGAAGAAAGACAAATAAAAGTCCATGAAAGTTTTCTAACAAACAATGTTGTCTTTAAGTCGACTTGAGTTACAATATTTCTGAAGGTACTGAACTTATTGGAACGGCTGAATACTGTTGTTTAAGCTTTTCCGCAAAACGTTATTATTTTTCTTTCAGAGTTAAGTTATGAAAAACTTTTGTAATTAATTGGTTTGTATATAGAATAATACATAATACATACCACTCACTCAGTCATAGATGGGTGAAGAGAGGAGGAATATAAATTGGATCATGCGGAAATTGTTGAACACGAATATAAGTTGACTTTAGTAAACTTGATAAGTTTCTGTAAATGTCTGTGTGTGTGTGTGTGTATTTGTATGTTTATAATAATATTGTTAAGAAAATAAGTGGCTTGAAAAATGATATTATGCATATGGTAACGTCAGCCATCTTTAAAAACATTCATTTTTAAATTCTTATGTTAAAACATTATACAAGATATAAAAGGTTATGGGAAAATAATGTGCCTCAGTACCTTATAGAAAAAGACATGAAACACATAAGAAGAACAGCAAGGTTTAGATTGGGAAATGAGGAAAAAGGAAACAGATACTGGGAAAGTAGTGAGGAAAGAAAGTGTAGAGTGTGCGTAGCGGAGGACGAAACACTGGAACACATTAAGTTTGAGTGTAAGGAAAAAGTAGCCAGCGAAAGGAAAATTGGCCAGCTATTAAAGGGAGGCAGTGAAGGAAAGAGGTGGATGGCGGAAATAGTAAGAAGGAAAGAAAAAACAGGAGAATAAATAAGCTGGTGGCTGGGTTGCACAAGGAACAGGAAGAGAAAGGAAGTACTAAAAGAGGCAGTGAAGGGAAGCAGGAGAAAGAAAGAAGTAGCGAGGAAACAGTTAAACTTCAGCCCAGAAAAATAGACTAGGGAATAGACCAGTACAGAAGGAAGACTAGGGAAAATGAAGGAAGAGGGTCAAGAGAAGAAGAAGCAGAAAGTACTTTTGGAAATAAAATTGTCTAGAATAATGTAAATTTAATTGTAAGTTGAAGTATATAAAATGTATTAAGAATGTAGATTGTAAAGCCGAAAGGCGAACAATAAACAATTAATAATAATAATAATAATAATAATGTTAAAACAATATTTACATTTATAAACATTTGTAATACATAATTTATACTTTATAAACATGAGTATAGATATTTACAATGTAGAGATTAAATTAGTTTCATTGATAAAATCAATAAGGTTTTTTAGACTTTCTCTGCTTTCAATTGTCTGCTTATAGTCTTCGGGTATATTACAATTTTGTCTGTGCGATAAGTACTTGAAGCATTGAAGAATAATATTTTTTACTGTTATATTAATCACAGATTGGTTGTGGTTTTCCTTTAAATACGTGGGTATGAGTAAGATTTGTATGACCTATAATAAATCAACATAATTTCTAATTTTATTTATTTATTGTAGAATTTATACTTCTATTCTATAAATAGAATATTCTCACAAAGCACGAGAAATGAACGTTACCTTATATTTAAGGAATTATTTTTCTTATACAAAACCTATGTATTAGTAGTAGGTTTATTTATTAAAAAGCTTTGTATATTAGATAAAATCGTTTATGTAATAGGTTGCTTTTATTATATTTTATAAACCTTAAGGGATTATTCCATATTGGCTCGGATAAAACTGGTACAAAAAGATTGTACATGATAACGGAGGTAAATATTAACAAAGTAATAAAATATAATAAAAGCACCTCAGACAAATTCCAATGCACATTTATCCAATATTTGCAATCCGACCTTACTTGGCCATACGAGAGACATGACCCTTTTTTATTTTAAAGCAATATTATGATAATATATTTAGATATATAACATAAAACCAAACAGAATACTAGAACAATTGAGAATTAAAAGCTCATCGAATATTGAAATTATTACTTAAAATCGATATGATTGCTGCGATTACAAAATTGTTTCTTCTGTTGCTTTCCCAATTCTATGCTAAACAAGCCATCGTTCGGTAGTTCTCGAGTTTCCTCGGATGCGCGCTGGACGTAGTAGGAAAATTTTCCAAGAATACTTTACCTAAAGCTGGCCTGGGTTTATGGTTGGGTCGGTGATGGTGTCTAGACAAGATGGAGTCTACAATTTCGTTAGGTAACAAATTTCTGAATTCCATTCTTCGCTAACGTACGAGTATTTTTCTGTAGCTATCTTCAAGTATATATGTATTAGATATATATATATATATATATATATATATATATATATATATATATATATATATATATATATATATATATATGTATCTTTAGGAACCTTAAACAAATGTCTAATATTTTAAGAAGCATAGTAAAAAAGTAGATGTTTAAAGTTTTTTCAATATTATATTACTTACATAATTAATAGAAAATATTAACACCTTGATCAAACCAGCTGAAAA
This sequence comes from Panorpa germanica, assembly GCA_963678705.1. NCBI lineage: Eukaryota > Metazoa > Arthropoda > Insecta > Mecoptera > Panorpidae > Panorpa > Panorpa germanica. Next base: position 10,172,684 of record OY783218.1, read on the forward strand.
CTTGTTAGCCTGTCTGCTCTGCCTCTCCCAGACACCCATCAGTCTTACACTCGCAACTGACTGCTCGTGCTCCGACAGGTTATTTTTCAAACATCATTTAGGGTAGAGTGAGCGAGGAGCAAAGAATTTAATAGTAAGGGCTGCAGAGGTAAGGGGAAGAGCGACATTTCTACACTTGTTGCGTGTCTCCAACGCATTACGAAGTCACGCGATGCTGATAGCTAATAACACAGCATGGATAATGTGGATGACTATGCGACAACTTGATACACCTCTACGCGGAGGTCTACGGCTGCTTTGTTCTACGTAGTTCAGCCTCTACAGCTAAACAGCTTATAAAATACCATAGACTGCATGAACGGAAATGTGTAAAACAAAGAATAGTGAATGGGGAATAATGTTCATATAAATACAGCATAGATGTAATAAATAATATAGTAGACCTCTCTACAACGCGAGTTTCTGTAATACGATTTAATATGGCATAGTTCTCATACAACGCTACTCTAACAGGCACAACCTTAATAATATTTCTTTCATTAAGAAAATAAAAATATTTTTAATTTTCAAAATTGCTCACTATTTGGTTAACTTTTGTGCTACCTTTCTATATATTACGGATTAATACTTATACTTCAAAATGCGTCTATTTATTTTCCAGTTTTTCTAAAATTACAAGTTTCCAGGAAACCCTAAGAAAAATCCGAGGATGTCAAAAGCCTTACAATTTTATTTTCTACGAAATAGGAATTAATTTAATTTACATTACTTCGTATATATTTATGTAAAAGAAATTATGTAACAGGTAATTTTTTTATGTTAAACACACCATAATACTTATTATTTTCCATTAAAATAAAAAATGAATGAGTTTTTAGTCGGGAAACAATGTTTATGAGGGCGAAAGGTTTTTACATAATTTGTCGAACCCTGTAACAAAATTAAGTTAAACTTTTGAGAAGAATTCCGAACACTTGTCTTCAGTAAAACATTGACACATAACATTTAATGAAAGAAATGTCTGTAATAAGTTAGAAAGAGAGATCCATCACTAATGCTTAATTAAAGAAGAAGAGAGATGGATGATATCTCCCCTAAGCTCTAATATAATTCTATATAAAAACTTTATTTTAAACTTTCAAGTAAATTCAGGTTGAATAAACTTATTATCGATTTTATAAAAGTTGCCCCTTATTTTATAAAGTAATAATACTCGTACCGTATAACGCAGGGTGGTTTTATTTAATCAGGTAGTAAAATCAATTACCGATAATGGAAACTATCAACCTACCCTTTACGTATAGGGTAGAGCAACCCCTGCCTCTTTAGAGAGTGGGGGGTTGTTAATATAATTCATCTTATTTTGTAATCGTCAATTTATTAGTTCCGGCGGAAGTGGAAGTTGATCTTCTTCGTAAATACGTTCCAGTAAGTTTCCAATGACTCCTGGGAATCGAATTACCGTGGGACTGTGGTACTTGTATCGGGAAAACTGGAAAATTCTTGTCTCTGGTATTTCAGATGCTGGAATACTCTGCACAATAATATTGTTGATTTGTTGACAAAAATAAACTTCACGTTAGTCCGACATTTTTAGTAGGGTGTAGTCGCATTGGCATACTTTACCATTACATGTAGTTTCTATTTAAATGTTGATCAATACACCACTGTTAAAAAAAAAGTAGAAACGTAAAGGAATATAAAGTACGTAGCATCATATCATCTTGCAAAATTCCTCATTTTATAGCAAAGATACATTATGTTAATAATACATTTTTTATATAAAACGGTTTTTTGTACTTTTATAAGAAAAACTGCTTTGCGTTTTAAATAAAACGAATGCGTTGGCATAGTAGCGTGTATGATTAAAGTGTATTAAAATAAATACATAATATTGTTTTCTTATTTTTTTTAATTATAAATTGATGAGCTTAAAACCACGGTACTTTTCTATCACTGTAAATTAAAACAACATTCATTTCGTTTATAGACCAAATGGCCAACCTAGCTGCTTCTTGTGATAACTATATTTCATATTTTATAAAATCGGATATAAAAGCATAATTAGAAAAAAATGAACTGAAATATTGGCACCACAAATGGGATAATTCTGATAAAGGTAGAGAATTCTATAGGCGATGGTTTTCCAAACTAAAATTGCCAGGAAGATTAGTTAAAGTGACCTCAAAACTAAGAATGGATCATACTGGTGCTCCGAAACATCTAGCAAGAATCAAGATCATTACCAACAGTAAGTGTGAATGTGCTGAAGAAGAGGCCTGACCACATTCTGTGGCAATGTAGAAATACAGCAATAACAAGAATTGGAATTCAAATTTCTACGTCTTTCTCATTTTATATATGACCTCCTCTGCGTCCTCATCCTTACTTGCATTAAACTTATTTTCTTGAAACCGTCTATATTCTGTGGTATTTCCATTGTATCAAACTACGCCTCAAGCACCGTCTTTCCGCTGTTCTCCTTCCCTACTTCTTTTTTCTATATTTTGTTTTGTTATCTTTCCTCCTCTGATTCCTCTTTGTCGTCATCGCTTTCATCATCTTCCTTTTCCCCTTCATCACCTTGATCTTTATCTTCCTCTTCATTTTCTTCTTGACCCTCTTTTTCATTTTCATCATTACTTCGCTCTGCTACTTTAGCCTTAACTTTGACTATTAGGTTTTTTATTTCTTTCTTAGTCTCTACTGTAACACATAATATTAATAATAACAATTTAAAAGTTAAAACAAAAGTATAAAATAAATTAATAACTAAAAATCTTATGCAGCTACTTACTGTAGTTATATGGCTATGTGGTATGTAGCTGTTACGCCCTTGCCGAAAGACTATTTTTATCGGCTTAAAGCCTCACAACTGAAATTACTAATAGTTAACCAATGTAGCTCCAACCATTTCCGGTTCCAAAAGCTTTGGAATATCTTCATTAACATAATACTATAAATTTACATTGTTATAATCGTAAATTACTTAATTACATACCTAACCAAATATTTAAATGGTAACAGCTGCCGGAAGGTGGCAATAAAGTCGTTTAGTTCCGATATATGCCGCAGTAAAACGTATTGTTTGGCGCTGATATCAATTACAGTACAATACAATTGGCGAACAATGGTTCTGTGTAATCATTTATCGGTACAATTACGCTGTCAATATCTTATTTTCTCGTTGGCACATGCTCTTGTACATTCTAGGAAAACAGAAGTGAAAACTTTTAGATGAGGGGGTAAAGAGGGGAGGAGGTAGAGGAGTTAACTGTTGTTTATTTATCGGTGTAACCTCTGACGATTATTTCGTTTAATGATATTTGTATTTCACCTAAACAAACGGAGGAGCAAACGAAGAAGAAATGACGATATAAAAAGAGATAAAAATACTGTTGAAGAAATTGTTGCGGACACAGAGGCGCAGCGATACAATCTGGGATTATTGAAATTGTATACATCAAAACACTTACTGAGATTATGAAATATATTTGTCAACTCTCTTATTTATCTCAAATTATATTTAGATTGGATCTCTTTTATTATTTAATAAATATCCGCTAAATACAAGTTTATCTTTTACATAAAAATAATGTATGATTACATAACCAAGGTTATATTTTGACATAAATTTATGTTTTCCAACTTTCATAAAGCTTTTTATGCATGACAATAAAATTTACATATTAAATTAATATAGAGGCATCATTAATATCTTTTGCATTTAATTAATGACTATGTAACAAAATTATGTTAAGTCGATAAACATTAGGTAAAAAGTATAACTTTAACAAAATATGAGTTTACATATTGTATTCAACGGCTAACAAATACATTATTTTAATAATCGCAAAACTTCGAACCGAAACTACGAATTCGGCTCTGTCTCTAACCTCGAATTCTTGTAAATATTTATTCAAAAGGATTTTATTTTGAGTTATGAAAGGAATTACATGTTTGTACGAATGTTTGTGTGTGTCTGTGATTGAAATATTGAATCTACACGCTGTCAGTTGTCAAATATATTCAAATTTACATTCAAAATGGGTTATTTCATTAAAATTCACCGGATATACAAATAATGTTCAAAAGTACTAAATAAAACGTATGGATAAACGTAAAAATCAAACAATAATGTGTTTTCTAATTTGTTCATACAGTCGTACAAGTGTTCACTGTTCTGTACCATATCGTCAGAAGTGGGATAAAGTTGCTTTCTATTCCTTTCCTTTTCTGCCAACACAAAAGTAAACATGACAAAGTGTTCATCTTTTTCCATTGCTCGTTTGTAGCTGTGAATTATGCAATAACAATGTTGAAAATATGTTTAAAATGCGTGTATGCTGCACAATTATGCACGTGTGCACATATGCCCCCCTCAGTGCACGCCTATGTATGTATAAATGGTTTTATAACTGCATAAAACACAGTCTAGTCTCGCTGGTCGTTATTATTTCATACAAATACTTAATGGGAATATAATTTGCTTTAGTCTTCATAACGACTAAGCGGATTATACAATAACTGCATGTATTAGGTAGTTGTTAGTCGTTCGTTACATCCGTCCGTTCGGTTAAATCCGTTAACAATTTATCGTTAGGTAAATTTAGTCTTTAATACCACTCTACTTATACTAGATTCAACGTTTCATATTTTCTATTGTCATAAATACAATTAACTAACGGAAACTTTAATTATAAATTTTATGTTAGACTTACGACAAATTTAAGAACTAAAGTTGGCATTGTAGCTGTTTGGGGAGTTTGGACCTTATAGAGATCTATAGACTGGCTAGGGCGTATTTGCGATCTGTCGGCGGTATCCAAGTTCTCGAACGGCAAATGTCGCTCAGTTCCTTTCAATAGCTTAGGGTGCGCACAATTTGTTATGAAGGACCTTTTTGTTATTAACTAATTAATAGCAATTTTTTATTTATCAAAAGACACAGCAAAACATCAGAACTTTTTTAGATTACATTTATTTTAAAACTACACTATTGAATTACATATAAGTTGATTAAATATTTTAATTGATTAGAATACTAGTTACGACACTAAGTAAATGTAACTCGCGGTTTTAGTTATGTTATAATAATATGTGTAATTATTATTTTCTGTTTATGCACCAAAAGTTAAAGCGTGTGTTATGTTTGAAAGTTGAATTAATAAAAAAGAAATACGAACACAAACGTAGTGTCGTCTAGTAGAAATGGATCGTAAAACAAAGGATGTTTACATAAGCAATATTAGGGCTTGCCCAAAGCGAGAAGTATATATGTGTGTATAAAAACAAATAGTTATAAAATATAAATAAATTAAAACAAAGAAATCTTAAAGCTAACATTAATTAAAAATAAAAGCAAGATATTGATATATAAATATGAATATTGCATGCATTTATGAACAGTAGCAATCGCTAACCTGAAGTTCGTTCTAATTTTGACACCGTGGCGCTGATTGCGCAACATGGCGGCAAATTTAAAAAAGTCACAAAGTATTGCTACCCCCTTTTTAATAAATATACTTATCAAACTGAATAATAACATCATGATCTCCTTACCGTTGTATTTTAATTCAATCTAACTTCACAACAAAAGAATCCTTGGTAAATCTTCTTAACAAATTCTGCAAACTTAGGCTTATAAATCTTGTCATATATTTTGACATATATAAAGTTATATATGTCTGACAGAAGGTTAAGAGTTAATAATGTATTCTTTGCGCTCTCAACCCAGGGAACCTCTCTACTACTCTCACCACTCTCTACCGACCTCCTCTACTCTACCCACCAGATTTCAAAAGAGACTTTTATCTGCTTCTTTACATCCTAAATATACGTTCTTCAATAAATATTACTTCATATTTATTTGCATATGGTTTACAAAAACTAAAAAACCAGAGGCGTGGCTAAAATGTTCCACAAAAAAGATATTGTGATGGATAACAGTGTGTACTGTGTGCTTTCTGCTCATTTATATAGTCCTGGGACTACTCATATGCAGATTTTGGTATGATTTCGCTAGGTGGAGCCTTTATTTTTATATTTACCGTCCAACAAGAGATAAGCTGCTAATCCTCACTGGAACTCGGTATCAGTTACAAGTACCGGCTGAGGCATTTACACAAAAACTGTATATATTCGAAAAGTTATTTATCGGGGAAAATATTCAAATTCTCAAGGTTGTTCCATCCTATCCAGTGTGCTAGTAATTTGTCTATTTTCATACCCTCTATTGGCTCAGAATCTTATCTACTAAAATTGTTTTTTCTCGTTTTACGAATCTGCGAGAGACATAAATTAATTTGCGATTAATTTTGTAGTTGTAGTTATAAAACAAATGATAAATTTGAAGACAAAGTTGGATGCGTAAATTACTATATCTCCATAAAACCTGCTTAAAACAATCATATCTCTGACGTAAATTCTATCACCAATAACTTTTCCAAAATTGGCAGTTTTTTTGGTGTCAAAATCTCAGTGTATTCCGTATCTTTATTACTCGTTAATATTTATAGAGGTAACATATTAAGTCATTGCTTGACAGTTATAGAAAATGCAACGAGATAAGAGCGATCTTAAATGTTATAACCTCTCTAAGATGGCGATCTTATAATTTCGTAGATTATTTTCCAGCGATTTTGATTGATGATTTTGAAATCATGTGAGGTCATTATTTAGTGATGGCATTTTAAGATCGCTTGAAAATTACAAATATAATAAGGCCCCAGGTCATAAATTACTGACTTTAAGACCTTACCACAAGTGGCTGTACTCCTGTTAATATCCATATAAAATTAGTAATAAAGATAACATATTTATTAGGTTACTTAACTCTATATTTGATTCCCAATAAGTTGTCGGACGCCACTGCAAACACCCTATTGCCGACTTTAAAATATCCGAATGGCAATGCCGATTGCCGATTGTCGATGTCGACCCATTTATCAATAACACATAAATTCAAGTATCTTCTGTCAAACTGGGCGTTCATCATCCCTCTTTTTGCGAGGTCCCGGCTGAGCTATAAATATCTTCCCATCTCTCTGAATATAATATACTAGTGTTCGCATGTATTGGTGACCGTTTCGTGCTAGTGTGTATTCGCATTCGAATTCGTAGAATACTTGTTGTGTGTTGCTCTGTAGTAGTGTTGGTGTGTTTGTAGTACACTCGCAGTATGCATGTATTGGTCGTAGCACATCGCAGTCTAGCGTAACACACTACGGTGATACTGCTTGAAGGAGTAACCTGTAGAGCCTGGCTCGTAGCACATAGCACGTAGCACGTAGCTCTAAACAGGTGCCTAAGAATGTTTGCTTAGTCACAGCGAGTCTAGGGATTGAGATTATTTAATTATTTTGTTTTGTGTAAATTATTAATTATATTAAGCGTCTGTGATATATATAATGATTATTAATTTGGTATGGTTTTAAATATAGAGATATGTATAAAGTTCGTTTTTAAAGAAATGTTTGATGTATAAAGATAATGAAATTCTTTTTCAAATCGATTTTTCTTTGATATTTTTTTCTAGGTACTTAAAAATAAATTTGCCGGTCCTTGCACAATATAAAGGATCAAGGATCTGCTGTCATGCATTATTTATGAGGTCTGGTGTTAGAGCTTTCTGACAAAGGACGTAGGGCATATCACAGATTTTAAATCTCTAACAAATATACATTTTCGAATAGTATACTGGTATATATATATAGAATTATATATATAGAAATGCTATTATATATATAAATGTGTATATACATACTATTTTAAGGGCACATTTTAGACAAATCTGTCTTTAGACAATATTATCTTACAACCACACGAATAAGTACAATAACTTTTCATTTTCATATGAAACGTATACAACCGCTAAGACTTGAAAAAAAAACTGTCTTCAGGCAGTTTTATCTTTGTCAGAGAAAGAGAGAGACTACCATATGATTCTTTGAACAGAATGAGACAGCGTGTCTTTACTACCATAATACTAACAATAAACCATTAAGTCTCATATATCTGTCTTGTTTGCTCTCATACTATGCATATATAAATGCTTCTCGCTTACTCATAAATAGATGCTAATCACAGAATTATCTTGAGACAGAATTGGCTGTAGTGTTAGTTATATATCGAACAATTCTCCTATTTGCAGAGCCCTAATTGTGCAGAGCCCTATTTATGTTTAAATTGCGTTTGTTATTTTGCACAATTTCTGCAAATGCTTACTCTGTTTAAATGTTGCAAGAAAAACATTTTCTTTCGTACTTTTACTATATAATCGCTAAATTAAATGCTTATTATACTAAGCAAGTACATGGAAATTTGTTAACTACTATATTTATGTATGTATATATATATATATATATATATATATATATATATATATATATATATATATATATACATGTAAAGATAAAATAACGATAATGTTCCTTCCGGCATCAAAAAACAATAAAGAAACCCTAAAATATATCACCCTATTTTATATGGAAGCTTTTAGTAACAAAATAAATTCTAAAATGAACTTGAAGCTTTAAGCTCATGACTGTTACTTGATACAGTTCAAGCTCAAGGCGCAAACGACTTAATGTGCCAGGAACATGGAAAATTGCGCTGTGGGAGAATTGTTTATTAAATATGTACAAGGATACCTTGTTTATTTGGTGGTACACTCCTTATAACAAATAACATTTGAAATAAACCTTTGTTATCTTGAATTTAAATGAAATAATTTTGCTTCGGGTGTATTTATTGAACAAAATAAATACCCGACATAATTATGCTTTGTTTTTCTGTTGTTGTGTTTCGTTTAAGATATATTTATTAATTAACATATTTACTTAAACAAATGTTTTATATGAATTTGTTTGTCTTAGACTTTTTAAAATATTGAAAGTGTTTAATTTCATTTGTAAATATTGAGTTTTATATCCAGAGCTTTTATTGTGAAAATGTATTTGTAGCAACTACTGCCTACTAGCGCCTAGTTGAAGAAATCAATATCATCAATAATAGTATGCAAATCAAAACAACTTCAATCAGGCTTCCTAGGCACGTAGTCTTTTATCGCCCCCAATAATGATCTGCTATCTTTTATTTTCTTGGTCAATTCATGGCCATTGCCTTTATAAATTTCAGTATCGCAATTAAAAAGGTGGTGTCAACAGGAAGCGTCAGCGAAGTCTGTAGTACCGCCCTTTAAAGTCCATTTCTTGCTTTAGTTATTATATATATTAATTGTGTGTGCCTTTCGGCTTTACAATCTACAGTATTATATTTCTAATACATTTCATTCCTATATACATTCAAACTTAAAACTAAACTTAAAATATTCTAGACTTTTACTACTTCCAAAAGTGCTTTCTGCTTCTTCTTCTTTTGACCCTCTCTATTATTCTCCACCAGCTTATTTATTCTCCTGTTTTTCCTTTCCTTCTTACTATTTCCGCCATCCACCTCTTTCCTTCACTGCCTTCCTTTAATAGCTGGCCAATATTCCTTTCGCTCGCTACTTTTTCCTTACACTCAAACTTAATGTGCTCCAGTGTTTCGTCCTCCGCTCCACACATTCTACACTTTCTTTCCTCACTCTTTTCCCAGTATCTGTTTCCTTTTTCCTCATTTCCCAATCTAAACCTTGCTGTTCTTCTTATGTGTTTTATGTCTTTTTCTATAAGGTACTGAGGTACATTATTTTCCCATAACCTCTTATATCTTTTATTGTAGTTACTTTTTTCTATTTTTCCCATTCTCTCCTGCTGTTGTGTCTCCTTATCCCTTCTCCTTAGCTCCTCTGCCACACTTGTGCCACCTTCTCTTCTCCTCTCTGCCTCCTCGATCGCCATTCCATTCCTTTCAAAGTACTCCTTTCTCTTTTTTTGGACCTCCTCCCCCCCCATTCTTTATGTTATCCTCTCTTATTTTCTTTAAAATTTTGCTTTCCGCTCTGTTCAATTTCTCCTCGTATTTTACTGCTCTTTCCCCTGTTTTAATTCGTATCTTATCCCTTTTTAGCTCCTCCATCACCATGTATCCTGGCGTGCACCTGTCCAGCCCTAGTACCAATTTCATATATCTCACCTGTATTCTTTCCAACTTTTCTTGCTTTAGTTTTGGTGTGTAAAAAGTTGACTGTAACATTTTTTGATTAATTTGTAATTAATTTGCTTTCGATCATTTTCTAATAGAAGAAGATATATTTTTTAAATACAATCGATTGATGACAAAACAACATGTTTGTACAATGAGAGGGAGAGACGATATACTTGCAGAAAAACTTTAGAAAATTAATTCACCAGCTGACAAAAAATACGCTAAAGTTAAAATAGAATCCCTATTTTCATGTATCTACAAGTATATCTATATTTTATAGCAGATATATAATAAACAAAGTTTATAAATTTTAATCTCAAACTGAGTTTTCAAACGCTTCAGGTATTACAAATTAATTTTCATAAATTAAATGTTTGAAATTAGTTTCTCAAATTAGTGTAAATAAATGTTTTAATTTTATAACGATTCTGACCTCGTCAGAGACGTAAACCACATGAAAACCAAAAACCCTGACGGAAATTCGAGTCTAGACAGGTCTTCCATAATATATGACCACGAAAAGTCCTTCTCCTCTCTTGGGGAAATTTAGAAATTCGAAATTGTTTTCTGTAATAACCTTAGCTTAAGTTTTTTTCTTTAAATAAATGTATAGCCTTTAAAAATGTATTAAATTCTCTTTTATAATTTTAAATTCATTATTACACTTATTTTAAATGTAGGTTAATCTGGTTCATTTTAAATTACTTAAGTTTTTCGCTTTTGAAAATATATGGTAAAACAAAATAACAGTTTATTTTATGACAGAGTATTTTATGTAACAGAGTAATAAATGAATAGACTCTAAACTCATTCAATAAGAAAATAACATTACAAGTATACTGTTATATTTTATGTTTAAAGTTTTAGGTAGTTTAGAGTATGCTTCAGCCTCATTCCCACTTACTGTTTTGATATTTAATTTACTGTTTTCATTTCATATTGTAATCTAGATTTCAGGTTTTCGTTTAAGCATTTCTTTTCACATTTGTGTTTTAATTTAAGTTTAGTTAATTTAGTTGGTGCGTATGCATCGTTAGTAATATAAAGTTTGACAGTTCGAGAAACTGTATGTGAAATAATTAAAATTGCTGTTTTTAATAACAATTAGTAATAGAAATTCTTTTCTAAAAGTAAATCCTACTGCATTTTGACAGCTTGTCACATTTTGGAGGTTATAACATGATATAGTTTTTCTTAATTTAATATTTTTAATTAAAACATTGGACTTTGTAAGGTTCTAAAAAAATTAAGAAAACTTAAAAAATTAATTAAATTGAAAATGGTACTGCGAATGACTACGAGTAATTAAATACAAAATTAAATTAAAGCAGTGAGTGGGAATGATACTTTACATACAAAACTAAAACATATGCTATACTATTCTTGTAAGTAAAATATAAAATGATAATGATGCTTAATGAATACTCTGGAAAGCCATAAGTCTATAATAAATTTTTAAAATAAATAATAAATATCTATTAATATTCTCCAGGTAAGTTGGTTTCCCTATACTTTACAAATACGTACTTGTCTGCAGCGTGGGTGGATCTAAAATTTCCTAATTCTCTGTAGAATTATTAGTTGCATTTCTACGGCGGTTTAATTAATTATTTCGTTGAAGTGAGTTGTGGGCGGGTCTAATGAGATGACGTCAAGTTACAGAAACTCATCCGTCTCGTTTTATTTGCTGCATAAGATGAAACTTTCAACTTCAACATTTAATTAACTTTTTTTTCTTATTTAATTTATGATGAGTTTTTATTTTTAACATAAAATATTCAAATGGAATAAGAATTTTTGAATTACTATGATGTGATGTTTAGAGTAGTAGTGTATTAATATTTGATCGTATTGTTGTTGTTAAAATTAGGTTATATTATTTTAAACTATTTATAGAGTGGTGTTCTTAGATCTGGGTATTTCCACCCAGGTGTTTCTGAGTGGCATCTGGGTGGATAGGTTTTATTTATGAAAATATCTTATTATCTGCGATTATTAGTTTAGCAGTCTATGAAGAGTTTGGCATAGCGCCCCTTTTAAATAATTTTGAATATTTAGATTTTGAAATATGTTTGCATTCAATAGCGTAATACACATGTCAAATTTCACCTTTCTATCTTTTACGAATAAAATGTTATACAGCAAAAAAGGCTCATTTCTTTTCCCAGTTTTTCCAAAATTACGGGTTCCCAGAAAATTCAGGGAAAAATCCGAGAACGCCAAAATCTAGATTGTTTTAGGCACTACTTTTCGAGCCACCATACAAAATTCACTATCAAACATATAAGATCATAAAAATATAAGGAGAGATATATATTAAGGAGAGATATGTACTGGCTCCTGGGCTGGAAGTCTCAGTTATCAACCAGCAATAAACTACTGTTATACAAGGTCATGCTGAAGCCAATATTGACATATGGTATAGAGTTATGGGGCAGTGCCAGCAATTCTAATATAGAAATCCTACAAAGGTTTCAAAATAAACTGCTAAAGCAAATCCTTAACGTGATTCGTTCCAAACTGGTTAACTCATCAAGATCTTGGGGTTCCATACATAAGAAGTGAAATTAAGGATATCAGCAAGAAGTACGTACAAAGATTAGAAGTTTATCCAAATGAATCAGCTGTACAACTTTTCCAGCATAAACCGGTTAGACGACTGAAACGTAAAAATCCAATGGACCTACCAAATATGGTTTAGAATAAGTTCCAAATGTACCTAATATTAATGTAATAGGTTAAGTCAAAGGGTGAGTCATCGATGAATGGCAAGCTCGCATGTCATATTTATATATATTCCCAAAATTTGATTAATGTTCTTCGAGGACAGATTGTAAATTATGTAAGTTGTAAAACAAAAAAAATAAGAATATAAGATCATAAACATACACCTGGGACATTATAATATATGATAATATGATCACAAACTTATAAATACAACTAAAAACCATAGAAAAATGTTTGTTCGCATTGTACCTCGTTCACGCAATTAGCAACGATGAAGGAAATGCAATACATTCATTAAAAATGCAATAAAACTGTTTATAAAATTGATAACGAAGTACGTAATTACATTTACATCGATATAAATCGATCATTGTTACATTATGAGGTGTGCCGTAACAACCAACCCGTTAGTTCAACTGAACTACATCTGATTACTAACATATTCCTGATAGATTCCATCAGTTTTTAGTAATTGTCAGAGTGATGTAATTAGTGACATTTTCATTAAATTAATAACGTTTAATTATTAATTAATTATTCAACACGCATCGTATCGCATCATGTGGATTTATAATGATATTAAAATGTCGCCATCGCGTCAGAAATATGCGTTAGCTATTGTGACAGGCTTAGTTTGATGTTCTATTTCTAAATTAATGTGACACGTTACTATTGTGGTGAGAGGGAGGAGCGGTTATAATTATTTATATGGTTTGTTTACTATTTATGTTTTTATTTATATGGTGATGTCTTATTATGTCTATAAATTTATTATTATTTTAGTAATTATTATTAGTACTTCGAAAAACGTCTAAATAAATGTCAAAGCGATTAATTTGTATAACTTTGTATTTGTATTATAAAGTGGCAATTATCATCGTTAGATGCAAGAAGTTAGCAGGCTAAGATAAACGGCAAATGTGAAAGGTGGCGCTGTGATGAGGCAAAATATTATTCCAAGATTTCAAGCAACTTGTTTAATATAGTCCAAATCATGATAGTTCGCATAAGAGTTATAAGAGTTATAAGCAAAAGAGGTTATAAGAGCGGTATAAATCTATAATACGATACTGAATTTTATCTTATTCGTTTCTATACACATTATAGAAAAATAAGTGAGTATGTAGTATGTAGTATGAGTCGCCGCCGAACTCTCGTAATTTGGACTATAGCAAAATTAACAACATATAAATTTATTTGTTTTGTTTTACATATTAAAAATTAATGTGTTAAAGTTCAAATTTAAAAGTAAGCAATAAAAATGTTTGGGCAATGTACTGACAGAAAATAATTTTGTTTTTATTTATTCAGATAAAAACCGATTTTATGTTTTTAATATTTTTGTTCTACGTTAAAAGTAAAGCTTTTGATAAACGTTTTTCTTTGCACTTTGCACCAAGGCTGGATTTACCCCATTATCCACCACTATTCGATTTTTTAAATCTAACTTTAACCATTTTCAATTAAAAAAAATTCTATGTTCGTAATAGAATTTGGCTCGCATTTTTTTTTTGGTTGATTATTTTACTATCAGATAGAAAAATCTTTTTTTAATTTAGCTTTCTCCTGTTACTGGACAGCAGGAATAAGAAACATTAATTTTAGACATTGTTTGAAATTCATAAATAATAAATTTCAATTTTCTTATTTATTATTTATTTTAATGTTTTTGCCATTACATATTACATATCATTGTGCTTAATTCATTTTTTATCCTTATTATATCTAAACATTCTCACTCCGTCCAAAAGAAAAATAATATATCCTTATAAAAATAAAAACAAAATTGCTACTGCTACTGCTTCGCACCTCGTGCTTCGCTCCTCATGCTCTACTCTGCTATTTTTTCTCTTTCCTCGCTCCTTTTCTCTATCTCAGCCATCCACCTCTTCCCTTCACTGCCTCTCTTTAATAACTGCACAATATTCTTTTCGCTTATTACCTTTTCCTCACATGAAAACTTAATGTACTCCAACGTTTAATTTTCTAATTTTTTAAAGCAATAATGACACATATTTATCACTGATTACATAATCTGTCAATAACACTGGCTCATTTACCTGACGCCAGGTATATGTAACGATCGATTTTTTGAATTAAAGATGATTTGTTCAATTTAATTTGTAATTAACATAATTTTCTTTTGCAATACTATTTTTTAAATACCTTATAAAAAACATTTTAACTTCTAACGCCACATTTGAGTACCTTATGTACCAATTAGTCTAAAAATACCATTTTTCTTACTGGTTAAACATAAGCTTTACTGGCGAATGCCATAAACAGTTTCCGAATAGATTGATAGTGAGAGCTAATAAGGTTATTTAGGAAAAGCTTTAGTCCATTGCTATACAGTATAAAGCTCTGCCAGTTTACGTCATTTTACATTTTTATGCCCTACATTTAATTATTGTTATCCGCATTTAATCCACCATCCGATGCAATACTAAAATATAGTTGGTTAACTAGATTATATCTAATACGCTTTATACGATGTAAAACCAAAGCCATCGGTACGATACGAAGCAATACGACGCGATACGATAGGATTTAACGCGAGCGAATGAGACTGGAAAACTTTAAATCCATCTTTATTGCCTTTTAACTTTATACTTGTTGCGTTTGCAGCAGTAAAATCTGAAATAAACCAACGAACAAATGACGAACAGAAAGAAAATGTGAACCAGTACAGCAAAGCACAGCTCGTGTGAGGGGGAAGGAGCTAATGTGGGTGTAGAGGGGTTGGAACTTGATGTAGGGTTGTTGCGACAGTGATGGTAAAAGTGTAAATATCATAAATCATAGTTTTTTTTAAATTATATTAACGGAAGGGTGTCCAGAAATTTTTGCTAAACGTTTTCTCAAAGGCTCACATTTTAACTATGTATATCCTGATAAAGTTACAGAGGTATATAGGCTCAAGTATCAATCCAAATTATGTTTTAATCATCCTTTATATTACTGCGATTAATTGTAATCTAATATAATTATCTATGTGCAACTATAATTTTAGAAAACGTAAAAAAAATTGTATACCGTAAATATACAACTACAGGGACACCACTGCTCTACGGGTGGTGAGCATCAACAGGTTTAGGATGTTGGAACTGTTATACCAACGATAAAATATAAAATATATAAAAATAGAATCGTGATAGCATTGAAAGAGTAACTACGAAATAAAATCGATACAATCGATTACAACTTTATTACTTGTAGTACATGAGAAACATATGCAATTTTATAACATCTACTTACAGAAACTAAAACCTCTTTCTTGTAACTGTTTAAATGTCGTCTGTTAACGTCTGACGATTTTTGAAAAGCATATATTTTCTAAATTAGACTACTTATATCTGCTCCAAGGTATGGGACTTATTTAGCTATTTATTTAAGGTCGGATGATAGCTTTGGGTAATCTTACGTAGCCTAATTTAGAAACTATAGGCAAAAATGAATTAAAAATTTGTATAATACACTATAATACCAAGACGCTATATTAAGAATGCAAAAATTTTAATTGCCTAAGAATCACTTTAAGCTATGAACAATAAAAATTATATAATTATTCAGTATTACCACAGGGTTTTGCAACATGTTTTTTTAAATGAATTTCTTTAACGTTAGTCTATTTTCGATGCTCAGTCCTATAACCAAAGATCTTCTACAATATTGCAATATTTATGGTGCATTGAGCTCATAAGTGTTGTGATTATAGCCACATAATCAAATTAATTGTGATAGCAACCTTAAAACTAGACAATATAACGAAGGGCAATTGAACCCGAATGCACAACAGTCAGACGTTTTATTTAAAAGCCGGCTCCAGACAATACGGTGAACGTTTGATTCAAATGTTTACCTCCAACGCGTGAGTCAAATATTGGAAGATTGACATGGCAAGTTTCCTACTACACGGTGGAACGGATGACTTATTTATTTTATTAACAAAAACTTTCAAGTAAATAAACTTTCAAGTATAAAACCTTTCTTTGTTGGACGATTCGTGCAGCAGTGCATGAAATGTGGATCAAGTGTGTGGTAGGGGTAGAAAAATACCTTTTAACGTAAATCAAAAGACCGGCAACAGCCCGAACTCCTTCCAATATGAACGTTGAACACACTTAGCTAAAAGAGCCAATGCGTTCGATGCAAGCAATACAGAACGAAGCCAACGCTTGTTATTAAACTTAGAGAAAAGGTGTAAAGGAGAAACTTGTCCAGAATTTTGTTCTCTTTAAGAGTGATAATATGGACAACTACTAAAACTGAAGTAAACAAGCCAATGCAGAGATATTTAATAGAAACCAAAAAAGTGTAAAAATTTCGCCACAAAAGTTTTCACAAGGTCTTAAGTACAATGTATTAGATGGTTTTACGGTTTCTCTTTCGCTTCCTCATCTCACCAACAAAATGATATGTCATTTATATATTACGTATGAACGAGAGGTAACAAATCATGCAATCGTTGCACATTGTACGCTCTGAAGTTAGTTTTCAATAAATCACATTACACGCTACTGCAGTTCGCAGTTGCACCACACGGTTATAGGGTTATGCAATATGGGAGGGTGAGTTAGGGTACGAGATGAATACACAGTCAGCAACTGTGCAGCTTGCTGCATCATCCAACGGATATTGGTTTCCGTTTCCTGTCTATTGGCGGTTATAATTATTGGTTTGGTGTCAACCGTAAAATCAATAGATGCACTATCCATCAAGTGTCACTAATGTGCTTTTGTCGTCCACCAATCCCTCCTCCTACTCCCGCAGTACTTCGTCCCACTTCTGAGGTAAGTTTAATAGTGAAAACAGCTGTTTTGTTCACATGATTTTTTCTGTGCATATTGTTGGTATAATTTATAATGAGAGCGACCTCGTAATTCAGCAGTGTGCGGGAAATGTTATTAATAAATGAACTACCATATTCATACTGTATGTCTCTTATGCCTTAAATTCTATAAAATTGTAAAACATATTGATAAAAGTGGTTATCAGAAACTAAAATGTTTTATAGGTGGCCAAGATACTCAGACTCAGCTATGCTTAAGTCCGTTCGATTCACAGACTTGAAATAACTAAATTCCATGACTGGAGAGAATTAACTCTTGTTTAACAAACGATAAACAAATATACCAACCATATAATAAACTAATCTAAAAAACACACAAATATGATATTACAATTAATGCGAGATATAACCTAGCAATGGACTTGTGTCCTATGTCTTAATTTCTATAAAAGTGTACTATATATTGATAAAGTGGGTTACTAGAACCTCAAATGTTCAATTATTTTTTAATAACTCCTTATATGTTAAGAGATATTAACAATTAAAAAAGTCATTTTGTCTCTTTAATTATTAAAGGGATTTAATGTTGTACAAATTCCAAATGCATGTGACATCACAATCGCTGCCAACCTTACAACTCATAAATCTCTGCTATATGTATTTATATATCAAAATATCAAATATTATTTATTAGTATTGCAAGGAACAACAAAATTGCAATATTATGTCTTCCTTAGCTGGGTTAAATAAAATAAAAACTTATTATTCTTTGACTTGACTTGATTATTTGATTACCAACAGCTACAAAACATTACCACTGCACTGACCTACTCAACAAATAACTGACGTGAAAATGCATTTCACGTCATAAAAATATGGCCGACCATTTCTAGCGCTAAAACTACAATTCAAACTTTTAGTTGCTATATCTCCGTCAATATTCAGATATTTAATAAAATAGACACGCCAATACACATTTATTAACATCAATTTCAATCAACAATTGAAAAATCGACCAGTAAAAAATGAGGACACAAGCCCATTAAAATCGCAGTAATATAATAAAAAACAACCTCAAATATTCAATTATTTTTTTAAATAGTATTTATTCATAATGTGTTGACTATTTCATGTTTTTGTCTTAACGATTGAAGTATATTCCTTCTAATTTTCGTCACAATATTGATTTCTCGGTATCCGTCACATATTTTCATATTTGTCCTTATTCTTTAGCGTCTGTTTTCATATACCGCTCAAAATTTGTCTTTCACAAATCCGCAAGAGATTAAAATTAGTCTTCCTCAAATTCTAAGTTTCCGATCCATATAGTACAACTAGTTAGTTTTCTTACATCTTTGTTTATACCAGTATATAAGAGTTTTTAGATCTGAGCAAGTAGCGTAATACAAAATAACATTTATATCCGCTGTAATTCTTGCCTTAATTTCAAGCACCATATTATCTGTATCAAACAGAAGTGCACCCAGATATCTAAACTCACTTATTCTATCAAATATCTTTTCTTGTATTGCAACTTGCATTCTCATCATACTCCTTGGTTACTCCTTGTATTGATCATGTACTTAGGGTTTGCATTATTTATATTAAGCTCCTTTGAGGCCATCATCAGTTCTTTCAAAGTCTATTTGTTTTTTAAGTCGAATATCAATAGTCGTGTCTAAACGCCAAATATTGGAAGGTTCTGGAATATGTTCTTATAGCATGTTCTAAAAACTGTAATCTCTAGAATTTAAAGTTTCAGACGCTAAAGGAAACAGTAGCTCATTTTTAAAGCATACACGTCTAACATTTAATCCAAGGTCTTATAATTTTTGCGTTTATTATTTAAAATCTAATCGCATCTCTTCGCATGTTTAATATAATGAACATACATACAATTTCACGCGAAGGCTAACGCCATTGTTTCATACATTCTACTATAAGCAGTCTAATTACACCTTCTTCTGCAGTTCTCTTCGTTCCTTTTAGTACACAATTTCATGTACAATTGCCTTCATTTTATACTATGCATCATTAAATATCACAAGTACATTTGCTTGTTCAACAAACAGAAGCATGCATGCTAAAAAGCTAATATCCGTCCTTTTTTATTTTCATTTTACGACCATTTCCATTTTTAATTACCATTGGCTGCATTGTTTATTAATTTATATCCGGCTCGAAGGACCATGGCACAATGGCGACTATAAAACGTGAACGAGTTGACTGGCAGAGGATTTAGAAGTGGAATTTCATTTTATCACATATTTGATATTTTATACACTCGTAGATCATGCATCTCGTATTCAATATTCAAGAGGGCGCTCTGTTATTACTCACCCCACGTATTATTGTTAATGTATTTCCCTCGTGTTTTATGCTTCAATTTACGGACATTTATGTGCATATTTTTAAATATTGCTTAAATTTCTACACTAGCACAAATTTGAGATTATTTAAACATGATATTGAAGCATTCTCTGCTACATATGTTCTCTATAAGTGATGTAGTAGAAACAAATATATTCTGAATTGTTTAAATAAAAATGTTTCTCCATCGATCACCTAGATGTCACCTTGTGAAATGTATGAACAAATAGGAGCGAGGTTTTATCTAATTTAAATTACAGAATTTGCTGTTACTATGATTTGATTTCCGCCTGCGCTGCACACAACCCACATGACATTTGATAAATCGTTTTCATTTCCAGAGCGTTGCAACTGAAATTATGATTTCTCTATGTCTATCTTCTTCTAATAATTAGTTTTCTCTCTTACACTACTTGATGTAAACGTATAGAAATTATTAATTAATAATATATTGTTTTTGTTTCAGGAATGTTCAATATTTTTGTTTGAGAAACGTCTAGCTGAAAAATTACACAAACCAAAACGTAAAGAAACGGTAACGGAAGTTCTGAGAGGGTCTGTGAGGCAGTTGGAACGCTTCCGGCATCCGAAAATCTTACAAGTTTTGCACACGGTGGAGGAATGCACGGACACGCTGGCTTTCGCGACGGAACCGGTGTTTGCAAGTTTAGCGAACATTTTAGCGTATCAGGTACATTTATATACTTATAATTAGGACTTAGATTTATGTGATAGAAAAATCCATGAGCTGCTATTTTTGGGTGAAGTGCTAGAGAAGAAATGCAGATGAAAAACAAAATATGCAAGTAAAGTCGAATCGTTAACACCTAATTCAATTAATATATGCAACAAAAATAGGTAAGAACGAGATGCAAAATGCATTTAAATTCGGGTCCCACTTCTGAAATGTCATTGTAATATTGTCTTTGAATATATATTTAAATTTAAAGTTAGAATTATTCAATGATTGGCAAGAATTGTAATGTTGTAATATTACTCAAACTGTTACAAAAATAACTTGAAAAAAATCGTCGATCTGACTCGAACTCTAGCTATACAAACATTTATCATAGATATCACTACAAGTCGTTGTTTACTAGGAGTAACAACGATAACAAACAGTATTTTATTTATTATGTATACATAGTAAAGCAAGTCCTTAACAGTCCTTAGCCTGATAAACCAAACTTTAATAGAGTTTCCTATAAAGCGGACTGAAATTAAGTCATGTTTAAATGATGGCCGTACTATAGAAACAAGATCATTTAGTAAAACAACAATTTCAAAGTTTTCATTAGTTTCAAATAATGTTTTACCTATTTAGGAAGCTGGTGGGTGTTCTGCTTTGGGGCCTCCTAGTACTGGAGCATCACAACACAACACTCTACCTCCTGGGGGGACACTTCCAAGACCTGCACATGCTAGAGAATATCATTTCCTTGACATCGAGTTGAAATACGGTATACTGCAGGTAAGGGAATAACTGAATTGAAAATGCAATTTTATTTAACGTAGGAGGAACTGGAACTATGGAGATATACTTTTTTATGATATATGAAATGAAGATAGTCGCAACGTTGTTTGATGTCTCTGGAAACTCAAATGTAAATTGCATTTCGCAGTGCAGAAGGTGTTTTATGTTTCTACAGTTTTTAACTTACTCATCATCATCATTCCCACGTTCATTTCGCAACAAACCATTGCTAGTAAACACAGCTAATCCATTTCATTGAATTTCTTAAATTAGTGGTATTTATCTTCAAAGCATAAATATAATACTTTTAAATCCTCAACTTTTTAATTAATATTTTAATAACCATTATAATTTAATTAACGGAAACACTAGGAGGGTCATGTTTACGTTCATAAGTACTTTCAAACGGACCTACCCCACAGGGTCTACCCCGCCTTGTCCTGCCCCACTAAACCCAAAATGGTTTCAGTTTTCAGTTTGCTTTCATCCAAGTATTGGTCTCGGCTCTCCGTTTCTAATCCTGTCTTTCTAAATCATTGAATCCCGTTCCGTTTTGGTAACAAATCCCAGAATATCTCATTCGGGAAGTGGAGAGCTTTACGGGAGTGATTTAGATTGAGAGGGAGTGGGAATGAACAGTGACGTAGTAGACACGTGTTAATAAATGAATTTAATAATAATACTTTATTCGCAAATTTAAAGCTTGATTAGGTTTCTAACAGTTCTCCCTGAGGAAGAATTGTTCTTCTTTCAGACTTCTTTCCTTAAAAATGAGAAGAACTTTTTCATCTTTTTTTCGTATTTTCAATAGTATCACCAGAATTGTGTCTGTGTCCTTCAATATCCAGATATCGGTTTTTGTTTTTTTTTTTAGTATTGTAGTCAATGTTGCTCCTTGACAATTAGAAGAGTTGGCAGTGGTCAACATCATAATCTCTCATCAACACAATAAATATAAATAAAAAGTAGGCGTGGCATTGAATAAGAGCTATAACTTTGCGCTGGTAAATATTCTCTTAAATTAAGTACAGATTTAATAATAAATAGCAGTGTCAACTTAATATCCGAGTAAAATATATAATTAATATCCCACATAGAAAAGATAATGCAAATAACACTTGGAATGAACGACAATTTCTTATTGAGAAAGAGAAAATGTATCTTGGAATTAACTTGTGACAAGCTAGCAAGTGTGAGTCTTATAAGAAACTTGCACTGCAAGACAATTATCTACCTAAGAGGCAATAACGATCGTACAGCTTATTAGTGAAACAAATCGAAAATATCAAAATTTGAATGGAGTATGCAGTTATATGTAAAAGTGTTCTTCTATCTGGTTCAATAGTCACATAACTCAAAAATGAGACAAAATAAAATTATAATACAGATATACTTGTAAGTCGGAGATGTCTTACTAATGAACTGAATAACAGATATGTGAATATTTACTATGTAAGTAGATTGTACGAGGCTATTTAAGCTAAAGCCAACTAAAATTTTATTGAACACTGTTGACTGTCAACGTTAACCTATAATCGGTAATACTTAGCGCCGCCTCTGAGAGTGGAGCTAGTAGGATTAAACTACTACCAGTGGGAGAGAGTAGGTGGTAGTTGGAGGGTGCTTTGTCACGTCCCAAAGCCCTCCTAAACTACAACAACAAGTATTGAAAGTTTAGGAGTCGCCTGATTCAGTTGGAATAGAAACAAGTCTGCTACGTGAGGTGGGTGTATATGTGTATGTGTGTGTGTACGAAACCCAGAACAGTAGCACTAGGCACCAGCACCAGACAGAACGAACAACAGATTGATAGAGAGGAATGAGGGAAGAGGGACGGGAGGATGTCGTAGTGATCGTAGAGCTGCTTCGAAACATAAAGTGATTTTCTATTGTAACGTCAACAATAGTGAAAACTAATTATTTTATTAGTTAGTGAGTTGTTAGCAGAACGAATACTAGGAAACAAGCATTATTTATTTTGTTAATTAATAGTGCTTTAGATAATGCTTTGAGTTGCACGGAATATGTAGAAGTACACTCTTATCAAATGAAAACAATATTATACAGGGTGTCCTGTCTTCGAGTTCAACTACCGTTGCTTTAACGACGTTTTATACACGTTATTTTATCTACAAAAACATTAACATGTGGGGTCCGTCCTCCGTCCTGTTGGAATAGCCGCCATTTTAAATTTAATTTTTTATTTTTGTTGACTCTACCAAAAATTATCGATAACTTTGGATATAAAGGTCCTACGAATATGAATAAAATATTATTTAAAAGGTAATAATAGCCGCCTATCAAGGAATAAAATCATTTTGTAAACTTTCAAATTAAAAATGTCATAAAATAAAATGATTTATGCGAATTTTAGTCTAAAACTTTATTAGTTTTTTTTAGTTTTTCTTACATATCTCGAAAACCGGCACATTTAGGTACATTATTTTTACAATTTTTGATATACAGAGATGTTATCTACATAACGACATCAAAATCATTGCTCTGAGTTGCATAATTTGTGAGTTATTGATGTTCGAATATGACCCGTTTGAAGAAAACTTCTTCAAATTGAATTTACGGTAAAATAAATCTATTATTAATGCAAAATAGTTTTTTTATTAAATAATAATATATTATTGGTTCATTTACTGTAACAGCTTTAAGAAATATCGGTAAACTTGTAAGCACATACTCTTGCTTTTGAATGAAATACGTTGTTTTTAATCATTACTAATATTTAGTGAAGTGCTCTACTTTACAGCGGTGTATCTCAATATCTATCAGATATATGAAAAAGTATTGTATACACAAATTGTAGGAAATTGAGTAATCTATCAGATTGATAGTATGCATTTTTAGCTTATGACAGACTGGTATAAAGATATTGAAAGAAAACCGTTTTTAGTCGCTATTTTTTAAGGATATGCAATATACATGAATGAATATACCTTGGATATAGTATGTATATTCGTTCAAATGTTTTCTGGGTATTTACCAGTCCCCCAGTACCCCATGGATTTTTCCTACTAAGCTCGCAGCATCAAAATCAACCCAATTTCTATCTAAAGCCTGGAAATTATTAAATGATTCTCGTATGTACTTGATCATATATTAAAATACAAATACTACAACTAAAACATTAGATTTATAGAGCGTATAAAGTAAGGACCGCATAACTAATCCGTCCTAGGATTAGAAATTTAATTTCTCGCCCCTGAATTTGTATATTAATAATTTGTATCATGTAAATTTAATTTCATACGTATAATTCTAGATCATGGTCACTGAACCACTCGCATCCTATTTTAGCGACTAGTTTTATGTGAGTAATCGCAAGTTCTAATTTCTCATACAATGTGAATGAAAAAAAGTATCGAGTCTACGAGCACAACTAGCGCAACGTTAGCAAAACGTTTATTACCAGAATTTTAATGGTTTTATGACAAGATATTCCAACCCAGTAAACATTTTGAAGTCGCTTCGCCATCATATTGAAGATGATTTTTTTGTCATGCAAGAGTTCATTTTCAGTTCAGTTTCTCACAATCGTTCATATGAAATGTCTATTTTATCGGCTACAAATGGCGAAACGATTTAATCTTGCGGAACACAAATGAAGATAAAGTTTAAAGTTGAAGTGAAATAATGATAGTAACGTCACAAAAAGGGACACTTTACTAAATTGTTTAGTGGGATGTCAACATAATTTTATTACCCTAAGAGCATTTCTTGTAGAAAATGAATATTTTTGGTATTACATATTATAAAATTTAAGCATCTAATATTTTTTAAATATAAACAGTTTAAATTAATAAATGTAAAGACACTTACCCTTTAAACTTGCAGTAAATGAGCAGAGAGCACCTTCATGGTTTATCTGAAAACAAAAATGCCTGTTATTTTTGTAACAATATAACACATAAATTGAACAATTTCTTGCTCGCTTTTTAGTTCATAATAATAGAACCTCATGGAACTATATAAAAGTACAGAACTTATCTTACTTTTAATGATGACATAACACAATAAACTGTACCAGCAATATAACAATGCTTTACTCCCAGCGCCTGATTTACAAGCAACATAAATAACAAAAGCAATATCGTATAAAAATAACTGCATTTAAAAATAAACGTAATTTAACCATTATATTATGTAGTATGTAGTTTATAATAGTCAAAGACATTTATTTTTAGACATTCTTTATTAAAAAAAACTTATAAAAGCATGAAGAAGGTGTGGTTTAAAGAAAAACTCAATATTACCGCTAGAAAAAGTAGAACCGGAAAAAAACATTATAAAGTTATTTATAAAATGTTTTTGTCATTCTTGTCATATTCTAAATGGTAGTTACTCCGTTACTCGACAACCCTCTCTCGTTCCCATCCTTCGGGGATTAGGGATTTGCTATGCAAATGCTTTCACACATGTCATGAGGGTTGAAGAAGCTGTTGCATAAGGACCGGGCGCTTGTTACGTTACACAAGAAATATTACGCCTAAGTAATAAATCGTTGCAACATGTGCAACGTATTATAAAGGTTATTTTTATAACAAAATTATAAATTGGAACATAATATCTTAGAAGCGTGGTTAAGGTGACCTTATTTTAAAGGTGAATGTTCTAAAACCATACCGATACTTAATATAAAAGAATTAAGTATAAAATATAGTTGCACCGTGATCATCCATACTAATTTGCTCAGATTATTAATTCCAATATGTCAACACATACTCTGTGAAATGCAGAATTATTTTAGCTGCATCAGTTCTTTAATCCGTCAGGTTAAAACTGATTTGACTGATTTTGACAGTTTTATTTTGAAAGACTGTACCTCATTCCTCTCGTATAATTACCCGACATGTATGCATAATTTAAAATGAAAACAATGTATTTATTTTACAATTGCATAATATTTTACTGTACATAACCTAGAATTTATTTATAATTAACAAAATTATCAAATACATGATATTCTATTTATGATTATTGACGTGTTATGTTTTTGTTTTGCGTGTTAAATTTATTTATTTATTTGCCTTAACTTTTATTCGTCATAGCAACCATCAAACATTTTTTATGCATATTTTACAATTTATAATTCAATTTTACAAATTTCTAAATATTTAAATAATTCACTAATTAATTTTGAATCACTTAACAAAAATTTAGTATTAACAGGAAAAGTTTTAATCACATGTAATATTTCACTATTGAATTTTAATCTTTCTAAACTATAATTTATGCATTCAAATATAATGTATGATCCACACCACATTGACATCTATCATCATATTTAATATTAATTTTGTACAGGTGAACTGGAGTTTTACAATGATTACTTTTGATTCTGATTATAGTTGATATAATTTTGCGGGACTCATTCCTAAACCATCTCTTCTTACTTAAATGTGGATGTAACATTTCGCTATCGTTACTTTCGCTATGGTTAATTTTTTCGTTTCTGTAGAACCATGTATTATGTTATTGTAATGTTTTTGCCATTAGGCACTACATTCTTCCGCCTTAAATCATTAAATTGCATATCATTGTGATTAATTACATACTATCTACCCATTCTCACTCCTTCCAAAAGAAACAATAAAAATACAAACTAAATAGCTTAATTTACACCCCCACTACTTCTGTTCTCCTGCTACTCTCCCTCCTGAGTCTACTCTTCCCTTTCTTTTCTTTTCTCACTCCTTCTCTCTATCTCTGCCATCCACCATTTCTGCCAATACCAGCTAATGAATGCTCTTAATTCTGATATTTGTAGAACTACGTTATACAAAGAATAAACGAACTGGTTGACAGAGCTTGAAATGTTATTGAGTTCAGTGTTGCCACCTTACGGATTTTTATAAAATTATTTTTTTTAATGATCTATACATTTCCATTATTTTTTGTATATGACTTCTAATTCATATCTTATCAAAATTATAATAGAGTCTGATTGGAATAAGTGCGCCAATGGTCTATTCTAGACCCTCCACTTTCTTAATTAATAATAATTAATACGTTGTCTATGAAAAATGTATACTAGATGCACTCGAATGTAACCCTTTGTCAACCCTTCATTGAAATTTTCTGCAGACTCCCATGCAAACACCAGATATATTACATAGTTATTTATATACACCACTGCCATCTATCGGCCGTGTGTGTACTAATATAAAGTCCCATCTCGACATACCAATTTCATTATAATTATAACTAATTTAATTAGTTTTCTGAATGTTATGGTTTATCTTACTTTAGTGAAGTATGCAAAACAGTATTTATATAACTCCCAGGGTGTCGAACTGTCTGTGTGTATGTGAGTGGGGGAGAGTGGGGGTGGATATAACTCTATAACGAAGTCACTGAGACGGGTCAACTACATAGAGGGAACAGGTGTCGTTGAGATCAAAATAAAGCTAAATCTTGTTTAAATGATTTGGGATAGATATGTTATTTGTACATTCGGATGTAAATATTCAAATAAGATAATGTATTAAACGCTTTAATTTCTGAGTTAGTTATTTTTAAATACAATTTTACGGTATTGATTACAAAAACTGAAAGAGAGATTAATTTTTTCTTCTTGTTTTACCCAGTCTTTGTCCTTTTTATTACTTATAAGGTGCGTCTAAGTTTCTATCTCAACAAGTTATAAAAAAGATAATGATAGATGAATATGACCCGGCAGTTAAAAGAGTTGTAAAACCAATATCTAGCAGTTAAAAAATCTCTCATCATTTCAATCATTTTATTAAACTTTAAAGGGGCCTGGAGAGGGGTTTTCCACAACCCACGTGTCTTGCAATGGATGGACGTGATTTTTAATAGTACCCCAAAGAAAATATTAAAAAATCAGCCTTTAATTTTTAAGTTACCTGGCAAATCCAGTACGACTTAAAGATCATAGTAGCCAATTGTGCTGACAAATTTTCAGCCTGTATAAAATGACATAGTCTGATGGGGCTTAACTCTAGGTATATAACAAGAAACATACTATTTTAGTGTATTGCTATACTGTAAAAACAACCACCTTTAGTTTTTAAATTGTCGTTACTGTCGCTCACTTTCTCAATCAGTTTTTGATAATATATAAGTTGATTGATCTACTGTCTAATGAATAAACTTCGCTTTTACAATAATTAATATTTAAAATTAGATTAAAAACATAATCTATTGGCTTAATTGGCAAACCTTTACACTGCATAAATTAAAATGGTTCGGTGTTCCTTATGTGTTCAATCCAATCTAATTTAGAAGTCATTAAACTCGAGTTTGAAAGACGCCCGATGCTAATAACATCTTGTGATGGCCATGTCTTTTCTAAAAGTTATTTACTAAGAGATTATCGACTTAAAGCCTTAATTCTACTTTTATTAATGTAGAATAAAAGATTTATAAAGTAACTTAAGATATATATTAAATATTAATAATGTTTTAAGTCATTAAATATAGATGGTAATAATCTTTGACTTGAATGTAACCTTAATATGAAAATAAAAGAGTTCTTCTGAAAATTGTATTTAGCAAATTAGATGACATCTGCTTGGGATTGGTAAGATGAGGTTAGGAGTGATTGCCAAAAGTTATTGTGATTGCCAAAATTGCCTTACCATATTTTACCAAAAAACTCAGATAATCAGAAATTTTCAATCAATCCAGAAATCCAGATCTGGGTGGAAAAGAAACACAAAATTCAGAATGGGCAAAGTGAAGAAGAAAAATAAGTACTGAGAAGAAGGCAAGAGGAGGCAATGAGTGGAGAGAGAGTGGAGAGGAGACTGTATAAGGAAGCAGAAGACGCTGGAACATGTGAATACGGAATGCTAATTTAGGATAGATAGTAATAGGAAGATAAAGGAATTGTTAAAAGGAGATAGACAACGAGGTAGTTGGATAGCGGAAGAACGAGAACGATAAAAGAAGGATAGAAATAGAAGAATCAAGAGATGCAGTAACCAAATTTGATTAGTACTATAAAATTATGCATCTTTTTAAGGAAATGATAAAAGAAAAAGGAGAAAGAAGATATAGGTATACGAGAAAATAAATATATTCTTTTGGAAATTTAGAATAGTTTTTAGTTTAGTTTATGTTAGTTAAGTTTAGGTAATAAATGCAATGATTAATACTATATGACTATAAGAAAGTTTGTTGATCGATATAAAAAAAATTTATGTTGATTTTTAAATGTTAGATACTCTGCCATGTTTAGACACGCATTCTAATAATTGTAACTATATTTCTAGTCTATGATGGCATGATGTCAGTGATACAAGTATAATATTATTTAAATTTACTTAGCTCTCGGTCATATAATCTTCCATGATATACACTGGGAAGTTATAAACGCTGGAGGACTAAAACTAACTTCTACAAAAGTTAAGTTGTCTGGAATTTAGCTGAGAGTGTTATTTGAATGTTATGGAGACAGAGCCGTACTGGAGTTTAATCAAATTCAAATAGTTCTAAAGGGCGAAACCTCCAAATATAAACAATTTATTTTATTAAAACAATATTTTAAAAATTGTTTTAAATGATATGTACTATATTGAAAATGAAATACTATAATAGGTTTCAAAAATATGGGGTGAATTCTAAATACATGATGCACTCGTCGTTTTAAATTTCAGTTGTGGTCTACCTTAAGGTAGTGTAGCTCAATAAAACACAAATTGTAGCTAATTCAGTCCTCTATCAGGTACAATAACTATTTTTATCTTACGACCTACTGATAAGGAGATATTCTTAAAGTACCGTTTTAAGCCACCACTTTTTAGCGTTAATCATCTGTGATTCTGGGTATCATTAGGGATAGAAGTAACGCAAATATTCGAACAGTCTGCTATATTAGACTATATTCATACAATCGAGTTTTTGTGTTTCTGGAGAAGAAGGAATCGTCGATTATATAGTCTTAGGATGTGAGAACAGAATATCGATATTAGGAAAGAAAGCAATTATCCTGGTTTTGGTTACTGACATTAATACTTTCTTTACTTTTGTTAAATTTACATTAGGTAAATGTGTTATTTTATACAACTTTTATATTTTGATTTTATCAATGTATCACATACTTTTCTAGCAAGAAATTTGAAGAAGCCAAAGCGTAAAAATTTATTCCAAATTACTTCTAAAGTTCATCAAGTTCAGTTCTTGGATACGTAATAATTATACAGGATAACCGGTCCTGCTTGAATGTGATCATCTTCAGGCCACGTGACTCTCCAGAATGTGCTCCTACGGGATATGCTTGTCCTACAAGTGATACTCACATAAGCACGGTATATTATGTTTAACTTTTGAGGAGTGGTTGCACTGGAAACTAAACTTTGAATTTTGGTATATGATATATATATAGGTAGACCAGAACAAACTATCCCCAAGATACTGCCTTAAGGGTGAGAAAGGGAGTATATATTACTCTACCCTTGAAAGTAATATAATAGTTTATGTTTTCCGCCTGCAGGGAAATTTAAGTAAAATATTTTATGAATTATTGTATGTCCATGGTATTCGTATAAAGTTTTGTGATTAAATATTTATCATAAATTAAAAGTATTATGATTGATGACCTTCATGCTTCATAGGAGATCATGTGAGAGACAATTCGACATTGATGAATAAGAAATGGTGGGGAGAGGGCAGCTAATGATAAGCTTGGATACTACTATTAACAAAATCTATTATATAGTTACCTTTATTAATTAACGTATGTATTATTAATGTTTAGAATATTTATCAGTTGAATATTGGAAATACAATTATTCTCTTATACCTAAACTTATTTTTATTTGTTAGAGTATATAAGCTAGTGGTATAAACTTATATACTCTAAGGCCTGTCTCAGTATGGGACCGTATTTAAGCGAATTTCTGCCGGACGTATACGGGCTACTACGCTTTACCTATCCGAACCATGTAAATGTAATGAGATCGCTCTGGAGCTCTCAGACTGCACGCTACAAAGCAGTCCGAATACGGGCGGCACTACCTCGCACATTAGAAGCGTATAAAGGCTAATTTTATCCAAGCGTTACCACTACTACAACGATACCCTATATGAACCTTTGTAAATGCAAAAAGCCGCGTCAGACTGGAGGGGATACCTAAGATCGCCTTTTGTTACGCTGCAATACGCGGTCAAATGAAATCTATCGGCGACATGGGTATGTTCTGCATGCAATTTATGTTTGTATTTCAGTGAATCATGGGCACGGATGCCCATACCAATAGGATAGAACTAAATTTAAATTCACGCCCACCAGAAGTCAGATATATAATAAATGGTAAAGTCCCTTTAATACCAGTAGTGTATCGATAAAAATTAAAGTTAAAGTTTGCTCTCATGATAAATTATATAAGTGTTAAAGAACTCCAATACACCCCCTAATACACGACTATAAATACATCTATCTATACAGACATCTGTGACACACATAGGGGCGGTTTGCTTTGTAGCTCATTCAAACCGCCGATTTACGTCCGAATACGCCGTCGCTTAAATACGGTCCCATACTGAGACAGGCCTAAGCGCTTTTTATAATTTGTCGTGAAGAAACTAAGTAGACAGAGTTACAATTTTTGCAGATCTTAATTGTAGGTTGGGTATTATTGCTACTGTTGTGACAGCACCTGATGTCTATAAGACCAGGGAAATAATGGTTAGTTTAAAAAAAAGCAGGGATGTACTTAAATCAATGTGTACAGAAATTCATTACAAATATAATTTAAACTAGAGGTTACAACAGTCGTTTAAATCTACGATGCGATGAAACGCACTATGCTACTGTTTTCTTATTTATTATATTTCATTCATTCGTCTGTTACGTATTACAAAGGCCGTCATAATATCCAGAAGTAGTATTCCACCACAGCGCGTCGTGTAATTAAAAAATTAACATAATATAAATATAAAACAATTATACAACACTGCTTTAAGAAATAACTAATTACGATGCGTAAATAAAAGAATTCTTAATGAGTACAATATTTTAGCTTTCCAGAACCTTACGATTAGATAAGGGAATCAAAAGATATTTCTAAAGGCGCTCGAACGGTTAAAACAATACTAGTTCATTTATAATTAAATTCTAAACTTATTTTATAGCTTCATTCTCCACCTATTGTATTAAGCTATTATTTAAATCTTATCTGTTTAAGATTTAGAATACAAATAGAGATCAGGCGTTATCTTGTCATTTATAAAAAACGACTCGCTATTTAAACTGACTTAGTACAATAGGTATTCAATATTTTCGGTTTCGTTCATTTCAAAATTACGTTTTCAATCCCTGACTAAATGTGTTTTAAAAAAATATAAAAAATAAGCATTACTTTAGTTATACATTTTTTTTGACCTTTGTTGTAGCTTCTCAGAATTAAGTAGTAACCCCTTAATAATTTTGATTAAAAAGTCTTTTACAAATAAAACATTGTATTTTTTATGCCGCTAATAAAATATTTCTTTTGTGATGATAATTGTTTGCATGTTCCTGTAGAATATAGTCCAGTACAATTAGAATTTAACCTCATAATAATTTATTACTATGGTATTTTTTACTTCACAAGTGATTTTTTTGACAAACAGATATTAGTTATTTTAATCTTTAAATATGGGTAAAGAGGGGATATTTTGCTATGTTAAAAAGCTGAGCTTAAAGCTCTCGTTTAAACGAAAATGTATTCCAATCGAGAAATTTCGAGAAGATTGGCAGTATCAGAAGCTTGTGTAAGACATATAAAGAAGTAATATAAATCAGGTGAAGAATTGAGTACGAGAAGAAAGAATAAATGCGAAAGAAAGCCAATTTTCACCACAAGATCAAAAAGATTTCTCTAAAAAATTTGCCTGAAATATAAGTGGACGAAAACTTCATTTCAATATATTATTGGTATATTTTTTTACAATTCTAAAAGAGAGCACTTTTTTTTATTTAAGGTAATATCGTCGTTTCATTTCTTTATCGGTTTCTTTAGAACTACAAAAGTTACAAAACAAAAAAAAGATAAGAGAAGTTAAAAAGGTTTTAAACGTTACTTTTATAGAAGCAATGGTTTTTTTGGAAATTTGATAAATGATAGATAAAACAGTGACACAATGGCCGAGTGCGTTGAGGCATTGATGCCAGACGCATGTGTCTTCTATTTCAATGGCCAAAGCAGAATTAAATTTGTTTGGCAATTTTTTGTTTCTATTTAAATTCTTTTGTAATATTTAACTTGTGACAAGCTAGCAAGTGTAAAAGTTATACTACAAGACAATTTTGTATTATGCAATTCATATAATGGTAGGAAATTTTAGTCTACTTATTTAAAACATTAAAATGCACAAGAAAAACAAACCTAAATTATTGTAATGATTAATCGAGGTTTCAGCTAATTGTGCTGGACTACTACACCCCACGACCTTGTTATCTTTTTATCAGTGCTACAAATAAAGCCGTATTTTTCTCATTTTCTGCGCATGCGCTACTGTTATATAGATCTGTTGTTTTTAATTACATCCAACTCTTTTCATCTGATGTTATTAATTATTTACAAATGAATAGGTTTTTGTTTTATTATAATTTAAACATTGTTAAAAATAAAGGAATTGTTTCATTTTACTGCCTTAACAAAAGACGGTTAAGAGGGGTGCTTTTACGACCGTTCTAATGATGAAGATGAGTAGGGCTGGATTAGGTAATAAATAGAACAACCTTTTCTATATATAAAACTGAAGATTTATGTATTTTCCACTGGGAAATATAAGATTCAAACTGAAGAGAATGAAATTCGTAGTAAGATAAGAACATAGTACTCTGCAGGAGCCAAATTCACCTCTGTAAGTGAGATCTTCGATAACAGTACAAGAAAACTCCACCATCTGACACCAGCGAAAGCATCTTCAGCAAAATGTGGTGAACTACAGTTACAGTACTACTACATACACAACGAATAGGGCTTATAAACAGGTTCTGTTGAACTGGAAACATTTAAAAGGATTTATGTAACAAAGAAAAGAAAGCTGTTGAAGAAACGGGGATGGGAATGGGAATGGGAACGGGAACTGGAGTAATACGACTAGAGACTAGAAACTTAACACCAGGAGGTGGAGAGCAGTAAACACCGCTAATGCGGCTTACAGATGACAAGGAGAACATCAGTGGGTGTCTTGTCTGTTTACACCACTGAACTAATTCTACAATATGTGTTTTGTGTTGTGTGGAGATGCCTCATTGAAACATCTTACGCCATCTACATTTTATGTTTGTTTAGCAAAACTACAACGCGCATTGAAAATCTTTTTTGATGTATTTATTATACATTTCTTGGTTATAAAAATATGCAACTTCTTCTTCTTCTTTATTATTTTACAGCGATTGAAACTTTGTAGCTTGTTCATAAGGTGCTTTGATGTTCTGTATATCTTGGATATACCGTAGATTTATACAGCTCTTATACTATGGTATACGCTTTTACTGCTACAATATAGTAGTGTCCAATAGGAGTGGGTCGATGTTTAATTGTGCCCAGAAATTTCAAAATGATCATGATAAACAGGAAAATCAAAGCCATAAAACTCTTTGAAGACAATATTCAGGCCGTACGTGAGTTTGTGGAAGGTGATCGCCTTCTTACCGTTACTGACGTTGCATCAGAGGTTTCTGGATGACGTCAAGACTGTTCATCGCAACAAAGAACGCTGTAAACCGATACGCAATGTACTCCTTCTGCACTATGTGTTTGATTCATTGATTTCAATTTGCATTGTCCACAAAGAATTACATACTATAGTTCACATTACGAGAGTTCGGCGGCGACTCATACTTAAAACAAGTTGTGGGGTATAAACTGGCGATATAACTAAAAAGCAGTGACTCACTTATTTTTCTATAATGTATATAGAGACGAATAAGATGAACTTCATTATCGTAATATAGATTTATACCGCTCTTATAACCTCTTTTAAGTATAAATAGTCGCAGAACTGTCGTGGTTTGGACTATACACATTATATTATTGTTCACAGCTTCCATTCATTACACTCGTAATGTATTTTATATTAAGTTACATAAACAAACTGTTGTTTTATATAAAACTTGTTGCCGGTATTGAATAATTAATGTTTAAAGGACGTTAAAAGGATAATTTATAAGCTCGGTGTTTATAACGTAAATTATTTATGAACGGGTTAATTAAATTTCTGTAATATAATTTTATTTACAAGAGATATCCGTATCCGAAGTCATTAACGTTCTAGTGTATCTTTCAAAAATAAATACAACGAACGAAAATACGAAGCACGAAGGAAATCGGGTTTTATCGGTATTTGTAATCAGGATATTTAATTATTTTCTCCGTGTTAGCTTCATTATCAATTTGTTTTGAGGAAAATATATATTTATATATCAAGTAGTTATCAACTCAAATAGTTATAGGTTTTTATATTATTATCATTATTATTTTAGTTGACTATACTATGTTTTTTTATCTAACCTATCTAAAGACAGTTATTTTCCTAGTGTTTATGCCTATCCTATAATCTAATAACAGTGACTACATACTTAAACGCCAAATTGTTTATTACTGTAGTTGCCAGAACAAAAAGGGGTACTACCACAAAACCGCACCCCATCCACTCCCGTTTATCAGATTGGGGCGGTGGGGGGCCACGCTGCATGTGTTGCTTAAAATCTAAATAAACTGTTGCGTGAATGCGTGGAGGCGCGTAAATAAATTCCACAAATTTGTTTATTAATTAACTGCGACGTGCCTCATGTTTAAACATGAAAAATGAGACGAGTTTAAAAGCACAATAAATCCCCACTCACCCCTGGGTTTTTGTGTTACAGGGTGTTGTTACGCTGTTTCGCTGTTGATGACATCGCTGTATAAACGAACAAATACACAAACAAAACAAATCAAATCAATTAGTTGAAAATGTTTGTGAATTATTCCTTTGTTTTCACTAATGAATGATATTTCTATATTAAATATTTTACTGTTTATTTTTCAATCATTTTTATTGAAGTCAGGGGCTTAAAACCGAAAATGTTCATAAATGGTTCTCTGTTTTTATGTTTTCGTCTACCATAATAGATAACCATGTAAAAACATCTTTTATCAATCAAAAGAATTTCGTCATAGTAAAAAAGACAACCGTGTATTTTAGGTATTAGAATTTCTTGAAAAGAAGGTTTGAAAGGTTCGACAAACTTTTAATTTCGCTATGAGTACGATAATGCCCTCTTATCCGTGCGCATGAGAGTGAGTGAGACATAAACCTTAATTACCTGATACCTGGAAAGTGGCCGCCTGGTCAAGATACGATCATTGTACATACTAACACTACTCAATCTTACACATTTTATTCATCAGAAAATAAGTGATGTCTGCCGGCTCTGTGATCTTGGACTACTAGTTTTATTATTACTTTATATATAAGAAATTTTAAGTTACAGTTTGCACAATACTATATATTTTCGACTGTAATTCCATATTTCATACTGTCTGAATGAGATTGAATAAAGACCTTTTAAATAAAGTAGTCTTTGCAAATGTAATCGAGTTTTAATATAACATAATATAATTAAATAAAACTAAACAATCATTAACAATGATTAAGGAGGTCGATCATATTCCCAACGCAAGTAATCTTTCACGGAACCGAGATATGTAACAGCTCAAATATCCTCCCATAATTTGATTCTTCAGATCCAAGCGACATCTCTCAACGACCAAGAGACTAATTGAAAATTAATTGGAAGCATGAACGTAATAGTTAATGCTACTAAATACATAAGTTAACAAAGCAAATCCAGGTCACACTGACCCTGACATTTTGAAATATTAATAATAAATCACCTGGATGGTCAATATCCATTACTTAGATAATGCTTAAATAATATATTAAGTTGACATTTAGTTTTAGCCAACGGATAAACTTATAAAGTGCTTCTGATTGTTGATATATTAGAAGTTTATATATTAGAAGGCTATATACTATGTAATTGTCTAAATATATAATGTTTTTAAAATAACGAAACGCTTCTAACGAGGGTGAGGATTGTGTGCATGGTTTTTTTTTTTTTTTTTTTGCAGTCCCAACCATCGATTTCCCATCGTGCTGCGCTGCTCACTCATTCCGGTTTATATTTGAATGGCCTTCGCACATAAACAGTTTTATATATATTCATATTACAAGCAGCTATACCTGCTATACGCTCATAAAATAGAACGCCACATTATGTTTGATTTTGCAATCCCACATTCGCAAAAGGTTTCGCCACGGCAAACAAACCGCATTGGCTATCACCATCGTCGTGGACAAGCAACCCATGGTTACCTTTGTGCAAACAGCAAACACCAATTCTAAAAATAACAATGGCTACCGATAAATACATAAAATGAATAAAAAAATATAGAAATAAAGTAATTTGAAATTAATTGAAGTATTTTATTCATTTAGAGAAAAAAAAAATTATTTTATACAAAGGGATTTACTGTGAGCCATTGGGGATTCGTTCTAAAACTCGGATTCTGCAGAAACCTTTTTGTCCAATTTGATTTCAAATTATTATAATAAAATATATATGAAACGTAATTGGTGAATGTGCGGGATAAACGTCTACTTCAAAAAAGGAAGGAAAAAAATGAAGAAGAATAAAATGATAAAGAAAATACAGTAAGATATAAGGGTAAAAGCTCTTAAGCTTTTCAGGGATGTTCCTTCAATTCTTGGTTGAACTTCAGTTGTAAAAAAACTGTAGTTTAAATAAAAAATGCTTTCATTCAATTCTTTAAATATTTTCTGAACATTATTAATCCCTTCTTGTTTTATAGTGTTCAATCGTAGTTAAAATTGTGAATCGCAAGAAAAAGCTCAGCTTTACAAGGGTCGGCGCTCAGAGTGTTACCAATTTGTTGGTACAAGTTGTGAATGAATAAGTAAATAAAACGAAATGCAAACATTAAATACACTACAAACATTTTGTCGTATCGTAGTATTATCGAATAGCCTGATTACAATTTGAGTAAGATATTTCGAAGCACGTTCTAAGCCACAGGTAGAAAATATATTTGGGTACGTTCAGGAAAAGAAATTTCGTATTTTAAAGCTTAAGTTTATGGAGTTGGGTAATGCATTTGCCTCTGTTTTTAATCCAAAATACTTTCGAATCGCCCAAATGTCGATTCCTTTACTAGGTCGAGTTCTAGAATATCGTATTGGATTCTTATACGCTTCGGAACCAAATTGGTTGTAAGATAGATATATCTCAATAAAATTTTGGGTATTTAATAAAATAAAAAAGCCAATATACATTAATTAACTAATATTTCAATAAGGAACCATTAAAAAATCAGTTCGCAATCCAATTATAACGTAATTTGTATTTCGGACCGACGACTAATTACTTCATGAAACATATATGAGTAATAACTGTAAATTGTACATTAATAAAGACTTTACTCCACCCGTTCCCCGTTCCATCCTGCGGGTAACACCACCCCCTATTCATACACCTCCCTCCCCTCTATTTACACGTCATCGCACCGCACCGTACACGGGTTTGTGTACAGAACAGAGAACATCCCTTACATTAATTCAAACCGTTATATTATTACGTCCAACATAATAATAATAATCTCACATAGGATATACAACCTGTTACTCAAAACAATATTTAACTTTCTGCCCCATTTTAGACATAAGTTTTAGACACAACCCTCCTTATGATTATTTAAGTGAGTGTACTTCTCTCTAAATATTTACCCCTCTATCTTTAGTTCAATATCACACAAATGTTTTGATTGTTAGAGAATAGAACACCTGTGGAAATTGGGATAATACAGGTGGACTTAAATATAAATCGTAAATGCTCTAGCCGGTTCAAGCTGGTAAATGCTCTAGTCGGGATGGATGACCTCATCCTTGGACGTTAAATATAAACATAATGACTCAAGGCGAGAGTATTAAAGAGAAGCTTGCAGAGCGCAGTGCTCGTTATACAGAGTCAGTCAAATTTCTGGACTCATGAGGTGTGATAAGATTTCATTCCTCATATGCTTAAGTTTGTAAATGACCTTTTCACAGCAAGTACAGCTTCTTTTTAATAAATCTAACTACGGTAGCCTCTAAGGAAATAGAGCTTAACATAAACAATGCAAATTTTCAAAGGACATGATCAGTACAACAACAATACAAGCAATTTTGATCGGAATCCAATTAGATGCGAATCGTATCACTCTGAATGGTGATTGGAATCCTATTAGACATTAGTGTGACATTACATGAAGCTGTGGACAGCATGTTTCAACCGGCCGGAACGCTCCGTACCCCCTCTGACGGCCATCCTAATACTTTCCAAACGACATGTGCCGAGGTGCAAATCGTGCTACTACCCAGTACTACCACAGTACTAACATATGTTCCCCCGAACAGTGATACGACAAATTGTTTGTATGGAAGTAACCAGAGATGTCATAAAATGAGTTGTTTTCAATATAAGGAACTGTTGGGTAATGCAAAATTAGGCAATCACATGTTTTTGCCATCTCATTGCATCACTAAACTTGTTTTACAAACCTCGTTATAACGTGCTATCTCGCTCTATAGTATTGCTGTCTTAATTCTAACATCAGGGCTAAAACCATCTAAGTTGTAAGATCTAAACTGGTCGACCGCTAGCTGATGTACGTTAAACTGAAAACAAAATCGCTACTCCTAATTGCATCAATTTTGTTATTGTATTGTTATATTATGTAGTAAATTATTTTATATATTTGTTTTCTAATTTAAGTGTTATACGAAGGAATACAGTTTTCTTTTGTCATTTTAAAATACTTGTGGTTTCTATTTCTTCGTAACTTCTTTACTACCCCACAAATAATTTGGAATCCGATTCGAATACGATATTCTAGAACTCGACTTAGAATAGGAATCGACATTTGGGCGATATAGGGTGATTTATGGACAACAAAATAAAAAGAGTATCAGTTTTTAAGGCATTTTGATTCAGGAACAGATGAGAAAGTTTCAGAGGCAAAAATGAAAATACGAAATTTCTTTTTCTAAACGTATCCAAATATAGTGCTTCGAAAAATCTTACTCAAATTCAACATTACTACGACACGAAGAAATGTTTGCAGGGTATGAGTATATTTCGCTAGAGTTCTACAATGTCACCTAGTGACTTTTGGCTGAACAACAGACAATATATAGTTTTATTATTCAACGTTTTCATATTCCAAGGTGCACTTTACCAGACAAAATAACCATCAAGCTAAAAACAAAGTCATGCATAATTTAGACACAATTAAACAATACAGAGAAATGAAATAACTGAAACTCAGAAAGCAGAAGATTCTGTAATATTTCTTACGTCGAACAACGATAAAGTTTTCACAGAATTACTCAAGCAAATAGTTTGATAAATTGTCACTGAACATTCCAGTGTGATACAGCATGATTTTCTTGCAACCGTTCGCTTCATATTCCGTCCCTTTCCCTTTGCCACACTTTGTACCCTCGAGCGGGTAGGTGTGTTCAGTGGTGAGGGTGAATGAGGGTGACGTGGTAGAGATGGTGGTGGTGGTACGTAATCCAGCGTGTTCACCGTTCACCTGGCTTCTACCGGTCGATACATTTCTACAAGCGAACGAACGGACGGACGGACGGATCTCCTTGATGTGAACGTAAAGAATAACGTTCATATTATACTTTAATGTTTCGTAGAGCCTTTGTAGCTCTACCTAACATAACGTAACGTTACGTAGAGGTGCTTTAATAAACGAACATGATGAAACCGCTATAACTTTTTGATTAAAAATTCTATATCAAAAATTATCATCACTCTTTTCAAATGGGATTCAAGAAAAAAGAAAAATGTTTTATTGCTTGTAGATTTATTAGGGGATGTAAAGTCGTCAGAGGGTTTAAATACAACTGTAATATTTACTAACTGCCTTCTATTCATAGAGGGTCGTATATCTTTAATATTTAGAGCGGTCCTACACTGGAGACACGATTGCCTAAAGGTGAGCGTACACAAGTACTATGTAATGCTTCCGGATTATGAAGGATTTGATGACGTGTCATTTATTACAAATGAGGATCCACCTAGTGACGAGTTATAAAATGAACGAGACGACGACTACGCCATAGTTCACGTCTTTAACGAATTCCTGCCCCGTTGAAGGGTTACTTGATTTACGAGCACCTGAGATTGGCTGGATCTCTTGGAGCGGTCATAAACGTAACGTTTCAACTTATGACTCCTTACGCTCATGACGCATCGTTTGCACCCCACAGAAATCGGGACTGGTTGTTATTAGACATTTAGTTAAAGAACTAGTTACTAGTTACCAATTTACCACAAGTATTATATTAATTCAATTATTTTACGAAAAATCGACCACCTACTGTTGAAGAATCATCTAGAAATATCTAAGGACAAATTTGCCATTTTCGAAGAAAGAGAGAGTGAATTTGGAGATGAAAGTGAATATAATTAAATTGTCCTCTGAGTGACCGAGGTAGTTAAGACATAGGCCATAACACTGAGCTATGTTTAGGTTTACGAGTTCGATTCCCGGAGATGGAATAAATGTATTCCATGACTGGCAAAGAATTAACTCACCAAATGATAAGCAAATCATAAATAAGCAAACATACCAACTATATAAATAAACACATCGATGGCGATCGAGGAGGCAGAGAGAAGCAGAGAAGAAGGCGCAAGGGTCGAAGGGGAGCTAAGGAGAAGTAATAAGGAGATACAGCAACAGGAAATAATGGGAAAAATCGAGAAACGCAATTACAACACAAGATATAAAAGGATTTGGGAGAGAGATATACCTCAGTACGTAATAGAAAAAGACAGAAAAAACATGAGAAGAATAGCAAGGTTTAGATTGGGAAACGAGGAGAAAGGAAACAGATACTGGGAAAGTAGAAAGGAAAGAATATGTAGAGTGTGCGAAATGCAGGACGAAACACTGGAGCACATTAAGTTTGATTGTCAAGAAAAAGTAGTGAGCGAGATGAGTATTGGACAGCTCTTAAAGGGAGGCAGTGAAGGAAAGAGGTGGATGGCGGAAATAGGAAAAAGGAAAGAAAAACAGGACAATAAATAATCTTGTACTAGGAAGTACTAAAAGTGGCAGTGAAGGAATGAACTTGAAATTTGGATTAAAGTATTAAATAAAAACAGTAAATTAAATATCAAAACAGTGAGTGGGAATGAGGCTTTAGGTTTTATTTTAGCTATTTACCTAGATGCTATAATGTTGTATGGTAACAAATTCTATGTAAAATATAAAAAATACTATGGAAGTAATGGAATAAGATGAATAGTGGCAAATTTAAACTACGATTGAATACTCCCACAACAAATCAATTATTCTATTCATTATATCACTGTCTAATAAGATAATATAAACTATTTATCAATTAAACTTGATTTCTTCAGAGATTATCCAAATATCTTTGACATACCTTATACATACCTTAGTATATCACCAATTACCGCCTCCATGTTTTATCTAAAAACATAGGCCATTAAATAAAAGAAAAGTAAAGGCAATTAACAGACCATCTCCTATTACCACTTATTTAATTTCGTGTTAACACATTTTATGAGGTCCAAAATGTTTTAGCAATATTTCACAAACCATTCAACATCTACCCTTACCATTTCCAGTATTTTCTTAAGAGCTAGACCTCCCTTTCCCTTATTTTGTTTTCCTGTTTACTTTTAGACGTTATCAGAACCCACCTTCCTCTCTCACCCTATCAGAGATTAAAGTCTTGAGCCTTAATATTACAGGGTAATAAAATTGATCGATTTCTAAGAGAAAAAAGTTTTTTTTTTATTAAAAGTTTTCGAGTGTTTAATAAAGTCTAAGACTTTATTAATTTTGTTTAATATTATAAAAATTAAGAGAATAATAATATGAAAAGATTTTGTAAAAAATGGACAAGTATATTTTAATTTTATATACATACATAATGGAATAATATATAAAAACTTATAATTACCTCTCCGAGAAACACAGAACATGAACATCACAATATTTAATTTTTAATTTTTATAAATTTCCAATTTTTCAATATTTCTATGAATGAGTCTAATTAAAATGACAAATAAACAAATATGGAATGTACTCGTATTTCACTCAATTAAAATATGTGATTGATAAAGTATTTTCTTTCCAGATTACTGAAGCGTTATCCTTTCTACATTATTCCGGACAAGTGATCCACCGAAACGTTTGTCCATCTTCAATCTTAGTAACTAAGAAAGGAACATGGAAATTAGCCGGGCTAGAATTT
Organism: Panorpa germanica; assembly: GCA_963678705.1. Classification (NCBI taxonomy): domain Eukaryota; kingdom Metazoa; phylum Arthropoda; class Insecta; order Mecoptera; family Panorpidae; genus Panorpa; species Panorpa germanica. The sequence continues at coordinate 10,216,456 of OY783218.1, forward strand.
ACAGGTTCGTATATTTTTCACAGATTTGAATTTGTAAAACTAAAACTTTCTAATAATTTAAATTTCGTATGTCAGTATACTGTATACAGAAAATCGTTGTTTTATAGTTATTCCATATACAGAGCCGAATTAATGTTATGTAATACCAGAACTAAAGCCCAATGGCAATGAGGAAATGTAAACTGTGACTAGATAGATTTAGCGTTAGAGTAAAGCCTCATTCCCACTCACTGTTTTGATATTTGATTTATGTTTTTATTAAATATTTTAATCTAGATTTCAGATTTTCAGAATAGGTATTTCTTGTCACATTTGTGTTTTAATTTGAGTTTAGTTAATTTAGTTGGTGCGTATGCGTCGTTAGTTATATATATTTTGACAGTTGGAATAATTAAAACTTCTGTTTTTAATAACAATTAGTAATAAAAATTGTTTTTGCTTCTCTATTTTTGACAAACTGTCATTCTTTTAAAAATAAATCTTTATGCACTTTGACAGATTGTCACATTTTAGAGGATATAATAAAATTGAGTTTTTTTAAATTTAGTATTTTTAATTTAGAAACATTGGACGATTCTAAAATAACAAAGATAACGTAAATTAAATTCTACATTTAAAATGGAACAGGAAATGATTACGCATATTCCCATATGTCATATAATTTAAATTAAATACAAAATTAAAATAGCGAGTGGGAATGATATTTAAAGTAATTTAAAACCAATAACCTCATAATTTTCATGGTTATGGGGCTCACAATGTCAACCTCTTAAACATTATATGACATTTTTAAACATACTATTTTAATAAATCATAGATAAGAAATATAAAATTGAATTAAATGTTTTTTTGTAGAAAGAGTTAGCGAAATTGATGCTGTAGAGCCTGTACCCTGCACCCCGTGGACTTCACGCCTCTCGAAGATGACGCAACCACAATTAGACTTTATTGGTAAGAAATAAAAATAAAAATATCATATATTATATAGGGTTGTAGTTTTGTCGGTAAAATAAGTCACATTTTCTTTATACAATGGCTAAACTTTAACCAATTATATAATTTCATTTTGCTCGATGGCATTTTGTCATCTTTCTGGCAACTTTAAGATTCCATACTCATAGAAGTTATGGTAAAATGAATCAAGTGCAATTTCAAATCATTATCATTAGTGAAATTTTTACCAACTTTGAAATAAGTAACACCCTGATGGGGTATGGTCACAACTAGATGTAACATTGAAGGTCCAATAATTTTCTACAAGTTAGCTATATGTATATATATCTTCTATGTATAGAAATCTTTGTATAAATAATATTCAACTAGTTAGTTATATACAGATTTTATTGAATTTAAATTTCACAATGACATTTACGTGAGTTGTATTCTATGACATACATCCTCTTTGGACTGTTAACATTTTTATTTATCTAACTATTAATTAATTTATTTATTTCTTTGTCTCTGCAGCAAACACCACCCTTCCCCTTCCCTCTACCATCTCTCCCATGCTAGACACAGATTCACGGCGGCACTTGACGTAATTAAAAAAAACTGAATTTCTTTTTTTTGTTTTTTCTTCTCTAGTGCATCGTTACAGTACGAGTTGTAGAAATAATTTGATTAGATCTGTTTTTAAAGGCTTGCTTTGCTTTGCTTTGGTGCTTGTTAGATATGAAATTTCTGAAAAACACGTATTTCTTTGTTCTTATGATATCGCCCCGGGATTTATTAAATAAAGTGATTTTCTTTTTTTATATTTTATTTTATAAAGATATTCATTTCGTGTTGTAATATAATATATCTCGAAGAAAAGTTTTGCTTTTACTCGAGTCTCGACAAATATGTATATAATTGTATATATATATATATATATATATATATATATATATATATATATATATATATATATATATATATATATATATATATATATATATATATATATATACATGTGGAAAACAAGATACTATGCCATTTCTGACATGGAAAACGAGAGCACAATCCGCTAATCTGCAGTGGAATCAAGGTACTCTTATTTAATTTAGGGCAAATGTCAATTCAATTAATATTCAACTATGTAATATCTTAGTTTCTTGTCAGGATAATAAAGAATCACATAATTTGTTTAATACATTTATTTAATAAAATAATAACGATAATAATAATACAATAAGGTTACAATATAAACGTTGGTATTTACTTTACAAATACAGAACAATGAATGAACAAACCATCTTAAATTCTAGTTATTATATACTCAGTCCTACATTAGTTTTCAACTAGATTTAATAGGTTTATTTTTATTACTTTTGAGAATTCGGTTAGTTAATTTCGGTAAGCACATTCTCTGACGTATTCAATCAGTGGTTTAAAGTTTCACACATCTTAATTGCTTTAACCTTTCACTTGGTTTCCGTTCACAATATACACTTATTAATCACATTCTTTTACGACCTTTCTAGCTCGGGTGTTATAGTTATGATTACTTTGTATGCTCGATTTATTTTTACGATCCCACATATATATATATATTTATATATTGGTGGTTATATATATATATATATATATATATATATATATATATATATATATATATATATACATAAATTTAGCATATAAATATTCGTATAGTGTCAGTGCTAATCTACTATAATCATAATTGCTGCTTCATTTCTTCGTTTAGCTGCATTTAACAGTACATGATTTATTAATTATTTTATCGCTGTGTTAATTCTAGCTCAAAGTAGACAATGGCATAGCTTAATATTTACATCGCTGTCAGTGACGTAGTTTTGTGGTTTTGAACCAAATGTACATTCTATACAATAATAACACCAACACATTTACAACTAACTTTGAAAATAAAGAAATGAAATTAATGCTGATACCATGAACAATACAATTAAATGAAGTACAAATTTTACCCAGAAAGGTAGAAAATTGTCTTGCAGTGCAAGGTTTACTCTTTCTAGCTTGCCACAAGTTAATTCAAAGGTTTTATTTCTACAGTGGTTAGATATCAGCTTAAATGATACCTTAAAAGAAAGGCTAATAACCTAGCATGTTTTTAAAAAGGTTTGAACGATCAAAGCTGTTTCATTTATTTCTCTAAATGCCATAAACTACGCAGTTTTTTTTAATTTTAAAATTTTTACGGCTTCAAAAGCGTGTAGTATATTTTTTCAATAACACAGATGCTTAGAACTTGGTTTATTAGTTTAGATACACATTTGACAAGCTCCAAAGAATAAAACAATTAACATACCAATTTAATTTGGGGCACTGTTGGCATTTAACTGTTAGCCTAAGACATGTATGGCTCAAAATCTTCTAAATGGTGTCAACTATCATCCCCTTAAAGCTTTGCACCCTGTTTCCAAACACAATGTATTTTAAAAAGTTAGAAACGGTTAAATATGGGAGTAATGCCACTGGCAAATACATTATTCATTTGTATTAATATTTATATTAAACAGAAAGCAAAATAAGTCTCAAACTCGACTACAAAAACAAATCCACAGTTTTATACATGGCGAATAACTAAATGTAGTCTGGTATGGTACAGTACGCGACACCCTGCCCTCCCCATGATAAGCTATCCACCCCTCCTGACCCTAACCCTGAAGTTAACATCTGTGCACCCTATACCAACCGCTTCCACACCCCTTGACCCAGACGTCTACTGAATACGAGTCTATTTGGTGATTGTAATTCATATCCCTTTTAAATTTAATCTAAATAAAATACTGATAATATACATTATTTATTAATATCCAAATTTATTAATTATCTATATATAAATATATATATATATATATATATATATATATATATATATAACACAATGTCATACATTTTCAGAACTAGTTGTATTTTAGGAATGAATCTTGCCATGTAACATTTTGCATATCTAACATAAAAATATGAATGTTGCCTCAACTTTTTTATTTTATGAAATTAAAGATACTTTACTATCTTTTAAACGACTTCTTTTATAGTAATTCCCAAAAATTAAATATATAGGTTATTTTGTGAATGTAACTATTACAGGTCACACTTTTTACATTGGGTAACATATTTTTTGTAAAAAGCAGGTTTTCTAAATATAAATAAATCACACACACACATAACTCTGTTTACACATACCATATCATATTTTCAAATCCCAGTTTACGCTGATATAAGGCGATTGATCTCTTAGAAGATTTTTAATAGTAGTAGAGTCCCGGAGCGGGGATAAACAGGATACAGGAGAATTCCCCTTCCCCCATTAATCCATCTACTGCTTCTACCTTGTTTTGAAGGATAATGATCTCAGTTAGTGGACCCCGGGGACGTTACTAAAGCAGATGTTCCGGATAGTCTACTTTATCCTCGGATCTCGTTATGTACGGGATACAAGAACAAGGACAAGAACAGCTTCTGGAAATTCTCCGCATGTTTTTGCTGATCTATGATGAAAATTAATATTTTTTATATGCTTTTGTAATGTATGGTGTAGAGCTTCTGTTTTCTTGAGGGTTTTATTTTTTCTTTTTGACTGGAGAGTATTGTTTACATTTCTTGATTATTCTTTTTTTTACAAAATCAATTGCGTGTATTTCAGCGCTTTAAATTCCATACCGTTGTACAATATCACTCGTCACAATACCCCAAATTTATTAATGACATGAATATATATATACGATTTTTATACGAATATTGTTAAATGTATCTGTTGTTAGTTTTGTATCTACCCGCTAAACACGTTACGTATTTGTATCGTTTATCTTTTACATAATTTATTTAAGTTAATATAATGTAAGATTTACTTATTCTCATACGAGTATTAATATTTAATTAGGGTCATATTCAGTGCCTTAGACGAGCCCTGTATCAAAATTTGTTGGGACCCAAATGATTGGTAAAGATTTTTCACTGAATTAAAATAATTATATATTGATTATACGTTATTACTTACAATTAATACTTCTAGGAACTAAGCTAGCCAAACAAATCAAAGCAAATATACACATTTCTTGCCTTTTGTTCGGCGAACTTATTTATTAAATCATTCATAGCTGAAGACGACTTCAGTTTTTCTAAATTTTCTGCCTCTATAGACAATATTGACAAGTCTGATAGCCTGATTTCCTGTCCCATAGAGGCCTTGAGCTGTTTTAGTTGTAACCGGAAAGATCAAAAATAAAAAGCATGTTGTTATTACCTCCGGAAAACTGAACTGGCTATTGAATTTTATCAGCAATAATTCCATAAGTTCCTTAATGAAATGAATTTTCTGAATTTCAGATTTTAAGCAAAACAATTCATTGTTCATAAAGAGCAACTGACATGTCTTTACTGCATTTAGCAGACAGTTTTCCGGCATACTTTTTTATTATTTCGTTTGAAAAAGATAAGAGTTTCTCTGGTGGTAATACTTCGAACATATTACTTAGGTCACAGAGGATCCGAAATTTTTAGCAATGTACACTTTCATCTCTCATCTTCTGATAGCTCATCAAAAAACGCTTCGTTATCTTCTTCTCTTTATTTCTGATAACAGTTGTTACTCCCCACTCTTTTGCTAGATCTCAGTTCAAATAGAGAAGAAATAATTTTTGCTTAGACACTTTTGGGACCCCTGTAGCCCAGGGGCCTTATATCATTGATACGACAGATACGGCGGTAGCTATGCCACTGGTCATATTTGAATCTTTTTACATCTGGTTAATGAGGTCTATATGTCTAAATCTTATTCAGATCATCCTGCACTTATCTTTGGATGGCTGCATATATTTTACAAGATATCGGTAGAGATTTTAAAGTTATTCATTGATATATAATGATTTTAATGTCCATTTAGCGGTGTACACGAGTGCTGACACACTAGAGAACGTGTGAAGGATTAAAACTAACAGTCAGTTATAATTCACAAATACATTTTCTCAATTATCCTTCTGACAAAAACACTTTCCCTTAAATTTACAATGTTTCTACGCCTAACAATTATATAATTGTTACCAATTGCAAAGAGCTCAATTTATAATTCTCTTTGATGATTCTCTATCTCTTTCCCTCTAATATATATTTTAATCTGTTATCTCTCTCACTTAACATTGTTTCTACCCTCTTAGAAATGGCACTGTTAAATAAACTGAATAATAGACACAACACATTCATACACATATACATGTACATGTTACACACATTTACTAAATACACAGTTGTACTTGTACTTTCAAGAAATAAATAAATCGTGTTAACAGTTTCCGTTGCTCGTAGCTCGTAGCGCGCTGACAAGTAGTTGCCTACGGCGCAACACGTAGCTGTTCTACGTCTCTGTAGTATATTAAATAAGTAATGACATTTCTTGTAGTCTGAGTATCTCGTTCTACAATTTTAAAACTGTGTTAAATTTATACATCCAATATTTATTTTATAATTATAGTGTGTTCTTATAATAAATTAACTATGATACATTTAAGAGTAACTGGCTCTTGATGATTCCTTCTAAAACTTTCTAAATATTGTAGAGAATGAAATGTATTCAGTGTAATTTTTAAGATCAACTATCATTTTATACAGTTGCTATAACAATTCCACATACACCTTATCTAAGATAGTAAAGATTTATCTCTAAGCATAAGTATAAGAAATTGATAGGAAACGACTTTTTTCTACTATCATAAGGATATTGGTACTTTATATTTCATTTTTGAGGCTTGATCTGGAATAGTGACTTCTTTAAGATTACTTCGAGCTGAATTCGATCAACCAGGAGCTTTAATTTGCGATGATCCAATTTTTTTAATAAACTTTTGTAATAACTTTTTATGGTTATGCCAAATTTGAAGTTTAAAAGGTTTAAAAGTGGAGAAATGAAATAAAAGTGTAATGATGACAATTTTTAAAGGCAAGAGTGATTATTTTAATACTGAAGATTGAGTATAAGAATGTTTTAACTTGTTAAAATGTTAAAATTTTGTATGGCATCTAATACAAAATGAACTCCATATGATTCCAATATTTATTTTTTGCAAAAGTGTATTGGATGCCAATGTTAAGAGGCAAGAAAATTTGTTTTAAATTATATAGATGGAGGATAAAAATTTAATAAATTTGAATACCTTATGAACTACATAAGCTATATTGCTAAGATTATGTTACATAATGCTAAATAAAACGATCTCGTGAAGATTCATTTCATTTCAACACTTTTTAAAAAGTGTTTTTATTAAATTTAGAATTGTTAATCTTTTCTCACAATAATGTTAACATTTCAGCACCAGAAAACCAAACGACATCAACCTGCAGCATTCTAACCGATATGTATTCTCTGGGGATGGTCATCTGCTCGATATTCAACAGTGGAAGACCGCTAATACAAGCCAACAACTCTAGCTCGGCGTATCTCAAACAGCTGGAAGTCGTAAGAATATTTTTTTATTAAAATACATAATCGTGTTTACCTGTTGCTAGAATATAAAACGGAAACTGAAACAAATTGCTGCAGGCTCTGTGAAGCAACAGAGCAATGAAAATATAAATACCCGACCCATGGTAATGGTAAGGGTTGATATTAGTACGGGTACGAGAAAGCACAAGACCTCTTTAGTGTTCTGTTTATTTTATGTGTTCATATACGTAGAATAATGTAAGGACAGGGTGTGTATAAAAACTTAACCCATCGCTTCACTACAAACATTTCGTATCGTAGTAATGTCGAATTTGAGTAAGATTTTTCGAAGCACGTTCTAAGCCACAGGTAGAAAATATATTTGAGTACGTTCAGGAAAAGAAATTTCGTATTTTAAAGCTTAAGTTTATGAGGTGGGGTAATGCATATTTTGCTACTTTTTGATCCAAAATGCCTTCGAAAATCGTATTCGATTTTATATACTTCGGATCTAAATTGCTAAAATACGTATTCAGTATTTCAGTATGAAAATATTATTAGTATCAGTCACAAAATTCTTCAATGCTTAGAATCAAAGCATACAAAGAGAGCATCCAAACAAATAGGCCAGCTGCTTAATGTTCAACAATTCGGTAGTAGTAGAGTAAAAAACAAAGTACCTCAAGACCTATTAGACAAGTAATCAGAATCTAGGATCTATTGAAATTGAGGGATGAGTCGATTAGTTGTCACTGAATATCTTCTAAACAGGACAGATTGTTATAATCTATAGAAATCAAATTAGTTAAAGAACTTATCTGAACGACAAATTTAGAATAAACCTTCAGATGGTTTTGCTACAGTAGAAGAGTAGTAGCTTGATATTTTAAAGCACTCTGTTACAATATACATATTAACGATGCAAAAATATTCCAGCGTGTTATTCCCTTTCATTCTGCATTCTCTTTTTTATTCTTCGTGTAATATTTTTTCATTTTTGTGGGTACGCCTCAGGGTACCGTGCAGAGCGTGTAACATGAAGCGGGACGAGTTTACGGAATAACAAACTAACATATATTTCTACTTATATAAACAAATGAATATCAAATATTGTGAAAGATATTACAACATCTACAACCCTCGCTAAAGTACACAATCCAAAAATACAGAATAAACTTGTCCATATACCGGTACATGTTTACTCGTATGGGACCATCGTGAAAGATCGAAATTTGGAAAATGTCAACATTCACATAGTCGCTTGGTATATGTCCGAAACGTGTACTAAATGTCCTTATTACTCACTTACACCGACATGTTTTTAAATCATAGTTTATTATTAGGGATCATCTAGAATTTTCGTCACACAAATTTACAGCTATTCTGACCCTCCCCCTTCGCTTTTGTCCCATCTTGTTACATTTTGTAATACTTTGTAGTTATTAGAATAAATTACTCTTACGGAAATGTATATCTTTTTCAGGAAATGACTTTCTATTTAAACCTACATTATTCTTGAGTACTTTTATATTGTATTATGCACGTGACGTCATAACGCTTCTGCCCCCTCTCCTCCTTCACATTGTCACATCTTATCAAAATTTGTGGAACCGCTTTGCGTGTGGCTTAATTTATGAATGATTCCTTAAGAAATATGGCATTTGACATTTATGGTATGTGTCATAAATTCTCTTGAGGTGCCCTGTATTTTCCTCGTTCAGTGTCCTAGATATTTCGTAACCATGTCTTTGTGTAAACAGATTAAGACAAGTTTAATTATTCGTCCTACAATTACGCACAAAGGGTCAGCAGTAAGGTTCAAGTTAAATTTTCCTTCCTGCAAGAAATGGTTGCCATTTTTCTGCCATTTTTCACTCATTTTTCTGCCGTTATCTGCAAGGCTAATAGAAATAGTGCGAAGTTTATTCAAACGTTATGGAACTGCCTAAACACATACAAAACAACGTATTAATTTGACTATTAAACTTTAGCTAATTAAGGATAAATAATTACATTTTAAATTTCCAATCGACTATCACATGTCCTTCTAGAACACCCTATACCTAGTGTTATGTGTAATTACATGTAACACATACTATTAATGTTGTCCATTAATTTTCGCCTGCATTTCATCCCATAATCTTCACCAGACATGAAGAAGAAGAAGAAGGAGAAGCAGGAGTTACGGGAGCAGCATTAGACTGGTGTTCTGACCACTTGTGGTATTCCTTCATTATCAAACCTAATCCATTAAACTGACAATGTAACAAGTTTTAGTAGGAGGAAGGTGCTGGATTGGGTTGTTGTTGGTCAGATAGTAGGTAGTTTTAAGGGGGAAGAAGAACACAACCCTGTTATTTGTATAGTGGTAGATCAACTAGGGGTTGGTTCTAGGTAAATGTATTATCTGATAAACTGAGTATTTATTCACGCCACAAAATGGATCGGGAAATAAAATGAGGATCGCGTTGTAATATGTTGGCAGGATTCCAGCTCTGACGGGCAAAAATATCGAGGATATAATTATATATAGAAATGAACAGCAATTCTCATTGTAATGCACTGGCCTTTCATTGTTTAAATGGGAATTCGAATTAAGTCTTTATTGATCTTTAGCACGATTTGTTTTAATAACTCATAGACAAGAAATAAATCAGTGGTACAGGGGTTATAACATTTCGCCTGGTACTATACCACAAATGGGTTGTGAACTGATTTTTAGGGGTCATTTTTTAAATTCTTTATTGAAATATTGATTAATTTATTAAATATTGAAATAAAAGTATATTAGCGTTTTTAATTTCTATTTAATCTATTCAAAGTTTAATTTTTGTTTTACTGCGTAATATTTCCTAGTAGTAGATGACGTCACGAACTGAATAGAATATAATAAGTAATGTTAATAGTTTTTCTTTTTATATCAAGATATTATATTGAAACATTATGGATCGACGGACCAATTTACATAAACGTTGAGGTTTTAAGATTGTGTTAATTCGAGAAAAGGTCATCTTATGATTTTAATAACAATAAAATAGGTAATTTTGAAACTATATATATTAGTCAACATTTCTTAGTTTAAAGAAAAGCGTGCTTAACTATTATACTAATAATACAGCTATAGATACACGTTAGATAAAGTACATATAGCACATCATATCGTCTATTGTCTACCCTATAGGTACAATACACACGTGTAGCTCCACTAATACAACACAACACGTGTAGGCGTAATATTTCAAATCAATATAACATGATTTATAACCATGTGATAATACCTTAAGCTAAACACCACATCAGAAGTGGGATTGTTGATTTCATCGTATATTCATATCAAATGACTGCCTCTAAATGACTTTGCACACGCACAGAAACAAAACACAGACTAATCAATGGTTTTGACATTGTTTCAAAGGGAGAGAGAGTGAAGGGTTCTGTCTCACACCCCTGTTATCTCTATTGTACTATTTGTCTATCCACCTATTCTACTAGTACTACTAGAATTTGTTGTATGTTTGTGTGTTTATGCTTCCAGCTTGATGATGCGGTGCACAATATGTTACCACGAATCCCTGTGCCCCTCCAGGAGGCCACGACCCGGCTTGTCAGCAAAGACCCCCGAGCACGTCCAACCGCACAGCTTCTGTCGCTGATCAAATATTTCAGGTGATTTATCCATATGTTACAATAATATTATTTATTTGCATTTAGTGATCAAAAGGTTTTATACGAGTTTAACAAATGATTTCTAAAGACTGAATAAATTATTTGTTTGTTTATTATTGTTTAACAAGAGCATCTAATTGGTCCGACTAATTAACTAGCCACTGGAGATAAAGGTTCATTTATGTGTTAACAATAAAACCTGAATGTTGACGGGGAGGTGATGCGATCTGTCAATATGGGAAGGTCATACCCAGATACATAGATAACTGTCTTGCACTGCAGATTCCTACTTGATAGCTTACTACAAGAAATTCTAAAAGTAATATTCAATTTCTTATATAGAAATTGTCTTGTAACGCAATTTTCACATTTGCTAGCTTACAGCAAGATAATTCAAGTGTTACAATTTCTACCTGTCTGATTCAGTGTACATATACAACTGGTAAACTCATGTGTATTCAATTCATATATATATACAGGATATTGTTTTCACATTATGAAGCATATATGAATACCTACACAGGAAATATCTTATGTTATGTAGAATTTGCCGGGCTTATAAGCTTATATAGTTTAATGCGGAACAATACTTTTTTCCTATTGCTTCAAATATCCTGTAAATGGAACACTTTCCTTGAATAAAGGACCACTTGTTCTTATCGGAGTGTTACAGAAATACTACTTGAATGATACTTTGAACACAATGACACATAGAAGGACATCAAAAAGTTATTGTTTCAAGGATTATTAAGTCGTTACGAGCTTTGTTGCATATTGTATTAGATTTACACTTGAAGAAGAAGAAGAGCAAAGCTGTTAACTACCTGTTACTCTTCAAGATTACGTAATAGTGACAGCCTCTCAAAAAAACAATGAAATTCACGGGAGATGTAGAGCTCTAAGGATAGAAAATCATTTCTCAACGACAAGGCGGTCTCAGGCTTTCCCGATCAAGAAGCTTTTTAAGTAAAAGATTATAGAATCTGTGTTTACGTTTAAGGGATTATATTTGAGGCTTAGTGTTACAAGTGCTAATGCCAATTTTTCCTTTAAAAATATTAAATATATAATCGTAAATTAGGAATTATGATATTGGCCCTTTCAGCAGCAAGCTGATATACAAATAAAAAGTGACATACATTTTCGGGTAATTTTGTCGTAAAGGTATATATTTTGGTAAACTTTCGTTGTTAACATATTTATTTTAGAAAAATTAACCAAATCTCTATTATTAGTCTACTATTTATAAATTTAATGGCAGTGTTATATATTTTTATGTATTTATTTATTTGCCTTGACTTTTATTCGTCATAGCCAACCAACAAACATTTTTTATATATATTTCTCATTTTATAATTCTATTTTACAAATTTCTAAATATTTAAATAATTCACTAATTAATTTTGAATTACTTAACAACAAGTTAGTATTAACAGGAAAAGTTTTAATCACATCTAATATTTCACTATTGAATTTTGATCTTTCTAAACTATAATTTATGCATTCAAATATAATATGATCTAAAGTTCCTTCTTCACCACACTGAGTTATATATATATATATATATCGGTCTATTTCATACCATCGCTGCCTTATAAGTTTACGAATATGTATAAACATAATCACTTTAATTTGATAACAACCAAACCCAGAAAAATATAACTCTGTTCCGTAGAGCGAACCCGAAGATATAGCAGTCTGGTGTAAAATATCAATGCTCTTCACTGTGTCGTCAAAGTTTTATATTAAAATCTGAGATTTGTACATTTATGTCATAAGTCTAAAAACTTCGCCTTATTTTCTTTATAACAGAGGCGCTTTTGACACAGTCAAACTAACTTCAACGCCAACTAAGGCGCTATTTTACATTTTTACAGCGGTTCTGATTTATGAAACACAAAGTGACATGAAGCAGATTCAAAACATCAGTGAAATTCGCATTCAAAAATAAAAAGATATTAAATACACTGCAAATACGAGCAATAAAGTAAACTTTTTTTAAAGTGTTGATATATCTCGCTAAGGGATGTGACGTATAAACCATTTCCGGTAAATTTATAGTTGTAAGTTCTGCTCGTTATATTTATGGAGGATATTTCCTTTCAGTGATCCTTCCGTGCACGCTTTACAATTTCTGGATGTGATTAATATGAAAGACCCCACACAAAAAGCTCATTTCTACAGAACTACCTTAAAAGACACCCTTCCATTTATTCCAAGGGTAAGTACCACAAATAATCATAAAGTACATTATAAAAAGAAAACAACCCCTAGTATTTTTAGACTTACAAGTATGTACATGAAAATAAAAAAAACATTCCTAAAACTCTATTAGTATTCTGAGAATTAATTGATTTTTATTTAAATTTTTTATTTTTATTTACTTTTTTTAAAAGTTTGTCTTTAATTTGTTAATGAATTTACCAGTTGAACTGAAAATGGGAGAACTTTTATATTAGTGTATCCTGAGGACACTTCCGGTTGGCTTTTCGTTAATTAATACAACTTCCGCATGGACCTGCTACTGAAGGGGCGCCTGAACAGTGGGCAAACAGTCAAACTCTTTTTAACTGATTTTTTTTTTATGTTTTTATTATGTACGACGGTGACTTGTTGATATTTTAGGCACAAAACCTAAATTAGTAAGTTATAGAAATTGTATAAAATAAATACTTTGAACAACTAACAATACAAAAAGATATACAAAAAGTATTTTAAAATTGATCAAACAATGTTATAGATTTTATAGAATGGGGTTGTGCACTTTGTTCTCTGATTTTTGTTAGTTTTAATGTAATAAATAATATTCTTTTTAGTTAATAAAAGATTTACTCCTTCTTTAATATTAATAAAGAACTAACTTTTATAAAAAGCTTCATCATATCCATTAAGAAACATTAATTTTCTCGATTTTCTTTTTGGACTTAACCGAATTGGCTTCTAAGCGAATCAAATATTGATAGAGTTTTCTATCAGGACCTAAAATATTTGATTAATATTTAATAACTCGCACTAATATATTTTTCTCCGTATCATTAACGAGATCAAGTACGATTTATACGCTCTTTATACGATAGATTTTAAAGTGTATACAAGTAGTAGTGATACGTCAGATACTACTTATAGCTGTATCGAAGCAACACATCAAGATGTGATGATATGAATATGGTTAACAAAATAAATAGAATGGAATTCTTATTTTTCTACAGACTTTAATTTTAATTGCGTGACGACGAAATATAACTAAAATGTAAACGGCAAAATAGAAATTAAAATTTGAAATAACTATATAACCGTCAACTTTGACGTCACTATTGACAAATCCATACGATTTTTAGATAGTACCAACCTACAAACGATACGTGCCAAAATTTCATGGCATTCCGAATATTTTTTTTTTTAATATTTATTTTATTTGTGCATCAACTTTTAAAAGTTATTAGCACTTATATTAGCACATATACAAATATTTATAATACATAATTCGTAATTTATAATTTATAATTTACAATTTATAAATATATTAAAAATAAAGAAATTAAGTTTGTTTTTATTATAAACTCAATAAGGTTTTTCAAATTTTCTTTGCTTTTATATATTAGTCTATATTTTGAGCTGTGGAAAATAATATGCTTTACCGTTAGTAGGTTATTGCATTGTTCACATATTGGTTGTGGTTCTTTTTTAAATAAGTAGGTATGAGTATAATTTGTATGGCCTATCATGAGTCTACATATTACTACTTCCAGCCTTCTATTTATTCCGTCTGGTAATTCTTGTTTGCAAATTAATGGCTTTACTTCCCTTAATTTGTTATCACTTTCTTCACTCCATTCTTTTTGCCATGAACAATTTATTATATTTTTGATTTTGTTCTTTAGATCTGAACATAATGTAATTGTTGTTTCTTCTGGAATGCGTCCTGAATAAATTGCTTCTTTAGCATAATTATCAACTTGTTCATTTCGTGTGATATTATGTGATATTAATCCGAATATTAATTTATGAGTTACAGTCGTTTTAGTGACGCTACTTTTGTATTTTTCAAAACAATTTCACTTATATCCAGTCCTAATTCAAAACTAAGTCACCCCAAGGATTAAATAAAGAAGTAGCACCATTAATCAACAATCCCTGTGCAGAAATTATGGTGGCAGCACGTTTGGCCATGCCTGCAAGCAGAAATGAGAGCCGCTGAAGTGCTAGCAGCCGTTCTCCAGCCTGCTCTCTTCCTCGTGCAGGAAGCTACCATTGAAGAGTATGAATCCACGATTCTTCCAACCTTTCGGTACGTATATAATCCATTCACACTCCTAGAGCTTTCTCACTAAGACCTTTCGAAAGGATTTGTTGTAAGTGTTGTTTTTAGACGTTAGAATAATATTATTTGTCCGCAGGACGATGTTTACGTCCCCAAAATCAATACAAGCAACGGTTACGCTCCTTGAACATCTTCATATTATTCTGGAGAAAACACCAAGGGAAGATATCCGGTCGGAAGTGCTTCCGCTGCTGTTTAATGCCTTCGAGAGTACCACGATACAAGTTCAGGTACTACTTTGAAAACGCCGTAGCGTCTTGAATTATTAATAAATTAAGAAAAAAGATTTTTCAATTTAAGATGGAGCTGTATGAACATAAATGAAAACTCACTTTATGAAATAAAAATTCACACCAAATTTAAAATCAATATGCTAGCTTTGTATGGAAGTAATTTTGAATATGAAATGTTTATAAAAAATAATAATTTGTAAGGAAGGAATTTAGAAAAAATTGAGAGAATTTATTTAATGAAATATAACTCAATTCGATTTCATTGTTATTTCAAAATCAACAAAGTTCGCTCAGACGTTATAAAATGCCTCGGCATCATGCTTAATTTAGGCCGACGGCACACGGGTCGACTAATTGCAAACTAGTCGCTCAACGAAGTTTCCGACGAAAACGAAAAACGAGCTATGTCGAGCCGTGTTTCGTGACTCTATAGAATTTTTAACAATAGCATAATAGGGGATTTTATTTTGTCGTATTATGAGGTATTTGTATATATGTATGTATATGTCACTCATGATGCCACCATCAAAAGCATGCAACCAAGAAACATAGTCGATCAAAACGTGCTTAAAACCAATTTAGTCTCGTTTGTGCCGTGTGTGCTCTCTCACTCGTATACACGTGCATTCTCTCACTAACAACACAGTTGCATTCTCATTCGGTTCGGGCAGATTCGAGGCTAAGGTTTGCAATCAGTCGACCCATGTGCGGACGGCCTTATAGTTCACAAGCGAACTACATTTCACCAAATAGTATTATTGTAAAGGGGCTATCCAAAAATTACAAATATCATGTTATCTGGACTTTGTCACATTTTGTGGTTTTCATTAATATAAAATTTATTTTGGTTAATTTTTTTGGGAAAGAAACATAGTGCCACAATATTATTTTTTAAGATTCTGAAGAAATTGACTTTTCTTTAGTGCAATCTTACTTTATTTCGCGCACAATTTGCTACATAACTTAAATTTTTTTAAATTTAAAACAATTAATGTTTTTATAAACATACTTTACTTTATTTCAAAATTGCAATTAGTCATGCAAATGCCATCTGACGCCTCTACGACGACAACGCACTCATTGTGGACCTCCTGAAGGAGGATTGTCGACAAATTGTTTTATTCATGATAGGTATTAAAAAAAGGTTTCGCTTAAAATTATTCGTATGAAGGAAATGAATATTAAACAGTTTGTAAGATGGGGCGGTAAAAAGAGGTGAAGCGAAGTAGAGCAAGTTATAAAGGGTAGAATTAGGGTTCATTATACTCTGTGAATAATGCAACAGTTATATTAAAAACTTATAGCAACATCAAGTGAAAAAAATATGGTAATTATTTGAAAATATTTAAGTAAAAGTTTAAAATCAAATTGATTATCAATATAACCTTAATTAACGTCATATTTAATCAATACCCGGTAAACACATTAATGAAGATAAACTAAGGTACATGAATACCTTAAAAGAAGACGCAGTGATTCAAGTGGGATTTCTAAAGAGTAGTTTTGTATTTAGAGGGATTAGAGCCATCTTAAAGTTGGTGAAGGATGGGAAAATAATTAAAATATCTAAACCTATAAACTGGTAAATGAAAATAAGTTTAACTTTAATTATTGATATAAACTTTCTCATCTTCCCCACAGAGTGCAGCACTAGTGGCTGTGACAAATGTATACGAATATTTGGACGAAATATCAATTCGTCGAATGGTTCTTCCTAAAACGAAGGCTGTGTTTGAAAAGAATTCTACAGACTTACGTATTGTTGCCAACGTGTTATCTTGTGTGGAAAGAACGCTAGATCGTCTAGACAAATCGCAGATCATCGATGACGTACTTCCGCTGCTTTGGGAAGTCAGATTACAGGATCCGGAAATCACACTACGAGTTGTTAGTAAGTAAACGTTGTAATAAAATGTAAACATAAGGGAGAGTTGTTTGAAAAAATCACATAGAGATGGCGTTAATACATTTAACAATTTGGTGAAGAAGCAGTTTCAATTATTCCAATGCTTTCACTATTTATTTAGTTTGTAGCTTGTAGGAATATAAGAACTATGTATAGAACAAAAATCAACTGACATACAAATTGCGTACTCAGCAAAATTGTCAATACTTTGTAGGCTTTTTTGCATGTTAAATTTGCGCGTTTTATTTATTAATATCTCGCTTCACAGTTGGTTAAATTATGTAATTTAATTAATTAAATATTTTGATGTCTGTAGAAAAGAGAACTAGTGAATATATTTGAACGAAATTTTCTACTATGTACGCATTTGTTTTTATGTGTACATTTTGTAAACGTACGCTTTTGCACTTGAGATTTGTGTGCAATTTTCTGTGCTTCAACCGAAAACGTACGCAATCGTCTTCGTTGCTTTTCATTCACGTACGCACTTTGCTTTGCGCACAGTTTATCGTGAACGCAGTTTGTATTACAGTGGTGTTATTAATACGTATTTTCAATGAATTAATATTTTAACCAGTTTTGTAGTAGCTCTCTTTTGTAAGGCAATAGATCTTCATAAGGCCAACATTATAATTATAACTCCCTAATTTCCATGTAGATTCTATATGTTTCCCAATTACTTTCATAACGTCCTAGCAAATTGTTTATTTTTAGAGCTGCGTCCCTTTTTCCGGCACCTTGTGTTGACTAACGAGTATGACCCTTTTAATTTCAACTTTTAATGTTTGAATTTACTCTCCTCTACGTCCTCGGTGACCTCTACGCCCTGCTACATCGTTCTACAACTGCTCTTTGCCCTACGTAAAAGCAAATTGAATTGTTCCATTCATTCATCCGTGACATTTTGGGTTGTTTCGCCCTCGAATGCTTTTCACTTGGGTATAATTGTATTATTTTAATTTTATGTTTCAAATATTTTTTAATCTAATTTTGTCTCTCTTCGGTTGTTTACTAATATTTGTTATTTGAAAGATGATAAATTATATATTTATTAATTAATTTGTTTATATTTCCCTTTTTTAATTGAAATTAAATTTATGCGAGTTGCGAGGTCCTTTTAATGTAATTATCGTTTTTAAAGAAAATGTAAAATGTCTTATATTTTAAGTGGTACTAGTATAAATAATTAATTGATTCATTACGTATTTTCAAAAGATGCTGAGAGTTTTATCATGAAATTATAATTATCAACCTTGATGGTGCACTAGTTAGATGGAAATCAAAATCCGTTCTAGAATTGCTTATGTGTAAAACCGTAAAAGAGAAAAACGCGCTGAAATTTTGTAATGATTACTTTCGATTCTATTTTTTTATAAATATTTATTTGAGAGCACAACTTTCAAAAGTTATTAGCACTTAAAAGAATATATACACTTATACACATTTACAACTTATAGACACGAGTATGGGTACCTAAAATAAAGAGATTAAATTTGTTTCATTGATAAAGTATTTCTCTTGAGCATCGAAGAATAATATGCTTTATCGTTAGTGACCTTTTACATTGTTCACATATTGATTGAGGTTCTCTTTTGAAGATTTGATTCTTATTATAGCAGATATAATACATATAGTCTCGTTTACAAACCATCTTTTTTACTTAAATTTGGATGCATCAAATAATAATTAGGAAAATCTTCCGATTTGTTTTACTATTACAACACGCAAATTATTTAGAACTCTGATTAACTCGCATTGCTAATATTTCAAACTTTGATTTAATTTATCTCGAGTTCGAAACAGTCAATCGACTTCAAATTTAGAAGATAATTAGATAAGACGAGAGCATTGATACCTGATGCTAATTGTTGCGTCTTTAGGTTAGAGTTATATTTTCTGTATAATTTAAATAAATAATGAAACCTACTTCGACCTGACATACACATACACACTCTATGAAATTAATTAAAGCATCTTGCATCTCGCTCTAAATCGTTTTATACAGCTAAAACTTTTTCAGCTGCGAATTACATATATTTTATTTCAATTTAATACTTTCGATGGTCCGATTTCACTTGTATGAATGTATATACATGTGTATATATGTTTCTATAGGTGTCTATGTGTGTGATGAGGTTATTTAATAGGATTACCACCATTTGGAATGATTCTTTGACTGTGAGTGTCCACATTTACGATGACAACTTTAAATTCAACTCTCCAGAGAATACCTATTCATGGCGGTAATAACGAATACCCAAAATCCGTTGGAAACTGGAAAACTGTAAGCCCTTGGTATAGCTCGAATCCCTAGCCCTAGCACTTGCCCTAGCCGTTGCTCGATAGCTCGGTAGCTCTGAGCCTACCTGCGAATTTTCAAGTAGTATATAACACTCCTTTAGATTTTCATCTAAAGATAATATCACACATAAAGTTTTAAGGTAGATAATAAAACAAAAATGATAAAATGTCTGTAATAAATTAAATAAATTGTTGAGATCTTAGTTATTGTAAACCGTTTTATATATTTAATGGCTTAAGGGGTTATATACAGTTATTAGTCCCAAAAAAAGTGATTTTTCAAAAAAATTCCTGAGAAGACTACTAATTGTATTAATGTAAGAATTTGTACACATGTTATGGTAAATTTTAACTGTATTTAAATATTTTTATATTTGTAAAAATATTAATTTGGAAGCTTCTATAGCTGATCTCCTGGAACTCCTCTCAAATAAGCATCTTGCGGTGACCACGATATCTCTGGACTGAATCATTTAAAATGAAAAAACCAAACGGATTTCGTTAGAGTAATGTATAATCTAGAAATTAATCGAAGGATTAGGCAAAATATTGTTTATTGACAAAATGGCGGCTTCTTAAAAAAGGAATCGATTTTTGAGCAAATTTTTTATCTTAAATTGTTTATAAAATAAAAATAATTATCAGTGAGATAAAATCTTCGATTAATTTCTAAAAAATATACCTAAGAAGCTCGTGTTAAAATTTGAGGCTGATCGATTCAGCCGTTTCCGAGTAAACTTGGTCACCGTTTTTGAAAACACCATTTTGAGAAAAACGAGAAAAGAAATGTTCTTTTCAACTTACATAACTTTAAAAATAATCTCCGGATTTACTTGAAATTTTCTGTGTGTGTACATAAATATATGTAAATTACGAAAACGAAATAAAACAACAATTTCTTTTTTTAAGTATTAACTTCACCCCTTAAATCAAGTGTTTGATAACTTTTTTGGATATTAGCTTAAAATATATCTGTCAGACGTTCCGAAATATGCAAGATGGTTCCGCAAAAGAGTGATCTATCCCCCAAAAACAGTTAAAAGTTCTACACAGTGCTAGATTTCTAAATAGATACTAGTATATACGATTAGATGAACAGATTTTGTGTGAAAGCTAAAATAAGAAGGTCATAGTGAATTGTGACAAGTCTTTTAAGATTGACTTGAAGTAATTTGTAACTAGATACAAAACAAATTCTGTTTTCTCCCGCAAGATCTAACTTGAATTGGGCAAATCTGATTTATAACAATACCACCGCACAAGTTAGCTTTTTATTTTAATCTAAAGGACAAACTCTGAGATTAGTAATGAAACACAATCGCTCTTGATGAAAGACCTTATATATATACAATATTTGTCTGTTAGACCCAAAACGTTTTGTTGATCTTTAGCTCAACCGATTATTCGGATCAAAATAACTCTTACAAAGAAGTCAAGTGTAAGTTTCAGTTATGTAATTACATAGTTTGATATTCACTGAAATATGAAGCTGCATGATTATCATTAGGTGTATACTGTACACATGCTTTTCTTTAATTTATTCAAATAGTTTCTCACACCATCATTAATCCATGTATAATTTTAGTATCAGTCAATTTGCCGCGGGGTAGATGTTGGAATAGCTTCATTGAATAACATAGTCGCATATAAACTACGTTACAAAAACCATGTGTAGACGTTCAATGTATCACACGATGAATTGGCGGGACTTGAAACTTCGCGATCAATAGTCTTTTGTAAATTATGATTACTAATTACAGAATTTGTGAAACTGATATTTTGATATAAATTCCGTGATAATTTGAAATTATCGTACAGAAAATTTGTTGTGTACAGCTTACCCATTTCTAGCCAATAACCAATGGAAATTTAGATATAACACTACGGTTCTATTCATTCTATTTAACTCACCGGATTTTTCGCATCTGTAATATCTGAATGTTTAGTCCAACATAATTTTCTATTCTGTACTATGTTTGATACCTGCGCCATATTTTTTGGATTTGGTTGTAAACAAGTTTAATTGATTACGCCTTTAAGTAATCGTAGCATAGTAGGAAGTTAAATTTAGTAAGGAAATTAGAAGAAAAGACTACAATGGTTAAGAGATGTAGAAGAAATGGATGAAAACAAAACTCCTAAAATCTTTTGGAAAGCAATTCTTGGTGCGGGAAAGACACAGGGCGAAGTGGAAAGAGCAATTCAAATGGGATCTAAAGAAGGAAGAGAAATGCAACTAATAGAAAGTAATGAGAAAAAATCTAAAAGGAGACCAGTATTCTACATGAGTGGTAGCGCTAGGATGAAGATATAAAAAGAAAAAGAATTTTTTTAAATGTTTATAAATTTACAATGTGATATCTACTTTATCTAATGTAAAACCTGGTGCTCCTTTTCATCTCCACCTTAGCCTCTCTATTCCCCTTGTAACCCCACTTCTTCACGAACTTCTAAGAGGGAGTCAATGTCAATAATATACTGTGCTATTGATATTAGGCTTAATATTATTTACATTTGCAGATAATTTATTTTTAAAATTAGAATAGAACTTCACCAGACGAACGAGAAGGTTATATACGATTCGGTGTGTCAGGGCCGACCACGTTCAGGAGGGGGCCCGGATGCAAATTACTTTTCAAGACCCATTTAGAATTTCTCTTAAGATAAAATATTCAGAATTCTAAAAGAATCTGTCCTTTCGAACATAAATTTAATTATATCTTCACTGTATCTCATTCCATCTTTGAGCTGGTTGTGGATAAAGTTAAGCGTCCACAGACCCGCATCGTACATCGTATCAAACGTGGAAGGGAAGGCGTATGCATGATGTTTACTTAACATATCATAGAATGCAAGTCAAATTTTACGCGCCCTATGGACGTCCGGCGCTGAGTTTACTTTCCTTTGGCTTTAGATTGATAGAACCTTTAGCGTAGAATATTTTTTTAAATTCAGTCAACATCACGTTATAACGTAGAATTGTTATCGGTATTTTTTCCTTCGTTTTCTTTTGAGATTATTTTGAAGTATTTTTAACTTAAATCGTGAATTGGACTGTAACGCGAAAAGATAAGTTCCCTTCTTTATCTTTGAGTTACAAGTTAGTGGGGTTTAAATCAACCCCCACCTTCGAACTTCCAAACCACGGGTAAAGTAAGGCGTGATAATAAGAAAATTGTTAGACTGTTTAATATACATGGCTTTGATAATAGTGTTGCAAATCATGAGATAATTTCTGATATATAAAACTGTACGATGTATTGATAAAGTTGAGTATCAGGTTCACAAATGTCCAGTTATTATCTTTTTTGTCTCTTTAGTTAAAGTTATATGAAATAAGTTACCTAGTACTCTTTAGAGAACGAATTTTGAAGTACTTGGCAGTTTTTTTAACATACTTTAATGTTACAGATATTTACAGATTAATGTTAAGTGACAAAAAGTATGGACTATCAGTAAATCTAATGGCGACCAGAGTAATGCCATCTCTTCTTCCACAAACTGTTAATCCCCAATTAAACTTGGAACAATTCACAATTCTTCTAGAGGTAAGTCATTCGGTATTGCATAGACTTTTACCATTCACGATGTTTTTAATTTTGTTAATGATGTAGGTGCTACAAGAAATGTTAGATCACATCGATAGGAACCAGCGAAATAAACTAAAACTGGATAACTTATCACTTCCTAGTCCAGAGAGACATCGTCCACTACGCCATCAATATAGTTCTGATAATATGCATGTACCACCATTTAATATTCCAAATCTACGAATTGAGCAACGGAAGACGTCAAGTGCAGAAGACATGGCTCGTAAGAATTCCACAGGTAGGAACCGGATTTAGCACCCACTCTGTCTGGAAATTAACGGGTATTTGTTATTTAAAAGTCCTGCAATGGAGATATCGGGGAAGTCTGTTGTGTATCATTTCCTGATAATAAATCCATTTGCCATGTAGAATTTGGGCGGGATTTAAAACATCTTCTTAGTTCTTCAAAGGACCATTTTTAGAGGAGCGTCTAATACCTGGTCAATGATTGCAGAATTTTTGACCATAAATTCGCGTACATTGAATGATATTTTGCGACAAGATACTAAATGAGTTACTTTTGTGCCAAACTTAATTGTTCATCAAAAAACATTCTCACAATTTTGATTATCAATAATTTTACATCTGTAGATTATTAACAATTACTACATCTGGTAACACTATTGTTTAGTTAATGGTCGTAGAATTTGAGTCTTGGAGACAATTCTGAGTGCACAATATCATAATAATTAAACAAGACAAATTCCCGCTACTTTCTAGATGAAATATATGACCAAGCCACAAAGGAACAAGTTAACATGTCCTAGAATTGAGTAATTCCTTTTAATGTTTCTTCCAAAATATACAATTCTATCGTTTTTGGTTGATTTTCTTCCTCAGGTTCAGGTATGTTAGGAGGATGGTGGTTTGGAGCATCTCCATCATCACCAGATAGTAATTTTCTTCGTGTGGCAACAAATGCATTTCCAAATAGAAGACTTTCTGATAATACTTTAATGACACCAAAAATAAGAATAGCCCCTTCGTGCGCATCTTCTCCAGGAGGAACACCTGGAGGAGGTCTTCCTATACGAAGACACTCCAGCATCGGGCCACAGGAACGAAGGGGCTCTACTATGAATCTATCTCCTCCAACTGTAAGTGTTATTACCTTCTTATATTTTATTCGCTGTTGTTTAAATTAGTAAGTGTTGTGTAACTTAAAACATAATGTGAGTTTCGCAGATCCTTTTGTAACAAATTTGACGCTGCTACTGCTCTGTATACTGCAGGTGTATATTCTGTTCTAATATTAACACTGCGTCCATTTTGTGATATGAACTATGTACTTACACAAACTCTAATCACTGAATCAAATGAATAATCATGATCAAATATTAATCTGTATGTAACGCAGATTCATTTATGTCATGCTTGCGCAAGCAGCCTGAAGGCACATAATTACATTATTAGATTCAGTCTGAACCTGTATGTATTCAACGTATACATAATCTCCAAAAACAAAAGGGTATTATTTTAATTTGTCTATAATAATACTAATAATTAAATATAGAAATTCGTTAGATTCTAGCGCTTGAAGGAGTAAGTCAATGTTCACTAACATTTCATACGGTGGTGGATTTAACGATTAACTTAACATGTTCTTTTAATGACACCAAGTTTAATTTAGTGCAGTTTTAATTATGCAGAAGTTTACAGCAAGAAGAATAATGTGCACTTTCTGTGCACTCGCCTTCTGCTGCATTCGGTATCTAATTCTAAGGTACTATTTGATTTTCTTGGGCTCTTGCGTATATATTACGTCCATTTGAAGATATATTGAAGATGGATATGTAAGATTTACACGTATTTGTGTGAAATCTAGTCTAGCTGGAGTATTAATCCGCAGCCTAACTAATGCATAAATCATTATATTCTAATCTCTTTCATATATATTTCTTTTGCAAATTTTTCCGTCTTAAAAGTTTTAATAAGTGAAGGTTTTATAGATTTAAAACTATAAACTATTTTTAATCTGGTCTGCAGTTTTAGACAACACATATAAAATGTGCATTAGATAAGATATGCTACAACAAAAGAAAATACTTCAACAAAAGAAAAAATAATTGTTGTTATTAAAGCAAAGAACTGGTGCTATAGAATAAAATTTTGCAATGAATCAAAGCAACAAGCAAGTCTTTACAATCGATACGAACAATTCTCTTTTAACCAATCTAAATCTGCCACCTCTTTCGTGGATATCTAGCTTTATGTTAATGTATATAAACCTACGATAATTATTTAAATTAGCTGCACTATTTGTTTTGAAAATTGTAAAAAAAACTATTTCATTTTTATATTTTTTTTGGCAGTTATTGTATACTAAAAATATGTACAAATTACTATTTGTACTTAGAAATAGACAATATTAAGAGTTAAAGTTGAAATTTCAAATTTGAGGTTAGAAATAATAATAATAATGTTTTCATATTTCACATTTATTGGTCACTTTAACCATTAATATTGTCTAATTTCATAATAAATAGTAGTTTAGTAGATTTGTACATGTTTTGACGAAAATGCAGTAGTTTTTTATCTAAATATTTACCAAACCTAGTAAATATTCTTCTCGCTACGCAACAATTATGTCTTAATCACTGGCGTAGCTAGGTATGGGCGAGTCGGTGCAATGCACCGGGGCCCCCAAGCTCAGGGGGCCCTCGGACTTTTATAACTTATATTTATATTTTAACGGTTTCACAGTGAAGTATAACTAAGAGTATTAGTAAATGGTTATTCCCGACAATGCTTACAAAACTTTTATAACAAAAACATAAACAATAACAAAAATTCTAAATAGGAATGATTTTTTTTTATTGAGAGTGTATTTCATAGTCACTTCTGTATAAATTTATCGCTGAACATGAGGAAGGGGGGAAGCATGGACCAGGCAAGGGTCTAAGTCTATTACGTAATTCTCTCAGGCAGAGGTACGCATTCTAGAGTTGTTTATGTTGAGATTAAGCTGAAACAAAAGTAGCTGCAGGATTGTACTTAGAGTCTTAGAGCGCAATACACATACATGTAGTAAGTAGTTTTGCTGTGCCATGCAGTGCACGATAAAGAGCTGATAATAAACTAATAGCTTTGTACCTTTAAAGTATTTATATTTAGTTAGGGGCCCAGATTTTATTTTTTTGCACCGGGGCCCTTGGTTACCTAGCTACGCCACTGGTCTTAATATTATGTAATTATATTTATTACACATCATAATGATAATGAATGTGATTTCGCTTCGCTCAGCCATATAACAACATCAAATGTACATTACAAAATTAATTCGAAGGAAACAGACAAACAGACAGACAAGTGCTTATAAATACAGACGCAGTAGCAAGCAGAAACGGAAATAGTCGTTCTCGTGGAAACTCTCTAATTAATACATATTCATATTACTCAAATATATACGAGTGTTATACATCTTCCAGAGAAACAGAAGTAATATAATATGTTTGACTTTATAATGGTACTTCTGATGACTGCCGAACTCACTTCTTGTTACTTTACTCGTAGCGTCTCAAGAAAACCGTCTCTGTAGATGTTGAGAAGTAAATATTATATAAAACAACACTTCGTTATCTAATTAGAGTCTTTAGAAAAGTATGAATTGATAATTAACTAGGTTATATTCATATTTGCAGTGAATATTTATTACATAAGTTGAATACAACTAAATCTTTTATAAGGTTTCTTTTATTTTTATTAAGACAGAAAAAATGTATTACGGGTATATTTTTTCTGCAAAGGAAAGGACAAATAACTTTCAATAAAACTTCTTTCATTGCTGTGACGACACAGTGGCGAGAGCATTGATACGTGATGCTGACTGCTGTGTCTTCGGGTTTGAACTTCGGACCATAGTTATATTTCTAGCTTTGGTTGTTATTAAGTTAAATTGATTATAAATAGGCTGACGTAAAAATAAACTTTAAACAATTACCGCCTTACAAATAAACCTGGTATAAATTTTATAACAGGTTGATTTGTAAAGCGGTTATAAACTTTCTATATAACATAACGGAAAAATACGATAAGCTTAGCTCATAAAACAACAATTTTAGAACCAGTGGTTTCCATAATTAATAACACAAATGATGTGTTATTTGTAAAATAAATAATTAAATTTAAATCCGTATTTAACCTACTTGTTAAATTAATATTATATAAATTTACATATTTTTCATTTGAATTATTTTAATTATCCTGGGTTAATAATAACAAACGTAACATTAAAATTAATCTGTGGATTCATATATAATTAATGTTTTCGCAGTTTAGCACATGTAAAAGGTTTAATCCTTGTAACACCTACGATCCCTGTCACCCCCATAAACCAAAGGATAAAGTTGTATTCAATTTATGTAGCGAACGAACACATGTTCAAGCGAAATAATAATAAAAGAACTTAATGGTTCATTAATTGTACCCGGTAAACATATTAAGTTATGTAGAATTGTGTGTGTGTGTGTGTGTGTGTGTGTAACAGATTACCATATTTAAAACGGTACAGAAATCAAATTCGGTTTGAAAAACGGTTTCAAATATGGCGTCTGTAAATTTATGATAAATTGTGATTTTTTTTATAAAATAATGTTGTTGATAAACCGCGTTTTGGTTTTTTGGTTTTGTTTCTGATTTATTTTTGATGTAGGGTCACCAGTACAGCGCCCGAGGGGGCTCGGGTTCGAGCCTCTCTGTTCCGTCGACATCAGCCTACGTTGTAAGTTCCGTTGACCAGAAAAGAAAACGCAACCGAATAATACTATATCCGCAACCACAAATGCCCGTTGTCGAATGTTCTGCCCGCTCATTTCGAATACTTAATTGTGTTACTTGTTTGTTTTAGAAAATTTCATCAGAGGCAAAGTTCATTTTTTTTACTAGAATTTTTACTAGACATTTTTTATTATTTAGTTTAGTTGACTAAAGCGCTAAAAATTTGCCCTTTTCGAACTTAGGTCTCATGTCAAAATAATTTCGGAAAAATTGGATTTTCAGTCGCAATCTTTTAAATAAAGGTGTAATCAGTTTTATTTGTTTATCTTAAAAAATATAACTTTCACAGAAAATTTGTTAATAGCTTTTTTGTAGATAATAATACTATCTACAACTTTTGTTTATAACTTTTTCTTGCAACTTTTGTAATAGAAAAGTTGTAAACAGAAATATATTTTAAATTAGGTGGTGTAATAAAAGTAACTACTAATATAGATAGGACAGGGGATATATATTTTTCATAACAACTATTATTAAATTTCTCTGTTTGACCTAATGCATCGAAATTGATATTAATCTTAATAAATCAAACCCGATATTGTTCACTGGACCGTCGCCTATACTTTAAAGTGAACATTTGGACGACAAAAGCTTTAGAACGTTTCTACGAATTAAAATTATCCCACAATGAATAACTAATTTTTTTAAATATATTTTGCATATATATTTTTACCGTATTTTTGAAAGTAGTTTTTGGTGATTTTTTTTTAATACTTTGCCTCTAAAATATTTTCTAAACAAACTAGAAAGACAATCTAAGTATCTGCGTGTTAAAGTTTCGTCCAGTGGCGTCCATTTTGTAATTGCTATTGGTTGTATCAATTTGTAAATCATGTAAAATCATTACGTTTATAACCCTTAAGTTAATATATATATTTATTTATTTATTTATTATACTTTAATAAACATATTATTAGTTTTGTTTTATTTTACTTGGTATTTTTTTAAACAAAAAATCCCTCTGCATTTTTTTAATTAACAATTTCTTCTTTTAAAAACAATATTAATTTAAAAACAAATATATTCTTTTTAAAATTAATTTAAAAATAAATATATCATATTACACATACCTATATAATCCCAAGGGAGTCGGAAAACTCCGCTGACACGAACACTTACGAATGCAACAGCCAATGAAAAAACGCTACGCCCGCGGCAAGCACAAACTTGTTGCATATTAGAAAAAGTTAGGTTATATTTTCACCAAAAAAAAAAACTACTTAATTATAAAAAAAATGCACACAATCACCACTAAAATTATTCAAATTGATTACCGTAATTATCGAAACATGTTGAAATACTTTTTACACGATTTAGTTTAATTATATATTAATAAAAAAACGGATTTTTTTAATCAATTATTTTAACGACACCTGCCCTTAGAACAGTAAACTAACTGAAGTTATTTGCTATTAATTATAATAGATTGAAATGTGGTAACCCTTTCCGGGATAGAAAGAGACAGGAACAATATTAAATTAACAAGTAGATGTCACGTATTCATGTTTTGATTATGACAAGATAGAACATGTTTTTCAAAGCAACGGTTTATTTAAAAATAATAAACAATATTTAAATTTTGTATTATAGTATGTTCATTTAATAAAATGCATATCAACACACTATATTCTATTACTATATAATATTAAAGTAAATAAAAGTGTGTTGTTTTTTAAATAAGGTTTTATTCATTAATGAACTAAAAAGAGAAAAATAATTTATCTTATAGTATAATAATAAAAGTGTGGGGCGAATAAAATATCATTATTAATTTTGTATATTATTACATTTTTTTCTCACATAATTTTACGAATTGCAGAGGGATTTGATGGCAAAATATTTAAATTTGTTTTTGTTATTTTAAATTGTTTTTCTTAATGTTTACCTCAATCTATAACTAATGAATAACACAGATATTTTGAATAGTATTTTAAAAGAGTCATTTTTAAATTTAATTTACATTATGACTGGCATCTGACAATGGTGGCACCTTTCTCGATCGCCAGTGGGCCACTGTGGTGAAGTGAGCTCACA
Source organism: Panorpa germanica (assembly GCA_963678705.1). Classification (NCBI taxonomy): domain Eukaryota; kingdom Metazoa; phylum Arthropoda; class Insecta; order Mecoptera; family Panorpidae; genus Panorpa; species Panorpa germanica. The sequence continues at coordinate 10,246,661 of OY783218.1, forward strand.
ATAGTGACATATTTGATTGAAAATACATAACTCAGAAACTTTGGTGCATAAAAAAGTCATTACAATTAAAAATGTCCTCTTTTTATGTATTCATTATACAAATTTAATGAGTTACAGGTGTATCCTGGACTTGGTAACCATTATTTTTGCATCCAGGCTGCACTTAAAACATTTAACAATGATTCATTTTAAACGTTATTCAAAATATAATGTTAAATACATGTTCTGATGTCAATTTATCAATTTATAAAGTGAAATCCTTATAGCTGACAACAATATTGTTAAATTAACGTTAACATTTGTTGTTAAGGAGGTATAGGACGTTAACGTAAATGATGAAAACGTTGTGAAATTTGGAGGGTCGATACAAATAGTTAAAATACATGCTGTCTCAAAATTTTAGAGATCTAGGATTCCTAGTTTTCTTTTTATACATGATTAAAAATAGTCATTTTCCATACAAATCATAATTTTTAGCTCAATTTCACCACATAATATAACTTTTAACTATAAAAAAATGGTGACACGGCTTTCAACAGCTAGGTGTATATAAAATAATCTCTTCTGTAACTATTGCAAAAAGAAAATTATCAAAAGCATACCTATTTACGAAAATATTTAAATAAAAAGAAACAGTAAATGTAAGTTATAAGCCGGCAACGTTGCAAATCCCAATTTGAGCAGGAAATTCAAAATCGGAATAAATGTTATATAAAATATAACAATTTATTTGTCAAAACACCAAATCACGCATGCGTCAACACACGTTAATTTACAGCGTTGCCAAATTAATTATTCCTTTTTCAAAATATTTAATTTGAATTTAAATTGAATTAATATAAATTTGATTTAATTACAGGTAATTTCTCATTTATTTAACAATATGCATAAAAAAATCATTTTAACAAGCAAAAAGCAGTTTAATAGGGAATTGAAAAATTCCTTTTCAAAGGTACAGTCCCAATACTTGCTCGTCCCTCATGTACTTCGTATTTTGCATTTCGTATTACCGAGAGATAAACTTTTAGTATTGACGGTACGTCCTGTACCTCCTTAAAGCAGATGAGATACTGAGTTTGCAGTATATTTACAACGCAATCTGTCTAAAATGTACATAACTGAGTTTAGCTGACTGTTATTCACAAATTATAGATAAAAGGTTTTTCTTATGATTTAATTAAACCATCCACAAATCAAAGCACGGCTATAAAATCACTCCAAACGTCTGCCTCAAAGGAACACACGATTCTTATCGTCATTGTATCGTTTCAACTGCATTTGTAAATTTGTTCGCCATATTGTATATCGTAATTTTGTTTGATGATTATGTTTAATGTATCTAATGTATATTGTATTTTGATGAATAACTCGTTTAAACCAGGTTTTCTCGATCCGTGGAATGGAATGATATGCATCAGCAACAGAATTTGAATATATTTATTTGATAATTTGATAATGTATACATATTTATATAGGTTATGTTATCAATTATTAAATAATAACCATTAATAATTTCTATTTCATCTGTGAACGTCCAATTTCTGACATCAAAACGTCATAAGCTTCTATTTGGTGCTTTACATATGTGATATAACCTCAAAATGATTTTATAAAGTGTCAAATATGTATTACATTAACCTCAAAATGTACGCAGTCGGGATGGATAACGATGGTAAATTATCAAACATATGTAAAGCACTATAACATTGTAATGTATTTGTTTGAAATTGTTCATTACCAATCGTATTAAGCGTATTCTTTACCATTCAAATCTACATCATTTCTTTTATCATACCCATTGTAAGAGAGAATATTATGTATCATTAATTCTAGCACAGCAGCAGCAATATTATATGTACCAGCATCTTCAATCCTCCACATCTTCATTAAGCAATTTTTAAAATAATGCGTTTTTATTAAAAAGGCTCAGCCCCTTAGACATTTGCCTTTTATACTTATTCTTCGTAACCTGATATGTATAAACAATCTCGCTATTGTCACCATTATTTTAAGTTTAGGGTTAATAACTAAATAGGCGGTGTACAGAAATTTGGTTCGAGACACACACGATAGCCTTCCATTTAACGAAAAATACACACTATTAGTAGATGACCCGCTAAACATATTTTCTTCGTTTATTATTTTATAGATTTTGTAAACCACTTATTCCTTAAAATGGTGTTCTTAATATTATATAACCTTAAAAGAAAAACGAATATTATATAACCAAAAAGTTGAGAAAAAGGTCACACAAAGTTACCGTAAGGTAACTATTGTTATGTTAGATAAACTTTAAATACAAATAGTTAACTTGGATGCTCCACAGATCCAAAACTGGTGGTAATTATGAGTAGAGAAAGTTTGGAGTCAATCAAGACTAGGTTAAGTAGGTTTGGCGGAAGATTTAAAGAAAATACGAATATAAGACCCTTAGATAGAATTGATTTTGCGAGAGAGTTGGATATATATTGGTACGTGGCTTTATATTCCAAAAGTATAGACATATATTGCATCAGCATCGGTATAACTCAGCTATCATTTCAAATTTCGCGCCATTTTTTGACAACTGCCAACATACAACCGTCATTGTGGTACCATTTGGCAGTTATCGTGTTCCATTACTAACTTCAGAGTTTGTACTTTGGATTTATATAATAATATCAACACTTTTCATAAAAATATAATGTTTTTCTGTTGATTTAAAACGACACTTCATAATTGAAAGACAGTTGTTATTAAGGAGGCGTAAATATCATAAGAATTACCAAATTTAGAATAAAATTGTCACTTGACAAGAATTGTCACTTGGAAAGAATTACGTTTTTAAACGAATCTTTTGAAGAATTGCTTATTAAACTAAATTTCTGTAAACGCAAAACTATTGCTGCTAGAATTAATGATATACAACTCAAAATAGTTCTATTTGTAGTCCTTTCTCTGTCTCATGTGTTATAAATGTTCCCGTTCTGTACTTTTTGTTCGCAGCTTGCACGGAGCATGATAGTGAGTACTTACCTATAAAAGTTACCGTTACAAATAAATCATTTTATACTTATTATCATTATTATATTATTTGATCTATTTTACAATAATAATAAATTGCATGCATATATTTATATTTAAATTATTTATTCTATAATAACTATGGTATGGTATATTCCATATAGATACCGTATATGGAAACGAAGCGACGGATCTAGTACGAAAATCCAATTAAAACGGATATAAATATTTATAATTAATAAAATAACAGTAATCTAGAATGCAGGAGTGTTCAACAAACTAAACAATTACAAAGTTTTGTATTTCCTCGTTTAATTTTCATGTCCACTTGACTGAATCTAACAGAATGAAGATTATAGAATAAAATACGTAGCCACACCCACAATTATTTCATATTTTAAAATAATATTAATAAACGTAAGTAATATAGCGCCTGAAATGACTGCAAAACTTTTAACTTATATCTACAAAATGATTTTATTCTAAAAAGAGTGTTATTAGATCACAAGATTTAGTGAAGTATTTACTCTTCACGTTTCCATTTGAATTAAAAATTTATTAAAGCTTTAAAATTACCATAACTACCTAATTAAAATTGTAAATTAATTTTGTTTGAAATTGACATCAAAGTTTACAAAATTTAAATTAAAGCTGATTGGTGTCTGATACTAGATCCGACGTTTGTGTACTTTAAAATTCAATAATTACTTAATATAAAAACCACAATACATTTTATTTATATATATTTTCATTTCTATTTTTTTATAATTGACCCGTTTCATTCCTATACATAAATATATCAACGCAAAAGAATTTTTTGCAAAAAATGAATTTTTATATATTTTTCTCTTTTCCGCACAAATATATGTTATTATGTTTGTCTCAACTGCACATTAGAGACGGGTCTACTGCTTCAATAAATGTTCATTCTTCAGTTTCTTTTCGTTTAATTTCTACTTTAATTTCATTTCATGGCGCTTATCTTAGTTAATAAATAATAGTTAACAACGAGATATGTTTTTACCTGATTTTGTGATTTTCCTGCAAAACTTCTTAGTTGAAAATAAGCATCACTGATTTGCTGAAACAGATAAAGGATAAAAATGTTTGTGCGCCTTGGAAGCTATTTAAAGGAAACCTAATAGAAAATTATTTTGCAGTACGATGCAAATTTGCTCTTGCTAATTTACGAGAAGCTAATTTCAAGGTTCATTTTGTATTTGTCATAGCGAAAATGTCTTGCAGTGCAAGGTTCGCACTTATTAGCTTATCACAACCTAATTCCAAGGTTCTTTTTCTATTTGGGAATATAAATTTCACGAGTCTATTAGATCTAGTAGCAAAGGTAAGATTTCCAATTATTTGTTATTAAGAATGTACCCTTCCCCAATAAACATTTTAGATTCACTTTGCCATCACATTGAAGATGCGCATGACTTTTTTGTCATGAAAGAGTTCATTTATAGTTCAGTTTCTCACAGTAGTTCATATAAAATGTCTATTTTATCGGCTACAAATAGCGAATCCACTCCATTTGACGGAATACAAATGAAGATAAAGTTGATGCGAACTATAATTCAAGTGCAATAGTTTTAGAAACGTCACAAAACAGGACACTTTACCAAATTGTTTACTGATTCTTATCTACCTCCTCGAAGATGCTCTTGCGCTTTATTTCAAGAAAATTTGCCGTGTATACTAGATTATGGAATATGTGTTACAAGTAGATTAATAAAGAAAGCAACATTTCATGACGTAATAGCAGACGACACGATGGCAGAGAGAGCATTGATGCTTTATGCCAGATGGGTTCAATCACTGGACCAGAGTCATATTTTTAATTTGGTTGTTATCAAATTAAAGTGATTATGCACGTACATAATCAAAAACTTATTAAACAACGACACCATAAATACTTCCAAGATAAGTTAAGAAATAATTTTAAATTTGTAATTTGTAAAATGTTTTTTGAGCGAGGAGTAAAAAGATGATCAGTCAATGTATTAAAATCATTGCAGGAAAATTAAAAAATCAGGTTTCTCGTACTAGCTCCAACATAGAGTAGCAAAGTTAGCATAGTGTCGTACTATCATCATCATTTCTAAATTTAGATTCTTCATAGAAATTGTCATTTCTTCATGGAGTGTTCTTCACTCCTCATTGAAAACTGTAACATTAAAAATGTAAAAATTTAGAAAAAAGTCATTAGATCCATTTGATATTAAATTACAGTTGTTTTCTTTTTGTTTTTGGATTGTTAACAGTTTAGCGCTCAGGTAATTATACTTCATTTTCCTGAGTCATTATTTAAAAAGAAAAGTGTAACGAATTTTCCCTAAATTTCCCGATCGTTGTGTGATTCCAGGGTGGGTCTATGCCAAACACGTCAAGCAGCGTCCCGTTCCTTCTAAGTTCGTCGATGCAGTCTATAAGATCTCGTCGTCCATCAGCTTGTTTATCTTCCAGTAGCCAACAGGGATCAACAGGACTTCTTCAGCAACTCGGATCGGGAATGGTAAGACAACTAGCACTTGGATCCGGCCAGTTAAGTCATTTTGGTCATTTCAATGGACGGAATTCTGTCGCGGTCAAGAAATGTCCTTCTTTAAACATCACCTTAACAGATTATAAATAAAAATAAACCAAAACAGTTTTATAAAAAAAACTATGTTATATGAAAATTTATAATAAAAAATAAAAAAAAAAACTCATCAACACAGATGCTTATGTGATATTACCAGAAAATTAAGAACTGAAAACACAGCAAAATGTAATTATCAAAAATAATTTCAGTTTTATTCAATTTTTACTTTTTTTTTTTGGTTTTGGATTTTAAGTTGATAATTTTTTGTTTTGCATTTTTGAAAAACGTGCAATTTTTTTTTAGATATTAGTGCGCTATTTGCTAAAACATGCACTTCATTCAGTCTAAATTTCATCAAGTTTACTTATTATTTCGAACCTGTATTTCTGAATGGGGTAATATAATACTACATTAATATATAGCATGGCATTGAAAGAATACAAATTAATAGTAAATTTCTTTTCCAAAATACTCAATTAGATATGTTTCAAGAGATAGCAAAATTAATGTTCAAGAAATTTGAAATATTCACTTAGTTCGGAGAGGACATTTAAAGGACGTACCAAAACGCTTATTAGTCGTTCTACATCTTTATTTTATAATACATCTGCAGCAAAGAACCTCATTTTACACAACAAGATAATTTTGCCATCTTATATTTTCAAGTTACTATGACTTCTCCCGAAATCTTAAATTTAGATTTATTATTCATAACAGTGAATTCACAAACCAGCCAATAGTTTTGTAAAAAGAAATTATAAACTTTTATACAAATTGTCACAAAAGTATTAATATAAGTACAGGACGTACCGTCAATGCAAAATGTTTATCTCTCGGTAATACGAAATGCAAAATACGAAGTACATGAGGGACGAGCAAATATTGGGACTGTACCTTTGAAAATGAATTTTTCAATTCCCTATTAAACTGCTTTTTGCTTGTTAAAATTATTTCTTATGCATATAATAGTTTAATAAATTAAAAATTACCTATAATTAATATCAAATAGATATTAATTCAATTTAAATACAAATTAAATATTTTGAAAAAGGAATAATAAATTTTGCAACGCTGCAAATTTACGTGTGTTGACGCATGCGTGATTTGGTTCTTTGACCAATAAATTGTTATATTTTATATAACATTTATTCCGATTTTGAATTTCCCGCTCAAATTGGCATTTGCAACGTTGCCAGCTTATAACCTACATTTACTGTTTCTTAAAGGTTTTATTTAAATATTTTCGTAAATAGGTATCCTTTTGATAATTTTCTTTTTGCAATAGTTACAGAAAAGATTATTTTATATACACCTAGTTTTTGAAAGCCGTGTCACAATTTATTATAGTTAAAAGTTATATTATGTGGTGAAATTGAGCTAAAAATTATGATTTGTATGAAAAATGACTATTTTTAATCATGGATAAAAAAAAAACTATGAACCCTCTAAAATTTTGAGACAGCATGTATTTTAACTATTTGTATCGACCCTCCAAATTTCACAACGTTTTCATCATTTACGTTAACGTCCTGTACCTCCTTAAGTCGTTATAGAAAATAAAGAAGTAGTCTGTTCAAAAATATTTAGTGATTGTCGAAATACAGACTTAAATATTATGCCATACATATATGAAGCCCACATCAAAAATAGATCAACGTTAAAAAAAACAACAAATTTCGGATAAGAACTTCCGATCGATATAAAGTTTTAAAGTTTAATAAATTAATGTTCTATTTGCATTAGGCAGTGGTGTAGTTTACATATATGAGACCTCAACACCATAATTGATAAGAGTCAGTATCAAAAACATGCCGACGTTAATTAAAAATAAATAACGTATTATTACAAGATAACTATTTTGAAATACAGGTGTTATAATTTTTCTTTGCATTTTCAATCAGGCTTTTTGAAAATTTACTTTGCAACTTTTGTTTTTTCTTTTATTAACAAATTTAAAAGGTTATGTGAATTGTCGCTCTATTAAAAATAATTTTTAAAAACAATTATTAAAATAAATATTTACTGCAAGAGTTATATTTTTTGGCTAGTCGTATCATTGATTCATCTTGATAATTAAAAAAAAAAAATTCGTCGTCATTTTCTTTTACATACATAAATAATTATCTTCTAAAATGGATACTATCGCTATTTCTGTCTTCATGAGTGAAATATCATTTATTATTATTAAAGTTATGTTCACAATTGCATTTATAACATGTTTGTATTTACAGCTTATATTTTTAAGTATTCATTTATTTTTGTTGCTGTAATTTGTTGTCTTAAGCATTGTGAACTCAACTTTCTTCACATCTTGCGCGGGGGCTGTCTGAACGTAGTGCCTAGCTAAAAATATGTTTAAACTCCGTATTACAATTGGGTGGTGTTTTCTTAAAAAAAAAGAAAATTACTAATTTTTAAAAACTAAATTTTACTGTCAAGAACAAAAATTATACTAAATTTGTTAATTTCTACTTGAATTTTACAAACAATGAGTTTCGATTTATTTATAAACAAAATAAATATCTTAAACGTGTAGTCGAGTTTCGATGAATACATCGCGAACACTTTGTTAGTTGTGTGCATATGACGTCACAGAAGAAATAAGACATCGAAATCATTATAACCAGACGCTCTTAAATGTCCAATTATTTTTTAATAACTCCTTATATTGTAAAATATATTAACAACTAAAAAGGTCATTTTTTCAATTTAATTATTAAAAGGATTTAACGTGATAGAAAATTTCAATAAATGTTACGTCACATGTAGCAAATATACCATCTCTATTAAATAATCTCTATTACTTATTACTAATGGGCTTGTGTCCTATGTCTTAATTTCTATAAAAGTGTACTATATATTGATAAAGTGGGTTACTAGAACCTCAAATGATCAATTATTTTTTAATAACTCCTTATATGTTAAGAGATATTACCAATTAAAAAAGTCATTTTGTCTCTTTAATTATTAAAGGGATTCAACGTTGTACACATTCCAAGTGCATGTGACATCACAATCCTTGTGTAAAGTTACCAACCGATCATAAATCATAAGATCATACATACATACATACAGATCATAAATCTCTGCTATATGTATTTATATATCAAAATATCAAATATTATTTACAGCTATTTCAAGGAACAATCAAATTTCAATATTATGTCTGCCTTAGCCGGGTTAAATAAAATAAAAACTTATTATTCTTTGACTTGACTTGATTATTTGACTACGAACAGCTAAAAAAAATTACCAAAGCACTGACCTACTCAACAAATAACTGACGTTAAAATGCATTTCACGTCATACAAATATGGCCGACCATTTCTAGCGCTAAAACTACAATTCAAACTTTTAATTGCTATATCTCCGTCAATATTTAGATATTTAATAAAATAGACACGCCAATACACATTTATTAACATCAATTTCAATCAACAATTGAAAAATCGACCACTAAAAAATGAGGACACAAGCCCATTTCAGCGCTGCCCTAGAGCACGTTAAATATACACAAGAGATCGTGAAAACGTATAGAAAAAATTGACCGTTTCCGTGATTTCGTTACGTTTTTAAATGTATTTGTAATCACCCAATCGTAAGACGCAGAGTGTTCTGCTAAATTGAGCCTGAAACATATTAGATGTATTAATTAGAGTAGAAGTAGTAGCATCAAAATAATTAAAAAGAAACAAATAGAAAACATTCTAACATTCTAAGATAAAAAAAGAAAGTAATATTTTCTATTTAAATTTTTTTTAATAAACAATCGTGCGCCTGTTCTTTTAAATTCATTTTTACAGTTATATAAAATTCTATGTTAAAAATACATATCGCTATTAAATATAATATGTTTCATAAAATCATAATGCCCTATTAAAGACGAATTGGTAGCTATAAAAATCTGACTTTTGCTGTTTTTGAAAAAAATAATCATCATTTTAATTTTATAATTCGTGAGAATAGCTAAGTTGAATTATTACTATAAAAATAAGAATCATGTAACATGTACCTTAAAAACAATATTTACGTAGTTGATACGTTACATTGGGTAAAAATGGAACATATCTCTATGTAAAAGTTACATAAAGAATATTTTAAACGTATCTTTAAAAATTGAGAACAGGCACTCGATAATCCAAAGAAACCTTTTTTTTAATTGTGTATAACATATTTGTAATATTTTTCCAGTATCAACTATTCTCCGGAAGGTCTTAAAAAAACGGATCTATTAAAAAAAGAAATCGGGAAAATTGACAGAACTTCCACAGGAACATTGTTAGTAATTTTAATTTTTCAGTGTTTAAAAAAAAAAATAGTCGAAAATTTGAAAAGAAATATGATATGTATACTAATCGTGACAGGTACTCCCCGTCCAAAAAAGAAAATCAACGTTCCCCTCTTTGGAAAGCCCTTAACCTTAACGCCCCCGCCCCCGCCCGTCACCCTTCTCCCAACTGAAAGCACATCTGCATATTTTATTTTCTACATACTTATTTTTCATATAGATTTATTTTGTGATGATATTTATTTTTTTATTTTGGAATGTTTTGTTATGGTTTTGGTATTGTTTGTATGCAATGATGCAGATGTTTGTTTTTATTTTATTTACATTCATTATTCGGTTTTTAACAAAAAATATTCGAGAAATCAAATCAATATGCATAATATGAAAAACTATTTAAAAACACTTGAAAAATATTTAACCATAAAAATAAAGCCCATATGTCTTCAAACTTATCACTAGCCGTTTTCTAATAGAATTTGGAATAGTTAAAGCTACTGAATGTTCATTTTACATTTGATCCCACTTCTGATGTGGTAAAATTGTGATTTATTTCCGTTATTTCATAAAACGCATGAAGTAAGTTACTTATTGTTTATAATATATAAATAATAATAATAATACTGCTACAAAATTATTATTAATTTCTTTTTTTTGCATCCTTGAGAATTACAGCCCGTTCGGCAGCTATTTAGAAAATAAGGAACTAACAACCACAAAAGATTTGTTATTTTTGTCTGTAGATAATAATATTGTATATTACAAATAACGGATAGGAGCCGTATAAATATACGATATGATGGTGAATTTCATCTTGTTTGTTCCTATACAGGGTATCCAGTCTCCGATTACCGTTAATTTTAAATTTTGGCGCCATTTTAAATTATTTTTTTTATTAAAATGAACATGCAGACTTTTTATAGCTATTTCTTTTAAAAATATATTATTTCTCGAATATTTTAAATTACAAGTCTAGGCTGGGCCTGGGCCTTTAAATTTTAAATAAAAATGGTTTAAACAAAATAAAAATGGCTGGCCATTAAAAAAATAATTAAACCATTCGATTCAAATATATAACTATAGTTTTAAAATAAATATACGACTAATTAATTACAAAAACATTTTCATAAAAATATTAATATTTCGAAATAACCCAAAAAAAAAAAAAAGTAATGTAATTATATTATAAATGTAATTTTTGGATAATTTTATCTTGTAATTTCTAATGCGGTGTCATGTAGAATTAATTCAAATAGAATTATTTGTATTTTAAATATGGTAATGTTTTAACATCAAATTAATAAATGATCCAACAGCTCCATCTACTAAGCAATCGTCCTAGTAAATAAGTGAAGATTTAAACCATTTTACTCAGGATTTTTAAAATCACCATAACTCCGCAAACACATGTTCTTGTTGCTATTATTTGATTAATGCTTTCGTTACACAAAAAGGTCACTTAGACATACTCTGAAACTGTACAACGATCGCTAAATGCCATTGATGACAGTTTCAAGCAAGAAAGTTTCTTGGAAGTTACAGCATAGAAATAAGGTTTGAATCACGGGCACACACAGTGGCATGATTCTCTAACTTTATAGGCACCTATGTTACACTGTTGAGCACCAAACAATCACTCAATAATTGGAGCAACTTATTTCTAAAACAACTACTTTACAATAAACCATAATATGAAATGTATAGCACAATAATGTTACTTTATTGAATTCATTCACTCAACACAAGCAATAACATGAGATAATACAGTTTTTTTAGTTATTTCAAGCCGAACTCCCTGACGTTTTTTGAAAACGAATTGTTTTAACGCAACATTTTGTTAGAATAAGCAAAGCCTGAGCGATTACTTGACACCTATCGTACATAATTATAACTATAAATACTTATTTGATGTAGAAATAATTCTAAAACTGCAAATAGCAATTTCGAGCGATAATATTTAAAATACAAATAATGAATCATATACTTACATTCAATTTTCAACTTACATATATAAGTGTTTCTTATTAAGTAAATGTCAATTGTAGATCTTTTATAAGAAACTCTTCGCCTTGTACTTAAAAATTAAAAAAAAATACCCTTGACAATCGTCTCTCTCTAAAAAAAAAAATATCATAAATATTTTAAAAAAATATTCCTTATGAAAGCAAAATACGGCTCTATTAATAAATTTATAGAAACCTATAATACTAAAAATTATAGCCCACTTACAAAGTATTTCTAAAATACACTTATTTCATATCATAATATATTTTTTATGTAAAATAAACAAATTTATATATGTACCTATATATTTAGCAAGTAATTTTTTATATATTGCAACATGCATATATTTTTTGGTATAAAATTTAGTTTTAAATTATATATTACATCAAATTTTGGAAATTTATCTAGAACTCGCTTAAAATAGTTAGCAAATGTACTTTAGATTACGTTATCATATTTTTCAGCTTAAGGCGCTGCAAAAACCTTATTTGTACTGCAATAGGTGTATAATTTTAAACGAGTTCTATATATTTTACCTCGTTCCAAATTAGCTGTCACATTAGATGTCAAGAAAGAATTCTACACTAAATGATCATAACCTACAAACAGTTTTTCGTATCGTGGTAATGTCGAATCGGTTAATTACAATTTGAGTAAGATTTTTCGACGCACGTTATAAGCCATTGGTAGAAAATATATTTTGTACGTTCAGGAAAACAAATTTCGTATCCTTAGGCCTGTCTCAGTATGGGACCGTATTTAAGCGACGGCGTATTCGGACGTAAATCGGCGGGTTGGATGAGCTACAAAGCAAACCGCCTATGTGTGTCACAGATGTCTGTAGTCAGTCGTCAGATAACTAACTTGTGTACTGTAGGGGATGTATTGGAGTTCTTTAGCACTAATATAATTTATTATGAGAGCAAACTTTAACTTTAATTTTTATCGATACACTACTGGTATTAAAGGGACTTTAGCATTTATTATATATCTGAGTTCTGGTTGTCGTGAATTTAAATTTAGTTCTATCGTATTGGTATCGGTATCGGTGTCCATGATTCACTGAAATACAAACATAAACTGCACGCAGAACATACTCGTCACAAGCGATGTCGCCGATAGATCTCATTTGAAACGTTTTGCAGCGTAACAACAAGCGATCTTAGGTATCCCCTCCAGTCTGAGGCGGCTGTTTGCATTTACAAAGGTTCGGATAGGATATCGTTGTAGTAGTGGTAACGCTTGGATAAAATTCGCCTTTATACGGTTCTAATGTGCGAGGTAGTGCCACCCGTATTCGGACGGCTTTGTAGCGTGCAGTCTGAGAGGTCCAGAGAGATCTCATTACATTTACATGGTTCGCATAGGTAAAGCGTAGTAGCCCGTATACGTCCGGCAGAAATTCGCTTAAATACGGTGCCATACTGAGACATTCCTAAAGCTTAAGTTTATGCGACGGGGTAATGAATTTTTGCTTCAGTAACTTTCGACTCCGAAGTCACTTTATATCGCCCAAATGTCGATTCCTATTCTAGGTCGAGTTCTAGAATATCGCATTCGAATCCAAATTATTTGAAGGGTAGCATCTTTAGCAATCATCAAAAATAAAAAGAAATGATATATTCTTTTGAACAAGTATCTTATAGCATAGGGAACAAGTTTAAATTTGTTTCTTTTTTGTAGAAATGACAATTGTTTGATCATCTGCCTTGTTTTGTTCAAGTTTTAGGTTAAAAAATTAAATAAAAAAGGAACCAGGTATCCAATCGTAAAAATCTTTTGCTGCTCGATAGATAATTCTATAAGGAAGATATGGTGAAATTTTTATTAAAATCGAATAAGACGTTTTTGAGATATCGTGGCGACAAGTTTTAAAGAAAGTAGTTTCGAGATAAACCCAAAAAAAAATATTATCCTGTAAGTATATATACTGCTGCGCTGACTTTAAATTGATATAATTCAAGTAATATTTAGAATATTAGCGCGGGTAAACTTTTAAAATATTTTTAAAGTATAGTTATTAAATATAATCAAAAAAAAATCGTTTTTAAATTAAATTTTCAGTTCTTTGTTTAGTTCTTTTTAATCATTTTTGTAGTTGTTAGCTAGCTAGTGTCTTAACTAAATAGTTGAAGAAATAAACCGCTTAAGGTAAAACATTACTTCATGGTTATATAGTTAGATATAGATGGTGACAGTGTACTAAAATGACAATCGGTTTACAAATTTGTACTAGCACTCCATGTTTTCAAATATAAAAACGTTAATAACTTTGCACACGATTGAGCTATTTAAATCATATAAACTTTAAAAGTCAGATAAATGTTCAAGCTTTGTTTATAAATAGATCATTAATTGGTATATCAATTATTTAGAAACATATAGCGTGTTGAAAATCAAATTTCTATTTCCTGTTAATATTTTAGGGAAAATACAAATGTGGCAACTAATTTGAAACAAGTATCATTTTAAAAAACAGTCATTAGAGTTTATTATATCACATATATAAAAAAAACATTTTCTTTAATGTTTTAGGAGTTGAATAATTTTACTTCAATTTATCTTAAATTCTTTAATCCCTCTAAATAAAACGTTGAAACAATTCTAACCTAAAATTTTAACCTAATATGGAATGACACGATTCACGAGAAATTTTCACAATATGATGGCGGTCACATACTACAGACACGACTGTCTTAAAACAATATATGTAGTACGAAATCCGGCTGCGTGATTCTACGTGTTTTTTAATCAAAATACAATTTTGTGGTGCGCTGCCTCTCTATCGGTTCTTAACCTAAAACAAAAAGATTCAACAAACAGAGATAACGCCACTAATCTTATCTGGAGGCAGACTACTTTAAGTAAGCGCAATTCTATATATCGTATCTCCATCAGTCTTAAGACAGTTTTGTCTTCATTGTGCAACCGCTGTAGCATTCAATCAAGTTCCTTTTTGTTTAACACTTATAGCTTTTAACATCTGTTCCCAGTAAACATTTTGGAGTAAATTCTACTTAATTTCTATTACATATCATGAATTTTTTGTCTGGAACGTGTTCGTTTTCTATTCAGTCGTTCATAGGAAAGGTCCTTTTTATGAGCTACAGACATTGCAACGACGGTTCACTGCTGAATTAAAAGCGGAGTAGGTTTATGATTTATGACCGGATAATAAAAATATACCCATGTGGGAAAGAAACAGAAATACTTAATGAATGATGTTGGAAAAAGAAAGAATATTATTATGAATAACTAACACAAAATCTGTGACAGGTGGAGAACTTGTAAAGCGTTAGAATAGAATTGTACGAGTGACTCGAACTTCACCAAATAGGACACTTCACCAAATTGTTTACTGGGTTACTAACACGTCTACTATGATTTCGATTGATTTATCCAAGGATTAAAATACCCAGCACACATGAAACGTAACTGCTACATAAATACTATTTTCAATTTTATTATTTCAAGTTATAATAAAAACTGAAATAAGTAATATAATTTATGTAAAAGTTACTTTGTATTTATTGTGTTATTTCTTCTACAGTAAACCCTCAAAAGAAATCATAATAGAAATAATATAAATATTTTATTAAACATAAATATATTATTCTTTTAAAGTTTATGAAATATATATTATATATAAAAAATATCATTGTTGCCCAATGACAATCCAAAAATGTAGATTCTCAAAAAACTCATTTCTTGACAATACAAAATAATCAAAAAACCTACATGTATTCATCATATATTGTCAAATACCTAAATAATGATGTTTTAAAGCTGTCTCTACCTGAATTTAATTATACTTAATATTTAATAATTTTTAATACAACAGTTTTAAAAATGGTACTGCTTAATAGAAGTACTAAGTTTCGATATATAGATGGCAGTTGCTCTGATTTATCGAATATCTAAACTAAAATCGGTATAACCTGGAAATTAACAACACATTTTTAAAATTGTTGTTTCAATACTTTTAAATGAATATCATCAGTCATTAAAATAAAATCGCACAAATACTGATGTCATATTAAAATGAAATACTCTTATAATTTATACAAAAAAACAACTGTCTTACAAAATAACTCTTGATAATCAATCTATGCACTTTTACTCTTAGAAAAAAATAATAAAATTATATTATTATAAAATTTTTGATAAGTATTCGTAATTATTAATGAAATAAATATTTTTGACTGATTCTGTAATTATAAAATCTATGTAAATATGTATACCATATCTGAATGTTTCCAGCGAAGAAACACACTTCCAAAATCTTGCGTGTTCTCACGAAGTGGGTTGAAAGGTTCAATAATAACTTATTCAAGAAAAGTTGAATAATATATTGAAACAGATTTAAAAACAACAATTACATGTGTACACAAAAACAGATTCAACTTTTGTTGAAATCAACTCGCTTCGTGAAAACGCGAATAAATTTCGATATTTTTGGAAATGTGTTTCTAGAAAATTGGATTTAATGTTTTGTTTTGACTAAAATATTTTAACATAAATAAATGTATAGAAGAATATTATAAAGTAAGTACTTTTCTAATACCATTAAATATATTAGAACTATGTCATAAGTCAAAAGAAACAAATTTGATTGATGTAATGATTCTCATCAGGTCACGAAAATAACTTGTATGAAATAAATGGGAATCAACTGGAAAGAAACGAAAGGAATTAATTCGATTTTTGAAAACACGTTTTCTATTAAAAATCATTTTCTTTTCTTATCGTAAAGCAGATGCCTTTGTGTTTCACTAAAAAAAAGTAAACACCGCAAATAACGTTCTAAAGTTTAGATCATTTTATGAGGGTTACTAAAACGTTATATATTGGGTAACATTTTTTTATGTTAAATGTAAAAATATTATGAGAAACAAATCTTAAATATAAGTAAAAGTATGTTTTGCGGGAACATTATTAAACATACCTGCTAAATACAGTTACATATATTTGAGTTGTATTTAACATAAAAAAAACTTTACCAGTTATATAACATTTTTAATTATATATAATGTAACACTACATAAGAAATTATATCTTAGATATAGTTTTGCGTTTTCTGACGCAAATTAAACTATTTATGAAAGATTATAATGTTACATATTAAACTAATAAATCTATATAAGATTTTTAATGTTTTTGCATTTATTTATTGACAATGAAACAAAGTAAAACTTCGGTAAATAATTAAATGTAAACACGCTTACATAAAATTATACATTCATGTAAAGTAATATTCATGCTTTGTCTATGTATTGTCATGCGGGTCTATTGTAATTATTTTTGTGGCAAATTAAATATAAACATATATTGTACAACTCAATAAACAATTTGGTGAAGTGTCCTATTTTGTGACGTTTCTTTCACTAATGCACTTCAATCATAGTTCGCATCAACTCCATTTGTATTCCCACAAGTAAAGTGGTTTCTCCATTTGTAGCCGATAAAAGACATTGCGTATGAACGACTGTGAGAAACTGTACTGTAAATGATCATCTTCAATATGATGTCAAAGTGACTCCAAAATGTTTATCTATAGACATAACAAAATATTTATCATAAAAATAACTGCGATAATTAAAAAATAAGAAATCGTATTAAAATAAGTACTTACTTAATAAAATTCTTTTAATTTAATGTTATGTATTGAATGTGTAATGAAAAAATATACCTAAAATATTTGCTGTAAAAAAAAAACAAGATTTTTAAACCAATCAAGTCTTAATTGTCTTTGTGTAAAATAAAAAAATGATTCAAATCAAAAAAACTAATAATTGTAATACAAAATCATATCAATATCTGAATGTACATGAATATACATTACTCGTACTAATTAGAGATATATTATCATAAGTTCGTTATTATAAAAATGAATATTTGAATGTCATTATATATAAATATATATACATATATGTGTATATGCATATATATAATTTGAAATAAAAAGAAGGGTACAAATGTATTAAATAAAAATTATATATGTCGAAAAAGCGTTAAATATATTACATATCTATAATATTTTAAACTATTGTTTTATTTTAGTGTCTCTTAGTAACCCTTCTTTATTTATTTCTACATAATATATTACATATTATTCTAAGAGAGCCTGATTTAAAAAGATTCAGCTCTACAAAAATAAACTTCTTCACGAAAAATATTAATGAAATATGTAATATTTATCGCCATCTCTATATGAAATCCGGAATGATTAAAAGACTCTCATAAATACCACATGTAAAAAATAAGAAACACCAAACTAGGAAATATTATTTATTATTTTAATAAAGCTTCACTTTCTATCAATATTTGAAAGTAAGCTAAAAACAATTCATAAACCATCTTCGCTTAATTTTTCTTCGATTCTTTGGTGATTGATTTGAAAGGGCTTGAATCGAAAGCCTGGAGAAGTTCCAGAAAAGCCATCTGTTGATCAGCACCACTTTTCGATTTCAATTTCTTTTCATATTTTTTTGATCCACCATATAATAAATCAAATTCTTTCTTTTTTTCTATTACTGGCTTCGATTTAAATTCTTGCGCAATTTGCTGAAAGAAAAATTATTTTATTTTACTTATTTCACTTTAACTTTACCAAGCAAAATTCTCAGTTAGTTATCCCCCGGTCTTTGACAAAACTATGATTGAAAACCCCATTTTTATTGTTAAAAATCAATGATACCATAAATGAAGTTTAACTGAGAATTGAAAAACAATTCTTATCTATAAAAAATAAAATATAATTCATTTCAAAGAGGGATATGTAATGATATATAATTGTACACTTATTAGGCAGCAATGTTGTTCATATATATGAGACCATGACACCATAAATACTGGTAACATAGTAGGTAATAGAACTCAACATTAGAAACAGACAGACGTTAAATATATTAAATAAAAAATGAAGAAATTACTCTATATAATATATATACAAATATCAATGCATGTAAAATTAATCAAATTATTGGCGGTAATTATAATAAAGGGTGGCATTATTATTAAAAAATGCGGCAATTTTAAGTTTTTGTCCCAACTCAATAAATACTAAATTTAGAAATTTAATTTTGGGGCACTCTAAACCAAATCAAAATGGATCAGACTCTTAGAACCCCGGTCTACGGATCCTAAAAGTGGTCCTGGATACAGCGTTACTAATACTTACTTGAGTGGCATGATAAACCAAATCAGCGGCTTCTTTATTTAGCACTGGTGGTTTTTGTCCTTCAGTTATAGCCTGCAGAAACCTATACATCGAAGCAAAATCGATGCCATCTTCAACAGGTATTTGGCTTCCTATCAATTTAAGTACAAAAGACATCGTGTTGAATTCGTCATTCTCATCATTGGCAGATTTGTTTTCTATATAAGTAGACCACGCATTAAACTGGTCTTCATTCTTCTTCTGTTGGCCTTTAAGAAACATTTTGAAATTGCTTTGACCGTTCACTTCTTCAACCTCTGATAATTGTGATATAGCAGAATTTATAAATGCTGAAAGATTAAGAATATATCATATTTATAT
Organism: Panorpa germanica; assembly: GCA_963678705.1. NCBI lineage: Eukaryota > Metazoa > Arthropoda > Insecta > Mecoptera > Panorpidae > Panorpa > Panorpa germanica. The sequence continues at coordinate 10,266,077 of OY783218.1, forward strand.
TTGTAAACAAGAATACTTATTTTTATATATATTTCATCTACAACATACCTTCTACTTGTTGTTCAGATTTATTTGGTAATTTTTCAGTAATTTTTTTAATATCTTTATGTCCATACTGCTTCATAGCTGTCAATAATGTTTTCTTCTCTATCTTGGTAAACTCGCATTCCTTTTCCTTATTTTCTTCGGCACTCATTCTATTTTAAATTATTATTTAGTAATTATTAACTCAAATAGTAATCTTCCCATAACAAAATGTCAACATGAAAAATGACAGTGCATATATATTTAAAACAGGAAATGAAAGAGCGAGGGTAGTTTTTCACTTCCGTTGTGCAAAAGAGATGCATAACCCACAGAAATATGTTTCCCGCTATATTTTAACTATCTTCTAACGTCAATCGACTAGCATTAAAGTCTGTAGACTAATAAAAAATCAATTTTATTTATCTTTGTTCACCACGGAAATAACAATAAAATTATATATGTTGCACGAACTCTTTTTCAATCTCACGTATAAAAAAGATTATTTAAAAAAAAGGAAGAGGGTACGATTCAAACATGATGTTGGCCAACGTCTCATTTTTTATAACGATTGACCTATTGAGTTGTTAAGCAGTTTTAATTTTTACAAACTTTTTATGCATATGTTGAGAACCTCAAATGTTCAATTTTCTTTATTGGCAATATTATAGAATTTACGCGTATTAACGATTAAAATAGTTATTTTCGTCAAAACGTTGTAAATCGTCGTGATATTAACTGAAAAATAAAAGATTACTTCTAGAGTTATTGACGTTATTAACTACTAGGATAAAAACAAGAATATTATGCAGTAAACCAAATTCAAACTAAAAAGATATCCAAACATAAAAAGATTTATTATCCAACATAATAAAAAAAATTACTTTACAAGATTAGATTCAATAATACATAAATTATGTCTCTACTAAAAAATGTGATTACTCATAAAATTCCTCTAACTATAGCTTTGCAATAATTTGTCATAGATGCAGAATAACATATCTATTAGAAAATGCTTGCAATAATGCATAATCTTAATCACCATTAAGAAAGCTTAACTGATTTGTATAAACAGTACTTTGTCCACCACTTGTGTAGTAAAATGTTTCTATTTGTTGTACAACATCTAATTAGAAATATAAGTTTGTCTCAGACAACTTCTTTTTGATTTCTATAATGAAAGAAGATTAATTTCATAAAGAAATTTACATTTTTTAAATTCATTATCATAATTAATGTTCAGCTATACTTTGTCTCCATCTGCTTCTAAATAGCTTTACTAATAACTCAAGTTACACACTACAAACCCAACCCTCATAATAAATATAAAACTAATGATAAATAAACAACAAATTTAACTTACAAAATATATTTATTCTTCTATTTTTTATACACAATTTACAAAATATTTTTATCCCTATCCACCATAGCTTGAATATGTTCAGCAATAATTGTTTTGGGATCTTTTTTAAACTCGGGATGTTTTAATACCCTTTTATATAACATCACCTCCTTCCGTAGTTTCGCATGTCTGACTTTCGTTTTATCAAAAGCTTTCTTCGGTTTTCTTGTTTCAATATTCTTAGGTGCTGTCAAAGGAGAATCAATTGGTTTTAATAGAGACTTAAGAGCTTCAGTCATGGGTTGAAGATCTCCTATTATTGCAGTGTTCTTTCGCTTCTTTTTTTGTTTTAATGCTTTGGCTTCTTCTTTAATTACATCAATTTTGTTTTTTAACATATCTTTTCGCAATTTTAATTTATCCTTTTTAGTTATTTGTTTATCTATTCCCAAACGAGATTTAATAGACTTAAATGAACGTAAACTTTGTAGATCATCTGGTTGTAGCTTATTTTTCAATGCAGAGAAATTAATTCCAGAAAACACGTTATTCTCTACATCAGGTGGAGGAATTGATGTGGAATCGTCTACTGAAACTTCTGCAGATTGCTTCACAGAAGCTTTATATTTCTGTCGTGCACGTTTAACTTTTCCCATTTTATAACCTAAAAATTATAAAATATTACAATCTATAAAATTTACAGGAATTAAAATTTGTTTTTACCAATAAAATAGTATATCACAATGAATAACAAAGTACATACCAAAAAATATGACTTATACTGTACAAACAATGTATTATTATAAGAAAAGAAAACAATAATCAACAATAATAATAATTTATTTTCTATCACTGACAAGTATCACTCGAAACACATGCAGTTTACTGATTAGTTGATTTGATTTGTGATAGATGTCGACGCTATACATTTTTCTACTTCTTCTTTTTACCTAGGCCAGCTAGCTTCACAACATTATATTGTCAAACATTTATTATTTCAAAAAGAACAGTCATTACGAGTAGCTTTTATAACCTCATTAATTTTTTTGCACAAATATAAAAAGTGTCTAAAGATGATGTCTGCCCAACACGGAATACCTGATTACAGTTCTGCTCCAACACAGCATCACTTTAATCCATATTCTAACAATGGAGGGTAATTATAAATGTTACCATAAAGCAACCCTTAATTTTCTGAAAATGCTAACTTGCCCTTTTCTACAGGAGCGTTGTCGCTATAGCCGGAGATAATTTTGTAGTGATAGCTGCAGACACCCGTTTAACTCATGGCTTTTCTATTTACACCCGGGAACAAAGAAAATTATTCCAACTTGCTGATACCACAGTACTTGGTTCCAGTGGCTGCTGGTGTGACACTCAAACTTTGACGGCTTTGGTGACAGCTCGTATGCAAATGTATCAGCATGATCATAACAAACAAATGACTACTCCTGCAGTAGCACAAATGTTATCTACAATGATGTACTATAAGAGATTTTTCCCATACTACGTGTCTAACGTTCTTGCCGGTCTAGATAATGAAGGCAAAGGTTGCGTTTATAGTTATGATCCAATTGGACATTGTGAAAGGTCACTATACAGAGCTGGAGGATCTTCTGGTGCACTACTCCAACCGTTACTGGATAATCAGTTGGGATTGAAGAATATGCAGAACCGCACTGTGGAGCCAATCTCTAAGGAGAAGGCGCTAATGATTGTGAAAGATGTTTTTATCTCTGCAGCTGAAAGAGATATCCACACCGGTGATGGAATTATTATTAATATAATTACTAAGGACGGAACTGTTGAAGAAAAGTTCAACCTTCGAAAAGATTAGACTTATTTAACAATAAATTTGTTTCTTTGTAATTGTCAACAGAATTTAAGGAATAATTAATAAAATATCCACATTTATAAATGTATCTTTTAATTTAGTTCATTAAATTAACCATTTAACATTATTACTACTACTTATTAATCCTTACTAATAAGAGTAAATGTAATTGTTAAAATAAATAAAAAACGAGAGTACATGTTGCACCACAATATCAAACTAAGTATATTTTTAATCACAAAATATTGCTCAAAAATTTAAAGCACAATGTATAAATCGAAATAAAGAGTACAAATATTTTTTTAACTAAAATATATTTTAGAAAAGTGTCAGATCTTTTGATTAAATGAAAACTAAGTCTTATAAATAACTCTTTTATTTGTCATTAACTTATAGTTTACATACATCTTAAGGCTAGAGCCTCTACCGTTAATGAATTTAGCAGGTGTGTTTACTAAAATTTATTTATTAACAAAATTTAAAGAAATTTCGAAGCAAAATAACATAATACAAAAGAATACACTTGAGCTCTATTACAATGTTTATATCTTTTTCGAACAGAAGTGCTTTAATATCAATGAATTGCCTCCTGGCTTACTTCTTCGCACCAGGAGGCAGTAGGGCTTGGCCGCGATCCTTTCCACGCAATTTTAATCCAATTGCTTTTTCAATTTTCCCAATAACTAGGTTATTAGGAATACCACGACCGGCTTCATAATCATTTACAATTTGTGGCTTCTCGCAAATTTTTGTAGCCAAATCTTTCTGACTCATTCCTTTTGCTTGACGGCCTTGCATGATCAATTTTCCCAGATCCAAAGGTACTTTATCGTGTTTCAATTCATCAGTTTCTCTGTCAAGCTTAGCTGTATTCTTTGTAGTAACATGTTGTTTGTTGGAACCTCCACCATCTGCAAGAAAATATTCATAAAAAAAATTACACTAACATATTGACCATATGCAAATTATGTATGCATTTCCGTATAACTTTTGCAATCTAAACGCTGATGCAATAATAAAAGAAAAATATGGTTTTACATCAAATAAAATGTATAAACATCAGTAAGAATATTTTATAATATTGCGCAATAGCTATGAACAAGTATAATACGCACTAAAGCTTGCGGCTTTTCTAGAATTTAATACACCTACATTTTTGTTGCGTATCAACAGCAACTCCTTGTCTTCGAGCCGCGTTTACAGCTGCCTCAGTCTTCATTGCAGACGCCTTTGGGGCCTTTTTCCGTAAAATTGTTACTTGATCCCAGTCAGACATTATTACTTATTTTATTTTTTTGATTGATTATAATTTAAACACTTAAAAACGTTCTTTATGTTTACTGCCTCACTAAAAATAATCAGATTTTGTTAACGTTATTGCTATGAAGTTTGCAATTAAAATGAGATGGAGCAAGCAAAACATGCTATGCCAGTGATGTTATTATTTTTTTTTTATTGTGGAACACAGTGAAGTCAGCTCTGTAAGCCTGTATGAATCATTTGGTAGAGGGAATGTGAGGGAATGTATTAGCGAAAGAAAACGAAACGAATTAGCTGGATAATCATTGATAATAATAGTAAATGATATACAATACAGAGGCATAGAAGTGTATATAAGTTAATTAAACTGATTATTGCTTTAAGTAATTGATACTTCTACGTGTATTTTCCAAGTTTGTGAAGAAAGAAGTCATGTAAGTACAAATAAATACTGCACCAAAGAACAGACTTGTTGTGTTTTAATGTAGGCCATGCTAAATTTAGACGGGCGCACCTTTAGAGTTGTCAATTTCCTTTGCACAATTATTTTAAATATAAAATAACGATTACATCATTTCTTGGGCTACAAGGTTATAACAATATGGACCTCTAATATTTAAAGTAGGAGGTGAATCAAATATATACAAAATATGTTTGCAATGTTTGACATATCGATTTTTTATTGCGTATCATTAGAAACTAAATATAATTACCTTTGCCTGAGAATGTGTTAATAATATTTACCATTAATATAGTAATAATATAAACTTTGTCAACAACATGTAAGCAGAATGTTCAATTAAAACGTTTGTTTACTTAATGAAATATCTTTGTCAATGTTTTTCTTTTTATACTTGATTCAAGAGTATTGCATTTATTATTGTAATTTTTATCTAATGACTCATACTTTGTTGTCATAGTTCAAGATGTTATCTGATCATTACTTATTCTGATGTAACTTTGTAAAAAGTAAATATTAGTATTTCTAATTATAATATAGTTACTGCAGTTATATTCTTTAATATTAAATATTTACAGAATGAGTGGTAAACAAGCACCTCCACCATATGGGTTTGCGGCAACTGCTCCACCACCAGCAGCACCTCCTAGTTATGCACAAGCTGTCGGGGGTGTGCCACCGAGCAGCCCCTTTCAACAAGGTCAGACGAGTAAATGTAAGTACAATTATTTATATTTATACATTAAATCATGGATTTTAAATCTTTACATTATTTTTATGAATTTTAGTATCGTTGGGGCCATCTATAGTTACGACTGTCGTACCAGTGGGTCCTCAACCAACTCACATGATTTGCCCCAGCTGTCATGCTGAAATTGATACAGCTACAACAAAAGAACCGGCAACAATTGCTTATGTTTCAGGCATCGTGATTGCTCTTTTGGGGTAAGAATAACAAAAATATTAATTAACTTAAAAGAAATACTTCATTTTTCTAACTGTATGAAATTTTTGCAGATTCTGTTGGGGATGTTGCTTAATTCCTTGTTGCATTGATGAATGCATGGATGTAACCCATAACTGTCCAAATTGCAAAGCATACCTCGGAAAGTATCGTCGGTAAACAAATATCGCTATGCTTTAAACATTAATACAAATTTATTTTTTGATCTGATTTACAAATATTTAATATTTATTCGCATTGGATATTGCGATTTGTTGTTATTATTGCTTTTAAACAATGTTAATTGGTATTTTCATTGTTTTCTATCGACTAATAAATTTCAATATCATTGTTTCACAAGATTGTTTTAACAATTGTGTTTTGAATTCACGAAATTTTTGTTAATGACTTGGAACAGTTTTGTAGATCAAATTGCAAGAATTTGGATTGTCATTAACATATTTTAAACAGGTGTAATGAATAGTTTGATGTAATATTAAATTATATCTAATACATTTTATTCATTAAAAATGTTACATAAATGAATAAGTAAAGTAACTGCAGCTATGCCATTCCAAATAATATTTAACTGAATTTATTATAAAATAGAAAGCAACGAGACCAAAACAACATTAAATTAAACTGTTGAATTTTACAGTACATCACTTTACTTCCATCACAATAAGAATCTAACTTTTAATCACCTTTAAAAAAATTAGAGATATAGTACATCACTTATATATATTATCTTACAATATCTGTTGTCTTCTTAAAATAGCTCAAAACAAATTCAAAAAATTTGTAAATTATTGTTAATATAAATTTAAGTTTAGACTTTAGTGCTGAATTAAACGCACAAAGAAATTGCCTATAATTAAGCTTTAATTTGGAATATGTCAATTGACAGCTTACATTTTTATTAATTTTTATAATTATATTGTTATGTAAACACTGGAGGCAATGCATATCAATTGTACTTAGGCCTTTGATTTCGTCTTAAAGTTGTCTTGCACTTTCGTTACTAATTTGATATTAAATGAATATTGTATATGGTGTAATGTAATGAATAATGTATTAATTCCAATATTTTAACATGTGTTTTAATATAAAACAAGTGGTATACATTGGTTTTTTTAATTAATAATATGTTGTACTTTAATCTTATATCTAATTTATTAAATTCTTATTAAAAATATATATATATAATGCTATTTTAATAACAAAACATGTTTCATTTTTTAATAAACACCATAAATTAATTACAGTAGAAATTTAAGTTAGAGATACGTTTTTTACCAGGTCTCTAGCTTGTAACTCTTATTTGTAGTCGCAGTATCGTGAACAATCGGTGTATCTGTTACTATTCTAGAGGATATGTTCAGAGATTGCAATTCTGCTAAGAATAAGGCGTCGTTTATTAGTTTCTGACAAAAAGGTACCATCGCTAACGGCAGTGTTCGCAGTTTCTCTGCAACATGTTCTCCATATGCGTCGTGTAGTTGTTTAGAGTTTTCAACAGAGGTGGGCACGCAGACGATAGGCTGTTCTATTTGTTGGTCAATCTCGTCTAAAACTTGATCTTCATTTAATTCAAGTTTCAAAGCACCTGATTCAAAAACAACCGTTGACGACTTGGAGGAGGAGGAATGCTGGCTGCTCTGACTCGCTTGATTTTCAAAAGGATCACTGCTCTGAAATGAATGAATAAAATCTTATTGTACATATGATGTGTAAGGCGCACAGATAAATAAATACATTTTGTTAATTTTTTGTAGATTCCTAATTCGAATTTTGTTAAAAAGACGTGTCTTACATATATTGTGGAAGAAATGGAAACAGAAATAAGAAGTCTTCAGTCGAGAATTTGTCATGCTCTCTGAAAACTAGCACATCACAAATTCATGTATTTCAGTAAAGATTGTTCGTGGAATATTAAAAGAATATTTCGTTGGTAGAGGTCACGTTTCTTGGCAAGATTTAAGAAAATATACATGTATCTATTGTGAAAAAAGAAGGTCATTACCTCTTCCTTCTCAATTGGCATTTCATCCCACATGCATGGGGGATGTTCATCTATGGATGAAGTCGTCCATATTGTATCGGGGTTTGTTTTTAGGGGTTCTTTACCTTCTAGAAACATTAGGTGGTTGAAGTACCATAGTTTTGGTACATGTACATTCTCCGGTCCTAATGCTTCTGAAACTTTCACCTAGAAATAATATGATTGGAGTTAATTGAGATCCTTATGAAGATAAACAATTATTAAGGTGGCGCATATTGTGATAACATTTTAGCGGCAAAGGTAAATACAATATTTTAGGACATGTGTAATAAATACCTTTCAATAGATCTTCTATATATGAATATTGTTATTATGCTAAAAACAAACACAAAATTTGAGATATCAGAGTAGTCTTATGTTAATAAATAATGTCCATTATTTACCTTATTAACTTCTTTTCGGAAGGAACCTCGCATCGAGTTTATTTTCTTTAATACCAATTCTTTTGTTGCTTTTGGATCCTTGGTCTTAAAGAGTTGAAGAATCTTATTGTATGCTCTATTTTTAAAAGTTTTGTTGTGGTAGTTCGGGTCTGTGACCTTCCACAGACACGGGTGATCTTTATACATTTCAATAAATTGCAGAAACAACTTACGGTTGTAAGTCATTGCAGATAACAATTTAAGTAATCTTCAGAAGTAGATCATGTCTATTAGTGGAAGGTATAACATCTACTGACATTTACTAGGCCATTTACACATGTGCGCCATCGTTCCATTTGTCTCGAACTACCGAATGGATTTTCTCACCCACAGTGACGCGGAGCGATGGCGTGGAACGTGGAGCGAACGGTGGAATTTCAACTTGTTTGTTACCCATAGTGGTAACACTCACATGTTGAAATGTAATGTATAACTTAATATTTAAATACTACTATTTACTTAAAGGTGAAAGAAATTGATTGAGGATTGATGTAGAAGATCAGAGGAATGCTATTGTGCACACAACTCAATTAAAGCTACAACAGTTTTTTTAATAGTATATTTCTTTACACCAGATATATTTTTGCTTATATCTTTTTTATTATAAAAGATACAACAAAAAGTTATATACAAAAGTTGTAGATAATAATATTATCTACAAAATAGTTTTATGCAAAGTTTTTGTGGGAGCTATAGTTTTCAAGATAAGTAGAACAAAATAAATTCTAGCCTTATTTTCATGGAGCAGACCGAATTTTAATTAAATTCCAATTTAAATTCGGGAGGTTTATAAATATAAATACTATTAAAAAATTGTGTGTTTTAAAGATTCAGATACTAGCACATAAGTATTAAAGGAAGCAGAGAATAATGTAATTATTAATGATGAATACAATAATTATTCTTAAACGGTATACCGATTAGTAACTATCTCTCATTGGAATTATATTTTTATGAAAGAAATATTTATATTGAATTGTTTAATTTCTGAGATAAAGTTGCGTTGATAATTATACACATACAAATTAAGATTATGTTTTAATTTCCTTTCTCATAGCGCCTGTCCGTTATGCAACACCTATAACAGACTAAGACTATATATAAATTTATTTATCTATTTCCTCATTCACTAATTATTTTATTTCTCCTAATGATCCAGTCCAGCTTAACCGTGAAACTCTCAAGTGAATGCATGTTGGTCAGTTGGTGAACCAAGCTCTGTTATTTCCATTTTATTTTTAGATCAAGAGCACGAAAGAACGTAAAACATTAAAGCATTGATTTTAAAACATTTCGCGATTGGACCGTCCGGATTTATTATTTTATTAATTACTTTAGTACTTGCTGCTGGCTTGTATATTTCCAAAGAGCCTTTCTACTTAGAATCTTAAGGTTTACTTCCTATAAAAAAGTGTGATTTTTACATAAAATTGTTTAGGTTAATCTAATGTCAATTTACATAAAGAAAATGCTTTAACATCTATGTGTTTACGAAACGAGATTATTAATACGTCAATTTGTTGATACGTCACACTTTGCGAAGATTCTATCACTCTTGCACTTCAATTGTAGTTTGTATAAACATTTCGCCGCTTGGATTCTGACAGTTGAAGTAGTTTCGCTATTTCTAGCATGTGAAACAGAACTGTAGCAAACTCTTGCATGACAAAAATCCATATATTTTATTAAATATTTCAAATAGTTGACTAATGCATTAGTAATTGATTTTTTAATTGGGTGGGATACCATATTCTTTGGGAGAATCGTTACTACTTTGTATATTCATTTGAGCAATCATTTTTTCTTTGGAAAGCACTGCTCATTTCTAAATATTTACGCTAAATCGCTTCTAACGAATATAGTAACCTCTCTTTAATCTGGTTCTACATATTCTCTAATCGGCATTGATTGAACCGCTTTTTAAATTAAAAAATGTTGCCATAAGGTATAAGATGAACGGGTTTGTAAACTCATTTTTAAGAGCTCGATTTTTAAATTGTTGATTGAAATTGATGTTAATAAATGTGTATTGGCGTTTTTATTTTATTAAATATCTAAATGTTGACGAAGATATAGCAATTAGAAATTTGAATTGTACTATCAGCGTTTAAGATGTCGGCCATATTTATGACGTAACATGTCGCACTATTAAGGAATAGGTCTATTATTTGTTATATGTATAAGAGTTCTGTGTTAAGTATCTCTTTTACGCACTGTTGTATAAAAATGATGGCAACATACCGGATATGATATTACATTATTGGAGTTTATAAAAAAAATTAATTTGCATTTTATTTTCGTCTAAATAATTCGGATTAAAGAGATGTTACTCTAATAAGTTTAGATGTACGATATTCGTTGTATTTAAGTTAACTTTGCTGTGGGTGAATATTTAGTTTGTTATTTTCGTTATCCCATGTTGTGGCATATGTGATTTGTCAGTAACAGGTAAATTTGAATTTCTTTAATTTCTATTCTTCTCTATCATAAATGTGTAATTAATTTACTTTTTCGAAACTCTGCTGTGTACTGAGAACAATCTATCAAAAGCAACTAATCTATTATGAGTATATTAAATATTAATTCAATGTATATGAAATTTTCTTTTTAGAATGTCATCTTCGCCTGGTGATGCGGTAGTTAAGCCTAAACCTCGCGTGTATCGGCCGAAAGGTAACCGCTGAAATGATAATAATGTAATATTTAACTGGAGATCATATTTTGCATGGCGGGCCATTCTGGTTGTTGAATTATATCTATACTTAAAATTACAAGAGTTCAGCTGTGATTCACGATTAAAAGTGGTTATTAGAGCTGTAAAAATCAAAGATACGATGGTGACTTGTATCTTATTCGTTCCTATATACATTATAGAAAAGTAAATGAGACTGGTTTTTGATTGTATCGCAGATTGATCCGGCACAACATGTTTTAAATATGTGTCACCGTCGAACTCGCGCATTTTGAACTATATATGAATCTACTAGTGAATAGATTTGTTCCAAGTTCAACAAATCGAGTACACTCATGTCTAAAAACGTTACCGTCATAAATGAAAATATATGAATGTTGGGTGTCGCATGTTGGAGTCGCACTGGTGTGGCCAACGTGTAAGGTAACATTCATATTTAAATACTAAACTTTACTTTTTTTTTTGTTTAAACTAGGCTTGTACATATCCGATAGTCAAAGAATACAATAATTACATTTTGCTTCTTTTTAAATAATGTAATGTTTTGGATCTTAGATTCAAACCTTAGCCATTGTAAGCAGTCACACTAACCACAACGCTACCTAAGCATACTATGACTCTAATATAATTAAATTTTCTTTCGTAGATAACGATTTTCCCTATAACGACATGGGGGAAGATCCTGTGCGTATGATATGTCCAGAATGTTCGCATTGCATCACCACGGAGACATCAACTCTGCCGAACATTCCTTGCATTCTTTGTTTTCTTTTAGTGTAAGTATTCATTTGTTCTATTAAAAACTGCGCTCTTTTGTGAATTTTTAAGGTCATTTGAAGATTTGTAGGTCTTACCCAGTAAACAATTTGGTGAAGTGTCCTGTTTGGTGAAGTTCGAGTCACTCGTACAATTCTATTCTAACGCTTTACAAGTTCTCTACCTGTCACAGATTTTGTGTTAGTTTTTCATAATAATATTCTTTCTTTTTCCAACATCATTCATTAAGTATTTCTGTTTCTTTCCCACATGGGTATATTTTTATTATCCGGTCATAAATCATAAACCTACTCCGCTTTTAATTCAGCAGTGAACCGTCGTTGAAATGTCTGTAGCTCATAAAAAGGACCTTTCCTTTGAACGACTGAATAGAAAACGAACACGTTCCAGACAAAAAATTCATGATATGTAATAGAAATTAAGTCGAATTTACTCCAAAATGTTTACTGGGTGTTTTGTGACGTTTCGAACTTTATCTTCATTTGTATTCCGACAGGTGGAGTGATTTCGCCAGTTGTAGCCGATAAAATAGACATTTCATATGAACCAATGTGAGAAAGTGAACTGTAAATGCACTCTATCATGACAATGTGCAAAGTGACTCCAAAATGTTTACTGGGTTCTTAATTTTTAAATTAAATAATCGGAAAATGTAATTTCTTGTTGCAGATGTTTGCTCGGCGTTGGCTGCGTTTCCGGACAATGCTGTCTTACCGAGCACCGCTGTCCAAATCCAGAATGTCGCGTTCTAATTGGAGAAAATGACTGTTGCTAGAAAAACTACATGTCCACTGTTTAGCATGGAAAACAGTCTACGCATTGGATTGGCAACGTTTTGTGTAAAACTAGCAGTATCAGTATGTTAATTCGTATAAATGTGTTGCTGCCAGTATCGCCAGCATTTCTACGTTACTTGCTACAGAAATCAACTAGTTATCATCTCTCTAAAATTAAATATATATATATATATATATATATATATATATATATATATATATATATATATATATATATATATATATATATATATATATATATATATATATACGAGTATACCAGAGTTTACCCTCGTCGCAAAGCGACGTCTTTTTGGCGTGTATGATTTGAATCCAATAAAATAATTCGTAATTACTTTTCATATTTAATTCTATTTTTAAATTGAAATAATAAACTCGCAGAATATTAAATAATTTTTCAATTTATCAAAATAAAAAATATATTCAATTTATGCGTTATTTGACCAACTTTTTTTCAAAATTTGGGTTTTTTTTTCGATTCGTAATTAAGTAACCAAGGTTAGCCTATATATAAAATTTCAACTTTCTAGCACAATTTTTACTCTCGGCAAATACTGCCCCCGTGCCCCCAAATAAAATTTTGGAATTTTGAATTTTCTTTTATTAATAATATACTTAATTATTCTAGAATCCAGAATATGAATTTTCTCCAAAGTTCCCTACGGGGCCTCTGAATTTTTCAACTTCCCCTTTTTCAATTTTTGAATTTCTAATTTTTGAGATATGTCAGCATTGAATACCTTAATACACACGCAAAATTTCAACTTTCTATGTTTTACGAATTAAAAGAAATACAGCAAAAATTGGCTCACTTTTTTCCAGTTTTTCCAAAATTACGGGTTTCCAGGAAATTCAGGGAAAAATCTGGGGACGCCAAAAGTCTTTTTTTCTCTACGAAATAGGCAATTTTCAAAAACATTGACGGAGCCGTTTTCGAGCTACCATACGAAATTTAGTGCCAAACATATAAGAATAGAAACATACAGTTGGAACATTATAATATAGGATATATATATATATATACGAGTATATATATATATTTAGGTATAAATGAATAAATAAAAAACGAATTCAGTCTAAAACAATGAGTAATTGTCATTTAATCAATGTTTCTTCTTGGAAGCCGCTACAAATGTGGATTTAATTTTACAAACATATTACTAGTATCTTTTTAATTAATTAATTTTTTATATATGTTTTTTTTTAGGTTAGATATCCAATACAAAAAAATTTAAATTATTTAATATATTACTTTTCTTTTTTTAATAACATGTTAATATTTTATTTTATTTTTTGACTTATCACAAAACTGTACGTACAAAACTAGCTCGCTAATGTACAAAAATGAGATTCCATTGTGAGCATAATTAACAATCATAATTAAATATTGTAAGAATTTTATATATTTTGAATAATTTGATTGGTGTTTTTGAATTACACTAGTTTTAAGATTAGTTCCAATATTTATAGTAATTAATAAGTGAATATCGTCAGGTAGAAAATGTAACATGTACATTAACAATGCAAGACAATCTTCTACCTAGGTCTTTCTAAACAAGAACTGGAATTGTTATTGAAATCATTGTGAATTTAAGTATGTTCTTTGATTTCGTTACCACCTCCATACGAACTCCAGTTCGTTTTCTATTTAATTAAAGTAATTGTGAGTTCTATTAGAAATAAAATGATATAGTGTACCATTTATGCAGCAGAAGTAAAATTTATTAGGTATTTGTGGAATATAAGTATATTTTGTTAGTGAACTACATAAATTAATAATATTTATTAAAGTAATGTTCTTTTATTTTTATGTAGTGAAAAGTTTTACAATTTAGAAATAGTAAAAAATGAATTCCGTAATAATTGATGGAAATAAATAATTTTTCTTTTATTTAATTTATGCTACCCTTACTATGTTAAGAATTTTCACATCTTCATATATGTGGACTGTTTAACATTTAGAATCTCGCATTAAAGTCATCAGGTAAAAAGGAGAGGACCAAAAGTCATAGAACGTTCCTAATCCCAAAAATATCCGGCTAAATCTCTCTCTAGATCGAAACACTTTTCCCGACGATGTTCAATAGCTTCCACACCTTTCTTTAAGTAGGATTTGCCAAACTCTTCAAAATAACGATCTCTCTGTCTTCACCTTTATTGCAGCTCCTTTTAAGCAAACACAGGGCCGCCCCCCAAAGTTACCTATTACCTAATGATGGCCAAATCATACTTTTTGGAGGCATACATAATCTAGAACACCAATGAAATATATGAACAGAGCTAAAAAGAAAATATGTTGAAAATTAAATAATTTTTTTTCCAGTTTTAAATGTAATTTGGACTGACGATCCAAATCCATTTCTTTCAATATTATTTAGTGTTTTAAAGACGATGGTTATCTTCTTATTCCGCATATCGTAATCTTTATTGAATTTTATTTAATAGTTACATACAAAGAGTCCGCGGAGCGGTTAAAAAAACACAATTATATTTTTAGAACTCCGCGTAATTTTACATTGAAATATTTGTATTAGCAGGGATTACTTTTAATATTGATGTCGATAATACAGATACCTGTTAGATATATTAATTATTTAAAAATTATATTTATTTACTAATTAATATTTATTTTAAATGTAATAACTTTTCACTACATATTCAAATCACACAATACGCTAAAATAAAATATTGAAAGGTTTTTAAAACTAGTGTTTTTTTTTTAATTTCTTACAAATTATTATATCTTGATTCACAACCTACGTAACCATTTTATAAAATACAAATTTTTTTGATTACAAGTTTATTCTTAATAATGATTATTTTAATATTTAAATATTGCTGCACATTCGTTAATATTTGTGTTAGAATTATATTTCATTTTTAATCCAGTTTACCATTTTCTAATTTTTGAAATTTTGTCATTTTCAATTGTCCGTATAAATATACTTTTTTAATTAAAAGTAGCGACAGTATTTTTTTCGTATAGTTTTCAAAAGTCTGCTTGAAATTGCTTGAAAATCGGATAAGCGGTTGAGTAGATACAAATTTTTATTAAAAAAATGAAGCTTTTGCTGATTTCTTTGTTTTCCAGTCGATAAATTTATTTTCACTAATAGGCTTGTGTCTTATGTCTTAATTTCTATAAAAGTGTACTATATATTGATAAAGTGGGTTACTAGAACCTCAAATGTTCAATTATTTTTTAATAACTCCTTATATGTTAAGAGATATTAACAATTAAAAAAGTCATTTTGTCTCTTTAATTATTACAGGGATTCAACGTTGTACACATTCCAAGTGCATGTGACATCACAATCCTTGTGTAAGGTTACCAACCTTACAGATCATAAATCTCTGCTATATGTATTTATATATCAAAATATCAAATATTATTTACAGCTATTTCAAGGAACAATAAAATTTCAATATTATGTCTGCCTTAGCAGGGTTAAATAAAATAAAAACTTATTATTCTTTGACTTGACTTGAAATTTCGACTACCAACAGTTACAAAACATTACCACAGCACTGACCTACTCAACAAATAACTGACGTTAAAATGCATTTCACGTCATACAAATATGGCCGACCATTTCTAGCGCTAAAACTACAATTCAAACTTTTAATTGCTATATCTCCGTCAATATTTAGATATTTAGTAAAATAGACACAACCCCATTGTAAAATAATACATTTTAATTTCTAAAAAATGATCAATATAAAAATTGAAGCAACAACAATATTGAATTATTAAAATAATCATTTAACATTAGTGGATACAAAATTGAAGAAATATCTATAATAATACTGTAAAGGTTTATAATAAAGAGGATTGTGGTTTTACATAAAACCGATTATTAGTTTATAAAAGATTGAATGAAGTTAAAAATATTACAGTGTTAGTAATTTGGAAATTATGAAAATTATAGTTTCTAGTAAATACAAAAATAATATTTACGTAATATATACGTTCGTATTTACTGGATCCATATTCATTAAATATATATATGTACATGATGTGTTCAAAAATAATTAGAGTTTTTTCCGCCATTGATTTAGCAGTTTTCTTTTTTTCTCATGTTGGTCTGTCCTGCTGTCATTTATGTACATTCGAGTTTTTTTAAATATTGATCAAGTATCCAGTAAACAACTTGGCGAAATGTCACAACTGTAGTTTGCACCAACATTTTCGTCGCTACGATTCGGACAGGTTAACTAATTTCGCTATTTGTAGGCTATCATAACATGACAAATTCATATGTACATAACAGACAGCAGTATTTCCAGTAATTTTTGATCACATCGAAATTAAGTTCGAAGAAAAATTTCACAAATTTAGATACTTATTATTATTAATTATATTGAATATATAAAAAGCGCTATTTATTTAATTAATTGATTGATTTTCATTACTTATTAATTTTTTAAACGTGGCACCTATAGTTTATCAATTATTACGAGAGAAAGAGACAAACACAGTTCGGTTTCTTCTACACATTTAGGTACGATTAAAGATCCAAAAATTTAGATCGAAAAACATTTTATAATATTAGTTTCTTTTAAAATTGTTTCTTAAAATATTTATTATTTTTTGTGTCTGTAATTCATAAATTGAATTTATGGTTATTTTTGAGTTTACACCAGGGCCCGGTTTGCGTCCGATAGAAACCGAAAAAAGACGAAGCAATGTATTTCTACAAGTGACGTCACGGGGGAAATAAGTTCTCCAGAAGATTTTCCCGTTTTCGCAACTTTACTAATATAATACTTCATGCCATACACACCTCTACTACAAAACACGTAGATTTTATGAACAACGTAACTTCGAAAACGACGTAAATCGAATCGATGCTAACCGGGGCCGTGATGTATATGAATTTTATCATCTATCTAATAAGAAAAGTGTTTTTCTTATTATTATTATTTCTATCTCATCATTATAGAAAATAAAAACCATTGTGGAAAAGCTAAATAAGAAAATATATTCTGAAACAATTTTAATAAAAACCTAACCTTACTTTGCATTCATTTTTTTTATACATTGCTTAAACATTTTTCTAACTCCTATAGTATAAACATTCAAATTATTTAAACATATATTTCAGAAGCTATTAAAAGAAGTATTTAAAGTTATAAAAAAATTACTTTATATTTAAGATATCTTAATTATATCTTGTGTCACTGAAGGCGGTGAATTTTATTGTAAAGCTATTGTTTAATGATTAACAAATAAATAGTTAAAAAATATCTGTCACTGTTTTGCAGTGTTCTTTAACAAATTATAAAGGGTGTCCCAAAATTCAACGATAAGCTCATGATTACACAAGAAAAAAAGAAAAAAAAATTTTATCTCATTTTGTTTAGGAATTAGAAAAAAAATAATTTTTTTTTCGAAAATTGAAACACCTTAAGATGTTTTTAACTACCATGACCACAATTTTTCAAATATTTCTGAATTTTTTTTTGTATCGGCAACCTAAATAACACTGCTATCCGCCAAAACCATTAAAAATCCCAAAATACTAGTAGTTTTTACACAAAATTTAATCGAAATTATTTTTTTCCCTAAATTTTTTAAAGATTTTTACTTTCAGTCAATTTTAACTCATCGTGGTGTAAAGAAAAAGTATGAAGACTACTATGGCAAGTTTTTTTAAAAATTGGCGCAACTCTTCACGATTCCAAAATGGTATAATACTCCAGGAAAACTAGCAATAAAAAAAAATTATGCATACTATTTCTAAACAAGAACCAAATTTCATAAATTGTTGTTGCAAAAACTACTAGCATTCTGGGAGTTTTAATGGTTGTGGTGGATAGCAGTGCTATTTAGGTTGCCGATACAAAAAAAAAATTAGAAATATTTGAAAAATTGTGGTCATGGTAGTTAAAAACATCTTAAGGTGTTTCGATTTTCGAAAAAAAAATTTCCTTTTTAAAAAATGAGATAAAAACTTTCTTTCTTGTGTAGTCATGAGCAGGACCACCTTCTGGTGCCGGCTTATCCTTGAATTTTGGGACACCCTGTATAAACAAGTGTTTTTTTGCAGTGTTCTTTAACAAAAGAATATAATATCCTTCTCTGCAAGTGAATATTATTTTCAAATCTGATGAAATAGAATAGTTAAGAAAACAACTCTTTATCGAAGTTAAAGTTAAATTGAATGCTTTTTCTTAGTTCTGACATCTATGTTTAAATATTTGAAATAATTCCCTTACTAAAACTGATATATAGATTTGAACAAATCATTCTATAGATTAATTTTTATTATAACAATTGAGATTAATTTTCGACATCATAAATGATTTATCTTTGATTGAAATTTTGTTGTTATCTTAAACAAAATTAGAGCTGATTAAATAAAAATAAAAAGTTATTCGATTTTTCAACAAAGATTGTTTTTTTCTCGAATAACCTTTTGAACTTTGCTCTAATTGTTTAAATTCGATAGCATTTCAGAGCTGATTATTTATATACTTTAAAAATATTTTAATATTTTCTCAGTTTTCTTTTAGAGATTTATTTTTTTATTTGTTGATTTTGTATAGGCCATATGGAAACATTTTAAAGGGAAAATTAATTTTCTACATTTTTATAAAAATAATAATTTCATAATTAATTTGATTATCATTTTGATATAAGATTACATTATATTTTATTTTATAAATTATAACATTTAATAAAGAAATATATCACAGTGAACACAGTTACATAAATATTACGTTCACTTATATAACAAAGTAATTTACTTAAAAATATTACATTAAGAAAAATTGAACTTTACATACTATGTTTAGCAGAAATGTCAAAAGTAAAATTTGATCCAAATATTATGTTAATTTTACATAGTTTAGTTATATAATAATTACGTATTGTGTTCATTGCGAATTTACGAATTGTAACGTAAAGAAACTTAAATAATTATTTACGTTTTGTGGCAATTTATTAATAAAATTAAAATAAATCAACAATAGCTTCAAGAAAATTAAATAAATTCACATTTCTAAGACTTTTTTAAGGAAGATAAATTAGTATTAATTATTTGTTAGATTAAATTGCAGTTGTGAGGACGAACCGATGTACTTTCTAATACGCTTATTGTAAATGATCTTGAAGAAAATTGTGGAACTCTGCTTATCCAACATGCCATTAAAAATCTGTAATGATTAAGTCACCTTTAACTCTTCTGCTATAATGTCAAAACAGCTTCTTGCGGTCACAATAATATTATTTTGTAGTTCATATTGCTGTAAACATTTATTTTTTTATTTTATTAGAGAAATAATATTCTTGAGCATTTTAAAAAAATATTGCTGTGTTCAACAAATCTATCACCATTTAAATTTTCAATTTCTAAATAGAAAATATTTAGTTGTCATATATTTTTAGGTATTTCAGTTTAATTGACATTTTTCGGTTGAATGTAATCTACAAAATAAATGACTTTATTTCTTGTCAATATTTGATGACTAATTTAAAAATAATTAGAGATTTGGTAGCTAACTTTATCAATATATAGTTATTTTTTATAGACCCTTATTTTATAATTATGGGACTTATTCTGCTCCTTATTTAAGGTCGGCTCATTTCTTTGGGTAATTTTACGTCGATTAATTTAGAAAATTTATATCTTTGCGAAATCGTCAGAAATTTCAAAAACATTTTCAAAATAAGGGTCTGACCTTTCTCTAAAAATAGTGAATTTTAATAAACTTGGTATCACATAGATATTCTATTTTGAATCAATTTTCTGGTTTCATTAGAAAAATAAATACAAACCTGTTATCTACACCAAAAAAAATATAGTTTCAAATTTTCCATTAAGGCAATTACCTATAAAGCTTACGGTGAGACTAGTTCACATTGTAACTACCTTAAATCTACTTATAAATGTGAATTTAATTAACCATTCACTAATTAAGCTATTAGTTAATCAAACAATTATATATCTAATAGATTTATTTTGATCTTTATAGCTTCGTTGCATAATATTGCCTTTTTTTAAAATTCAAAGTAATTTTTTATTAATTATTATTTTGTTGGTAAGACTGAAATGAACTATCATTTATTTATTTTCTTTAAGTTTAATTAATGAACAAATATTTATAGATTTTCATTTAATTAGTCGATGTTACATCATATTTACGTTATATTTAAAATGTTTGAACTTTTCATTTAACAATTTATTTGACATTTAGGAAATATAATATTTATTTTAAAGGCTAAATTTTTTTTAAATATTTTTTTCTTAAGATAATTGTTTTTCTTTTTTTTTTTAATAACATGAATTTATTTCAAAAATTTGACAAAAACTTGGCTCGTTAAAGCGCGCGAATTAGAAATCACGTCTACGTTTATCAATTATTGATTTAGAATTTATCATGAGAAGTTTAATAAGATTTGAGAAAAAATTTATTTCATATTTTTGATTGCAGCATAGACACGAAAGTAACATTTACATCACAATTATAGTAGCGAATTTGTGATAAAGAGATACCAGCATAGACAAAAGAAAAGGACAACAGAGGCAGGAGTTGCTAGAATGTAAAGCCTAACTTAAACGGTATTTCTTTTCATTAAAAAACAACACTTTATCAACACAAGAAATTCAGATTTTTTCATTGTCTTGAATAAAACAAAAGTAGCGTTGCTAAAGTCACTATAACTTTCAAACTAATGGTTGGAATATCATGAAACTTTGTCATCTAAAAGTAATATGGATTTGTCAATAGTGGTGCCATCTATATATCGTCTTGCGAACTTTTTTAATTTTGACGTACACTGAACTAATAAATACGAATAAGTTTTGATGTAAATATATATCACAAGAGATTCCAGTAACCATATATGTTACGTAGATTTTACTTTCGTGTTTATTGAGCCGTTGTAATCATATATTTAAGTACGTAGTTTCGTTAATCCGAGCTGAACCAAACAGCTGTGGTCGGATTAAAAGAAACTAACGAATAAATGAACTAATCATTCTAATCAACTAATAATACTATATTTATAAATTGAAAACAACGTGTATTTTTTCATAATATCAAACAACTATATTTAAAAAATATTTACGGCCTAAAACGCGAAATCGTGAGCGTTTTATTCTAATTATTATATTAATATTATTGAAAAAATTCTAATTCTAAATTTCATTTATTTAATATTTCATTATTATTGCATTGAGCGAATATAATATGATTTAATATTATATATAGTTATAATAATTCCTATATTTTGATTTTTTTCAATTTTCACTTTATAATAAATTTTTAACTTTTTTAAGGCGGGCGAATCTATTTTTTTTTATACTGTGCTAATTTTTTAAAGAATTAATATCATTTTTTTTTTCTAAATACTTTTTTATTTTTAATAAAATTAAATCTATTTCAATAAATGAACAAACAACAAGTTCTTTACTTCTATCCTCTGATTCTATATCCTGATGATATTTGAACAATATGTGACCAACATTAAATTTAACCAATCGTAGCTTTTGATATATTCACTAAGTTAGCCATAGCTGAGTATTCGCTGAACAAGCTAAGCATGTTTTTAATCTACTGCTGCATATATTGATTAGCTTAAGATGTAGCTAAAGCTTAAATAGAATGTTTTTCACTAATTGTTGCTCTTTACGTTTATTACATAAAATATAGAAAGCAGAGGCCAAAAGTACATAGAACATATATTTATAAGGCTCGAACAAATCTACGACAAAACTAACACTATTTAATAGTGTAAAATTCATTCTTTTTTCCAAAATTTCGCCAAACCGCAGGCGAATATATACATAAAGTAATATTCAGAATCACTCCTCCAAAAAGAAGCACACTTAAACATTTTTCATCTACGCTTTAGCCATCTTTGATGACGTCAGGAATCCGATTTTTATGAATCGTTAAAAAATCACTACAATATTTTGTATCTCTTTCAGTTGGTTATATTTTATAATGTAAGTGAAAGAGACACAAAATAATTAGAAGCAACTTTACATATACAATATATAACTGAGATATTTCATCGTTTTCTGTTCTTTTGTAGTCACATGTATATATTTAACACTATTTAATAAAATTGGAATTGTTTTCGCAAATTTCTTATATATAATATAGATTCTTAAAATCTCCGAATTCTCTTTAATTGATTGTCGATCTAAAAAGACTGAAATCTACTGTAAGAATTGGAGCATAATTATTATTAGACTTAAGTACTCTAAAAGTACATTCTATTTCCATAAATTCAATTAACCAATGTGACTAAAAAAAGGAAACAATCAAATATCTCGGTAATTGATTTAAATTAAAAAGAACAATTTTTCGCATTCTTCAGAAAATTGTTGCTTTTTTAATTCTGCAGCCGTCTTATCAACTACGTCCTTCTGTTAGTGACTGGAGCATCACTAAATATTCGTTCTCACGTAATTGTCACGTTGACACAAGGTCCAAGTTCCGATTGATCTAAACTAAACGCATGAGTTTATCGCATTTATTCCACAAACATTCACATTAACAACGAACCTCACACTACGAATGTTCGGATAATCACATATTTAGAGTCCATATTGAACAGTTTTTTTAACAACACTGAAACAAACCACGGAACTCTGGGAGCAACGTTTTCCAGGCTCAATCAACTTAGTAATGAAGTTGGCTACACTCCGGTTGATCGCAAAGCACGGTTAGTAGAGATGTAAGTATCCACGTGAGCACGAGCCCGTTCTCAGTCGTCCGGATCCATCCCAATCAACTCGGCCTGCATCCTACCCTTAGTCCTGCAGCAAATCGTCAGGCAGAAGATTCTCAGCGCTAGTCTAAATTGCGGGCTTAAAGTGATAAGTATCAGAATCTTCCAAAATGAATTTAACACTCCCATCCAAACAATCGCAAAATGTAACATTGGAATTTGAAGTTTGTGACCGAGGAAATATTCGTAAATCTTAACGCCAGTGTACGGGGTCCAGGATAACCAAAATGACATCACCAAAACGAAACTCATGATGTGACTGGGGTTAGATAAATTCTCTGATAGAGCAGTGGCGTACTCCTTATCGTGTATGGGCGCCCCAGATTTAAGTTTCCTCATCATCGAGAAGATGAACCCGTAGTTGTAGACAATACTGATTAGACTAGGTCCTAAAACTAGAATGGCTAATGTAGCTGAGTAAGCAGCCATGTTTCCCCAATCTAACATGCAGACGTAACTGTCTTTGTCAAATAGGGGTTTGTTGAAGCCAAGGAGTGGGGGGCAGCACAACATGGCGGCTGAGATCCATGTGAAAGCCATCCAGCATTGGCATCGTGTCTTAGTTTGCACAGTTTCGTATCTCAGAGGTTTCCGGATGGCTAGATATCGATCTACGGATATCCACATGAACGTGTACACCGTTACAGACCATAAAGTGACCTCCAAGTAGCCAACACATCTGCAGATAATGTCACCGTACATCCATTCCTGCATCAATGCTGGATAAACGGACAAAGGTACGATGAAGAGTCCGCACAGGAGGTCCGCAACGGCCAGTGATAGCAGATAGTAGTTTATTACCTCCGTTGGACCTGCAAAATACAATTATGACATAATTTTTTAGGTTATGTGAATTGAGGAGAAGTTAGTAACAGATTCTCTACCTCGATAATTTAGAAATGTTGCTATAATGATGACATTCGACACGATTATCGCCGCCCCCATTATGAAGATGATGGCTGCTTGCGTTATGACCTCCAGGGTGACCTCCGAATTTCCACCTGCACCTTGCAGTGCACCTCCCGGGTCACCCCGCAATCCACTGTCTGCGTCGGCCAGGTGAGAGCCGGTATCACCTCCTGCAGATGCGCTGCTAGCACTCAAGACAAGCAGAGACACATCCCTGGACAGGAACATTGTCCCTGAAAATCATCAGCATATCATCTACAGCTCATTATAGAAACAATAACCCAATAATATGGAAACGACACTTACCCCAGTCTTTTCAGAGTATTGGGCATTTGTGACATGCCGTTATAAACTTAGCATTAATTTTGAAGGACGTCCAATAATGTCCTAGTTCTTCTGCAGCAGATCATAACGATCCTTGAGGCTGGTTGGAAATCTGACGACGTCGTAGAATTATATCTCAGGCTCAAAGATTTCATTAGAGTTTTTCTTTGTCAATTTTTCATAGCTTTGCTGATATATTTTTGCCCCTGTAAAGAAAGCGACAAATGTTATTATTGATCTAAGATAAAAGATTAGATAAAATGGAAGGGTGTACGGGAGACTACTTTTACAAAGAGAACATTTTTTCTTTTTAAATAAGAACTTAACTTTAAATTTTATTTTCACTATAATGGGCTAGTGTCCTCATTTTTTAGTGGTCGATTTTTAAATTGTTGATTGAAATTGATGTTAATAAATGTGTATTGGCGTGTCTATTTTAACATATTTAATATCTAAATATTGACGGAGATATAACAATTAAAAGTTTGAATTGTAGTTTTAGCGCTAGAAATGGTCGGCCATTTGTAAGACGTGAACTGCATTTATACGTCAGTTATTTGTTGAGTAAGTCAGTGTTGTGGTAATGTTTTGCAGCTGTTGGTAGTCGAAATAATCAAGTCAAGTCAATGACTAATAAGCTTTTATTTTATTTAACACTGCTACGGCAGACATAATATTGAAATTTTATTGTTCCTCAAAATAGCTGTAAATAATATTTGATATTTTGATATATAAATACATATAACAGAGATTTATGAGCTGTAAGGTTGGTAATCTTACACAACGATTGTGATGTCACGTGTATTTGGAATGTTGTACAACGTTGAATCCCTTTAATAATTAAAGAGACAAAATGACTTTTTTAATTGTTAATATCTCTTAACATATAAGGAGTTATTAAAAAATAATAGAACATTTGAGGTTCTAGTAACCAACTTTATCAATATATAGTACACCTTTATAGAAATTAAGACATAGGACACAAGCCCATTTGATTTGCCAACATTAACAAACAAATGAATATCACACTAGTAAATTTACAAAATCAATGTATTAAGTTAAGTTTATTTTAAATTACGAGTATATTAGAATAAGATTGCATGAACTATAAGAAGTGAACAAAAGTAGAGTAATATATTATTTTAAAGAGCTTTAAAGCACAGCTTTCTAAGTTCTAAGTTCTAAATTCTTTAAAGTTTATTGAGCTAAATGTAGTTACGTTATAAAGATTAGCAAATCGTTCAAATATAAACAAATCATTTTAGTTACATAACGTTGTCCTTTTCTTTCTTACAGTAATACATATGTTTATCCTTGTCATGTGATTGCAGATAAACATCGTGTGTAACATGCGATACTTGCGCTCTTTCCCGTGCCAGGGCCAGGGCCCATACCCTCGTTGAGTAACAAGAGACACGCAATGCAAACTCACGTGGAAAGCAAATGGAAAACAAAATCAAGTTTAAAAAACATCAAAGTGTGAAGTGTTTCCGCAAAATGACGGAAATATATAAAGATAAATGACTTTAAACAAACCGAAAGGCTACTTATAAGCCACAATAAGGTAGTATTCATTGTGATAAAGAGAATACATGGAACAATAATACGGAAACGTGGAAATTCGAGAAAAATGGTGAAAATACAAGTCGTAAAGATAAAAACACGTCGCGGGGTCATTAATGGAGGTTAGTGAATGACCTGTACACTGAATTGCGGTGTTTGTTGGAGAAAGAAAGGGTTAAATATCATTCGAGTTTAATGGCAGATACCCCGTCCTTATTTAGTAACTAAAACATAAATATTACATTTAACATAGGTAACCTTTTATTTAAACCAAACTTTGTGTAAACAATTACCTCAGACTACACAGCCTGTACTACTACACTATTCGGATTTACGCACAGATGTAGGAGGGTGCTTTTAGTAGCTATGAAATATGGTTCTATATGGTGTTGTTTATGTATAAGATGTATTGTAAAATAATTTGCTAATTGGTGAATAAAAAACATATAAGAATGTAATATTTCTTCCGCCTTCAATTAATAATTGTTACATTTAGTCTGTAAATATTGTTAGAAAATAATAGCAAAATATATGATTTTCATGCATTGTAAATTTTGCTCGTAAGTAATGTTGCCGCACTGTCAGGCGCAAGGATGTGTAAGTTTTAATAAATTCATGGACATTTTTTCCTAATTTTTTTTATAATTCTTTGAAATATTTTGATGCAGTTATGTTCCTTATGCTCTAAAATAAAAAAAACTGTTTCATTACATTTTTTAAACCTTTTTTAAACCATGGACTTTTTTTTCTTATATTTTTTTTGGATTTCTTGAAATTTTTTGATGCAGTTATGTTCGTTGGGCTTTAAATTAAAGAACTCTTCCATTACATTTTAAATATCTTCATGATTCTGACTTTTATGCGACTTTTTTTAAATTCATGGACGTTTCTTTCTTAATTTTCTTTTTGGATTTCTTGAAATTTTTTGATGCAGTTATGTTTGTTAGGCGTTAAATTAAAGAACTGCTTCATTACTTTTTAAATAACTTCGCGATTCTGACTTTTATGCGACCTTTTTTTAATTCATGGACGTTTTTTTCTTAAATTTTTTTTTTGAATTTTTTGAAATTCTTTGATGCAGTTATGTTCGCTAGGCTTTAAATTAAAGAAGTGCTTCATTACATTTTAAATATCTACGCGATTCTGGCTTTTATGCGACCTTTTTTAAATTCATGGACTTTTTTTTCTAAAATGTTTTTTTGGATTTCTTGTTATTTTTTGATGCAGCTATGTTCTTTAGGCTTTAAATTAAAGAACTGCTTTATTACATTTTAAATATCTACGCGATTCTGGCTTTTATGCGACCTTTTTTAAATTCATGGACTTTTTTTTCTCAATTTTTTTTTTGATTTCTTGAAATTTTTTGATGCAGTTATGTTCTTTAGGCTTTAAATTAAAGAACTGCTTCATTACATTTTAAATATCTACGCGATTCTGGCTTTTATGAGATCTTTTTTAAATTCATGGACTTTTTTTTCTCAATTTTTTTTTTGATTTCTTGAAATTTTTTGATGCAGTTATGTTCTTTAGGCTTTAAATTAAAGAACTGCTTCATTACATTTTAAATATCTACGCGATTCTGGCTTTTATGAGATCTTTTTTAAATTCATGGACTTTTTTTTCTAAATTTTTTTTTTGGATTTCTTGTTATTTTTTGATGCAGTTATGTTCTTTAGGCTTTAAATTAAAGAACTGCTTCATTACATTTTAAATATCTACGCGATTCTGGCTTTTATGCGACCTTTTTTAAATTCATGGACTTTTTTTTTCTAAAAATTATTTTTGGATTTCTTGATATTTTTTGATGCAGTTATGTTCGTTAGGCTTTAAAATAAAGAACTGCATCATTAGATTTTAAATATCTACGCAGATACTCAAAAAATTGCATTGCTCTTAAAATCATAAAAGTGAACCTTTTCATCATTTTTAACAAGATTATAGTCTTCTTTCATTTAGATTTAATATATTGATATATCATAAACTAAAATGCTTATTTAAAAATGAATTATAAATTTGAAATCAGCATTCAAAATTAAGTTAAAATCCGTAATAAAATGACATATATATTTTCTTCAATTTTTATGAAAAGTAACAAGAGTATAACCTTCTTACTTTTCATAAAAATTCAAGAAAAATGTATGTCATTTTATAACGGATTTTAACTTAATTTTGAATGCTGATTTCATATTTATAATTCATTTTTAAAGAAGTATTTCAGTTTATGATATATCAATATATTAAATCTCTTTATCAGAGTATGCAATGAAAGAAGACTATAATCTTGTTAAAAATGATGAAAAGGTTCAATTTTATGATTTTAAGAACAATGCAATTTTTTGAGTTTCTGCGTAGATATTTAAAATCTAATGAAGCAGTTCTTTAATTTAAAGCCTAACGAACATAACTGCATTAAAAAAATTCAAGAAATCCAAAAAAAAATTTTAGAAAAAAAAAGTCCATGAATTTAAAAAAGGTCGCATAAAAGTCAGAATCGCGAAGATATTGAAAATGTAATGAAGCAGTTCTTTAATTTAAAGCCTAACGAACATAACTGCATCAAAAAATTTCAAGAAATCCAAAAAAAATTCTTAGAAAAAAAAGTTCATGAATTTAAAAAAGGTTGCATAAAAGCCAGAATCGTGTGGGTATTTAAAATCTAATGATGCAGTTTTTTTATTTTAGAGCCTAACGAACATAACTGCATTAAAGAAATTCAAGAAATCCAAAAAAAAGAATTAGAAAAAAAAAGTCCATGAATTTAAAAAAGGTCGCATAAAAGTCAGAATCGCGAAGATATTGAAAATGTAATGAAGCAGTTCTTTAATTTAAAGCCTAACGAACAAAACTGCATCAAAAGATTTCAAGAAATCAAAAAAAAAATTTAAGAAAAAAAAGTCCATGAATTTAAAAAAGGTCGCATAAAAGACAGAATCGCGAAGATATTGAAAATGTAATGAAGCAGTTCTTTAATTTAAAGCATAACGAACATAACTGCATCAAAAAATTTCAAGAAATCCAAAAAAAATTCTTAGAAAAAAAAGTCCATGAATTTAAAAAAGGTCGCATAAAAGCCAGAATCGTGTGGGTATTTAAAATCTAATGATGCAGTTTTTTATTTTAGAGCATAAGGAACATAACTGTATCAAAATATTTCAAAGAATGAGAAAAAAGAATTAGAAAAAAATGTCCATGAATTTAATAAAACTTAGACATCATTGCGCCTGATAGAGCGGCAACTATACTTACGAGAAAAATGTCTATCGCATCAGCCAGTTTTTATAAATGTTTAAGCAGAATTTTGATTCGAATTCTAGGTTATGTTAGACAAATATTTAAATCCATTTTGAAGTATGAAAAAATACGGAACGCACCTTGCAAATTTAATAAAGCAATTTATAACTGTAAAGGGTTAAATAATCAACTTCTTGGAAGTCTTAACTTTCTAATAAACCTGTCAAAAACATTCGAAAGGATCGGTGAACGCCGGTTAATCCTTCTTATGTGTAAATATGTAAATCAACGTTTTCTTAAAACTCCTCCGCAATAAGACGTCTACATATTTTATCAGCACTGCATCATAGCCTTTAAAACGTTTTGAAGTTTTTCAAGTATTTTCATAAATTACTGTCAGGATATTTTAGTCGATTTTTCTTACTCATCTAACTGACAAACACAACGTAGGACGATAAAATAAATCCACCCTAACTGTTTTTAACGTATAAATAGACGTTTACATCGAGCAACTACAGACATGGAGGGATACAGCGGAAGTAGTACTGAAAGTAATAGCAGTTAGATACATTATAACGTTATCATCAAATAAATTATTTAAAAACTTAACCTAAAAAAAAACAAAAAATTTGACATATTATTTTATCAGAGATAGTTTTAGTTATTGATTTGACCGCAGTACGTCGCTAAATACTTTGTGATAGTATCTTGATGGTGTATTACATATAAAGCTAATATTTAGGTAATATCAACAACAGAAACAAAAATAAATAAATCAATAGTACTATATATGTAGATATAAAGGAAGGTAAAGTAAATAAATGCTTTAAAAACAAAGTCACAGTTGAATTGGGCTGTTCAAATATGTGCGGAACTGGAATGTATAATATTACCTTTGTTGCGTTAAATTTTGGACCATAATCAGTTAAAAACGAAATAGTAACAGTGCTATAACCAAATATCTTGATAGTTTTCTCTCTCATTCCGGACATTTGCATAATGGTGACCTCAATTACAAAAATTGGCCTGCCTCATTAACACAATAACATATATTTTCACAAATATACCAACCGCTGACACGTAAAAATAATGCTAGAAATTCGAAAAAGTCTTTGAAAACTAATATATAAATAATATTTTTAAATTTATTTACAATCTGATAAAATGTAATCTTTGGTCTTGAAATTAATTTATTCATTCGTGACACATGCCACGTTGGTTAAACGTAGGTCTACATTATGCTTAGCGTAGCTCATTCTGTATCTCTACGTCAAACTTAACGTAGCACCGCATATTTTAAGCTCTCGATGCACCCAGTACCGTGTGAACTTACCGCACCGATAACATCCGAAGTTAACCGAAGTTTAGTGAAGTATCCGGGGATTCCACCACCAGTGTGCAAGCCATACAAAATCATACGCAGCGGTGCTCTGTTTCAAACGAACTAATAATTTGTTATTTATGATGTAGAGTGCCCATATGTTGTCAAGGACGTTGCCACGTGTTTTTTTGATTGATCATTAGAATTAAAGACAAGGCACTGCATACGTCATGAGGGAAAAGATTGAATCCAAGTAGATACATATAGGTCGATTGTTTAGTGATGCATTTAAATTGCTCTCTACTTTATTGTAGAATGAACTGATTCCCAGTTATTGAAAATCAATTGTATCCTGTCACAATTTGACAGAAATTACTCCCACGCGTAATTTAGCCATCTGAAGTTAACTTTGTTAAGGTGAAACATTACTTCATGGTTATATAGCTAGATATAGATGCCGACAGTGTACTAAAATGACAATCGATTTACAAATTTGTACTAGCACTTCATGTTTTCAAATATAAAAACGTTAATAACTTTGCACATGATTGAGCTATTTAAATTATATAAACTTTATGAGTTAGATAAATGCTCAAGCTTTGTTTATAAATAGATCATTAATTAGTATATACATTATTTAGAAACATATAGTGTGTTGAAAATCAAATTTCTATTTTCTGTTAATATTTCTATACCTGAATTCAAGGATATTCGTTTCATATTTTTAAGTCTGAGAACCATAATAAAGGTTATAAAATTTATGACAAACCCTTAGAAATGTTACCAGAAAATATAGCAATATTCATTTTCAAAAAACTTATTTTTGCGGTTCCAACTCATTAAAAGTCAGTTGAAGAAAGCTTAAAATGTAGATACGTTATTCATCTAACTAATTACAGCTTTAGATTTTGATTCGCGTTTATAGTTACTTACATAAAACGATTTAAACATAAAAAAAACATGCTTTTTTTATAATATTTAACCTGCTGTATAGTATCGTCATCTATATTTCGCGAATCAAAAATGGCAAAGTATCGTTTCACCTTAAGTGATAGCGGTGCTTTAGAATAGCTAATTAAACAATACCAAAAATAATTGCCCGCTAAACATAATTACATATATATAAAGTTTATCTAACATAACTAAACTTACCTGTTACGTAAACGATGTTATCTAAAATGCAACATTTTGTACTATATTTTACTACTATTTAAAAAGTAAATAAACCTTTTTTGCACATTAATATAAACGCATAAAACTTTCTTTAGAAGAACTTTTCATTTTAAAACCATAAGCAGTCCTTTTTAGACTTAATATATGACATTTAGAACAACTATAAAATAATAAACTAGGTAACTGGATAAAGTGGTAAAAAAACATGATTTTTGAAAACGTAAAGTCTTTTTGGAAGGTGCTAATTACAAAACGAATGTGATTAATTTCTGTTTATATTATTCATAAGACAATTAATTATTTTTATTATTATTGCAACCTATTGGTTTGTGTAGCCAATGTAATACCTATCAAGGAGATAATAGATAATAAGGATTACATTAATCGCAAATCGTTAACCTGTTGGTTTGATTGTCACCCGCCAGGCGGTTAGAGAGGCTGTATGATCTGAAGTATGCACTAGTTCAAGTGAGTATTACAACACCAACGTGTGCCAACATTATAATTATAAACTAATAAGTAGCATCACTATTAATTACACAGCTTCTGTTATAGAGATTTTATCGTTGATAATTAAAGGTTAATTAACTGTCTGAGGTTTTGTAATTAAACGCATTATCTTCGTCAACCAGGTATGGCAACGACGGAACGATCTTGATGAAAAATGACTGTCAAAAATAACTGAAACATTGAAAAGTGCACATAGAAAATAAAGTTTAAATAAAAGTACTTGGCATTTTTAAAAAAATATTTTTTCACTGTATTATTTATGTATATTTAGGCGAAATGAACACTGAATCAGAGAATGCACTTCACCTTACTCCTTATCATAACAAAACTGTATATAGTATACTCGTATATATAGTAATAGTATAATATATAACTGTATATACTAGTTTTACAATATTACTTATTGGTGTAACAAAAATTCAGCTCTAGAATCCCTTAGGCTCTTGCTTTTAAAGATATTGCTCTAAAAATAGAACAAAGAATATTTTTAAAATTAATATTTATATTTTTAGAGTGAAATTTATCTTAAAGATTATCCAGTTTTTGAAGTAATAGCAAAAGTTTCATAAAAATAAACTCCTCTGTGAACTCACCTTGTTAATAATAAAATAGGATGGAAAACGAATAAACTCTCTCCTCTCTCTCTTTTTCTCAGACCCTTGCCTTTTTCTATAAGCTCTCATTCCCGTGTTCGTGACACCCAAGAAATGGGAGAGAGGGAGACGTCGGTGGCATCGCGCTTTTCAGTGAAATGACGCAGTAGGGTAGTTCTATTGGGTGGTTTTCAACGGCCAGGCCCGGGGATATAAATTTACTAAATAAGTTAGAATATCTAAAAACATTATCTTACATTCAATCAATTTTTGAACGTTAATAATTATGATGTGAATTTAGATTAGGTTTGGCTTGATTTCAGGAAGGAAGAATATTTTGGAATCACCAGAAATGTTACAGAATCGATAAATTGTCATTTTTATATCATCAAGAATTTTTCTTTTATGAACAGCGAATTGTTTTTGAACCAAACCGTCTTCCCGCTAAACACAGTTGCTCAGCTACCCTTGCTGTGGCTCAGTCTGATATGAAATGAATGGGAATGTAAATAAAAGGCACAAAAACACAGACGACGATAAACTGGAAGAATGCAACGTTGTGTCAGAATTTCAAGACAATCGACCGACTACTTAATTGCGAGCACAAACATACGCAGGCTGAATTTATATATGTAAAGAAGAAGATCATATAAGTTACGGATTACACAAACGACTTTACCTAATATACAACGTTTTGTTACCTATTTTACTTCTGTTTCAAAAATAAATCTATCCGTTGTGTATTAGAATACTCATAACTTCTTAAGAAGACTGTTATAAGGATAATAAAATTTTAAAGAGCTATAAAATAGGACCGCTTTAGATTAAATATTACTAGGTAAGGTAAAATAAATAAAGTAAATACTTAGAACAATGGAAGCCCATTGTTCTAAGTATTTACTTTATTTATTTTATTATCCTCATTTTTTAGTGGTCGATTTTTCAATTTTTGATAGAAATTGATGTAAATAAATAAATATCTAAATATTGACGGAGATATAGCAATTAAAAGTTTAAGTTGTAGTTTCTAGAAATGGTCGGCCATATTTGTATGACGTGAAATGCATTTTAACGTCAGTTATTTGTTGAGTAGGTCAGTGCTGTGGTAATGTTCTGTAGGTGTTGGTAGTCAAATAATCAAGTCAAGTCAAAGAATAATAAGTTTTTATTTTATTTAACCCTGCTAAGGCAGACATAATATTTAAATTTGATTGTTCTTTGAAATAGCTGTAAATAATATATAATATTTTGATATATAAATACATATAGCAGAGATTTATGAGCTGTAAGGTTGGCAGCTCGTGTACAGCATGTGTTCAACGTTGAATCCCTTTAATAATTAAAGAGACAAAATGACTTTTTTAATTGTTAATATCTCTTAACATATAAGGAGTTATTAAAAAATAATTGAACATTTGAGGTTCTAGTAACCCACTTTATCAATATATAGTTCACTTTTGTAGAAATTAAAACATAGGACACAAGCCCATTGCGGTTCTTATTCGTTTGGCACAATTCAGTATTCATTTTTATTTGTTTCAAAGAAGGTGAAAGTTTTAAGGTTAATTATTTATTTATACTATTAATGTAGAGAATCCGGGCCTGGTGTGTTTCAGGTATCATTAATAATGCGGCAGCAAAAGGACTCCAATATTTTATAACATAAGCCATCTCCGTAAGCGTTCCACGAATACATAAAATATGGAAGCACCTGTGCTCTGCAGATATTGCGGTAACTCTGTGACCTAGAGAACCCATGGAGGTCAGAGTTCATTCATAAAATAATGGAACGGGGCACTGTTACCTCAGTTACGTTTTATCAATATATTTATTAATATTAGTGCTTTTTGCGAACAATATGATGCACAGCATCTGATTAGGTATTACTTTTTATTTCATTCATTATTAATCATATTTCAGGTTTGAAATGTTTTTCTAAACAACTGAAAGATTCCAAAAAATATTATTGATAATGTGTCATTGAAAACTTATGTAATTCGCTAATGAAGTGTATGTTAATTTATTTAAAATTTAGATTGTCTTGTAATTGAGTTTCTCAAAGAGAAAAAAAATAAGATTTTTAAAATTTGGATCGGAGACATAGAGCGGTTTTTGGTTAGGATAAAAACTAAAAAAGAGAAAGCCAAAATTAAAAATACAACAAATTTATCAATTTTAACAAGAGTATAACCTTCTCTCGTCTCAGGAAATGCAGAAAATCTTATTTTTCTTAAATTAAAAATACAACAAATTAATCAATTTGAACAAGAGTATAACCTTCTCTCGTCTCAAGAAATGCAGAAAATCGTGTTTTTGCTAAAATTAAAAATACGGCAGTTTTATCAATTTTAACAAGAGTATATAATATAACCTTCTTTCTTTTCAAGAAATGCAAAAAATCTAATTTTTGCTAAATTTAAAAACACAACAAATTTTCAATTTTAACAAGAGTATAAAATTCTTTCATCTCCAGAAAAGCAGAAAATCTTATTTTTCTTAAATTAAAAATACAAGCAATTAATCATTTTTAACAAGAGTATAACCTTCTTTCGTCTGAAGAAATGCAGAAACTGTAAATTTCGCTAAAATTAAAAGCACATTTTTATCAATTTAAACTAAAGAATTTCTTTCATCACTGATTTTATTATGCACCATTGTTGAAGTTCACGTTTTGGAGAATTTTTTTTAACAAATGTTTTATTAAATATATTATTTAATGTAATATTTTTTATCTAAATTTACAATTTCGATATATTATTTAAAACTTATAATTTATTATAATCTTGCTAAGAAATTTTATTCATGTTAGAAAACGTATATATTTATCAAAGAATAAAAATGTTATAATTACTTGAATGTTAAACAAACCTTAAATACATCTCAACAACAGTGACGTCATCCATATTCGCTGACGTCACTATACCCTACGATATTATTATACATATTATCAATTCTCTTGTCACCGTATAATACAACAGATCTGCATTTTGTTCTAAATTCCAGGTCCCGAGTAGTATAGCTTTCTGATGAGAGCTTAGGGGTTGTTGTTAGTGTAGGGATGGAGGACGGGAGAAGAACGTAGGTAGTTGTTTTATACAGCAGCTACACCTCCCCCCACAACCCGTTCACCCCCCGCAACCTAGTTCTCCATAAAGTTTTTCCGCTGGGTCTTTGTATGGTCCCTGGCAGAGCAATGCGCGCTGGTCGGACCTCAGAGGTTTGTAGGTCAGGGACGTTCAATTGAGCTGCGAGGGGTGAAACAAGGGGGTGTGGGGAGAGGAAAAGGGAAAGAGAGTGTCACTGGGTGAATTCTAGAGTTCAAAATGTGGAATGATTAGCGTAGAACTAGAATGTGTGACGTCAGAAGCCTTAGAGCGTATATATATATATACGGAGAGTGAATGCTGGGCCTAAAAGTGTGTCCAAAATGTGTGCGAGAGAGAAAGGTATATGTTCCTATTTGTTCTCTATGCGCATGCGTTTAAAGTGACAGTTTTCAAGTCAGAGTTGTCTAGATATAATACGTGACAGTTGTTAAATATGACATTATATTGATGTAGAATAATGTAATAAATATAACTAAAAACGTGAGTTCTGTTCACTCCAAATATCAACTGTTATCCCTACAGCGCCATCTATGGCGTTCATGAGTATATGTTTTGACTGAAAGGTCATTGTTTTACCGACAGAAGAGCTTTGTACCAACTAAAGAAATATAATTTTTTTACATAAATTTTATTTTTTATATCTTAATAGAATATTAATATTTATTATATCTAGACAGCTGTAACTTTCGACGCATGCGCATAGAGAACAAATAGGAACATATAGTTTTTCTCTCTCGCACACACATGTATATAATGTACATATATATGCTCTAAGATAAAAGCAAAAAAATTCTCTTTCAATTAGAAGGCGAAATGTCGTTGTAAAGATATATATATTGGGGTAAACACCTATAAACCGACCCCTGTTCTATGTATTTTGTAAATAAATAATTTCATATAAAACATACCAGTTATTTTTAAATAAAATATAAATATTCTGTTTTAAAATCAGAAAGTTTTTTTAGTTTGTAGGCTATTTTTAAATTTAATAATTTATTTTATAAAAAGTTAAATTTAGCTGGTTATGAGCTCCTACAATTTGTGATACACTGTGTCTGTGAATAAGAGTTCTCCAGATATAGCTGCGCCCGCGCCGTGCCGTGCTCGAACTGATGACCCCCTCGTGATCATCATGACCATGACCAAGTCATTGAGAATTCCGTGATTTAGCAACATTATTTTGTCTTTTTTATGGATTTGTTAGAAATCATAAATAAACATTAGACTTTATAAGATTTATGAAACTTCAAAATGTAGTAACTAGTTCAATGTCAACGCCAGTGACGTACCAAGTCTTGACTTCTTGATGAAAAACGTTTAAATTTGGATTCGTAGAAAACTGTTTCTAAATTAAAAATTACTGTTAATAAACTATACTCGTATATCAAATTAAAACAAATTTTTATATCTACAAGATGGAATACAATTGCTTATGTAAAAGTGCCTGCAAAAGGGGTTGCTTAACTGTTAAAAATACATAAGAGGGAGAAAGAGTTACCGCACCACACTGTCCATCAGACAAGGACGGAGTGTGCCAGCTATTAGTTTGAGAACCATAATGAAGGTTATAAAATTTATAACAAACCT
Source organism: Panorpa germanica (assembly GCA_963678705.1). Lineage (NCBI taxonomy): Eukaryota > Metazoa > Arthropoda > Insecta > Mecoptera > Panorpidae > Panorpa > Panorpa germanica. Next base: position 10,303,752 of record OY783218.1, read on the forward strand.
TTAGAAATGTTACCAGTCATATAAAAATTGGAGTTTAACTAGAAAATATAGCAATATTCATTTTCAAAACTTATTTTTGCGGTTATTCATCTAAATATTTCCAGCTTTAGATTTCGATTCGCGTTTATAGTTACTTACATGAAACAATTTAAACATAAAAAAAACATGTTTTTTTTTTGATAATATTTAACCTGCTGTATAGTATCGCCATCTAAATTTCGTGAATCAAAAATGGCCAAGTATCGTTTCACCTTAAGTAGGATTAAGGGCAGGTTCAATCACATTATACAAATAGTGTTACGGGTCTCAGCGTGTAGTACATCACACGCCATTTTTCGTCGATACCTGGTGGCAGAAATTTTAAATATGTTTAATATTTCGTGAAAGATAGCCGTGTGGTGAAACACACGTAGGTCTAAAATGGGTTAATCTTTCTTTTTGAGCATCCTTCAAGCTGTAATAAGCTGTGTTGTCGGTGCATATAACACAAGCAAAGTTAATCCTACATCTATTATATATTTTACGTACATTCACATGGACGCAAAACGTATTAATCAAATAAAATTTGATACATAATACAAGTATTTAATATCTGTTTATTGCCAATAGATTTTAAGTATTATTTTAATGCTGGTCTTAAACAAGCAGTGCTTTCGCAGCTTCCATGACCGACCGCGCCTGATATATACATACATACCAGAACTCCACTTGTAAGATAATGGCATCGACATAATATAATACAAGTATATTTTGATTCGGCATTGCGCTTCACGCCCCAATATGCCATACACCATACACCCTATCCTATCCCATCCTATTATATTTCCAAGTTTTGAAGTTCTACTCCTGTTTGTTCCCGGATTGTTCCCATACTTGATAGCTACTCATATTGTTTTCGGCATTCATCTATTCTGAGGGTGACACTTGCGGCACAATCTGGCAACCCGATTCTATTTTGTTATTGCTAGTTTATACGAAATAACTTTCAAATAATCTCGAACAAATACATGTTACATACTCATCATGCCTGTGCCCTATGCCGTCTGCCGAGTGCCGAGTGCCGTGTGAGATATCAGCTTGTCGGAATATTTTTGATAACATCGCAAATAATGGAAACATGGAAAATAAATTGAAGTTTTATGAATGGCACGGCAGATGGTAGTTTTAGTGGAATAAATATATATCTATAAAGTAACAATTTCCCAGGTTTGATTAAGTAACTACCTCAGTATGTAATATTACACATATTTCAAGTATATTATGTATAGTCTTAAATTAACAAGACTATAACCTTTAAAATTGTCAACAAAACGAAAACTTTTTATTTTATATATTAAATACATATTCTAGCGCAGCTTTTTACGGTGATTTCAAAACTGGAAACCATTTTTAAATGTCTGCATTATTAACGACTTAATATACAGATATCTCGACAACTAAGACACTTATTTAAAAATAGATTCCAGATTTAGAATCACCATAAAAACTACGTAAAAACCATGAAAAATTAAACAAAAAAAATTAACATTTTTTATGAAATTAACAAGACTATAACCTTTAAAATTTTCAACAAAAGCCACATTTTTAGTTTGACGTATTAAATATGTTTTGTAGCGTATCTTACGCTAATTTCAAAGTTGCAATCCACATATAAGTTCAGAATGGGCTTGTGTCCTAATAACTCCTTATATTTCAAGAAATATTAACAATTAAAAAAGTCATTTAGTCTCTTTAATTATTAAAGGGATTCAACGTTGTACACATTCCAAGTGCATGTGATCTCACAATCCTTATGTAAAGTTACCAACCTTACAACTCATAAATCTCTGCTATATGTATTTATATATCAAAATATCAAATATTATTTACAGCTATTTCAAGGAACACTCAAATTTCAATATTATGTCTGCCTTAGCAGGGTTTAATAAAATAAAAACTTTTAATTCTTTGATTTGACTTGACTACCAACAGCTACAAAACATTACCACAGCACTGACCTACTCAACAAATAACTGACGTTAAAATGCATTTCACGTCATACAAATATGGCCGACCATTTCTAGCGCTAAAACTACAATTCAATCTTTTAATTGCTATATCTCCGTCAATATTTAGATATTTAATAAAATAGACACGTCAATACACATTTATTAACATCAATTTCAATCAACAATTGAAAAATCGACCACTAAAAAATGAGGACACAAGCCCATTATGCTTTAACGCGTTAATAACCCGGAACTTTAATGAAATTAAAAGGAGAACATCCAAAAAGAATATATGCAATCGTACCTCGGTGTACCCCGTTTTTTGAAATTAAACTCTTTTTCAATATATTAAATATATTTGAAGGTGTAGTATTTTATGCCGATTTCAAAATTGCAAACCATTTTAACTGATAACTGATATCTCGAGAACCAAGAAACCTATTTAAAAATAAAAACTCTTCTGAAAATCTTACTCCGAATAATGTTACAAAAATGCTTCCCGAGCTGGGTAAATCCAGTATTAAGACGGCCCCATTTTATAACACAATCTCGCCAAACAACTATTTTTACAATTAATTTTAATTAATTCTAATCGTGAGACTATTTGACGTCACTACCGTGCAAATTAATTAGACTTTGATTACGTAATATCATTAAGTTGTTTTGAATAATTTAATTTCAATTAATTAGAACAAGACATAAAAGACATTTATCAAACGGTTAGCTCCAGAAGATGGCCTGCGTCGCGACGCTTCTCTTCATGTGGCGTCGCGTGACAATAATGATCACATTGTGTTATTGAATCGTTGGAAATTGCATTAAAAGTTCTTTTCTTGGTACTAGTGCTGCCTCCTACCGAGAACCGTTAACAGTTTTATTACTGAAGCTAAAATTAATTTTACAGCGAAGTAAATTAGATTTTGAATCTGGTTGTTTCAATAGAAATACCTGTGGTTTATATTGATTTGATAGTTAAGTTATTATTAGTTCATGTCATGATTTAGAATACGTATAATGCGATTTTGTTATTTCATCATAGATCATCTACTAAGACTATCCAAATTCATCTAAAAGTTGGTCAGTTTGTTCCCAATTTGTCAGTTTTTAAAATGAGAGTGTAATTAGTTATTTTTGTTTATCTTTTAAACTCAAACTCACACAAAAAAAATTAAAAGAGCTTTTTTGTAGACAGTAAAATTATCTACCTTTTTTTTAACAACTTTTTGTTGTAACTTTTATAAAGTATAAACACTTATAACTTTTTTTTGCTTATTAGGTGAGGATAAAGATAAATTAAAAATGAGAGAGTAATCTGTAATTTTTGTTTATCTTTAAGATTGCAACTTCCACAAAAAAATTTAAAAAACTTTTTTGTAGATGATAATATTATCTACAACTTTTATCAATAACTTTTTGTTGTAACTTCTATAATAAAAAAGTTATAAGCAAAAATAAATCGAAAATTAAATGATGCTAGAGATAAATTAAAAATGATTATTTCTGTTTTTCTGATCAGTTATTTCTTTATAATTCTAACTCCCACAAAAAAAATTAAAAGAGCTTTTTTGTAGACAGTAATATTATCTATAATTTTTCAGAATAACTTTTTGTTGTAACTCTTATATTAATAAAGTTACAAACAAATATAAAGCAGATTGTATTACTTAAAAAAAGAAGTATATTTGTTCTACTATACAATACCAGAGTCTATTAGTTAGCAGTGCTAATTACATATTTAGATAACATAATTTTTAAATTCCTGGTAATTCAATAAACAGAGAAGTTCTACAACGAATAAGCAATAATCCAATAAATATTCAAGGTAGGTGGTAGCTCCCCTCAACAACGAACAGAATTGATACGGCTTCTATTTGCGATGACGTTGCGGAAATTTTAATCTAATTATCTTTATATTAATGCACTACATTCTTAACTTGTGTACATTATTTCTGTGGGAGCTGTCCTAATAACAACAAATGTATATATTAGAAAGGTAAGCGTCCACAGGTCAGCAATGCTCACAACAAACGCATTGGTTTTATTGAATAAAACATGAAAGAATAGGAAGCGGTAAGAAGGCGTATGCAATGAATAAAAATCAACCCTTCGGTACTGACTTGAGTTAGGGTCAATCTCAGCCTCGAACATATAACCGTCAATAGAGTTACACCTAGTCTTTCATTATATATAGTTTCTTTAATTGTTAATAAATAATACTGTACCAATACGTAATTATTCTTGGCAGGTCGTTATTTGTACGACTACAACCTTTAGGAACATTGGAAATCAAAAAATGTAACACCACTTAATATTTAATTTCCGCAAGATTTAATTATCGACTCTTGGGCCAGTAATAGACCAGGCGGCTCAAGTCAGCGGCACAGACAGACAAAACACATACAGACATATGGACGGACGGACGGACCAATACAGTTTCACGTGTCAATGACTCAAATAGCCACAACATTTCTTAATATAAAAATACATAATGTTATTTATATTTTTATTTCTTCATCATTTGAACATCTTTGATACATTCGCACAATGCTCAAGACGTAAGGACCAAAGTTCACGAGGGACACGTTATTGTCAGCTTTTAAATCAAGTGATGTCACTACTGTCTGGTGCAGGCTGTTATCAAAGACCGATTATATATCGTTTACATTCGTGAATTTAAAAGAATTCAGTTGTCACCTATTTATTAAATTGAATATTTCGAAATTTTATTAAAAGTTATAAATATTCTTTTTTGACTTCTTTTAAAAATTACATTTTTTCAATATAGCTTCCCGCTGTACACAAATCTTGTTTTACTATTTATTTATTTAATGTTTTACCTTTCGGCATTATATTCTTCTGCCATAGTACAATACATTTTAATCCTTAAATATAAATATATATATATATATATATATATATATATATATATATATATATATATATATATATATATATGTATATATATATATATATATATATATATATATATATATATATATATATATGTATATATATATATATATATATATATATATATATATAGGGTGTCCCAAAATTCAACGATAAGCCGGCACCAGAAGGTGGTCCTGCTCATGACTACACAAGAAAAAAAGAAAAAAAAATTTTATTGTTTAGGAATTAGAAAAATAAATTTTTTTTTTCGAAAATTGAAACACCTTAAGATGTTTTTAACTACCATGACCACAATTTTTCAAATATTTCTGAATTTTTTTTTGTATCGGCAACCTAAATAGCACTGCTATCCATCACAACCATTAAAACTCCCAGAATGCTAGTAGTTTTTACACAAAATTTAATCGAAATTATTTTTTTCCCTAAATTTTTTAAAGATTTTTACTTTCAGTCAACTTTAACTCATCGTGGTAAAAAAAAAAAGTATGAAGACTACTATGGCAAGTTTTTTTAAAAATTGGCGCAACTCTTCACGATTCCAAAATGGTATAATACTCCAGGAAAACTAGCAATAAAAAAAATTATGCATACTATTTCTAAACAAGAACCAAATTTCATAAATTGTTGTTGCAAAAACTACTAGCATTCTGGGAGTTTTAATGGTTGTGGTGGATAGCAGTGCTATTTAGGTTGCCGATACAAAAAAAAAATCAGAAATATTTGAAAAATTGTGGTCATGGTAGTTAAAAACATCTTAAGGTGTTTCGATTTTCGAAAAAAAAAATTCTTTTTAAAAAATGAGATAAAAACTTTTTTTTCTTTTTTTCTTGTGTAGTCATGAGCAGGACCAGCTTCTGCTGCCGGCTTATCGTTGAATTTTGGGACACCCTGTATATATATTTCCTTCTACCAGAACCAAAAACAAAAACCTCAATTCTCCAAAATCATGATTTACTAAACTGGTTTCGCTAAAATGTTTACATTTCATCTGAAATCAATACTTTAATCCATGTAAGCAGTGTAACTAGTCTGTATGAGGCTTGAGAACATATAAATCGTCTAGATCATTACTGATACAAAAGCAAGTCCTGTGGTATACGACAAGTTTATTTGCATATAAATTTTGTTTGGTAACAATTACGAGGTATCTGAGTATTGAATCTGATAGAGGGTTCACTTTTATATATAACTGTGTACTTAACTCAAATTTCGCTTTTTATAAATAACGTTGTCTTAACTTATCTTTCTATGATAATAATAAAATTGTTTTGAGCTAATCGTGTATGTAGTATGCGGATGCCATTATTTTTCGAAAAGCAAATATATAAAATTTAAGCTTTATAAAATTATGGTATTTAAGGATGCCTTATTAAATTTATTAAACCATCAATTTCTAAACAAAATGTATATTATTGTCCTGTCACAAAGTGCAAATGACAGGTATACACAAAGTTTATTTTTTATTATATTCGTTTTACCCACTTAAGAAAGCTGAAAATAAAAGTCAGAATAATAAGGTTTTAATTATATTATTTATCAGATCATCTGGATCTATATGGATATGTATTGTCTGGATATATATTGTAAAACAACATCTAAATTTTCAATTTCAGTAAAATAAATGCCTATACAGTTGCAAATACTTCATGGTTTGCTTGAGGTCTTTGTCCATAATTAATGTAAGTTTTTTCAAGAATTATGAATGTATAAGTATATAATTTACCTAATAATATATAAATAAACCCTCAATAGATAATAACTACTACATTTTCCGATAAAATTTCCCCATTTCCCACCGTTGTCTGTGATTTAACGATTGTATTTTCCAAGTATAAGTGAAATCCATACCGCGAGCTTTTGATAGAGTCTGTAGAGATGACTTTTCCTCAGACTAAGCATAGGAAACTACGATTTTCATTTATCAACATAATAAAGAGTATAATTACTGGTACATACATAGATTTTCACAGTTTTCCGATGTCCAAGAGCCTCAAGAACTGTTAAAGAACTCTCCAAATATAGAGCTTTCAAAAATATCCAGAAATATTTGACCGAATCACTTGGAGACACTTTTCATCATGAGCCGAACACTGTTTTTATTCACTTATCAATTGTTTATTTATATTGGTGATCACGTTCCACGATTGGTGTTCGTTTCTAACGTTGCAGTACGTTGCGGCAGTCAATTTATTCATTCAGATTAGATCTTATTGAGATAGGTTTCTCTCTTCGACAGAGGCTCGCTGCAGCCAGGTTTTTGATAGGATTTTTTCTGTTAATATCACGGCACTCTATCAGTAGCTAACATGCCGTACGTCGCGAGGCGAGGCGAGGGTTTGATGTGTTTCGATTCGTTTCAGTTACAGCAACATCGCTATGCTGAACGCTGTACGCTGAACGAACCGAAGCGCCGCGCCGGGACGTCAGGCGCCGGGACGTTATGGCTACTGTGAATAGGATTTTAGAAGCGCGCGCAAGTAGAATCCATTACGTCACTAGCTATTAAGTTCCCGGGTTAACAAATGTTAAGGGAAGATATCCAGTGATGGGGTGAACTCTCAAACAATTAAGGTGGGATGCACTAAAAGTCAGTTAGTCAAATCATTGATTGTGTAATTGATGTTTTCATTTTTACGATTCAGTTCTGCACTCCTTTTACACCGTTTTGCACCAATTTTGCACTGGTTCCACTATGAACAGTTTCTACAGGTCCGCCTAGTTCGTAGTGGATCATCAAATAAAATGTAAGAGAGTGGGGAAGCAAGGAAAAGGGTATTCAAAAATCACTGACGTTTTTAGAGCTAATCTGTATGATAGGTGTATAAGGCCGTCTGCACACGGGGCGACTGATTGCAAACTAGCCGCGCAACGAAGTTTCCAACGAAAACGAAAAGCGAGCCATGTCGAGTCGTGTTTCGTGACTCTATAGATTTTTTAACAATAGCATAATAGAGGATTTTATTGTGTCGTATTTGTATGTATGTTTTTAAATACTTTTGAATAGTATTTGTGCACTTCTCTGCTCATGATGACACCATCAAAAGCATGCAATCAAGCATGAGCAGCGACATAGAAACACAGTCGCCCAAAACGTGTTCAAAACCAGTATGAAATCAGTTTCCATTCATTCGTATACACGTGCGTTCTCTCACTAACAACACAGTTGCAGTCTCATTCGGTTCGGGCAGATTCGGGGCTCGAATTTGCAACCAGTCGATCCATGTGCGGAAGCCCTAAACGTGTCAGTATTTTCTTAGAGGTTACTTCGAGGAGTAAGTAAGCAGGAACCCGTGGACCTTAATACGTCATTCAATGCACGTGACACGTGGCAACGGCCGATTGATTAAATTTAAGGCACTAGGCGTAATTTTGATTAAGGGGCCACTGCTTTTAGGATTCAATTTCGATGTTTCCTTTCAAGTGAAATACAATTCTATCACAATCTACTAACTGGTCCTTCGTGAAGCCGGATACAAATGAGCACATATTGAATAATTCGCTACTGGAAAGTATAAAAAACATTTTATGACTAGTTATGTTAAGAAATAAAGTTATTCAATTAATTCAACTTGAAGACTGCACCACGATCTTGCCATGCCTAAAGTGAGACAATAAATTAAAACCCGAACGGTGAAATATAAAGACCGGGTTGTGAACCATACAAATACATTAGTGACCAACCTAATGGAAGACTGGAATACCTTTAGTAAACTATAGAGGATGACCCAGGACTTAATTAAATAAAACAAAAAAAATTATTGTAAATCTATTTTTAAATGCCTATATGACAACTTCTATTATAATCCATTATTTAAATATTGTAAAAGCAAATCGAATAAAATTGGAATAAAAATAGTTTAGCAGATTACAAAGCAGAGCTTTCAAGCTTTTCGAGCTTTTATTTTCTGTAATTATAATCCCTCTTTTCGACGTCCATGTCTATGAAACGTGAGGGCTTGATGTAGCAAATCGTTGGATTCAGTCCTCGAGTAGTCTAGAACGAGAACCAAGTGCGAGCAGGACCGACAACGAAAACAGAATGGAAAATAGGGAAAACGCTGTGTAACGAGTAACGGGTATCGCTACGTCATTATAAAATACAATACAAATAGTTGAATACACGAAATAAAGTTGAACGCAGACATGAACGCAGATATGGAACGTGAACATGAATGTACCACAGTAAGCTAATTATTCTAAAACCACAGGTTAAAGTGGTTCGTGATATATGGTACACCTGGTATTTGCCACAGAGGCGAAACAAACGGCGAATCAAGAAACAATTTTGATAGATAATTATTACATAACAGACAATGGGCTTGTGTCCTCATTTTTGAGTGGTCGATTTTTCAATTGTTGATTGAAATTATTGTTAATAAATGTGTATTGGCGTGTCTATTTTATTAAATATCTAAATATTGACGGAGATATAGCAATTAAAAGTTTGAATTGTAGTTTTAGCGCTAGAAATGGTCGGCCATATTTTTATGACGAGAAATGCATTTTAACGTCAGTTATTTGTTGAGTAGGTCAGTGCTGTGGTAATGTTTTGTAGCTGTTGGTAGTCGAAATAATCGAATCAAGTTAAAGAATAATATGTTTTTATTTTATTTAACCCTGTTACGGCAGACATGATATTGAAATTTTATTGTTCCTTGAAATAGCTGTAAATAATGTTAGATATTTTGATATATAAATACATATAGCAGAGATTTATGAGCTGTAAGGTTAGTAACCTGTAAACTTGTCAGGGTTCTGTCAAGAATATATCTCGTTGTATAAAATATATAGCGATTGTGAGTGATTGTGATAGTATCTCCTAACATATAAGGAGTAACCCACTTTATCAATATATAGTACACTTTTATAGAAATTAAGACACAGGACACAAGCCCATTACGGTTCTGCCAGAAGGCCTATCAAAATATGGTCGCAAATACTTCTAATTAAAATTTAATTATTTCATTTTTTACTATTAAAACTACTTTCTGATCAGAGTAGTTCTTAAAGCATTATAAGATCGCTCCTTAATGTTAAGAGCAAAGAAATAACAACTAATTGTACAGTAAGTTTATCTTGACATATCGTGATTCTTTGATGACACTGTCAGACCTTTTACTCCTCCAAATCTTGTCCTAAAAAGCAGTGCAGCCTTAATAAAGTCTAAAGTAATCTTTCGACGAATTTTTTCTACAAGGAAATATGTCACAAAGCGTCTTGTATATTAGGTACAATTGGAGAAATTAATTAATAACTTTAACTGAACTATTTCTTAAGGACACCGTCCCTAGCTTACCCAATTCGCCCCTGGCTGATTGTTTATACTCCCACAACATCCCCCGGACTGCAGAACATTGTTACATTGCTGATATGTTGCAGCAGAGGCACGGCACATTCTGTTATTGTTTTCCTACATGGAGATAAAATTGGATTTGTAAAGGACCCTGAAGTTGAATAACAGTTATAGCAATATCTCTCGCGGTGAGAATGTGTTTATTGTACTGGCAGCATTGTTTGTTTTAAAAATAGACGTATATTCAAAAATATGTTACTATTACGGTCTAAATTCACCGTTTCATTTATTTAACAGATAAATAAACTGAATTAATAGCGTAAACTTGTTTATTTAGGTATTAACGTATTACTTTAAGTGGTTGTTGTAAAATTTGGCAACTGCAACGTTAATGATTATGGGAGCATATAATCAAATTAATGGGCTTGTATCCTATGTCTTAATTTTTATAAAAGTGTACTATATATTGATAAAGTGGGTTACTAGAACCATCCATAGAAATGTCCAATTATTTTTTAATAACTCCTTATATGTTAGGAGATATTAACAATTAAAAAACTCATTTTGTCCCTTTAATTATTAAAGGGCTTCAACGTTGTACAACATTCCAAATGCATGAAACCTCATAACCACTAGTTACTATCTCTTTTATACAACAGAGCGTAAAAGAGATATATTCTTGACAGAACTCTGACAAGTTTACAGGTTACCAACCTTACAGCTCATAATTCTCTGCTATATGTATTTATACATCAAAATATCAAATATTATTTACAGCTATTTCAAGGAACAATAAAATTTCAATACTATATCTGCCGTAACAGGGTTAAATAAAATAAAACCTTATTATTCTTTGACTTGACTCGATTATTTGACTACCAACAGCTACAAAACATTACCACAGCACTGACCTATTCAACAAATAACTGACGTTAAAATGCATTTCACGTCATACAAATGGCCGATATCTCTAGCACTAAAACTACAATTCAAATGTTTAATTGCTATATCTTCGCCAATATTTAGATATTTAATAAAAAAGACACGCCAATACACATTTATTAACATCAATTTCAATCAACAATTGAAAAATCGACCACTAAAAAATAAGGACACAAGCCCATTCAGAATATATAGCACTGGTCCGAGAAATGGTTAAGTTTCTTTAGAAAAACTTTCCAGAAATTACAATAGCTTACGTAAATTTCCTTTCAAGTGGTTATCATCTTTTCTTGAGTCACTTTTGTTAACACCGACGAAGCTATTATTACGAGTATTATGTTGACATCGATTGAGGGTTATTAACCTTGAATATATAAATAGCAGCAGTGAATTAATAAGTTGTTTTTGTAGTTCATAGATGTCATTGATCCATTCGCCGCAGGTCATTAGCGGGTTTTCCATCATCAAATTAATTATCATAATAATCTAAAAGCCTTAGATCAACATCAGTTGAGTCTGAAACTAAATCTAATGAACAACGGTTCATTTTTTGTCTATTTGATTTATGGTCAGGTTATTTCTCTGCCATCCAGTTGTATCACCTCCTACTTTTGGTCACAATTTTGTATGTCAGAGCTACTGCCTGATAAATTTACGATTATGTTTCTACATAATCAATTTAATTTGATAACAACCAAACTCTTTGTTGAATGGGCTTGTGTCCTCATTTTTTAGTGGTCGATTTTTCAATTGTTGATTGAAATTGATGTTAATAAATGTGTATTGGCGTGTCTATTTTATTAAATATCCAAATGTTGACAGAGATATTCCGCCATATTTGTATGACATGAAATGCATTTTAACGTCAGTTATTTGTTGAGTGCAGTGCTGTGGTAATGTTCTGTAGCTGTTGGTAGTCGAAATAATCAAGTCAAATCAAAGAATAATAAGTTTCTATTTTTTTTAACTCTGTTACGGCAGTCATAATATTGAAATTTTATTGTTCCTTGAAATAACTGTAAATAATATTTGATATTTTGATATATAAATACATATAGCAGAGATTTATGAGCTGTAAGGTTGGTAACCTGTAAACTTGTCAAAGTTATATCTTGAATATGCTATCTCTTTTACGCTGTTATATAAAAGAGATAGCAACTAGCGGCTGTGATGTCATATGCAGTTGGAATGTCGTACAACGTTGAATCCCTTTAATAATTATAGAGAAAAAAATTACTTTTTTAATTGTTAATATCTCCTGATATATAATGAGTTATTAACAAATAATTGAACATTTGAGGTTCTAGTAACCCACTTTATAAATATATAGTACCCAAGCCCATTCTTTAATAGTGGCTATTGATAAAAGGTAATATTTTAAAGAGTATGTTACTCCAGTGAAGACAGTGGAACCATAAACATATCTGCTACATAAATATTATCTAAATGTTATTTGAATTGAGGTTTGAGAAGCAGTGATTCCCTCTACGGTTCTTATTATGTCAAAAATACTCCAAAAAGACGCATAGAAAATCAATAATAAGATTGAGTTTCTGACGCAAGGTGAAACTTGGGAGTCGAACTAAAATCATCTTTAAATTTAATACTACAATTATTAAATGCTATAAAATTCGCAAAACATAAGTTCAATGTCTTATAGATGATAAGAAATAAAGATTCACCTTGAAATGACTTTTTGAAATTTCAGAAACTACATAATAACCAAGGTCAATGTCAATTCAAATAAAATAAATAAACTGAGAGAAAAAACATGTGTCCCTTAATATCACTTATCACAGAAGTTAACGGCCTAATTTTAGGTTATTTCCATAAAGGAAACATTTACAACAGTTGACCTTTTATTGATCACATTAATCAAAATAAAATCAGTTGATTCTGTTTTAGAAAATAAGCGTTTATTTATTTAAAATGAATTAAATATGAACATTCTAAAAAGAAAAAATAATTTGGTTCTGGCTTCATTTATAGGTTGCACATAACCTGCAAATGAAGCCAGACGTATTCTGCATCTCAATTCTGTCCACGTAACGTCATACAAGCAAATAGGGTCATTTCTTTGAAGTTTAGCATTGAGAAAGCACGTTTTTCCATTGGGAAAATGTTAAGTGATGAAGAAGATGTGATTATAGGATGCGCTTTTCTAAGAAGACGACGAATCAGACGTAGAATGTATTGGCTTCATTCATACATCGAAAAGAACATTAACCGCAGATTGTTTGTTGCTGCAAGAGTGTTATCAAGGGATGATTCAGTATTTCAATCAGTATACCGAATGACTATTGTTCAATAATATGAACAAAAGTGACTGCCGAGTCCGTCATGTTTAAAAGAATATTACGTCAGTACGCCAGAGCTATGACTTGTGTTAAACAGACGCGTACATAATCGATGCGTAAACAATATTACCTAATATACAACGTTTCGTGACCTATTTTACGACTTTTTCAGAAAGAATCAACCTTTTGCGTCCATTAACATAATTAGTTTCTTAAGAACACACTTTTAAAGATTACAGGCTTTTAAAATAACACCATTTTAAATTAAATGTTACTAGGTTTTGTTTTAGTAAAATATTAAATGAATATACGAATAAATACATAGCTTTAACATTCCTCAAATTCCATGCTAAAAGAAGCATCATTTAATGGACCCGTTTTACGCAAATAAAAAGAGTTTGGACATATTTAAATTTATACACCTGCAGTTTAATGGATTTTAAAGAGAGGAAAGTCAGTCATAAAGCCAAGCACACAAATTCCAAAGACATTTTTTGTTTCATTTTTTATGCATACTAATAAAACCTTGAGTTTAATGTGATATTTTAGGTTTAGAGTGACAGAATTCTTCGCAGAATTATTGTATGTACTCACATGTCTTTGCATTCTAATGACGTATAATTATTCATACCGCCTGTAGACAGAGACGGCGGGATATAAATGTCTTAAACAGCGAGTATCATATATTAATTCTTTTATTTACCGCAACTACTTTCGAATATTGTAATATTGTTTACTTCTTAATGAAGAAGTAGAATTGTGTCTGGATATAAATGAATCAATGCCGACACTTAAATATACATATTTCACGTAGATAATAAGTTTACCCTGCGAAATCATAATCACAGTTACCAGTCTGTCATATTTTTATAACAATAAGTGAAAGTAAACAGAAAACCACGGAAGTACTAACCTAAATAACCTACAAATCGACACCCGGTTCATTATCTGACACACAGCGTTCGGAATGTTCCGATAACAACCGAAGATAGTTCGTACTATTACTTTTATATTTATTTATTTATCACATAACCTTGAATTATCAATCGAATGCATGTTGTATAATCAATTACTCGCATAAGTAAACAAGTTCGAGCTGTGTATATGCGTACTAATATAAGTACGTTTGTGTATTCATATATATCACAAAACTTTCACATAATTTACCGATTATTGTTCAAATGGAACATATGTTATTTATGTATTCATTTGCTGGTCCTTATCGTTCCGTAGAACGTTAGCAGATAAGTTAAGAACCAGTTTTGTATAACTAATCGAGACAAAAACACAGAAGGAAAAAAACAAAACCTGTTTTAACTCCGGCGTTCTTTGCTTTTTTTCCATATATCGTTTAATCTTATCAAGTTAGTTTGTTAAAACAGACTGTGATTTGAAAGTCAGTGTCACTTCGCTTCAAACTTTCAAACAGTACACATCAAATGTAAATTTATAAAGCGTAGTATTTGACATCTGTTTTAGTTATTTATTAATTAAAGTTTTTGAAATATTTGACAAGAGTGATATTAGTGATAAGTTATGATTCGGTTTTTGTCTTTGTTTTTATTTTTAAGTTTAGGTGCCTGCTCTGAGCCGTACAGGTACATATTTTATATTTGAAATAATGTTTTCTTTTTTATGCATATATTACGTTTACACAAACATAGCATTTATGTAGCATATACGTCTACAAAGTAAATCTAGATGTACTTAGAGTAAATTATTAGTTAAAATTATAATGTTTTCTAATTCGCTGTCGATTGAGATTTAATTTGTTTTTTAAATATTTATTCGATAAACTTTAGCTTTAAAAATATTCCTTAATCAAAGTAGGCCCTTAAGAGTTGCTTGTGAACTCATTTTTAAGGGTCTGTTTATAATTTTTGATAGAAATAAATGTTAATATATATGGAAGTATATTGGCGATTTTATTATTTTAAATATCCAAATGTTTACGGAGTTTTAGCTATATCAAATTTGAATTTCACTTTAATAATTAAAAGGAAAAAATGACTTTTTTAATTGTTAATATCTCCTAAAATATAAAGTGTTAATAAAAAATAATTGGACATTTGAGATCCTTATAGCCAACTTTATCAATATATAGTACAGTTTTATAGAAATAATGACAAGCCCATTGAATTTGATATGAGAGCAAGAAAAGAAAGAATCATTTAGAAAGAGGGATGCTAGGTTTTAAAATAGGTTTTTCTTTCATTTTTATATAGACAAACCGTTCTTGTTTGCTGTGCAATATATTTTAGGTCTTACGCGAAATCAATTAATTATCTTTTAGGTATATAATGAGAACTCAGTTGTATCTACTTTTAATGTTGGCACACAAAATTGTGCGAGGCCCTTTCTTTCTTGCTACAGGTTAATTCGCATGAGCATCCATTATGGAACTGATCAAGCCTTGCTAATAAAAATGAAATTTAAAAAAGTGGGAATTTTAAAACAGAATTTGTTTATTTTTCCAGCCCGGCTTGGAGATGGGAATGCAAATCTAATAAATGCGTCAAAGAACCAATTGGGGAAGATCGCTCAACTTCTTTGTCACTAGCAGCATGTAAATTGTTTTGCGGGGAAGCGGGAGGATTATGGCCAATACCAACGGGAGAAATTCTTCTAGGAAATACAATTTGTAAAATAAATCCATCTAAAATTAGCCTCAAAGAAACGTACGACATAGTGAACACTGGAAAACTTAAGGATATCCTTGAAGAAGTTGTTAAGGTATGACACTTAAATACAAATTAATCTAAGATGGCGAAATTTCTTTTATTTACATTTTTACCATCTCTATTAAATAGCGATTTTAATTTTATCATCCTAAATATGGTCAATTAGTCATTGATTGTAATACTTGAGTTTTCGGCGATATTTATTCCGTGACTGGAAAAAAAATTTCCTATGTATTAGTTACACAGAACAGACAGCTCCTATTGTGACCTTATTCTCTATTCGCTTCTACATTAAAGCTTCGAGTTACACTACATTTTATTAATTTTATTTAACTAACTGACACTAACGACTACATCCATGTTGGCCTTAAGTCTCGCAATTTCTTGATACACCACTGGCTACAGGAATAGAGAACGATAATTACAATCAAACCACAATTCATATTTTTTCATGGTTTTAATGCCCTTTTTTCGTCATATCATTGTCAACTTTATGACTGTATAAAGAAAGAAAGTAGAAGAATAGTATTAAGTTTCACTGTAAGATGGGAAATAGTATCTTTTTAGATCGCTTGTTCCAGTTTGCCAAATAAATACATTAACCGAATTATGTCTCAACATAACTGCCCAGAAAACATTTTGGAAAAACTTTGACATCATAATGAAGACGCGTATGACTTTTTTGTCATGGAAGAGTTCATTTACAGCTCAGTTTCTCACAGTCGTTCATATAAAATGTCTATTTTATCAGCTACAAATGGCGAAACCACTCCACCTGTCGGAATACAAATAAAATAAAGTTGATGCGAACTATAATTGAAGTGAAATAGTGATAGAAACGTCACAAAACAGGACACTTCACCAAATTGTTTACTGGGCTGAATGCTATTGTTAATTTAAATTGAATTTATAATGGTTTTTATTTGTAACTAAATTGTTGCTTAAATTTCCAGCGTTTTATCAGCCAAGTAGTCAAGAAAGTACCAAAACCAATAGTTCTAGAAGATGGCGGAAAAGAACTTAAAATTACTGTCGTAATAGAAGATAAGAAAAATCTAAGTAAGAAAAATAATACATTTTGTGAAATTAAGTATTTTACGCAATATCATATATCTGCTAGTTTTATTATAGGTCTCTCACTGTCAACAAATGAGTCCTACTCTCTCAAAATTGAGGAGGATGGCGAAGATGTTGTTAGTGCCACAATTACAGCACCAACATACTTTGGAGCTAGACATGGTATCGAAACTTTGAGCCAACTGGTGGTTCTTGATGATATCCGAGGCGAACTGCAGGTACTGCCGAAAATTATTATGTTTTTGTAAGACAAACTTTGCAATCGATTTTTATCTATAAGCTATCGAAAATTTTGCACACACACACACTCTTGAATACAATGCATTTAAAATGCACTGAATAATATAAAGGAAGTTGTTTGTTCAAATGTATTTGCTTAATGTTATTGTATTCATAAAATGTGTACAGAGTACACACATTGCAACAACGTTTAGATGTAAATTATTTTTACTTAGACATGGTACATTCAAGCTAAGTGATGGCTTCACAAGTGTTATTCGGAATCTGTATGTTTCCCCATTCAAATGCAATCAACACACGAAATTAATTTTTGCATTGTTTTGAAAGTTACAAAACTAGCATCACTAAAACTATTTTAACTCGTGAAATAGTGGTTGGAATGTCATGAAATTTTAATACATATCATTTGAAGGTTAGTACTATCTAAAAATTGTATGGATTTGTCAATAGTGTTGCCATCTATATGTCCTTTTACGAACTTATTGAGTAATGTGATTCAACAGTAGTAAACCAATATACTTTGTTTACTAAAGTACTCCACCGAGTTCCATAAGTGCTAAGTACTTAATACTTTTTGATTTGAGATAGGCTTGAAGTGTTATTAGTTCCATAAACTAAATATTAAGGTTTCTATAATTATCTAACTGGATTATTATCTTTCCATTATGCATCCTCTTAAAACGTCAAGTTCAAATATTTCATTAGATATTTTTACCATGTTTGAAATCATATCCTAATCCTGGCGTTAGCCAGGTGCAACAAATTTTATATAGTAAACTACAGCATTATTTTTTTTATTATTATTTTAATCTTTTTGCCATTAGGCACTACATTATTCCGCCTTAAAACTACCTATTCTCACTCCTTTCAAAAGAATAATTAAAAATACAAACAAAAGAGATAAATTTAATCTCCTACTTATTCTCTCCTCCTGCTACTCTCCTTCATGTTTCTACTCTGCCCTTCCTTCTCTCTATCTCTACCATCCACTGCTTCCCTTCACTGCCTCCCTTTAATAACTGCACAATCTTTTTAATCTTTTCTCACATGAATACTTAATGTGCTCCAGCGTTTGTATCTCTCTAGCGCACATCTTCCACATCCTTTCCCTCTATTTGCGCAGTATCTGCTACCTTTCTCTTCGTTTCCAAATCTAAATCTTCCGATTCTTCTTATGTTTCTATATATATCTCTCTCTCTCTCCCAAATCCTTTTGTATCTTTCATTATATTTGCTATTATGAATTTTTCCCATTCTTTCCTGCTGCTGTATCTCTCTTTCTCTGTTCCTTAGCTGGTCTTCCACACTTCTTGTGTCTTCTTTTCTCTGTTTATTATAATCTAATATATTTCATTGCAATCAATTCTAAAAGGACCTTTGTCTGATTAATAAAATCATAAACATTCTTAAGAAGGCTTTTACAAGTATTAATTAATCTTAAAAAAACTTTGTTAACGTTTGAAGAATAAATCCTTTTCAGATGGAGTATTTTTAACTTTCGCTTAAGTAAAATATTTCATAGATTTAAGGTAATATCCATGACTAGTGTTACTAGATATCGACAGTGACGAACTGAGAGTTGAGAAAAGGAAATATTCGACCACGCCTCCAAATAGCCGTTGGGTTCTTTTGAAATTTTGTTGATAATATTTTGTAACTATATAAATATATTTTCAGATTGCTAATAATGTTGCTATCAAAGATGAGCCAGTGTACTCCTACCGCGGCATCTTACTAGACACAGCCAGAAATTACTTTTCTGTTGCATCCATCAAGAGAACTATAGGTAAAAACTCTTACTCATTAATCAAAACATTTACTTTAAAATCTATTTGTTACATAATTTAGTGTCATAACATGTTACTATCATACTTATGAAAACGAAATGCAATCGAAGTGTTGTTCGTTTTAACGAGTTAAGCGAAGTATTAGTAAACTCTTTCAGACTTCTACTTCGTCTGATTTAGTAGTTTAGTACCAACAACGCACTAGCACCAACAATTCATTAAACATTCTTTTTTTATAGACGCTATGGCTAGCACCAAATTGAATACTTTCCACTGGCATATTACGGATTCTCACAGTTTTCCTTTCCAATCTAAATCCAGACCAGAATTATATAGAAAGGGGGCTTACAAACCACATCTTATCTACACTGTGGAAGATATCACAAAGGTAATAACATCTACTATAGATAAAATACGTTGATGATTTAATCCTCTTGAAACTTGAATACCTCTTGTTGGAAAACTACGTACTTAAAAGTATAACGCAATGCAACGTGATATTAATTTTCTTTTCGTTAAAAATGATGATTATCTATCACAGATAATGGACTATGCATTGATTAGAGGTGTACGAGTTCTTCCCGAATTTGATGCACCTGCTCATGTTGGAGAGGGATGGCAAGATCTTGGAGTAACTGCCTGCTTTAATTCTCAACCGTGGAGCAAATATTGCGTAGAACCTCCTTGTGGACAACTTGATCCAACAAAAGATAAATTGTAAGTTATTTTTCTATGAAGAAAATAAGTGTTTATATATATTGTTTACAAATGCATTGATTTGATTTGTTATCATTGGTTTTTTTTACATTCTAGTGATGGTAATATTGTAATCTTTTTCAGATATGAAATCTTGGAAGATATCTACATTGATATGTACGATGTTTTCCAACCTGATATATTCCACATGGGTGGCGATGAGGTAAATTTTATGGCTTAATTAAATATAGTTCAAATTACGAGAGTTCGGCGGCAACTCATACTTAAAACAAGTTGTGGGGTATTAACAGCTGATATAACTAAAAAGCACTGACCCACTTATTTTTTTGTAATGCATATAGATACGTATAAAATAAAATTCATTATCGTATTATAGATTTATACCGCTCTTATAACCTCTTGTAAGTATAAGCCGCTGCCGAACTATCGTGATTTTTAGCGAATTTTAAGTAGGTATTTATAATGTCATACTCTGGAACTGTTATTCCAACTTTATCTTTTTCCCCGCTGCCATTTGACTACGTTTGCCATCGGTATAAAACAAGATAAGTGTAAAAGAGATGCAGAATTAAACGTCAGAGCAGTAGCAGCTATTGCGGCAACTCATAAAATTTTCCGAAAGCAAAATATTACGCAGTAAAACAAAATTCAAACTTTAAATAGATATATCACTCAATTTTTGGTATTTAATAAAATAAAAACGGCAATATATATTAATTAACCAATATTTCAATAAAGAAATAATAAATCAACCCATAAAAATCAATTCATAACGCAATGGTTTTAAGAAAAACAAATATTTGTTAGGTTTCAATGTCATGCTGGAACACAAGTAAAGAAATTCAAGATTGGATGCTAGAGAAGGGATGGGGCTTAGCAGAAAAAGACTTTATCAAATTGTGGAGCGTTTTCCAAGATAAAGCACTTGAAATATTCAATAGAGTAAGTATATTTAGAAATGTATATTGTCATTAATAAACTTATTTAATAATGTCATTATTTTATAATAGGTTGCTGGCAAACAAATTCCAATTATTTTGTGGACGAGCCGACTGACTGAACTGCCTTTCGTTTTGGATTATTTGCCGAAAGAAAATTACATTATCCAAGTTAGTAACCTAGTAATAATTTAAATATATCTAACCCTAGTTTTAAACCGATTTTTTGTACATGGATTCAAACCAACACGAACCACAAAGAAATATTTTTTTTTGTAGTAAAGATACTATAGTTTGAGTGTCAGATATAATTGAAATTATGTTTCTTTCGGAATATTTGTTTAAGATTAGGTTTCATTTGTTTTCTGAAATTGTTCTTAAGATACAATCGGTAATAAACGTGCGAGCATATAAGTGCTTCTTATTTCTAATTGGTATTATGATTTCTTATATGATAATATGATTTTTTCATGTGTTAGATTTGGACCACAGGGTCTGATCACAAAATTAACGACTTGCTCTCCAACGGCTATAAACTGATCATGTCAAACTACGATGCGTTGTATTTAGACTGCGGATTTGGAGGTTGGGTCACCGATGGCAACAACTGGTGTTCTCCTTACATTGGATGGCAGAAGGTGTATGAAAACAGTCCAAAAAAAATCTCAGGAAAATATTCAGATCAAGTTTTAGGTAAAATCTATTACATTTATACCCGAAACAACTAAATTTTTGCTACAAAGTAGTGTTGCTTTATTTTCTTCAGGTGGGGAAGCTGCTCTTTGGTCAGAACAAAGCGATGAGTACTCTCTTGATGCCCGTTTGTGGCCTAGAGCTGCAGCACTAGGAGAAAGACTATGGGCAGAGCCTAAAAACGATTGGAGAGATGCACAATATCGTTTATTAACTCACAGGTAATATCAAAGAAACAAACCAATCAATTAATTTTTTTAAATGATTAAAAACTTGGGTTTTCTTTAGGGAAAGATTGGTCGAGCAAGGAATAGCTGCGGAGAGTATTCAACCCGAATGGTGCATCCAGAATGAAGGGCAATGTCCTATATAAACTACCTTACTGTCACCAGAAAGATATTACATTAAATAAACCTTACTTTTAAGATAATTTTTTAAATTACTTATGGTTACTTCTCGCTCAAGCAAAAATTAATTTTTTTTTCGCCACACCTTGTAATTTATAAGGTTTTATAAAGTCTTCTCTTTCAATATAATTAACCGATCAAATATTTATAAACTAATGCAGTGATTTTATACGAAAATAATTTTTTAATAAATGCTAAAAATAACGAAGTCTTTTATTTGGATACAGCTTATTAGGTAGTACAAGAAAACTGTTTACAACAAACTGTCAGTAGGGAAACTGCCTACGTGTACAAAATGCACAAATAGAAAAGTGCTTACACAACACCAGCGAAATATAATAATTTTAATTACTTTTATTACTCTAGTCAGATCCTGTTTAAAATGCAACTTGGAGCAGTAATGGTCGCTCATCAGATAGAGAAAAAAGAAACTTTTGAATGTGCGCATTATGTCCACGTACGCAGTTATGTATACATTTATCCTGCTCCTGTTTTTGCACGTATAGTATTAACCAATGTAGAACCATTTCCTCTTGAAACAAATTCCCACTTTGAATGAATTGATAAAGCTCAATGAGTGATTTTGTCTGATATCAAATATAATGAGATTGTGTCCTCATTTTTTAATGGTCGATTTTTCAATTGTTGATTGAAATTGATGGTAATAAATGTGTATTGGCGTGTCTATTTTATTAAAGCAATTAAAAGTTTGAATTGTAGTTTTAGCGCTAGAAATGGTCGGCCATTTTTGTATGACGTGAAATGCATTTTAACGTCAGTTATTTATTGAGTAGGTCAGTGATGTGGTAATGTTCTGTAGCTGTTGGTAGTCAAATAATCAAGTCAAGTCAAAAAATAATAAGTTTTTATTTTATTTAACCCTGCTAAGGCAGACATAATATTGAAATTTGATTGTTCCTTGATATAGCTGTAAATAATAATTGATATTTTGATATATAAATACATATAGCAGAGATTTATGATCTGTAAGGTTGGTAGCCTTACACAAGGATTGTGATGTCACATGCACTTGGAATGTGTACAACGTTGAATCCCTTTAATAATTAAAGAGACAAAATGACTTTCATAATTGTTAATATCTCGTAACATATAAGGAGTTATTAAAAAGTAATTGGACATTTGAGGTTCTAGTAACCAACTTTATCAATATATAGTACACTTTTGTTTAAAGAGAATGTCTCAAATGCAATAAATTTAATTTAAAAAAAACAGTGCAGTAATAATGTTTCTACACGTGGAATTAATGCCACTGTACTTCAATCTAGTAAGCAGATGTTACCTAACGCCAATTTATTATTTGCTTTGTTTTTATTAGTTTGGATAATGTATTAAAAATAATTAAATTTTTTCTATTTATCAATTTTACAATGTTATTTAAATGGATCATATTATTTATTTTAAATTGTGGTAATTGTTTAAACCTTGAGTAAGTGCATTTTAATATATTAAAATGTGTATATACATATCCAGTAAAGTGAAAAGTTAAAACTAGGGTTTTAGTCGTTAATAAATTTGAACAAAGATAACATTTATAGGTCTGTATGGAGGTGGGAATGCAGGAAGGGCTTTTGTGTCAAATTACCCATTGATAACAATACATCTAACGCTATGTCGTTGACAGTATGCAAGCTAATTTGCAGTAAAGAAGCCAGCTTGTGGCCAGCCCCTACTGAATGTATTAAAATGGATACTGCCGTGTGTCAAATAGGACTTTCTTCAATTAACCATAAGATAAATTGTGGTGAACACTGCAAAAGCGTCGAAATAATAACTAATAAAGCTATGCAGGTATGTAGTGCCACAGGTACATAAATATTTCATTATATGCAACATAATTTACAATAATTTTGTTGCTAATAATATTTCAATATATGTATTTACAGAGATTTAGAAATCAAATAAAGAATAAAATTCCCAAATACTTAAAACTGTCGGAAATTGGAGTACCATTAAATATTTATTTTGAAATAAAAAACAAAAGTCTAGGTAATAAACTTTGATATATTTTAGAACATAATTAGCGCCTTATCTTTCTACTAATGGGTCTTGGTAACATTGATGCTTCTTGTAGAGATGCCATTGTATGTCAATGAGAGTTACTACCTCAAAATTTCCAAGGAAGATGAAGGTGATGTATCAGCAAATATTCAAGCGCAGACATATTTTGGCGCAAGGCATGGACTTGAAACATTGAGCCAACTTATTGTCGTGGATGACATTAATGAGGAACTTAAGGTAACAGTAGTCAGAGACGGGGCTATAATAGGTTTAAAGCATTCTAGAAATAAATTTCTACTTATACGTTTTTCTTAAAGACATTTAAGACGTGCTAAGTAGATTAAAGGTTGAGGGTAATGAGCGCTCAATGAACATATAATAAATGAAATATAACTACCACCTGTATTGAAAACTGTTTCAAGCTAAATACTTTGTAGATTGCCTGCAACTTTTCTGTTAACGATGGACCAGTCTATCCTTATAGAGGCCTTATGATAGACACAGTTAAAAGTTATTATTCTGTCAAAGCCATAAAGCGTACAATTGGTGAGTTCTGGAGCCTACATAATACATATAGGCAACACCTTTAACATTAATGTATTATATTTTCCAGATGCTATGGCTACCACTAAATTAAATACTTTTCATTGGCATATTAGTGGTCCTCAAAGCTTTCCTTTTGAAGCAACAACATTTAACCAATTCCATTTAACAGGAGCATTTAAACCACATTTAATATACACTGTATTAGATATCCGAAAGGTAGACTCAGTAATATGTTTTTGACACATTGAAGGCGGGAGACGTCACGTTTCCTGATGCCTACAAAGTGTTAATGAAAAAGGTTTTATAATAAGTAAAAGTTATGATGCTGTGTTTATAATTAAATCTTCAGATTGTGAGATTTGCTTTAGTTCGTGGTGTTCGAGTGTTGCCAGAGTTTGACGCACCAGGAAATGTAGGTGAGGGCTGGTTAGATTTCGGAGTAATGGCTCGTTGTAAGCAACCTAAGGCGAAAGACTGTAAAGATCCACCCTGCTGGGTTCTTGATCCTACCAATCCGTTTATGTATGTCGAATTTAAGTTCAATTGTTTTTACGAGTGGCGAATTGACCTGGACATTATTTCTTATCTTTGTGTCTTTACAATCAATATATTCAGACCCAATGCGCCACTGATGACTACCATTATTATAAACACATAAATCTAATACTCGAAGCCCCATGCTTTTAGTATTCGTTAGTTATATGATAAATTATGTTTCATATTTTAATTAATTCAATACTAAACGCATAACAAATAAAAACTTACTGTAAAAAAAGTATTAGAGATAAAACATAACCTCATTTATAATTTAATGTAATTATATTTACTTAACGTTTAGTTATTACCGAAGTTTAACATAATTTATATTACTAAATTTTGTAAGAACAAAATGTAATTGTGTTTAAACGAGAAATAATATGTTCATTTTTAATGTTACAGGTATGTTCTTTTGGATTATATTTACAAGGATTTGTTCGCGGCTTTCAAAAGTACAATATTCCACATGGGTGGAAGCGAGGTACTTAAAAATGTTCAGATGATCTGTATAATACCTTTTAAACATTTGCAGTCACTTTGACATCATATTGTGTATGATTGTTTTATTGTGAAATAATTCAATTTGATTTCACTCGTTCAAGGGAAATGTCAGTGATATGAACTACAAATGGCAAAATCACTTCACCTGGTCTTACTACCGTACCAGTTTTGAAATAAACCATTAAAGTATAACAAGGACAGATATATCTTGTTTATTTTTCTATGATATTCTGGTGAAATTAATTTTATCTCTACTAAAATAATTATTTTCAAATGTAAAGGAGACAACAATATCTCCATTTTTTAGTATCACTCAGCTATCCATTTCACCAAAATGTTTACTGTGATAAATACCATACCAGTTTCTATTAACTACACCATTAAATAAGTAAATACTTTAATTGTAAATACTTACTAGTTATAAGAGATGCATACTAAACAGGCGCAAATAAATTTAAAATTTCTGTACTAGGTTTCAATCAATTGCTGGAAAGAAGATAAAAATATAACTAAATGGATGCATGAGAATAGATTTTATAAAAGAAAAGCATCTTTCTATACCCTATGGGCATTTTTTCAAACCATTGCTGTAAAGAAAATACATAAGGTACATTAATATAAGGAGTGACTGATCTGAAAGAGTTATACTACCATTACTCATCCAAACTAAATGTCATATTTATAAATATGGTCATTTAACATTTCAATCTATCATATATTTCTGCTACTATATAAACAGCATTACTAAATTTTTGCAAATTAACACTTAAAATCATTTAACGTATGAACATTGACATACATATTGTTAGATACTATAAAAATGATATAAGTATGCCATCTCAGTTGAACTTTGTTGTGTAATAAAGATGGCAATAGATTTGAGGAGTAGATATTTCAGTAAGTCCTTTAAATAATTAAAAATACATGCATAACTATTTCAATTGATTAATATATTCTGTAATATTATATCTATTTCAAAAATAATTATATAATTGAGGTCCTAATATTTTAAAACAATATTTACGCTCCAAATCTGACTGTTAAGTTTTTGAGAAAAAAGTATATTTCTTTTGTTGGGGTTTGAGTCTTTGGTGAAATTACGAATCTATAGATTGCAGGTAAAATTCCAATAATCTTATGGTCAAGCAGTCTAACAAAAGAACCTTATTTAAATGAATATCTTCCTAAATCCAGCTACATTATTCAAGTAAGTACAATATTAATTTCATCAATATAACATTCCAGTAAACAATTTGGTGAAGTTCGAGTCACTCGTACAATTCTATTCTAACGCTTTACAAGTTCTCTACCTGTCACAGATTTTGTGTTAGTTATTCTTTCTAGTATTCTATATTTTTCCAACATCATTCATTAAGTATTTCTGTTTCTTTCCCACATGGATATATTTTTTTTAAGTTCACTTTCATCTCATTTATTCCAAAGTGAGAGAGAAACGAGATGCGTTAGACAAGTAAAATATATTTTTCACCGTTACACTTGTATACTTGTATAATATTTCGTTCAGTGCAGATGTTTAAAGTATATGCTATCCTTTTTCAACAAATTTTTCTTTAATGGTAATAGACAGACGCTATCTCCCTCAATCCCCGAATATAATGTATATAAACGAAGATAGCATCTAGCGATGGTAAGACAGAGGTTTTAAACCTAACGCAGACCTGCTGATCGTGGATTTTTGAATCACCAAAACAATGTAAAAAACTAATATAACGAGTATTGTTGCAGATGAATAATATTCATTAAAAAAATCACGATCCGTACTAAAGATTACATCTATTTATTTCTTCATTTAAATATTTATATTTTGCAGACTCTAAAAAGTAGAATTCCATTAAGTTTTATACCCCTGATAGTGTCAAGTTTATAACTCCGGTCATAAATCATAAACCGACTCCGCTTTTAATTCAGCAGTGAACCGTCGTTGCAATGTCTATAGCTCATAAAAAGGGCCTTTCCTATGATCGACTGAATAGAAAACGAACACGTTCCAGACAAAAAATTCATGATATGTAATAGAAATTAAGTAGAATTTACTCCAAAATGTTTACTGGGATATTACAATAATATAAAATAACTGTCTTCATTGTATAGGTACGTAACGGGATAAATAATGAACCAGTTCAAAAATTATTACAAAAGGAGTATCATGTAATAATATCCGACCAGGACACTTTAGATCTTGACAGTGGTATAGGTGATTGGAACTCGAATCTTAAGAAAACTGGATCAAAATTTTTAGCATGTCAACGCATTTACGAAAGTAGTCTTCAGAAAAATAATAACCATAATCACTTTATTTTAGGTATTTGGTTTGTATAAAATTATTTGAATTTCAACTGTTATTTCAATATTTGCAATGAAAGAGTTGCGTTTAAGACACGGTTGTAATGGGCTTGTGTCCTCATTTTTTAGAGGTCGATTTTCAATTGTTGATTGAAATTGATGTTAATAAATGTGTAATGGCGTGTCTATTTTATTAAATATCTAAATGCTGACGGAGATATAGCAATTAAAAGTTTGAATTGTAGTTTTAGCGCTAGAAATGGTCGACCATATTTGTATGACGTGAAATGCATTTTAACGTCAGTTATTTGTTGAGTAGGTCAGTGCTGTGGTAATGTTCTGTAGCTGTTGGTAGTCAAATCAAAGAATAATAAGTTTTTATTTTATTTAACCCTGCTAAGGAAGACATAATATTGAAATTTTATTGTTCCTTGAAACAGCTGTAAATAATATTTGATATTTTGATATATAAATACATATAGCAGAGATTTATGAGCTGTAAGGTTGGTAACGTGTAAACTTGCCAGAGTTCTATCTTGAATAACGCTCTGTTGTATAAAAGAGATAGCAACTAGCGGCTGTGATGTCACATGCATTTGGAATGTTGTCCAACGTTGAATCGCTTTAACAATTAAAGAGAAAAAATGGCTTTTTTAATTGTTAATATCTCCTGAAATATAAGGAGTTATTAAAAAATAATTGGACATTTGAGGTTCTAGTAACCCACTTTATCAATATATAGTACACTTTTATAGAAATTGAGACATAGGACACAAGCCCATTGTAGGGCTAGCAATGAGATTGATATTTTCTTGATGGTGTGATGAACAAGAAAGTAATATATACATTATAAAAGTGCGTTATAAATGTTACAAAGAAATAACTATTAATAATTTTTAATAATAGTCCAACGGTACAATAATGTGCTGCATAATTATGTTATATATTTAACTATTTGTTAAATAAATAAAATTATGTAAGTAAGCGTAATAGATATATGTATTCAAGTTTAGTTGAACAAAGATGTGTGACAGTTAGAAAGGAACTTAATCAAATAAGGTTGTATAATATAGTGAAATTTTAAATTTTAATTTTTATAGGTGGTGAAGCAACACTTTGGTCGAAATACAGTGGTGAAAATGTGCTCGACTTAAGACTTTGGCCAAGGGTAGCTGCACTGGGTGAAAGACTTTGGAAAGAACCCAAAAACAAATGGAGCGAAGCTCGAGATCGTTTATCCACACATAGGTAAATCTTTATCTATATAGACTGTATTCAGAAAACAACAACAGCATTCAGCAATTTCCATTATTCCTAATATATATCTAGTTACAATTTTACTAAGAATTTGGCGATATCTATTTATTCAGTGCTTTAAGCGGCCACTATTCTCGCAGTTTCTTGAATTCTTAAGAGTTTCGTTAAAATAACGTGGTCTGACTAATAGATTAATAGATTTCTGATTAATAGAATATTAAGCAGAAAAAGTACAAAGCTTGAAGTAATACCAACTTTGTCCAAACAAAAAGAATCGTTAAAACAAACAAGAGGAAGGAATACATATCGTTCACCTAGATTGCTTTAATTTTAGTTGCTAATTTAATACACAATTTTCTTTTAAGGGATAGACTTCTGCAACAAGGTATTAAAGCAGATTGTATACTGCCACTGTGGTGCATACAAAATGAAGGACAGTGTGGTAACAAGTAATTTGTTTTATTTAAGTCTCTTATCTAAAATACTAACAATTACACAACTATTAATTCTAAAATATTCTTAATATTGGCGATATCTATTTATTCAGTGCATTAAGCGACCGCTATTCTTGCTGTTTCTAGAATTCTAAGGCCTGTCTCAGTATGGCACCGTATTTAAGCGAATTTCTGCCGGACGTATACGGGCTACTACGCTTTACCTATCCGAACCCTGTAAATGTAATGAGACCTCTCTGGTCCTCTCAGACTGCAAGCTACAAAGCCGTCCGAATACGGGCGAATTTTATCCAAGCGTTACCACTACTACAACGATATCCTATCCGAACCTTTGTAAATGCAAACAGCCGCCTCAGACTGGAGGGGATACCTAAGATCGTTTGTTGTTACGTTGCAATACGGTTCAAATGAGATCTATCGGCTTGTGGCGAGTATGTTCTGCATGCAGTTTATGTTTGTATTTCAGTGAATCATGGACACCGATACCGATACCGATACGATAGAACTAAATTTAAATTCACGACAACCAGAACTCAGATATATAATAAATGCTAAAGTCCCTTTAATACCAGTAGTGTATCGATAAAAATTAAAGTTAAAGTTTGCTCTCATAATAAATTATATTAGTGCTAAAGAACTCCAATACACCCCCTACAAAACACAAGTTAGTTATCTGACGACATAGGCGGTTTGCTTTGTAGCTCATCCAACCCGCCGATTTACGTCCGAATACGCCGTCGCTTAAATACAGTCCCATACTGAGACAGGCCTAAGAGTTTCAAAAAGATAACGTGGTCAGACTTATCTACTTCCTGCTTAATATTCTATTAAGCAGAAAAAGTACAAAGCTTGAAGTAATACCAACTTTGTCCAAACAAAAAGTATCGTTTAGACAAACAAGAGGAAGGAATACATATCGTTCACCTAGATTTCTTTCATATTAGTTGCTAATTAATACACAATTTTCTTTTAAGGAATAGACTTCTGCAACATCGTGTGAAAGCAGATTGTTTACAGTCACTGTGGTGCATACAAAATGAAGGACAGTGTGATGATAACAAGTAATTTGTTTTATTTACACCCTATTGTTACTCAACTATTAATTCATAAATATTCTATGAATATATTTATTCAAAGCACAACTTCCTTAATACATATTATTTCTTTTTTTAAGAAATGCCACTTTAGAGAAAAGGAAGAAGAATGCAGCTTCCACATCTTGGAGTTCTTTCACTATCATTAAAATGATAATGATTGTAATAGCATATTTGCTATTATCGTAAAAATATTCTGTGTTTGGTAAGATACATATATTACAGTCTCTAGTAATAGGTAAACAAATGAATTATCAAAACGAATTATTTATTATATTTTAATTAAATTACATTATTAACAAAAATTTCATAAAAAGCATACAAATCAATATTAAATCATGATAATGACTAAAATGCTTTTCACATAAATTATATTAAAATAATTTAATATGAGACTTATAATAATAAAGAAATATTTGTTCCAATAATACGTATTTGCATTATGATGAAATATTATTTTGTTTATTAGTAACAAAATATACATAAGATCTACTCGAAATAATAATTATATGTAACATGTGATAAACTTATGCAAAGTAATTTTAAGTTTACATGTTTTAAATCAAGTTATAATGGAATATATTAACAAGCTAAATGCGTTTAATTATTTATAATTAAGTTAAATTCTTCAATATTTATGAAAAATATATCATTACTTTTTTGTTTATAACTAGCCCTCTATAATTTTAAACTTTTTGTTAAATTCATTTTTGAATTTATGGAATATTAGGGCACTGTCTAGAGTTTAAAAACAATAATTCAAAACTTGTTAAAAAGATGTTTCCATATTTCAGGAATCAGCCTTTAATATAAACCTACAGTCTGCCAAATTGAAACCAGGAATTGTTATATAAGTAAAAGGTATTATGAATTACTTATGAATATTTAAGATAAATAATGCTATCGCCATTATTTTAATAAATAATTTAATTTTACATTGATGGTTTACTTAAAATAAAAGATACAATAAAATCTATAAACTATGAGTAGTCTTTCTTAAATCCAAGTTGTTTTTAAACTATCCCCACAAATCTTCAGATCTTCCAAATTTATAAACCAGTGACCCGAGAAATATAAACAGGCATTGTAAAAGTAATCCAACTCCAGGCCACGTAGATTTTGAAGCTAAAAATAATACAATATTGTATTATTGAATTTTTTTAAAAGACCTAAAAGGAACGTTGGAAAACAAACAAACCATCATGAACAAAATCAGCAAACATGATCCAACAAGCAGCAATAACGGAAGCAAAACCCAACACAAATCCCATGAAAAGCCAAGCTCTGGCTCCGCGGGGTCCTAGGCAACCTCCTGAATAAGCATCACCACGTACCTAAAATATTGCTTTCCTAAAAATGGTTGTCTTAAGCCAAACCATATCCCTTTCTTATTATGTAATTACCTGTGCGTTTGAAACTGCATTTACCATAACGAAACTAACTGTACCTATTATGCCACACACATGATGGGCCCCATATAACTCAGTAGGATAAACAGAGGCTGCATCAATCAAAATCCACCAGCCGGAGAAAAACTATAAAATACCAGAAAAAATATACTTGAATGCTATACATTTTGAGCAAAATGAAATATAAGTATGAATAATTAATATGAATCATAAAATAACCTACCAACAATCCAGCTAACATAGATGCTAAAGCATTTCTTTTATCACCACTTTCAAACCATATACATGGTGGAATATTAACATTTTCCAAGCAACTCATTCTTAATTATTATTATTACAATATTTTTCACAGATTAAGTATAAAAATACAAATAAATACAAACAATATATAATGAAAATGACTATTTTATTTTGACAATTGACAGAACAGTTCAAAATAAAGAAGAATACTAATACTGGAATTTAAGATTCGTTTAGTCTGTGTTCAAAATGGACGACAGAATTGACAGCTAACTACCTTTTTACTTTTTTTCAATTTATTTCTGCTTCTCTCAGCTTCTCTACAATTACTGATTCTAATTATCTCTGTATCAATCTGTACCTTTGATCCCTGTTACTGTTTGGTTACTGATAGTTTTCTATATCTGAGTAAACATCGTCTTAAAAATATTAAAATCATTTTATTGTTATTGTAGAAGTCCGGTCATAAAAATGATGTGTATGTATTTGATAACGGGTTCATTAATATTCTTGTTTTTCTTTAATAATAGAATATTATACTTAACATATAAAATTATCAGA
The DNA here is from genome assembly GCA_963678705.1 of Panorpa germanica. Taxonomy (NCBI): domain Eukaryota; kingdom Metazoa; phylum Arthropoda; class Insecta; order Mecoptera; family Panorpidae; genus Panorpa; species Panorpa germanica. The sequence goes on from OY783218.1 coordinate 10,336,648, forward strand.
AGAAAACGATTTCGTAATATTAAGAAAAAAAGTAATCCCGATAAACCAGTGAAAACTATGATTTGTATTGGATCAGGTGGTCACACAACAGAAATGATGAAACTTGTGGAACATTTGAACCCTAAAACATATAATCCAAGAGTTTATGTGATGGCAAGTACAGATTTAACCAGTAAGACTAAAATTGTATCTACTGAATTTAAATTTAATGTATCAGATGATCATGATTACAAAATAGTACGTATTCCAAGAAGTAGAAGAGTACACCAAAGCTACATAAGTTCTATTTTTACAACATTAATTGCAATTTTTGCTTCCATCCCTGTTGTGATAACTAATAAACCAGATCTAATTCTTTGTAATGGACCTGGCACTTGTGTGCCTATTTGTATAATAGCTTTCTTGAGTAAAGCTTTTTTTATTAATAGAAATGTAAAAATTGTTTTTATTGAAAGTTTCTGCAGAGTTGAAACTATTTCATTAACTGGAAAAATATTAGGAATTTTTGCAGATGAAATTATTGTACAATGGAAACAATTGCAAAAAGTTTGTACGAGAGCAGAATGTTTTGGAAGACTAACTTAATAAAATGTATTGTTAAATAAAAACAAGTTTAATTTTCAAGTTGTGATTTTAAAATAATTCATAAAAAACAATATTAATTAAAATAAATAAGAATGTACATGTATTTTCTATTAACAAGTATTTTCTATGTCAATGTCAACAATTTAAAAATTAACATAATTAACACAACAGAAACAAAAATACTTTCTTCTTAGCATATTAAAAGTATATTGCTGTATTTATAAGTATATACTCGATAATTTCAACAGAATACATATTTGTTTTCATAAAATTATTATTAGTTTTTCAATACAGCAAATAATACTTAATTTAATTTATTTGTGGAAATTAAGGCAATTGAAACAATGATTAAAAAAAGAAATGGTTGATTTTTAGTAGATATACTTCTTCCCAGGCCAGGTACTAGGAGATTTTCACCGGCCTCACCATCAGCACTGATTGTGCCTCCATTATTTTTAATGCCATCACCTAAAAAAAATGTTAAAAAATCATTTAGTATATGGGTAACTGATGTATATAAATAAACATAAATAATACGTTTCCCTCACCTTCATTACATAAATCTTCAGAGCATGATCTATAATATGTTTTAAAGGTAAAATCTTCTACTTCTGTATTTATAAACTAAAAAGGAAAATACATTTCTTTAAAATTATAGTATTCATTTAATAATTGTTAATTGATATGATCGAATACCAAAATGTTTTTCTAAATACATGACCACGTGGGGTACTATTATTATATATGTATTCTACAATAAGTTAGATAAATTATTTCCTAGTCTATTGCTTACTTGTATAGTAAAAACATTTACGATGCAAAATAATTTGATATATAACTAGAAATGTTAAATATACTAAAATAATAACTATAAGACTTATTCAATAAAATGAAAATATAACTAATAAGACTTATTTAATAAAATACAGATTATCTTTGTAATAAGTATATATTAAAGGCTGTTATTTTTTTTAGTTTACTAAAAAATTATTTATTGTATTTTTTTTACTCACTCTAATCCTTGAATAAACTATACATTTCTTTAGACAATTTATTAATATAAAATAGTGTTACAAAATATTTAGATTTCGATATACAGTAAAAATTTATCACTTACCAAGGGAGCGCTTTCGCAACCTCTTTGGAAGCTCACAAGTTTTCCTTTTGGGTCCTAAAAATATTAAGAAAATAGTTTAAATTGTCTAATAATATAATATGCTAATACAATCTGTAAAATAGTAATATAAATTCACTATACACATTTATGTAGCTTAAGCTTATTAAGATTTGATCTTAATTTTGTGTAGATTGTAAGAATACAATATTTTACATAAAATTTTATTATCTACCCACTAAACACAAAATATGAATGTTACGTTATATCATGTAATGTTTATTAAAACAAAACCTAGGTTATATTTAATCTAAAAGTCTTCTTTTATTATTTTATAGCTACTCTACAAACCATTAATCGTTGAAATGAACTCAAAATTGTATAATTCTTAAAAGAATCTTCAATGGGCAAAAAAAATATTCTTCAAGCCGAAAAATAAACGTTGTATCTTAAATAAAATTGGTTACCTGTAATTGCAAACTTTAAATACACCTAACTGTGTTTAGCGCATATTTAATATTATTATTTAATGTTTAGGGGATTAGAAATGTGTTAGAAATGGTCCAATAAATTAGAAACAAATAATCTAATCAGAATTAGTAACATAACTAATAAAATATACCTAAGATTATAATATTGTTTTTAATTAAGTTTAGTGTTACAACATTCCAAGTTATTTCGATAGGAATTATAATATTACAAGATAAAATATTATTATAAATATATCTGTACATATTTCAAAATATAATACACACAAATTCTGCGACAGCTTACGAAGACACAATAATATATTCATTCAAAGCTGAATGCACACTATATATATAAACAGAAAATTAAGAAAATGTTAATAAATTAATTGTAAATAATTCAGTGTATTAATGTAAAATTACTTTTTGTTCAATAAAAATGTTCTGAACTTGAACTTTAAATATCTCCTTGATATTGTTCGTATTTTATTAACAGTAATAATAACATATTATTTTTGTTTGTATTTCATATTATTTTGTAGTGATTTTTAATAAATGTCTTCTGTAAAAATTATAGATTTTTATATGTATTGTGTCCTCATTTTTTAGTGGTCGATTTTTCAATTGAAATTGATGTTAATAAATGAGTATTGGCATGTCTATTTTATTAAATATCTAAATATTGACGGAGATATAGCAATTAAAAGTTTGAATTGTAGTTTTAGCGCTAGAAATGGTCGGCCATATTTGTATGACGTGAAATGCATTTTAACGTCAGTTATTTGTTGAGTAGGTCAGTGCTGTGGTAATGTTTTGTAGCTGTTGGTAGTCAAATAATCAAGTCAAATCAAAGAATAATAAGTTTTTTTTATTTAATCCTGCTAAGGCAGACATAATATTGAAATTTGATTGTTCCTTGAAATAGCTGTAAATAATATTTGATATTTTGATAAATAAATACATATAGCAGAGATTTATGATCTGTAAGGTTGGTAACCTTACACAAGGATTGTGATGTCACATGCACTTGGAATGTGTACAACGTTGAATCCCTTTAATAATTAAAGAGACAAAATGACTTTTTTAATAGTTAATATCTCTTAACATACAAGGAGTTATTAAAAAATAATTGAACATTTGAGGTTCTAGTAACCAACTTTATCAATATATAGTACACTTTTATAGAAATTAAGACATAGGATACAAGCCCATTCATAATGTTCGGTTTTACCTGCAATTCCTGACGCACAATTGTACAATATTTTTTAGAACAAGCAACTATATTCTGTCCAACAACGGAATGTGGGTCAGTGAGACAACTTTGATCAGTATCACTTCCGGCAATTGAGCAAGCGAAACAATCTAAAGCTGAAAATATATTGCAAATTTAAATATTTTTGTATATAAATATACATATTTTGATTACATTTCTGATAGCATGAGTATAATAACTAATATTAAAACTTAATAATAACTTTTACTAACTATATGTAAATAATTATAACACCTTACCATTTATTTGGCCAACGTAATATATAAACGCACTTACAAATATAAATAATTTATACATTTTGAATAACTTTCGTTAATAAATAGTTAAATTAAATAAATAAATAAGGACACTTTCGTTTGACACTGTTTAAAAAATACTTTTTGTTGAATTTCAAAATATCTATTAGCAATTTTATTAACAATTGTTCGTAATCTAATCACCTTTTGATTGATAATGATGACGCTAAATAAAAAAGATAACGTAATAAATTGTTTTAATGATTATCTTTAATTACTTCGAATCTTTGTCAATTACTTATAGAGAAAGAATTTATATCCGGTGAGATTATTGTGGTTGCATTAAATTATTGGCAGGCGTATTTAATATTTAATTAAAATTGTCACGATTTTGTATGTTATTGTCATACAACTTACTTTATTTCATTAAATAATGAATTTCATTTTGTAATAACAACAATTTTAAGAAAGAATAACATCGTGCGTGTTACAAGGGTAGACTATACACACTACAAAGAAAAAAAACGAATTAAGTAACAATCTTTAAATATTTTTTTATTTTCAATTTATAAAATAAATATATTAGTTAATTTTTCTTAAAATTAATTAGTTTCTAATCATAAATAGTGTACTACATATATCTTATAAGTAAGGGTGCTCTAAGCATAGTTAGTTATACGTTTACAATTATTTACGGTAACATAACTGTTACGTAATTGAAATGTTTGTGTTTACAGGGTAATTAATATGAATTATTTTCTCGAGGATTGCTCGTCGTTGATATTGGCGGTAAATAGGTATTTCCAGAAGTAGAAGGCTTGTAGCTTGCAATGGCATTTTCTTTATAATCTGGAGTAGCAGGTGTGGTTGAAACAGAGGGCGAGTAAGACGGTGTCGTACTCACCATAGTTGGCCTCTCGTTTGATTCAACGTTAGTGAATGGAACTTGCGTCGGTTGTTGGTTAATGTTTGTAGGTAAAAATGAATTACTGGGCTGCTGCGCAAAAATGGGTATCAGGAAAACTGGGTAAGGAAACGCTTGTGGAGGAGGCTGGCCATTTTGAGGTTGCGCATTATAAGATTGTTGTGGAAATTGAGTCTTTGTATTGTCAGGTGGTAGATATTTATTTGAAGGTGTTGTAGGAGGTGGTTGTGAAGGAATTGGAGAAGGAGGCGGGATGGAGACCGTTGGTGCAGCTTGTGGTGGAGATGTAGGAGCAGGGGGTACTGGGGGCAGATAAGTATTACTTGGAATTGATTGTGGAATAGGTGACGGTCCTGTAGGATATCCATTAGATGGTATTGGTACAGGCGGTCGTGATACTGGGGCAGGAGGAGAATAATTATTATTTGGAATAGGAGTAGGTGTTGGTCCTGCAGGATATCCACTAGAAGGTATTGACTGCGGAAATGGTGCCGGTGCTGGAGGTCGTGAAACAGGAGCAGGTGCTATAGGAGGAAGATAATTATTATTTGGAATAGGAGAAGGTGAAGGTCCTGTAGGGTATCCATTAGATGGAATAGGTTGTGGAGCAGGGGTTGGTGCGGGGGGTCTTGTAATAGGAGCAGGAGGAGAAGGAGGAAGATAAGTATTACTTGGATATGATTGAGGAATTGGAGAAGGTGCAGGTCCTGTAGGATATCCATTGGGCTGAGGAGAAGGCGTCAATGCCGGAGGTACTGGGGGAAGATAATTATTATTTGGAATGGGAGAAGGTGAAGGTTCTGTAGGGTATCCATTAGGTTGAGGAGAAGGTGATGGCGGAGGTCTTGGAACAGGCACAGAAGGTGATGGAGGAAGATATGTGTTAGTAGGTCCGGGTTGAGGAGTTATTGATGGGGCTGGTGATTGTACAAAGGGTTGCTGAGAAGAATAAGCAGGCGGTTCAGGAGCAGGATAGTTATAGCTTCCTTGAGTTGTTGAAGTAGCCTGCGGCACTCCGTAATTATATTTCTGTTTCACAAAAGTTCCTTTAACTTGTTGCGCTTGTACCTGAGAATTTTGTTGAGGATAGTTATAGGAATCGGGAACAGGAGTCGGTCCTTGTACAGCGAATGATGAAGATCCTGATGAACTAGAAGATTGGGAAGTCGTAACAGATGAAGGTGGTAAGTAAGTATTAGGAGATGTAGGAGCCGAATAGCTCGGAGTAGGAGACGGATAGTTAGTTGGAGAAGGCGAAGATATCATAGGTTGAGGGTAACTATAAGATTCTGGCTTTACTTGACCTTGGGTAGGCGTACTGGTTTGAGTGGTTTGAACAGAAACTGTAGGTTGCGGGTAGTTGTATGAGCCAGTTTGTGCTGGTTGTTGAGGACTTGGAGAGGTGTTGTACCCTGAGGGATTGTAACCAGCTGGATTATTTTGCTGTGGTTCTGGGTAGTTGTAAGATTGTGGAGTACTTTGGATTTGTACAGTTGGAGGCGGGGAATAAGACGGTTGTGGGGATGGTATATTAACAGTAGTTGGATTTGAGTTGGGTGGGAGATATGTGTTAGCAGGACCTGCTGATGTGGGAGCAGGATAAGACGGTTGAGGTTGTGTTTGGAATGTCGATGATGTTGCTGTAGAAGAAGACGAGGAATAAGACATTGTTTGAGTAGTTGGGTTATTATTTGGCGGTAAATATGAACCGCCAGGAGTAGAAGGTGGTGTATTATAGGAAGGCTGCGGTGGAGTATAAGAAGGTTCTGGACTTAGCGATGTTTGAGATCCATAATTTGTTTGGCGTGGTGATTCTTGTATGTTTGGTGGTAGGTATGTATTAGGAGGAGGTCTTTGTGGGGCTCCATATGACGGTGACGGTATGGGTGAGGTTGGATTTGGAGCAGGTGGTAAGTAGGTATTGGTTGGAAGTGAAGGCGGTCTGTAAGACGGCTGAGGGGGGCCATAAGAAGCGGTCGGTGGTGAAGTTTGAGGTGGGCTATAAGTAGCAGGTCTGGAAACATCTGGTTGTTGCTGCACTGCTGGTGGTAGATAACTTTGCGCAGGGGTTGATGGCCTCATAGTTGTTGTAGGTCTGTATGTAGTTGGCGGGGGTCCGTACGAAGGTTGCGGCTGAGCAGGCGCGAATGGCTTAGGCGTTGAAAGTGGTGCTCCATAAGATGCTTGCGGTGGTCCATACGCTGCTTGAATATTTTGATACTGTGAATTAGAATTTTGAGAAGGTGCAGGATAATTATAAGATCCTGATGTTGATTGTTGAACAGGTGGTGTTGTTGGTGTTTGGTAGGCTGATGATTGAGTAACTGCATTTTGTGGAACGGAGTATGAATAACCACCGTTTGTAGATGGCTGCTGTGGAATTTGACTAACAGGAGGTCCTGTAGGACGAGCTGTAACTTGCACCGCTTGTGAAGGATATGAATACCCTGCTTGTGGTCCTGCTGTTGAAGTTTGTTGAATTATTTCTCCGTACGAGTTTGAAGATGGTTGCTGAGTTGTTGAACTTGGTCTTTGTTGTTGTTGTTGCACTTGTGGAGAATTGTAATTATACCCCTGTTGAGATTGACCATTTCTTCCTTGATAGTTCATAAATGGCATTTTGAATTGCGGTGCTGATGATAACGGATCTGGTTTGGGGTAACTGTATGACGGGTCAATTTGGTTTGGCCTGAACGGAGCTTCCATATATTGCGGACGCGGTATTGAAACCGTTGTCTGTCTTGGTGACCCTGAACTGTAGCCATTTTGTTGTTGACTTGCAGGATAACCTCTTTGTTGTTGTTGTTGTTGTTGCTGCTGACCGGATGCGTAGCTATTTTGTTGATTAGCTGGATAACCATTTTGTACCGGAGCTGACGGATAGCCGTTTTGTTGTTCACTTCCTGATCCGTATGCACCTTGTTGTTGTTGAGTAGAATAAGTTTTTTGTTGTTGCTGACTTGCCGGATATCCATTTTGTTGTGAAACACGTTGCATTTGACGGTTTCCGTTACGCGTATCCGGCACTTCGAAACTTACAGCTGGCCGATTATAATTATAACCAGATTGTCGACGGTTTCGATGTTGAACATTATTTGAAACTGTATTTTGTGGCTGTATTAGTTGAGACAATTTATTTGCTATTAAATTAAAAGTACATGTACTTTCTTGAATATATAACACTGTTATTATAATTATAACACTTCTCAACAACATATTTATTTAAAATATTTTAAATATTGTCGGTTTGACACTGTTCATTAACTAAATTAGTTTCTTGGCTGTGGCATGTATATATATTCAAGTGAAAGTTTCATGATGAAATTGTAAATAAAACGTTTATTTAAATAATTATCAGCTTTGTAATTAGTTTTCTTACTATTATAATTTCTGTATGTACAGACTCGGCTTGGAAATGCATTTTTTAATTAAATTACTTGTGAAACAGTCTTGCAGAACTATATTGTCGTCGTCTCTGAAGTTGAGATGACACACTTACGAATTATTTATAATATAATGTAACTGTAATAGAAAAACTATTATGTCGGCAACGTTTTTATTTGTTATATAAGGTATTATATTCTTTTGTACTATATACCCGTTACATATGTAAGGTTTATTTAATATAAAAAAAGCTCATCTGTCTAAGTGTCTGTCATCTGTCTTACATATTAATAAAAAAATTGAAGGTCTTTTGAATTTTTTTAGGGACAAAGTAGGAGAATTATGTTAAACTGGGGTGGTTAACGAAACGTAACGTAAGGTAAAAAATATTACATCAAATAATACATGGGTTTACGTATCGCGCTAATCATTTGTGAAATATAAATTGTTGGTGAAACATAAAAGTTTTTGATACTAGATACATTGCATCACTGCATTTGAAATTTATTCAGTGAAGACACTCGGTTTTTAACGTCAACTAACTCTTACAAACGTTTTTTTTAAATTTATGTAGATACGTAGCTATACAGTTTTCTAGGTTCGGCAGATGAATTGGTTTGGGTCTTTACTATATTCATGATTACTTGAAATTATTTATTATGGTTATATATATATATAGATGAATATCTTGAAATGAATAACTTGTTTATATTGAATTGAATTATTTTGTTGACATTCTTTGGTTGAAAGCAAAAAAAAGACAATTCGAATTAATTAGTCATCATTGCAAATCATAGCAATCTATCAATATAAAATAAACTTTATAGAATGCAGCAGTACAAAATATGTATTTTAACGATCATGATATTGTTCACGCAGTTTATACCGATTATTTTCACAAGTTTAGAGGTAATTATACATTTTTATAAAATATGAATATTAATTTATTGTCTTGAATATGTGATTGCTATAAAATAGATGATGTCATCTTGAAATGTGAACAAAAATTACATATTAATCTAAAAATATATTCATCATGGAAATATTAACACATTTTTAAAATTCATTGTTTCAATTATTAGTGTTTTAATCAGTTTTTGTTATAAAAAAGATGTATTTAAAAGAAATACTAAATTTTAGTTTAAATAAACACACTTTAAAATTACTTGAGTTGGCGCCAAGAGAATATTGGCCCAAGCGAAAAGTAAGAGAACTAAAGTTAAAAATAAATTATCGTTAACTGTCACTCTGTCACGATTATTAAGATTTTGAGAAATATTCTATTAAGAATCAAATTATAGTTTTTGTAAATTTTTAAGATGGCTTGGCGTTCACACGGGAAAAATAATGCAGATTTAGTAAGACACTTAAAAGGTATGTTTCATCAAAAAACTATAAATGACACGATTATGTAAAGTTGTTTTGTATATTAATTACTGGTCCTTTCAGTTAATAATATAATTAGGACAGCTGAGGTTGAAAATTCAATGTTATTAACAGATCGTTGTCATTATTCGCCAAGTTCTCCTTACATGGATGCTCCTCAAAGTATAGGTTATAATGTAACAATCAGTGCACCACATATGGTAAGGTTACCTTATAGAACGCACTAACTTACATACCTGCAGATATCTAATTATTAATATTTTCAGCATGCTCATGCGTTGGAATTACTTGCTTCACATATAAAATTAGGTGGCAATGTATTGGACGTAGGTTCAGGATCTGGATATCTTACAGCTTGTTTTGCAAGAATGATCCCTCCTGGAAGTAGTGGGAAAGCTATAGGTATTGAACATGAACCTCGTTTAGTGACAGATTCTATAAACAATATAAAAAAGGATGACCCTTCTTTAATAGAATCAGGCAAAGTGATTATATTAAGTATGAATTTTTTTATAAAGTTATACAATATTCATCTTAGAGTTTTGATTTAAGGTGTGTTGTCTGTTTCAGCTGGTGATGGACGTTTAGGATACCCAGAGTATGCACCGTATTCAGCTATACATGTCGGAGCAGCTGCACCGGCCCTCCCACAACGTGTTAGTTTATTACAAGAGTTATAGTATAAAGTATAAATCTGGCTATCAGCATCCAATTAAATGTCCAATTATTTTTTAATAACTCACATTTTAGGAGATATTGAGAATTAAATTATTTAATTTTCCTTTAATCATTGAAGGGAATAAAAGTTATAAAAAATAGATGCGTGTCGGTTTCAGTTACTATTTACAGCTGGCTCGTATAACACATGAATTTTAGGTAAAATCGTTTACTTATTAGACGACAATTGTTTCGCGACGTCTAAACGCTGTAAATTCATAGTAGCAACATTAATTGTATCTTTTGTAGGCTACAAACAAAGAGATACAAATAATTTGTTACTAAAAAAGAAGTAGTACAACAATGGGCTTGTGTCCTCATTTTTTAGTGGTCGATTTATTAATTGTGGATTGAAATTGATGTTAATACATGTGTATTGGCGTGTCTATTTTATTAAATATCTAAATATTGACGGAGATATAGCAATTAAAAATTTGAATTGTAGTTTTAGCGCTAGAAATGGTCGGCCATATTTGTATGACGTGAAATGCATTTTAACATCAGTTATTTGTTGAGTAGGTCAGTGCAGTGGTAATCTTCTGTAGCTGTTGGTAGTCAAATAATCAAGTCAAATCAAAGAATAATAAGTTTTTATTTTATTTAACCCTGCTAAGGCAGACATAATAATGAAATTTGATTGTTCCTTGAAATAGCTGTAAATAATATTTGATATTTTTATATATAAATACCTCTAGCAGAGATTTATGAGCTGTAAGGTTGGTAACCTTACACAAGGATTGTGATGTCACATGCATTTGGAATGTGTACAACGTTCAATCACTTTAATAATTAAAGAGACAAAATGACTTTTTTAATTGTTAATATCTCCTAACATATAAGGAGTTATTAAAGGACACAAGCCCATTCAAACAACTTTAGCTAAGATTTTCTATAACTGCTGGATATGTTTCACCACATATTTGAAAATAGATTTATTTAGAAGTAAATAAAAATTTGAATATTACAGTTAGTGGATCAATTAAGACCTGGTGGACGTTTAATCGTACCGATTGGACCTGCAGGAGGTGAACAGTCTTTAGAACAAGTGAGATACTTTTTAAAATGGATATGCAAATAATGTAACGCTAATATGTTACTTGAAAAATTAATTCAATTTTTTATTTAAGATTGATAAGCATGCAGACGGCAGCATTCATCGAAAACCACTTATGGGGGTCATCTACGTACCATTGACTGATAAAAATTGACGCTATGTTTTTTTTAATTATTTTCAACTATTTATGTTTATACTTTTAGTATTTCTCCTTATTTATAAATTGTTTATATTTTTTAATAATTTATCAGCTTGATTTATTTTATATAATTATTTGAAATTATACATTTATCGTAGTAATTGTGGTGTAGTGTAATTAAAAAGAAATTATGTATGTTCTATTGTGTACAAAATGTAATTGTGTTTATAAATCCTATACTTGTGTACTCATTGTAGAATTTATAATAAATGTAAAATATATATTTCCTAAATTTGTTGCATTACTGCGCCTTATCTAAAGTAATAATTACGTTGTTGACTTTTTCTAATTTTTCTAAATCTTCAAAAGCCAGCGACACGGTTGCATATGGTCTAGGGTCAGATACACATGCGCTGTATTCACATCGTTCATTCACGTGCGTTATATGTGGTTATATGCGTTCGGTTGGTTTAGTTCGTTCCATTTATTCTTCAGCCCTTAAAAATGGCTTCCATACTAAGATCTAGTAAATATTTGCGATATATTGCAGGATTTGCCCGTAATATAGCATTTAACACAACAAGAGAAATAGACAGTAATTTCGTGCAGCATAGTCAATGTCTTTGCGGTTCTCTAACGCAGTGAGTAGTATTACTAATTAAGTAACCTCACTTTTTATAACACATTTATTTGAAGCGGCCTTACGCAATAGTTGCCGCTGATATTTTTATGAAATTATGTTACAGTTAAAAGTATAGATTAGGAATTGAAGTAAAAAGAGATAGTTTTTAATTACTTATTCCACATTTTAGAGGCTTTGCTACTTCAGTATCGTCATTAAGACCTACAGATGCAAATCTCGAACAGTCTCTTCGTAGGATCGATCAAGAATCTATAAGATCTGGAAGAATATCACGTCGCGATATCGAAGAAATACTTGAAGAACTTCGGAATACTAGATCAGCGACTACCTCCCAATCATTGCAAGTAATTACTTGCTGTGGTATGTGCGATTGTACAATTTTCATTTGTTTAACAAATTAAATGCCAGGTGTTTATCCTTATTTTACTATGAAATTAGGTAAATTGGTACCTGAAGAGAAACCAGAAGTTCGAACACAATTGGTTCAAGAGATCTGGCGTACTTTAAATAATTTGAATGTTCCGATGGATGTATCTCACTACAATGCTCTACTGCGAGTCTATCTAGAAAACGAGCACCAATTTTCTCCTACAGAATTTTTGAGTGATTTAGAGAGTAAAGGTGTTGAGCCAAACAGGTACTTTTTATGTAACAATCGCATATTTATGATATTAGTTATTTTGCGGTACAGTTAAATTTTTTATAAAATAAAAAACAATATTTTATCCAGAGAAATTAATATATAACAACGAAATAATATTTAAATTTTAATAAAAAATAGGGTAACATATCAGAGATTAATTTCTCGCTATTGCCAACAAGGAGATATCGAGGGTGCAACTCGAATTTTAGAATTTATGCGAGAAAAACAGCTTCCTGTAAATGAGAATATATTTAATGCTCTTATAATGGGACATTCTAATGCAGAGTAAGCACATAATTATAAATGCTTTATATAACTTTTCATATAAGATTGGTCTAATTCAAGTAATGATTTTTAGTGATATGGAATCAGCAAAAGGAATTCTTACTGTAATGACTCAAGCGGGTCTGGAGCCTAGTTGTGACACGTATACATCATTATTATGTGCATACGCTAAACATGGTGATATTGATTCAATTAAATCAGCGTTCCAGGAATGTGATTCAAAAGACATAATGTTGTTGGATAAAGATTACATGGATATTATCTATGCTCTAACAGTCAATGGTCATGGTGATAAAATCGATGTTGTCTTAGATCGTATGCTAAAATTAATGCGGTACAATAAAGATGCTGTGAACTTAATTCTTCGTCTTGTAAATAAAGGTTACGAAGATGTTGGTTTGAAAGTATTAAAGACAATGACTCGTACTTCTAAGCCTGATGGCCAGTTAAATATCGTCGGGGCATTCTTCATAAAACAGCTAGTTAAAGCTAAAAGGCCAATAGATAAAATTATGGAAATTTGTAAGGAACTGGAGAAGGAAGACTTAAATCCGCGCGCGACGTCCATAGCTGTTGAATTTAGCTTACAGTTGGGAGATGTTTCAATGGCTTTGCCTCTGTTAAAAAAATTAAAAAATACCGGTTTACCGATTAGGCAGCATTACTTCTGGCCCTTAATTTGCGCTCAAGGAAAACTCAAAGATGATATCGGTGTTATAGAAGTTTTGAAACACATGGCAGAGTTTGATATACATCCAAATTCCGAAACTATACGCGAATACGTTATTGATAACTTGCAAGAGAAGAAAACCGACAACATTATGGCTTTATTACGTAGTGTAGGAGTGTCAACAGCGGCAGCAAGTAGTAGTATTGTTCTTCACTTATTGACTAGTGGCAGAATTAAAGAAGCAGCAACTGTTGCTATGAAATATCGAGCAAGGCATGCTCCGAATCTAATACGAAAACCTTTGGTATTTGCTTTGGCTAAAACTAAAGATGTTGAATCCTATGTCAATATATTACGACAAGTATACGAAAATCTTGATCGATATGAGGCTGTGAACGCAAGTACACAAAATGAAGCAGAAGTTGAAACAGAAGACAGTATTAATAAGTCTGAGATTATGGGTACCTTCTTGTATGATGTAGTTCTAAATTTTCATAAAAACCAGCCTGAGGTAATTGAGCAAGTATTAAATGGTTTAGTTGAAAAGGGATTGGGTATTAGTAGCAATTACGCTAAAAAGGTAGAAGACAGATTAGGGGAAAAGCTGACCTCAGAAATGTCAACATTATTAGGTAAACTTACTTCTGGGGATCTAGAACCAGTTGCACTTAAGCCAGGACAAATTTCATCTACACAATTGGACCAAGCCCAATTAGAAAGGTTAGTTAGTACATTATCTGCCAAAGGTGAAAATACAAAAGGAATAAAGCGACAATTACTATCCGCTTATTGCCGAAATAAAAATTTAGAGAAAGCAGAAGCTCTTGTTGCAGATCTTGAAACTGAAGGTTTTGTTTTTACTGGAGGTGTATATTCTCAAATAGTAGAACTTTACGCTCACCATGATAAGTTGGATGAAGCACTAAATTATATGGAGAAACTTAAATCTCAAGATTCTGCCTTTGCTATGGATGATACGAAAGTTATTAAACTTATAACTCTATTGATTAAAACCGGCCGTTTTGATGATGCTATCTCATTTGTCAAGGAACAGTCCCGCGAGAGAAAATTAGAAGAAAAATCATTTGCATATAATGCTCTTTGTTGGCGATTACTAAATTCTGTAGCAGATTCCGGTGATGCGGAAAAATTACGAACATTATTTGACACTTTGGTGGAAACGCAATACATTGAGATATCAAATATTATGTTAGGACCTTTAATAAAGGTTCATTTAATTAATAATGATTTAAAAGCTGCTATAGATCAATTTGAACAGGCTTGTAATCAATATAGAGCTACCCCTTGGAAGAATGAGTTGGCTTGTAAATTGATTCAAGCAGAGGATGCTACGAATTTGCAGAAGTTAACTGATTTAAGTACAAATATCCATGGAGAAGTAAATAGCTTGTATGATTTGGTTTTCGCTTTTGTTGAATGTGGGAGAGTTCGTCAGGCACGTAAAATATTAGAAACTCCTGGGTTGAGAAATAGACCTCAGCGTCTAAATTCTGCCTGTGAAAGATATAGACAAGAAGGCTTAATACAACCACTTGAAGGTTTAGTCGAAGCTACGAAAGATTTGAATCATATTAATAGAGACGATATTTACTATAATTTATTATTAAGTTACTGTAAGTCGGAAGACACTGAAAAAGCACTTGGTTTATGGACAAAAATGCAAGAAGAGAATGAGCAACCTACCGAACAATTTTTGTTTAAGTTAGGTACATATTTAAAGAATCAAAATCTGAATGTTCCATTTGTAATTCCTGAACCAGTAAGACGTGGTAATGCTGAAGATGTAATAAAACAAAAGTCATCACAACCTACTGTTGAATCACGACCTCCACGAAATGAATTAAGAAACAAAATAAGGGAACCGGCCCATTTTTCAACATCTATTGAACCGATAACATTACTTCGTCAGGCTTTGAGGAAAGGAGATGTTGATCAAGCTCTAGATGTAAAAAGTAAGTTACACGCAAGTGATAAATTAAACGTTTCCGATCAGTCAGCTTTAGTCGAATCTCTTGTAAAAGTTGAACGATATAACGACGCCACTAATATTATACTGGACATGCTGCAACAAGATACACATCCAATAGCAAGAGTATTTAGATTTTATTTAAATAAAATAGCTGCATCTGGAGATGTTGAAACAATGAACAAAATTGGTGCATCTTTATCACCTGAGATAAAGAAATTGGTGTCTTTTGATAATAGATTATGTCACGCAAATATAACAGCTGGAAAATCCGATGATTACGTTAAAATGTTAGAGGATGCTATCGACACAGCAAAGGACGAAGATCTACAAAACCTTAGTGAAAAGTTTCCAAGAGGTGGAGCGGTTGGAGTTCTAGAAACTCATCCAGAGCTATGTCCACAATGTTAGTATAGTTTTAATTATTAAATTTTCGTATTTCTGATTATTCAATAATAATATAAAATTCTGTTTACAGTCGAGAAAATGGCAGAAAAATATGCAGCCCGTGGTATTGTAGCACCAGTTAATGTATTGTGGATGCAATACTTCATATCCAATAACACTGAAGATTCTGACAGAATTTGGAACAAGTATTTAATAAACACCCCCCGTTTAATGTTCCAAAGAGTTGTTCATATAGCTCGAGAAAGAAATGATGAAGTTTTGGCTCAGAGATTAATTGACCAATTAAAAACAACTAAAGTATCTGAAGGGGCTATTGGCAACGCTTACAGTTGTCTCTTAGATGTATTAGTAGCACAGCACAAATATGACGAGGCTCTAGAATGTTTAAAGAAAAGTGTAAATGATGTTTGTCTTGAGAATATTAATAAAACAGCCCTTATTAGAATAAAAGACGGTTTAGCAAAAAGTGGTAAAGCATTCCCATATGAAATCCCAGCGAAAGCTGGAAAAAACTCTCGTCCTTCATCACATTCTAGTAGTTCAAGCGACGACGAGAAAGTTAGAAAAATTAAACAATAAATAAGAATACGTATTATTTAATTCACCATATTATTTCTTTATTACAAAATCATTTTAATTACATAGTGTCATTTAAAAAATATATATTCATAGTTTTAATGATAGACGATTCTATTATATTGGCTGTTTATCAATTTAGACGATAATAGATAATAAAATATTATTTGCTTTGAATGTTTGCTTTTTGGGTGTTATCCTAAATTAACAGATTGTTAAAATAATATATACCTATGTAATATGTTCAAATGTATATGCCAATAAAGTAGTCTGAAGCAATCACCAAGATAATGTCTTTCTTTAAGTGTGTTTACATCCTCATACATTCCCATAGTCCGTTCCGAGAAAGATTTAAAGGAGTTGAAGACTTGAAGTTTTTTTTTTAGATAACTGCTCTCCTTTTTGTCAAAACAATAAGGAAAAAGAAGCGGTAAAAATGTAACCTTTCGGAAAATTAAAATTAAAGAATGGGCTTGTGTCGTCATTTTTTAGTGGTCGATTTTTCAATTATTGATTGAAATTGATGTTAATAAATGTGTATTGGCGTGTCTATTTTATTAAATATCTAAATATAATTCTAATTAAAAGTTTGAATTGTAGTTTTAGTGCTAGAAATGGTCGGCCATATTTGTATGACGTGAAATGCTTTTTAACGTCAGTTATTTGTTGAGTAGGTCAGTGCTGTGGTAATGTTTTGTAGCTGTTGGTAGTCAAATACTCAAGTCAAATCAAAGAATAATAAGTTTTTATTTTATTTAACCCTGCTAAGGGAGACATAATATTTTGGCTGATATAGATATTTTGAAATATAAATACATATATAGCAGAGATTTCCCAGTAAACAATTTGGTGAAGTGTCTTATTTGGTGAAGTTCGAGTCACTCGTACAATTCTATTCTAACGCTTTACAAGTTCTCTACCTGTCACAGATTTTGTGTTAGTTTTTCAAAATAATATTCTTTCTTTTTCCAACATCATTCATTAAGTATTTCTGTTTCTTTCCCACATGGGTATATTTTTATTATCCGGTCATAAATCATAAACCTACTCCGCTTTTAATTCAGCAGTGAACCGTCGTTGCAATGTCTGTAGCTCATAAAAAGGACCTTTCCTTTGAACGACTGAATAGAAAACGAACACGTTCCAGACAAAAAATTCATGATACGTAATAGAAATTAAGTAGAATTTACTCCAAAATGTTTACTGGGTTATGAGCTGTAAAGTTGGTAACCGTACACAAGGATTGTGATGTCACATACACTTGGAATGTGTACAACGTTGAATCCCTTTAATAATTAAAGAGACAAAATGACTTTCTTAATTGTTAATATCTCCCAACATATAAGGAGTTATTAAAAAATAATTGAACATTTGAGGTTCTAGTAACCCACTTTATCAATATATAGTATACTTTATAGAAATTAAGACATAGGACACAAGCCCATTTTGTATGTGTGTAAAAACACATGCGTATTTAGGACAGTCTTAAAAAAATTACTATCCTGTATGGAGAGCACGTAACGTTTGTCCTTAATACCCGACTATACTTTTGCCTACGATTTTCACTAGTGAACTATCATAGCATTCTTTTTAAAGAATATTATCGGAATAATATTTAAATTGAGTATTAAAATAACACTAATTATACGCTTAGCTTAATGAGCTGATATTGTAATTGTACTTGCAATGCTTTAATTTTGTTATCATGTAATGTGGTAATTTATAAATAAATAATTATATTTGTGGGAAGACCAAGACTCTGACCTTTAGAAAGATATGTATAATAAATATTTTGCAGCAGTTCTATTAGCATACGATATCATAAAAAAAAAAATGATTTGTGTATCAGGTTGAACGATATTAAGAAATATAACCTTGTGGATTTCCAAGTTTGGTTTATTTATTTCATGTTTACACTGTAAAAACCAGTTAAATAATGGTTTATAACAAATTTATTTACAAATAATGTTACATTTATATAAGTAATATGTTATGTTGTACAAGTTACCTTAAATAATTGTAACATTTTCATTAAACAAAATCTGCTATTTTTTTAACATTATTTGTTTATTGTGATAATAAAATGATTTCGTAAAAAGCATTAAAGACTTCAGTTTATTGTGATATGGTATTTAACAGTTATCCATGAGTGAATGTTTTTAAAGTAGGTATATATTTATTTAATAAACGAACAACAAGAAAGGTGCAAAACTGCACGACAGCGAGCGAGAGCTTTGTCACTTGATACTGACTGCTGTGTTTTCGGGTTCGGTCTTTAAACCAGAGTTATATTTTCCGAGTTTGGTTGCTATTAAGTTAAATTGATTGAGTAGAGTTCAGCACATATATGACACCACAAAAACTATCATAGGAGGTCGTCCGTAATATGACTTAGCATCGGAAATAGGCTGACGTTAAATAATATAGTTTTACATATATGTAGTTATAATAATATAACAGTTACCTGTATTGCAAACCATCCTTTTATTGTTGATAAAAATGACTTAAATATAAATACAAGTTTTATAGTTAAGTGTCTATCATTCTGCAGACGAATCATCAACTGTAAACACAGAACTTGATATATAAATAACTTATTAAAAATGGGCCGTTTGTGGTTTAGTCTTTTCGTTGTATTCTTTATTGTGTATCACAATGAAGCTAAAATATACGACAGATGCAGTCTGGCTACAGAGTTACATGATAAAGGTGTACCTGCCGATCAAATAAATAACTGTAAGTATTTAAAAGTAGTAAATAAAAATTATTCTCTGCTGACACGTTGTTTTTAGTTGATATATTATTTTATTTTAACCACTTCATGAAATGTGTGTATATTTTGGCTGTTTCATGTCGTGGCGTAGATGTTAGAAAGATTGCATACATACCAGGCGTAGCGGAGTCTGAATATTTCTCACTTTTAAATCAATAAGAACTATTGAAATATGTTTTTTGTATATTATATTTATGTTTCGAATATGATTTAGAGAAATTGTTTGAAAGATCTATTTTCTTTTCAGTTGTTTGTCTCATAGAGCATAATTCTTTTGATACAAGCTGGACCGGTGGACCTTACGGAGACGGAACTAGAAATTTCGGAATATTCCAAATTAACAATAAGAACTGGTGTGATATTGGTCAAGACGGAGGAAGTTGTGACATTGACTGCAATTGTAGGTTTATTTAATACGAATTAAACGAAAAGAAACATACATATGAATGATTAATATTAATATCTTGTTATTTTTTAGTGTTTAAAGATGACGACATTACCGATGATTTAGCATGCGCTAAGAAAATTCTGCGTCAACATAAATTTCAGGCATGGTGGGTATGGAGATCACATTGTAAAACCAATCTTCCAGATCTCAGTTATTGTTACTCTGGTGCAAGTGTTGATGATGAGCTGGCGTAAGAAATGTTTGTCAGACATTGTCACAAATTGTCTTAATTAATTATAATAATCTCCAACTTGTATCCAGTAAAGTAATTACAAAATTAAATTCTAATTTTAATTAAATAACTTGATTCCACAAAATGTCACCCTACTGCAAGAGACAATGTATACAATTATTTTATATGTTAATTAATAAAAGAAGTTTTTAGGTTATATTTTTTAATGAGCAATAATTAATAAATATGAATAAATGTTTTTGTATTTTAAAAGTGCTTTTTATTTCTGTACGATTCTAATAATACATTCTGTGGTTAACAGCGTTTTCTATACAGAAAATGTTGCCTCCACTTTGCGATCATTTTTCATGATTCTTTCGATAGACAAGATTTAGAGATTTTGCAATAAACTTTAAAATATTTCAACTATATTCTTGAATAAAATGGGCATGTGTCCTCATTTTTTAGTGGTCGATTTTTCAATTGTTGATTGAAATTGATGATAATAAATGTATATTAGCGTGTCTATTTTATTAAACATCTAAATATTGATGGATTTTAACGTCAGTTATTTGTTGAGTAGGTTAGTGCGGTGGTAATGTTTTGTAGCTGTTGATAGTCGAAATATCAAGTCAAGTCAAAGAATAATAAGTTTTTATTTTATTTAACCCTGCTACGGCAGACATAATATTGAAATTTGATTGTTCCTTGAAATAGCTGTAAATAATATTTGATATTTTGATATATAAATACATAGCAGAGATTTATGAGCTGTAAGGTTGGCAGCGATTGTCATGCACGTCACATGCATTTGGAATGTGTACAACATTGAATCCCTTTAATAATCAAAGACATAAAATTACTTTTTTAATTGTTATCTCTTAACATTTAAGGAGTTATTAAAAAATAATTTAGCATTTGAGGTTCTAGTAACCCACTTTATCAATATATAGGACAATTTTATAGAAATTAAGACATAGGACACAAGCCCATTGAAACAACAAAGTCTATCTAATATTTCAATTTCATTTATGCAACGTTGGACGCATCGTGTGGTCGATGCTGGAACTATGTGTATCCAATGTCGTATGTGCAACGTTCATGTTGGAAGAAGTTCGGGCTGTTGTCTGTCTTTTGACCCGCGTCAAAAGAGATTTTTTACCTCTAATACACACTTGATCCACATGTCATGCACTGTTGCACGAATCGTCCAACAAAGGAAGGTTTTATACTTGAAAGTTTCTTTATTTACTTAAAAGTTTTTGTTAAACAGTGTCAGTGTCATTAATATCAACAAATTAATAAAATAAATAAATCATTCGGATCAAATATTTGTTCCACCGTGTAGTAGGAAACTTGGCTCACACGTAGGAGGCAAACATTTGTATCAAACGTTCACCGCATCTTAAGTATAGTCTGTGATGTTAACTAGGTGCGTTATCCTACATTGCGACAGTGCTGCTATTTACCAAACTATACCAACTATCTCTGGGTGTTATTCCATAATTATCTATTTGCTTGTAGTTGGTACGTCACAATAATTAAGGTTATGTTAATAGTTATCATAACAATTTAATTTTAATTAATACCTATTTGGATTTAACAGTTTAATTATATTTATGGAAATACCTAGCCTTTAACCTTACGATTATATACTAGTTAATAATCAATATTATAATTAGCATAAGTTAGAATTTAGAGATGATTTGTGTATCGGTTTAAACGATATCAAGAAGATAACCTTGTGGATTTCCAGAATTTTGTTTTATTTCACTACAAGTCTACCACAACAAAAAAAGTTATATATATAATCTGGAAAAACCACATTGCGGTGTCAAGTACGAAGAGTGTGTTTGCAAAATATGGGTTTAATAGCTTATCAATAAATAGCTAAAAAATCGTTTGCAAACTTTCCAAACATAATAAATATAAATAGTAAATTGGAAGCTACATTCGCATTTAATGAGTTTTAGAATTCGAATTTAGAGTTAATTTAAGGTAATACCTTATTTATAAGCTTAAAAATTTTTGAAGAAAAAATGACTTATTTATGAGGAGTAGGATGAAAGATAATGGGCTTGTGTCCTATGTCTTAATTTCTATAAAAGTGTACTATATATTGATAAAGTGGGTTACTAGAACCTCAAATGTTCAATTATTTTTATAATAACTCCTTATATGTTAAGAGATATTAACAATTTAAAAAGTCAATTTGTCTTTTTAATTATTAAAGGTTTTTTTATATCTTCTAGAATGTGGGATAGAGAGAAAGAGAGAGAGAGAGAGTATACACTATATATAGTGTTGCAAACCATCCTTTTCTTCTACATATGCAATCTGCAATTATAAAAGCCGGTTTTGTGATTGTTATTTGTAAACACTGAGCAATTCTCTATATATAGAAAACATAAGGAAGTTTTTGTTATTATTTTAAAATGTTTCGGTTGTGTTTTGGTATTTTCGTTGTTTTGTTTGTTGTGTATGAAAATGAAGCTATAACATTTGACAGATGTACTCTGGCTAGAGATTTAGATAGTAGAAATATACCCCGGGATCAAATTAATCAGTGTAAGTCTTTAAAAGTATATAACTTGTAAATATTTCTAGTCTTACTAAGAGTTAAGTTGGTAAGAGTATAACTGAAGTATAATAATTCTAAGTACAATATATTTTTACTTGTAATTAATATACTTTTACTAAAAGTGAGGTTAGAAATTGACAGTCTGTGCGTAAACTCTAGTTTACGCCATCTGCTAAAGTCGGTGTAAAAATACTATCGCTTAATTAGTGCATAATATATAAGTGGCACCACTGTTGACAAATCCATATTATATTTAGATAGTACTAACCTTCAAACGATATGTGTCAAAATTTCATGACATTTCGACCAGTAGTTTATGAATTACAGTAGTTTTAGTGACGCTACTTTTATAATTTGTAAAACGATGTGATAACACATTTCCTTTAAACATTTTCTTCAAGAAATTCAAGCCAAAGCGTTTTATATTACCGCGCCAAATTCAAATATTCGTAAATATTTTGTTTTCAGATATTTGTCTTGTTCAGCATAATTCCTTTCAAACAAACTGGTCTGGGGGACCTTATGATGACGGAACTAGAAGTTTCGGAATATTTCAAATTAACAACAGGATTTGGTGTGACATTGGCCAAGATGGAGGAATCTGTGACATTGATTGCAATTGTAAGTTTGTTAAATACAGTATAATTATTAAATAATAATGGCAAATAAAATTGCATTGACAATAGTTAAGCTTATATTTGCCAATATTAACTAACAAATGAATATCACACTAAGACATCAGAGAAAAAATTATATAATTAGGCCTAGATATTTATACTATCTTATTTTTTAGTATTTAAAGATGACAACATCGATGATGATATAGTTTGTGCTCAGAAAATTCGTAAAAGATTTTCGTTTGAATCTTGGCCAGTTTGGAAAGAGCACTGCAAATACAGTGAACCAGATGCAAGAGGTTGCTTTCTCGGTGGGGATGGAGAAGACGACGATGACGAATTCAGCTAAAAATATTTTTTTAATTTAATATTTTCTAAATTTGGCTATGTATTACCCAAAACTGTTAGCCAAACTTGGACAAGTAATTTAGAAAATATAGATCTATGAAAAAATTAATGTGCAAATGTTTTTTATTTAAACGGTGGAAAATAATATCTTTACGTTCATATCTTTAGGTTCAGTGGGTCAGGGGTCACTGATTACGACTGTGCTGCAGACTGTAAATACGATTTTACAACACGCTGCAAAACCTCACTAAGCTACAGTAGCCTGTAGCCTATGTCTTAATTTCTATAAAACAGTACTTTATATTGATAAAGTGGGTTACTAGAACCTCATACGTCCAATTATTTTTTAGTAAATCCTTATATGTTAGGAGATATTAACAATTAAAAATGTAATTTTGTCCCTTTAATTATTAAAGGGATTCAACGTTGTAAAACATGCCCACTTCCGCAAAGTTGCTATCTCATTTATACAACAGAGCGTAAAAGAGATAGCATATTCAACACAGAAGTGTTATCCATAGAAAAAATAACTGACCTACCATTAATAGTATAAAAATGTTACGTCATAAATATGGCCGACATCTGTAGCGCTAAAACTACAATTTGAATTTCTAATTGCTATATCTCCGTTAACATTTAGGTATTTATTAAAATTGAAAAGCCAATATACATTTATAAACATCTATTTCAATCAACAATTGAAAAATCAACCACTAAAAAATGAGTACACAAGCCCATTATTATGTGCTTTCATTTAACTTGCTGATAATATTTGTCTGTCATCATGGTCACAGCTTATGAATTGATTATTCAGTTATTTCTTGTAATAGCAATATATATAATCTAACTATAAATTATATGATAAATTATGCTTCTCCATTTTAATTCAACAATTAATTACTTTCTGTATATTATATACTTAAATAAAATATTTTATTATTTTAATTTTATATTCTTTCCTTTCTTTTAAATGTATACTTGTCCTAACCTGTTATTTATTTATTAGTTCATGTACTTTTAGAACTTATTGGGTGCCTTCCACTAAGCGTTAACAACGTCCAAAATATTGGAAAACGTCGCTAATGACGTCATTAATATCGCTCATGCCAAGCTCACAACGACCCATCTGAAGAGTTGGGTCGTAGTGGTCGTTGTTGAGCATTTCGGCGCAATATTTAAACATAACGCAAAACTTAAAGATGACGATGCCAGAAAAATTTACTTTATATGATTCGGAAAGAGATATTTTATTGGATTTTATTTTATTATATAATTATGTTAAATAACCTTATTAAAATTCATATTTAACTGCCATTTTTACACTTTTCCTCATACCATAACCTAACTTAATAAATAAACAATGTTCATTATCATTTAGAATATATTTTTTTTATGAGAAATTTCAGTCTTTATAATTTGTCAGTTTATATAAAAAATTATTTGTTGTTATGTGTAAAATAAATATGGAACTTGAAATGAAATTCAATCCATACACAAAAAACAGTCGTCGCTTGCGACGGGGGTAAACTCTAGTTAAAAAGATAAAGTCTGAATGGACAGGCAAAATAGCCAGCTGGTATTGTAAACCAACCTTTCTCTCTTAACGTAAAATAATCCTGTTTAATTAACAGTGTGGCATTCCTCTGTTAACATCAGTAGGCAACATTTCAAACAAGATACGCACAAGCCAGTTTATATTAGTTTAAAGATGAGACGTTTGCGGTCTGTTATTTACCTTATTTTGTTTGCCGTGTATGACAATGAGGCTAAAGAATTCAGCAGATGCAGGCTAGCTGTAGAATTAGACAATAGGAGTTTAGATGAGGACCAAATAAAAAATTGTAAGTATTTGAAACTTTGTAAACATTTCATTGATTCATTTTATAACCTTACTTTTATAAATTATTTGTTGATTTTAGTTGTGTGTAGAGTTAGTTGTTTATATAAAAAGTTAACCCTGCGTGTGAATACTATATTGTTTGAGACATGGTGTGTACACTGGATCTTTGAGGGAACAGTTGAGTTTTTCGAGTTTTCTAAGCTTTCAAAGAACTTGAAAAAATTCTGAATTACTTCTTGAAGTGTCTATTACATGGTCCAGAAGTTGCCAAAGTCCAAAGTTTAAAACCGTTGTTAATAGAAATTGACAAATAGTGAAAAACGTGGAAAAAACGGAATATTGTTAAAAAATTCATAACTTTAAAACAAACAAATATTATGAAAAACGGTTGTAGACTTTTTTTTATCTTAGACTATAAGCTTTGGAAAGAATATAGTGTCTTTGGCGTGGGCTCCAATAAGTTGAATTATTTGTGCACCTGAAAGTGTAAAAATTTTACGGATTCAGGCATGTCATAATAAACGGATTATTCGGCACAAAATAAGTTTTTATTGATGAAAATACAAAAGTTATGAAATAATAATTAATATTAGTTAATTATAATTAGTTTCAAAAAGAGAATTTACGGTGCGCAACCGTTGAATTGTCATCCATCTTCAAAAACTTATTGTAATAAAAAGATGAAGTAATAAAAAAAATCTATATATATAATCTAAGAAATAATATATTAAATTACATACAACATTTATTTTAACTATGAAAAAACTGTAAAACAACGAGAAAAGTAAAAAAAGTACATTTACTAACATTGGAAAATACTAACGTCGTGTGTACTGACCCTTTTAGGGAACTTTAACTGGCTCGCCTTTGCAAGTAAACTGCCAGATCCGGACGCTGCTGGAACTTTAAGTCCCTACCACTACCTAGATTTTTAGGGGGCATAGCGTGCTTCATGCTCTGTACTCATGAGAGAGAAATATGAGTTTAAAATTTCAACTGTTCCTTAAAAGACCCAGGGTACACACGTAGGGTTAACTATACTTTGATAGAAATTTCAGCCAAGTTTTAAATATTTGTTTGTATTTTGTAGTCATTTGTCTTGTGGATTATAATTCCTACTATACTGACTGGAGCTGTGGGCCCTCGAAGGACGGAACCAAAAAGCTTGGAATATTTCAGCTTAACGATAGAGATTTATGTAAATATGGTGAAAGAGGAGGAGTGTGTTACATGGATTGTAACAGTAAGTCTCTTATAGTGCGCTTTTATTTAAGACGTTGTCCTTTCAAAATTTCAATAAAAATTAAAATTTCACAATTCAACTGAATAATAGTCAATATCCCAGATAAAAAAGCAGTTTCAGATTTTTAAGGATTTTTTTAATTTTTCGGGCAAATTTTTCAATTTTTCTTTCTCTAAAAACCATTATTCAGACTATTACGAACATCAAGGACGTCAAAAGTCTTAGAATTTTTTCTCTACGAAACAGGATATCATTATTTTCATTTGGATATGTTAATTCCCAGTAAACATTTTGGAGTCACTTCGCCATCATATTGAAGATGCGTATGATTTTTTGTCATGAAAGAGTTCAGTTTCCCACAGTCGTTCCTATGAAATGTCTATTTTATCGGCTGCAAATGGTGAAACCACTCCATCAGTCGGAATACAAATGAAGATAAAGTTGATGCGAACTATAATTGACAAGACACTTCACTATATTGTTTACTGGGTTCAATATTGACGATTGGCTTATGCATATTATATAGTAGCAGGCATATACTTATCCAGCGAAGGGATATTTCTTTAAGGGCGTCACTTTTTACCACCTATGTATCTTCAATGTCAGACTTGACCAGATTTACACATATAAATATCTTTTTGTATTTTAGAATTTACGGATGATGACATAACTGATGATTTGGATTGTGCTAAGGAAGTTTTAAGAAGACATGGCTACGAGCACTGGGAAGTGTGGAGAAAAAATTGTAAATTAGGTCCTCCAGATGTTAGATTCTGTTACACTGACACTGGTAACGCTGAGGAACCAAATCTTTATACTGACAACAAATCTACTTTATTCAATCGCGTAACCAGCAGACCCAGCGGTGGGCATAAGGTTTTTGATGTGTAAATGTCTGTATTCATTTTAATAAACCAACATTTAAAAAAATCTGAATCAATCTTTTATATTTTGAGAATAATACACGTGCAGTAAGTGCACCATTAATCTTAATCAAATTATACAAATAAGTTAAGTAGGCTTGTATCATCTTTAAGTTTTTCTGAATAAAGAGTAAGATTTTTTTACAAAATAACTAATTTACTATATCGAAATTATAAGCGCATAACCCATTTAAATAGACTTCGCAAACGCTTCCTGTTAACCCGCTTTTTGATTGCGAAACCGAAATTTATAACAGCAGTGACCATGAATAGATCATTCTTGTTGTCGGGATACAAAGTTTAAAAAAAAGAAAAACATTGTTAGTGGCGATAAAAAGTTACGTGCCTAGGAAGCTTGAGATATTATAAATAATAAAAAAAAAACATTTAAATTGTGACATAAAAGTTCATTCATAAGTTTCATCATGCATTATTTAACTACTCTTCCTCCTTTTAACGTTATATCGCACATAGTGGACCTCTCTCTCTCTCCCTGCCTTTGACGTTACTCATTTTTAATCATGCTCTCTTTTAGTTTTATATTCTTTTGCTTATGAAAAAGCTTAAAGCTTATGGGAGTATTTGTCACACTTTGCTGATCGCTATAGCGACCTCTGTCTTAACAACGCTGGATAGAATCTTCGTTTAAATACATTATATTCGGGGATTGAGGGAGACACCGTCTGTCTATTACCATTAAAGAAATATTTGTTGAAAAAGGATAGCATATACTTTAAACATACTGTACTGAACGAAATACTATACAAGTATACAAGTGTAACGGTGAAAAATATATTTTACTTGTCTAACCGCATCTCGTTTCTTTCTCACTTAGCACTTTGATTCTTCACTTTGGAATAAAAGGAATGAAAATGAACTAAAAAAAATATATCCAAGTGTGAAAGAAACAACTGCTACTTAATGAATGATGTTGGAAAAAGAAAGAATATTATTATGAAAAAAATTCTAACAACTAACACAAAATCTGTGACAGGTAGAGAATCAATTTGAACTAAAAGCGACTTTTTTGTACCACTTTTGAACTATTAACGAACTTGCTAAGACTACTTATATCAGATTTTATTTCACAAAATCTTGACAGGTAGGGAATAAATTTGAACTAAAATTGGTTTCTGTGTTGTTGCTTCGAACTTGTAAAGCATTAGAATTGAAATGTACGAATGACTTGAACTTCACCAAGCCATTCTACTTCACTAATTGTTTACTGTATACAGTCCCTCCTTGCATGTAACGTAATTAATAGATAACCTTTAACCAGTGTATCTTATTTTTAAATATTTTTTTGAGTGCATCAACTTTTAATAGTTATTAGCACTTAAAATAATATATACATTTATAAACATTTACAATACATAATTTACAGCTTAGGGACACGAGTATAGGTACTTAAAATGAAGATGATTTTTAAGACTTTCTCTCCTTTCAAATATCTGCTTATAGTTTTCAGGCATATTACAGTTTTCTCTGTGCAATAAGAATAATATGTTGTCCTGTTAGTGGGTTGTTACGTTGTTCACACATTGTTTTGTATCTTTGTTATTTTAATTTGAAATATCAATTTGAAGAAACTGTGTAATAAAGTAACCCGTTGAAAGTTTATCCAACACAAAAATTATATTTATTTAGAATTTATAACTAATCTAACATTTACGGAAATACCTAACCTTTTGACCTTGTGATTATTTGTATAGCTTTCATAATATTTTTATAATTATTATTAAAACTTAAATATTGATAACAAATACGTTAAATAATTTATCCATGAATTACAAATTTCACATTTTCCCCATATTAATTGTCATATCCTGTCACACATTACGAAAATACGAATCTACCTGTGGCTTAGAATGTGGTTCGAAAAATCTTACTCAAACTGTAATGAGGCTGAGGCGATACGAAAAAATGTTTGTCTAGCGTTGTGGGAAAGTTATAAGCTTAGAATAATCATTTTGAGGGTCTATAAATGTGTTTAAAATTTGATATTTAAGGAGACCCAGAACGTTCCCCCATGCAAGAAGTTTATCTCTTGGTTTTACGAAATATAAGAATGAGGAACTGTTATCCATACTGCACTTTGGAAAATGAATTTTTCGATTTCCAATTAAATGACTTTTAGTTTATTTAAATTATTTTTTGATGCATACAATAGTTTAATAATTAAACAAATATACATGATTAATGTTTGTACGAAATAAAACCATGCGAGTATTTGTAGATTGAATAATTATTCAATTGTTTAATGATAAAATAATTTTACACTTTTTAATAACTTTGAACCAACATTCTTATAATAACAAGATGGTTGGGAATTATGATCTTGACAGTGTAGAAGCCCAAAACACAACTGACCTGATTGCCATACGGCCGTGTCGTACACAGCAGTCATCGTATTGCTGTCATGCGCATTACTTCTATTAGAGACAACAATGTATTATAATGTTGGAATGCCAACAGAGACATCTTATGTTCTGTGCTAATTTTGTACTGAACATAAATTGCCAGCCAGCAGAAGTAGATAAGCTCACAACCAATATCAAATTATACAATGTTACATAAAATTATTATAAACCAATTTACAAAAAATAATGTGAACTTCTTAAAACTATTATAAACAAAATTACACAAAATAACATAAACTTCTTAACTCTATGGTAGTCTACATAATTTTGTAAAAATAATATAAAACAAATTAATTACTATCCTAAATATAACAGAAACCATAATTATCAATGTAGCATACATTATCAATTGCATAATGTACACAACAATCATCAACTCAATAGTTACAATGTTATTGAAACAATTATCTTTTAACAATTCCAACAGTACAGATGTTTGTTTTACATCAATGTTGTAAACATTGCAATTAATATCTGATGGAAGTATTGTATTTGAATCAAAAATTTTATTTGTTGCTTGTTTGATTCGCACCAGCAACACTGCGCTAATAATCTCAAGCTGGGGTATTGTAAGTACCTTACTTGATGGAGCTACACTGGACTTGTAGCAAATTAAATTTGTTTTTATTTTAATATTTATAAAAATAATATTGTGTTTTAAACCTAATGTCATAATACTGGTTGATCTGTTTAATAATGTTTTATAAACCTCCAATAATGAAGGATTGTGTCTAAATCTTTTTTCCAACACATTAAATCTTTGCGGGGCAACTGAGAAAGAATCCTCCAATTCTATTTTATTTACTAGGCTGAGTAATGGCAAATCAACAGTTAAATTATTTTTAAGTGCTACTGAATTTTGAAATTTATGTTCAGCCTTTAAGTAATCCTCAGAAAACTTATCTGATTCCTCTGGGACTTTCTCAGTTGTCCAAGATTGTTTCATAACATTCTCAAGGTTTGTATATTCACAAATAGCAAGATTACATACAATATTATTATGTGAATACTTATTTTTATTATACAATTTTCTTGGAACCACATTTCCTTTATTATTATTATTGTCATGTGACATATTTTTATAATCTAAACTATACTCAATTGCAATTGCACGTCTTTCTAAAAATGAAATAAATTCTGCCATAGTAGGCAGTTCTTCTAAATTTCTTTCCATGTGGAAAGTGCGGTTAGTAACGATATCTAATTTTCTACTTAAGGCCGAGATTAAAATCATATCCCACTTGTCTACAGGCTCATCAAGATTTTTTAACGCTTGTAATTGCTGTTTTACTTGACATAAAAAGCCCTTATATCGACTGCAGTACCTTTCTGCATGTTGGGAATATCAAGTATTATATTAATGTGATAAAAGATTAATCTCGCCTTATTTTCATACCGCGCTAACAATAAATCAATAGCCTCTTTGTATGAACTGTTCACAAGCGGCAGATTTATAATTATTGAGAGAGCCTCATCAACGAGATACTTTCTCAAATAAAAAAGTCTTTGAACATCGGACAATGATGCATTATTGTGAACCACTGCTTGGAAGAGCTCATAAAAGGGCTTAAACCTGGTTATATCCTTGCCATCGAAGGTTGGAATTTCCACCGCTGGGAGCTTCAATGGAACTAATTCAGGCCTATTAACTTCTTTTAACTTATTGATGCTAGCATTTAATTTTGCAATAATGTTAAAATACTTCTCTTCAACTTCTTCAATGTCTTCCTCATCTTGATCATCAATTTCTAAAATGCTGTACTGCGTGAGCTCGTACGATTGGAATGTAGTCATCATCTTTTCTTTTTTCACCTGCAGCACCTCCACTGTAGCGGAGTCGAGAGCCCTTGGGTCGCTGACGTAATTGTCCATCCGTGATATTGCACTTTTTGCAGCCGTCCGCGCCGATCTAAGCCTTTTCAATCCCTCCATCTTGCTTAGGTGATAGATTCGTACTTATATGATAGATGAAACGTGGATGACAAACTAATCCAGGTTAATCCAGCAACATGAGAAGTTTTTAATAGATTGGTACTTGCAGATAGTAATAATAACTTTGTACCTTCATGAGTAAAGAAGTATTTTACTCTCCTCCAGCATCCATGTATCCTCTTCCGTAATGAATAATTTTTCTTAAAATATAAACGTGTAGTAATCCAAATTATATGCGAATCCGCTTAAATCAAACGTTGCATTACCCAATCAATGGCAATTGATGACTTGCCAGGCCGCCATAGGGTAAATGTAACAAAATAGCTTGCACTTGTGCTGGTTACTATACAGATGTAACCTCAAAACACCACGAAATCACACGCGGGTACCAACGGCTTGTAAGGCCAGTTTTTTTTTTTTTTTTTTTTTTGTAGGATTTAAAACCTTCTTGAAATGTAATTGTAAAATATCCAGCTTCGCTTGTAAGGCTTCTGGAAATGTAATTGTAAAATATCCAAATCCTCCGTGAATCCGCCAAAATAGAGCGTCCCATTTACCCAATCAATGGCAATCGCCAAGGGGCAAATGTAATAAAACGCCAAAAATACAATGAAAAACACACGCGGTTAACAAACTCGAAGGATCGGCTTTGTAAGACTCGAAGGACCAGCTTCGCATGTACGAAATAAAACCATGCGAGTATTTGTAGATTGAATAATTATTCAATTGTTTAATGATAAAATAATTTTACACTTTTTAATAACTTTGAACCAACATTCTTATAATAACAAGATGGTTGGGAATTATGATCTTGACAGTGTAGAAGCCCAAAACACAACTGACCTGATTGCCATACGGCCGTGTCGTACACAGCAGTCATCGTATTGCTGTCATGCGCATTACTTCTATTAGAGACAACAATGTATTATAATGTTGGAATGCCAACAGAGACATCTTATGTTCTGTGCTAATTTTGTACTGAACAATGTTAAATTCATATTAATTCAATTCAAATTCAAATGAAATATTTGTAAAAAGTGATAATAAATTTGACAACACTCAAAAGAAACGTATGATGGTATAAAACTTAATTCATTTCTTGAAGTATGATCTTCTTCTTCTAATGCTTTCATTTAATTATTTTTCTGATAAATTTCTTATTATAATAGCTTAACTAAACTTTTTTTTATGAGCACGTGGTTTTTGAAAACTGCGTCACCATTTTTCCATAGCTAAAGTTAAGGTATATGGGGAAACTAAGCTAAAAGTTACGGTATATATGAAAGTTGGTTATTTTTAATCATTAAAACATAAAGCTACAACATCTAATGTGGTGAAGATGAGGCTGATCCTGACCACATTCTGTGGCAATGTAAAAATACAGCAATAGCAAGAAATGGACTCCAAAGGGCGGTGCTACAGACTTCGCAGACGCTTCCTGTTAACACCGCCTTTTTGATTGAGAAACCGAAATGTATAACACCAGTAGCCATGAATAGATCATTCTTGTTATTGGGATAAAAAGTATAAGAAGAAGCAGAATATATTAGGGGCGATAAAAGGCTACGTGCCTAGGAAGCCCGAGAAACTATATTAAAAAAAGAAAAAACATAAAGCTATATACATTAGGTTATTACAAATTTGGGACAGCATTTTCTTAATATTTTTATTTATTATCCGGACAGAAATCGTTCGGAGGACATGGACTAGGTCTATCGGCAGAGCTGGCACTTCCAGAACTACCACCGCCAGGACTTCCGCCTCCAGGGCTGCTATTACCAGAGAAGCAGTAACTTAAATCTGGAGGACCAGATTTACAATGAGATCTCCATACCCACCATGGATCAAAACCATATCTCTTATGAACTTTTCTAGCGCATTGTATATCGTCAGTAATGTCGTCATCGATAAGACCTAAAAATTAATATTTATCAAATTAAAACAACTTCTTCCCTCAGAATAATTGTAGGTTATTACTTTAAGTTTATATATTACAAAATAGGCGATTTTCTTGTTTGAGTTATTCGCATTTCATTCGTTGTGTAGTATTTTATGTTGTTAAAAAGTAGAAGAAATTTATGCCAGGATACAAAACAAAATACATAGCCTAAAATAAATATACAATAAGACATTTGATGATAAAAATAACAAACTTACTATTGCAATCAAGGTTACATCTTCCTCCTGGTTTGCCAATGACGCACCAATCATTTGTATTGAGTTGAAATAATCCAAAATTTTTAGTGTCGTCGTCATAAGGACCACCAGTCCAGTCAGTGTCAAAAGAATTGTGTTCTACAAAACAAACATCTGAAAAAAACAAAATGATGGTCATGAATCTGTAAATTTACTCAATTATTAGAAAGATCGTATGTTACTAATGCCATTGGATTAGAATTCGTATCCTGAAGCACAGTATTGTGTTCGTAACACGAATTGCACTAGAAGCGTTCGTAAACCGAGGCATCACTGTATTTGAGAAACTGAATGAAATATTAACCGAAAACAACAGGTTATAATATGAACCAATGCTTTAACAGATTCGAAATAAAATAAACTATAAAATAAGTACTTACAATGGTTTACTTCATCAGTGGGGATACCTCTGTTATGTAATTCTCTAGCCAGACTGCATCTGTTATATGTTTTAGCTTCACTTTCGTACACATAAAACAAAACAACGAGAACACAAAGCAACAAGCGAGCCATCTTATGTATTAACTGTTTTCTACTAATGGTCCTTCAGCAGAATGTCCAAAAGTGAAATGGTGTGAAAGTTTTTATACCAAAAATAAGACAAAGATGGTTTACAATACAGGAGATTAAGGGAAAATGAAAGGAATCTGTTATAATGAACTTTAGCGGCGTTTACGTTTACGTTTAATTTGGTAAGAATAAGAACTAAAGCAACTTTTATGAGTTTTTGTTTTAAGGAGACTAAAATGAAAGTTTATCTTGAAGAAAGAGAGAAAATCTTGATATCTCATACTGGAATAGATTACGTGTTACGTGTATTGGAGTTGTTTCGCATTAACATACTCATGGAAGCAAGTTTTTCTTTGGCTATAAAGTCAAAGTACAGCGGTACTTTTACCTATGGTAAAAGGTAAATTATTAATATGCATAAATCACTTCATCTCCACTGCCATGTCTTGTCACACATTATGTACATAATTATCTTATTTTGTTGGTCTTTGTTGTTTAATAGCCAATTTTAGATTCTCCTTTTAGACTCCTTTTTCTTCTTCTTGTTACAGTTTGAAGATTTTCTCCCCCACTCTATGTGTGATGTAATTAATGAATTAAAAAATTAAACTAGAAGTTTCCCGTTGGAGCACATTAAGTATTCATATTCGGTGCTTGCTTCGGATAATCGAGGTCCTACTATAATGCATTGTAAACCATCCTTTTTTCTTAATTAAACATATAAACTGTGTGAATATCGCTTTAAGCAATTTTACATTTATTTAAAGTTCGATGATTCGCTCGTTATTTTGTGTGTTGCGTAAACAAATAAGGAAAATGTACGATAAATGCTGTGAACAAATAAAAACTCGTAAATGCAGGTATTTTAAAGTATATTTAAATATTTGATTATAAATATTGTGTTTACAAAAAGTTATTCATTAAAATTGTAGATAATATTTTTACATAACACATATCTTTATTTATATTATTTGTTGTTTAAACAGTAACATATAACAATCTTTGATCGGAGTACATGTTAAAAGACGTATTTAATAATAAACATAGAAAAATCAGGTAACACCTATTTCCGGGAGCAAACATTCATAAAAAGCAAGTATCTCTTTCGAAGTCATTTTGGATCAAAAACGGAGTCGAAAGTTTCAGAAGCAAAAATGCATAAACTTAAGCTTTAAAATACGAAATATCTTTTCTTGAACCTATCCAAATGTACCCCCAATTCAAGAAGTTTATCTCTCGGTAATACGAAATATAAGAATGAGGAACTATTATCGAGACTATACTTTTGAAAATGAATTTTTCTATTTCCAATTAAATGACTTTTAGTTTATTTAAATTATTTTTTGATGCATATAATATTTTAATAATTAAACAAATATACTTGATTAATATTAAATTCGTATTAATTCAATTAAAATTCAAATGAAATATTTGTAAAAAGTGATAATAAATTTGACAACACTCAAAAGAAACGTATGATGGTATAAAACTTAATTCATTTCTTGAAGTATGATCTTCTTCTTCTAATGCTTTCATTTAATTATTTTTCTGATAAATTTCTTATTATAATAGCTTAACTAAACTTTTTTTTATAAGCACGTGGTTTTTATGACGAAACTAAGCTAAAAGTTACGATATGTATGAAAATTGGTTATTTTTAATCATTAAAACATAAAGCTATATACATTAGGTTATTACAATTTTGGGACAGCATTTTATTAAAATATTTTTATTTATTTTACGGACAGAAATCGTCCAGAAAACATGGAGCAGGTCTATCGGCAGAGCTAGCACTTCCAGAACTACCACCGCCAGGACTTCCGCCCCCAGGGCTGCTATTACCAGAGAAGCAGTAACTTAAATCTGGAGGACCAGATTTACAATGAGATCGCCATACCCACCATGGATCAAAACCATATCTCTTATGAACTTTTCTAGCGCATTGTATATCGTCAGTAATGTCGTCATCGATAAGACCTAAAAATTAATATTTATCAAATTAAAACAACTTCTTCCCTCAGAATAATTGTAGGTTATTACTTTAAGTTTATATATTACAAAATAGGCGATTTCCTTGTTTGAGATATTCGCATTTCATTCGTTGTGTAGTATTTTATGTTGTTCACACAAACTAATAAATAGATTAGATTAAAAAGTAGAAGAAATTTATGCCAGGATACAAAACAAAATACATAACCTAAATAAATATACAATATGACATTTGGTGATAAAAATAACAAACTTACTATTGCAATCAAGGTTACATCTTCCTCCTGGACTGCCAATGGCGCACCACCAATCTTTTGTATTGAGTTGAAATAATCCAAAATTTTTACTTCTGTCTTGATAAGGACCACCAGTCCACGAAGTGTCAAAAGAATTGTTTTCTACCAAACAAACATCTGAAAAAAAAAACAAAATGATGATCATGAATTTACAAATTAACTCAATTATTAGAAAGATCGTATGTTACTAATATCATTGGATTAGAGTTCGTATCCCCAATCACAGTACGCAACTTGAATCAAAATTTATTCGGAAATTGTGTTCGTAACCCGAATTGTTCATAACTAGAAGCGTTCGTAAGCTGAGGCATAAACTGAATAAAATATTAACCGAAAACAACTGATTAACAGATTCAAAATATGAATAATATTATAATTACTTACAGTGGTTCACTTCATCCCTTGGGACACCATTCTTACGTAATTCTCTAGCCAGACTGCATCTGTCATATGTTTTAGCTTCATTTTCACACACAACAAGGAAAACAAGGAAAACACAAAGCAACAAGCGAGCCATCTTATGTATTAACTGTTTTCTACTAATGGTCCATCAGCAGAATGTTCAAAAGTGAAATGGTTTAAAAGTTTTTATACCAAAAATAAGACAAAGATGGTTTACAATAAAGGAGATTAAGGAAAAATGAAAGGAATCTGTTATAATGAACTTTAGCGGCGTTTACGTTTACGTTTAATTTGGTAAGAATAAGAACTAAACTAACTTTTATGAATTATCGTTTTAAGGAGACTATAATGAAAGTTTGTCTTGAAGAAAGAGAGAAAATCTTGATATCTTATACTGGAACAGATTACATGCGACGCTGGCTATCGTCAGTGGAGTGTATTTGAGTTGTTTCGCATTAACACACTCATGAAAGCAAGTTTTTCTTTGGCTATAAAGTCAAAGTACAGCGGTACTTTTACCTATGGTAAAAGGTAAATTATTAATATGCATAAATCACTTCATCTCCACTGCCATGTCTTGTCACACATTATGTACATAATTATCTTATTTTGTTGGTCTTTGTTGTTTAATAGCCAATTTTAGATTCTCCTTTTAGACTCCTTTTTCTTCTTCTTGTTACAGTTTGAAGATTTTCTCCCCCACTCTATGTGTGATGTAATTAATGAATTAAAAAATTAAACTAGAAGTTTCCCGTTGGAGCACATTAAGTATTCATATTCGGTGCTTGCTTCGGATAATCGAGGTCCTACTATAATGCATTGTAAACCATCCTTTTTTCTTAATTAAACATATAAACTGTGTGAATATCGCTTTAAGCAATTTTACATTTATTTAAAGTTCGATGATTCGCTCGTTATTTTGTGTGTTGCGTAAACAAATAAGGAAAATATACGATAAATGCTGTGAACAAATAAAAACTCGCAAATGCAGGTATTTTAAAGTATATTTAAATATTTGATTATAAATATTGTGTTTACAAAAAGTTATTTATTATAGTTGTAGATAATATTTTTACATAAAACATATCTTTATTTATATTATTTGTTGTTTAAACAGTAACATATAACAATCTTTGATCGGAGTACATGTTAAAAGACGTATTTAATAATAAACATAGAAAAATCAGGTAACACCTATTTCCGAGAGCAAACATTCATAAAAAGCAAGTATCTGTTTCGAAGCCATTTTGGATCAAAAAAGGAGGCGGACCTATCCAAATGTACCCCCAATGCAAGAAGATTATCTCTCGGAAATACGAAATACAAGAATGAGGAACTATTATCGAGACTATACTTTTGCAAATGAATTTTTCTATTTCGAATTAAATGACTTTTAGTTTATTTAAATTATTTTTTGATGCATATAATAGTTTAATAATTAAACAATTAGACATGATTAATGTTAAATTTATATAAATTCAATTGAAATTCAAATTAAATATTTGTAAAAAGTTATAATAAATTTGACTTGACTTAAATTTGATTTAAATTTGAATATTCAAAACAAACGTACGATGATATAAAACTTAACTTAACTTTATTCATTTCTTGGAATGATCTTATGATCTTCTTCTACTACTAGTTTTATTTAATTATTTTCGGAAATAGGAAACCTTGTGATAATTTTCTTTTAATAATAGCTTTTTAAAAACAACTTTTTTAAACACGTGGTTTTTGAAAAGCGCATCCCCATTTTTTAATAGCTAAAGTTAAGATATATGGGGGAATTAAGATAAAAGCTACGATATATATATATAAAAATTGGTTATTTTTAGTTATTAAAACAAAAGCCACGTTCAGGACTACCACCACCAGGACCTCCGCCTCCAGGGCTAGTAGCAGTAACTTAGATCTGGAACACCTGATTTACAATGCTTTCTCCAGACCCACCATGGTTCAAAACCATATTGTACCTGAACTCTTCTAGCGCATTCTATATCATCCGTGATGTCGCCATCGGTAAGACCTAAACAATTAAAATTAATATTTATGAAATTAAAATAAGATACTTCTCTACAATTGTCAGAAGCATTTATTATAACTTTAGGATTATATCCTCTTTTCACCGTTATAACATATCGTCGAAGCAAAAATTTCAGAATAGCGTTTTGCTTATATACGGTAAGGTATTGGCCAGCACATTGTTTTTTTTTTTTATTGTTTTAATTTTAAAATATTTTAACATATTTTGTATACGCCCCAGTAAACATTTTGGAGTAAATTCTACTTAATTTCTATTACATATCATGAATTTTTTGTCTGGAACGTGTTCGTTTTCTATTCAGTCGTTCATAGGAAAGGTCCTTTTTAGGAGCTACAGACATTGTAACGACGGTTCACTGCTGAATTAAAAGCGGAGTCGGTTTATGATTTATGACCGGAGTTATAAACTTGAAAATAGCAGGGGTATACAACTTAATTGAATTCTACATTTTAAACTCTGCAAAATATAAATATTTAAATGAAGAAATAAATAGATGTAATCTTTAGTACGGATCGTGATTTTTTTAATGAATATTATTCATCTTCAACAATACTCGTTATATTAGTTTTTTACATTGTTTTGGTGATTCAAAAATCCACGATCGGCAGGTCTGCGTTAGGTTTAAAACCTCTGTCTTACCATCGCTAGATTCTATCTTCGTTTATATACATTATATTCGGGGATTGAGGGAGATAGCGTCTGTCTATTACCATTAAAGAAATATTTGTTGAAAAAGGATAGCATATACTTTAAACATACTGTACTGAACGAAATATTGTACAAGTATACAAGTGTAACGGTGAAAAATATATTTTACTTGTCTAACGCATCTCGTTTCTATCTCATTTTGAACTTAAAAAAAATATATCCATGTGAGAAAGACACAAAAATACTTAATGAATGATGTTGGAAAAAGAAAGAATACTAGAAAGAATAACTAACACAAAATCTGTGAAGGGTGAAATCTGTGAGGTAGAGAACTTGTAAAGCGTTAGAATAGAATTGTACGAGTGACTCGAACTTCACCAAATAGGACACTTCACCAAATTGTTTACTGGGGTAAAACAACTTTTGAGTTTCTCTTGAGTTTTAGTCAGTTTTATAGAAATGAAGTCATGATTCACAAGCCCTAGATCAGATTTCTACGTGTTGATGCAAAGTTTGGTTTTCGTGTGTTAAATACCTAGTTTGATTGGACTATTCGATTATTGCAGTATTTCATAAAAAATTGAAACGATAAAGATATCTCATGTACATTTACTGGAATAGTTATTTTATGTTATTGAAACAAACTAATAAATAGATTATATTAAAAAGAAGAAGAAATTTATGCCAGGATACAAAACAAAATACATAACCTAAAATAAATATACAATAAGACATTTGATGATAAAAATAACGAACTTACTATTGCAATCAAGGTTACATCTTCCTCCTGGTTTGCCAATGACGCACCAATCATTTGTATTGAGTTGAAATAATCCAAAATTTTTAGTTCCGTCTTCATAAGGGCCACCAGTCCAGTCAGTGTCAAAAGAATTGTGTTCTACAAAACAAACATCTGAAAAAAAAAACAAAAGGATGGTCATGAATCTGTAAATTGGATGCCATTGGATTAGAGTTCGTATATTGAAGTACGCAACTTGAATCAAAATTTATTCGAAAATTGCGTTCGTAACATGAATTGTTCATAACTAGAAGCGTTCGTAAGCCAAGGTATAACCGTATTTGAGAAACTGAGTGAAATATTAACAGAAAACAACAGTTTTTAACATGAACCAATGATTTAACAGATTCGAAATATGATTAACATTATAAGTACTTACAGTGGTTTACTTGATTTCTTGGGACACCATTCTTACGTAATTCTCTAGCCAAACTGCATCTGTTATATCTTTTAGCTTCATTTTCACACACAACAAGGAAAACAAGGGAAACACAAAGCAACAAGCGAGCCATCTTATGTATTAACTGTTTTCTACTAATGGTCCTTCAGCAGAATGTCCAAAAGTGAAATGGTTTTAAAGTTTTTATACCAAAAATAAGACCAAGATGGTTTACAATACAGGAGATTAAGGAAAAATGAAAAGAATCTGTTATAATGAACTTTAGCGGCGTTTACGTTTAATTTGGAAAGAATAAGAACTAAATCAACTTTTATGAATTTTCGTTCGAAGGAGACTATAATGAAAGGTTATCTTGAAGAAAGAGAGAAATTCTTGATAT
This sequence comes from Panorpa germanica, assembly GCA_963678705.1. NCBI lineage: Eukaryota > Metazoa > Arthropoda > Insecta > Mecoptera > Panorpidae > Panorpa > Panorpa germanica. Next base: position 10,378,100 of record OY783218.1, read on the forward strand.
TCTCATACTGGAACAGATTACGTGCGACGCTGGTTATCGTCAGTGGAGTGTATTGGAGTTGTTTGGCATTAACACACAAGCAAGTTTTTCTTTAATAATTGAACTATAAAGTTAGAGTACAGAGGTACTTTTATCTATGGTAAAAAGTAAATTATTATTATGCATAAATTACATCACACAAATTTCGTGGTTTGTTAACGCTCCGTCTCTATTGCCAGGTCTTGTCACACATTATGGACAAAAAAATGTATCTTAGTTTTTTTTTTTAATATAGTTTCTCGGGCTTCATAGGCACGTAGCCTTTTATCGCCCCTAATTTATTCTGCTTCTTCTTATACTTTGTATCCCGATAACAAGAATGATCTATTCATGGCTACTGCTGTTATAAATTTCGGTTTCTCAATCAAAAAGGCGGTGTTAACAGGAAGCGTCTGCGAAGTCTGTAGCACCGCCCGTTGGAGTCCATTTCTTGCCATTGCTGTATTTTTACATTGCCACAGAATGTGGTCAGAGTCTGCCTCTTCTTCACCACTTTCGCATTTAGAGTTTGGAATGATTTTGATTCTTGCTAGATGTTTCGGAGCTCCAGTATGATTCATTCTTAGTCTTGAGGTCATTGTAATTAATCTTCTTGGCCATTTTAGTTTGGCAAACCATGGCTTACGTCTCAGTATTGGTTGTATTGTATAAAATTCTCTACCTTTATCAGAATTATCCCACTTGTCTTGCCAATTTTTCATTTCATTTTTTTCCAATTCTGCTTTCATGTCTGATTTTATAAAAAATGAAATATATTTATCACAGGATGTATCTTAGTTGTTAGATGTTTGTTGGTCATTATCTTTGTTGAGATTGTAGATGTATTCATGTGAGAAAAAAGAAAAAAGTGAAAAGAAGATTGTGCAGTTATTTAAGGGAAGCGGAGCGGAGCGGGAAGAGAAGCGAAGATAGAAAGAAAGAGCGAGGAAACAGAAAGAATGACACAGTAGACACAGGAGGGAGTGTGGCAGGAAGAAAAAAGAACTAGGGGTGTAAATTTATCAGTTCTGTTTGTAGTTTTATTGTTGATTCTTTTGGAAGGAGTAAGAATGGGTACATATCATGTAATTAAGCACAAAGATATGTAATTTAATGATTTAAGGCGGTAGAATGTAGTACCTAATGTCAAAAACATTACAATAAAATAAATAAAAGTAGAAGTTTCTTCTCATGTTAAGGTGTGCTAATTCAAAAAACGTCCAATACTTGTATATATAGTATGGTAACTCGAAATACCGCTGCTTCGGATAATCGAGGTCCTACTATAATGCATTGTAACCCATCCCTTTATTGTTAATTAAACATATAACCTCTGTGAATATCGCCTAAAGCTATTTTATACTTATTTTGAAGATTATCCTTATTGTTCGACATCTTCGTTTTTTTACGTGTTGCGTATAAAAATAAGGAAAAATATACGATAAATGCCGTCCCGTCCGTCTGGAGATTAAATCTTTCGTCCGTCTGCAGTATAAATCTTTGGTTTGTCATTTTATTGGTTACCGCAAATATCTTCTATAATCGCGTATATGCAGGTCTTGATTTACAAAGGTTAAGGGTCACAAAAATCGGTTTTGTAGATAACTTATTTCCCAAGATCTAAATGACATTATACTCCAATCATTCCAGACCAAAAATGGGGTAAATCTGGGAAAGAAAGGTAAAAACTAAAAACTACATTTTTCGTTAAGTACTTTGTTTTCTACAGCGTAATAAGCTTGTGGACGATTACTTAATGTCTATAAAACGGAACTCTATTGGCTATCAGAACCTCAAATGTCCAATTATTTTTTAAAACTACTTATATTTTAGAAGATATTAACAATTAAAAAAATCATTTTGTCTCTTTCATTATTAGAGGAATCCAATGTTATAGAAAATTCCACGGCATAGTACGTCACATCCGACAATTTGTACTTTCTTTTATAAAACTATAAGACTGGTGATACATCATTTGCTATTGGAGGACCTTATTAGACGAAACTAAAAATTTTGGAATATTCCTAATTAATAATAAAGACTGTAATATTAATTGCATAGTTGCATTTTATTTTTGTTATTTACTAGTATTTACTTGGATAACTTTTATATTTCAATGATGATGACATCACTGATGATTTAGCTTGCGGTAGATAAATGGGCTTGTGTCCTATGTCTTAAAGTGTACTATATATTGATAAAGTGGGTTACTAGAACCTCAAATGTTCAATTATTTTGTAATAACTCCTTATATGTTAAGAGATATTAACAATTAAAAAAGTCAATGTGTCTCTTTAATTATTAAAGGGATTCAACGTTGTACACATTCCAAATGCATGTGATATCACAACCGCTACACCCTTATAGAAATTAAGACATAGGACACAAGCCCATTGCTATATTTCCGCCAACATTTAGATATTCAATAAAATAGACACGCTAATTCAATTTCAATCAACAATTGAAAATTCGAGCACTAAAAAATGAAGACACAAGCCCATTCGCAGGTTATATGATTTCAATCTTTGGTGGGTTTGGAGATTGAATTGTAAAGACAGTACACTAGATTTGACCTGTTATTCTGGTAGTGGCGTGAAGGCAATTTTGATGAGTTGAGTCACATGATGTCACTACTCTGCAAGAGTCAATAACTATTATTCTATTTTAGGTTCAATTTCAAATATATCTCTTAAACCGTGTTTTCACGAATCATACAAAAGTTGAATATTACAGTTAAATAAGCTACTTCCGCCCTCCCACCGTCTTTGTCACAATTTGCGGACAATTACTTAGTACAGCACCACTTCTCACGTCTATCGGACACATAACGCAGTATACGTCTTGTTTAACTTGGCCTTGTTGCAGTGGCCTTTCACGCTTCCCCACCCCTGTCTTAGCTGACGTTTAAATACCTGTTATACATAGTTTTCATACTTCTAGGTAGAGATTGTCAGATTTGTTATTATGACAATTTAGTATCACTAATTATATAGCCGGACTGCAGGATGTTCTGTGCAAAAGGTAGATAGCGGAACGGTACGGGGGAGGCGGAGCGGGGGGTTCTATTTCTAGTTAGCAAATACTGGTTTTACCTCAATACCACTTTTCTGATCATAATTCTATTAAAAGTGCTCATGTTTATTCACTGTTCGAGGATTATCAAAACGTATTATTAAAATAACGTACGAGTAATACGAGTATATAAAAATTATAATTTTTTCTCGATATATGAATTTTGAACTTTTGAACTAGAATAGCTAACCAAGTAAAGGAGGGTTTATACCTTGCTGAATTAATTTTAGATGCTCCTAATGACATAGTATTAAAATTTAAAAACAATTTTAATTTTTCTAACGTCGGCTTATTTCACTGACGACCCTTTGCTATGTTGGCGTGTTTTGCATTATCAGTTGAACTTGATAACAACCAAACTCAGATTTAACTGTGGTCCAGGGGTCGAACTCGAAGTCAAACATCAATACTATCACTTGCTGTGTCGTCAAAATATATTTCTAGATTATTACAATTCTTATTATTTTTTTGCTTGCAGTAGTCTGAAAGGTATTCTACATATCGATCGTTCAGATCATTAATCAAACATTTCTGAAGATTACTGGTCAAAATATAATTACATACATCCATTAATTTCGTTACAAGCCAAAAGGTTTTCTAACTTCACACATAATTTAAATTCGGAAATTCGGCTTACAAAAAAGGAAAGAAACAAAACTGTAATAAATTAGATGAAACCTCAATTTTACTCAAAATTACAATTAAATTTACATTATTCTCCACCAGCTTATTTATTCTCCTCTTTTTTCTTTCCTTCTTACTATTTCCGCCATCCACCTCTTTCCTTCACTGCCTCCCTTTAATAGCTGGCCAATATTCCTTTCGCTCGCTACTTTTTCCTTACACTCAAACATAATGTGCTCCAGTGTTTCGTCCTCCGCTCCGCACATTCTACACTTTCTTTCCTCACTCTTTTCCCAGTATCTGTTTCCTTTTTCCTCCTTTCCCAATCTAAACCTTGCTGTTCTTCTTATGAGTTTTATGTCTTTTTCTATAAGGTACTGAGGCACATTATTTTCCCATAACCTTTTATATCTTTTATTGTAGTTACTTTTTTCTATTTTTCCCATTCTCTCCTGCTGTTGTATCTCCTTATCCCTTCTCCTTAGCTCCTCTTAACAATAATGTTATTGAAATTTTATTTATAGTATCTTTAATATTTTGTTTTCTAACAAAAATTCATAATAGTTGGTTATTTACACTCACAGAATTTAACGTAATCGTTAACGCGCTTAACTTTCATTATAACGGATATGTACATTTATATCCTGTCTTGTAAACCATCCTTTTACTTTAATTAGTTAGTTAGTATAAAATATTTGTAATAAATTCGCAGCTGTACATTCTGCTGATGACTTATCAGTAGAAAACATTGTAAACAAACACTACTACATGAAGCAGTGTTATTGTAGCTGAACGATGGCTCGCTTGTTGCTTTGTGTTCTCGTTGTTTTGTATGTTGTGTATGAAAATGAAGCTAAAACATATGACAGATGCAGCCTGGCTAGAGAATTAGACGCTCAGGGAATCCCCAGGGATCAAGTGAACCACTGTAAGTGCTCATAAGTTTATTTCATGTTATAACCTGTTGTATTCGATTAATATTTTATTTTATTTCTGTATAAATTCTAATTCAATGTCATGATTATCATTTTGTTTTTTTCAGATGTTTGTTTTGTAGAAAACAATTCTTTTGAGACTGACTGGACTGGTGGTCCTTATGGAGATGGAACTAAAAATTTTGGATTATTTCAACTCAATACAAATGATTGGTGCGTTATTGGTCAACGAGGAGGATTCTGTAACCTTGATTGCAATAGTAAGTTCGTTATTTTTATCACCAAATATCATATTGTATATTTATTTTAGGTTGTGTATTTTGTTTTGTATCCTGGCATAACTTTCTTCTATTTTTTTTATCGAATCTATTTATTAGTTTGTGTGAACAACATAAAATAACTAATCCAGTAAATGTAGATGAGATCTGTTTATATAAACGTGAAAATCGTAAATACTTTATAATTTATAAACCTAAAGTTATATTAAATACTAACAATGTTTTACAAAGATGACAATTAGGCCTGTCTCAGTATGGTACGTAAATCGGCGGATTGGATGAGCTACAAAGCAAACCGCCTATGTGTGTCACAGATGTCTGTAGTCGTGTATTAGGGGCTGTATTGGAGTTCTTTAGCACTTATTAGCACACTTACTAGCACAATTTATCATGAGAGCAAACTTTAACTTTAATTTTTATCGATACACTACTGGTATTAAAGGGACTTTAGCATTTATTATATATCTGAGTTCTGGTTGTCGTGAATTTAAATTTAGTTCTATCGTATTGGTATCGGTATCGGTGTCCATGATTTACTGAAATACAAATATAAACTGCATGCAGAACATACTCGTCACAAGCGATGTCGCCGATAGATCTCATTTGAACCGTATTGCAGCGTAACAACAAGCGATCTTAGGTATCCCCTCCAGTCTGAGGCGGCTGTTTGCATTTACAAAGGTTCGGATAGGATATCGTTCTAAGTGGTAACGCTTGGATAAAATTCGCCTTTATACGATTCTAATATGCGAGGTAGTGCCGCCCGTATTCGGACGGCTTTGTAGCTTGCAGTCTGAGAGTCCAGAGAGATCTCATTACATTTACAGTGTTCGGATAGGTAAAGCGTAGTAGCCCGTATACGTCCGGCAGAAATTCGCTTAAATACGGTGCCATACTGAGACAGGCCTTAGTCTGTTATTAATTTGGTTTAATTTTTTTTAGGTCTTATCGATGACGACATCACTGATGATATAAAATGCGCTAAAGAAGTTCATAGGAGATATGGTTTCGATCCATGGTGGGTATGGAGATCAAATTGTAAATCTGGTCCTCCAGATTTAGGTTACTGCTTCTCTGGTGGTAGCAGTCCTGGAGGTGGCAGTCCTGGAGGTGGCAGCCCTGGAGGTGGAGGTGATGACGATTTTGATGTTTAAATAGAAAATAAATACACGTAACATATTAAATAATATTTTGAACACATTTACGGATCTCCAGTTCAATTTTTAGACATCACTAAAGTACCATTATTTGATTTTATTAATGTTTATTTATAAATTCTTTTAAATTATACTCAGATCAAAGAGTGTTATATTTTATAAGCAATAAATGATATAAATTAAGAAACGTTTTTGTATTTCTAAATCCTGCACTTAATTTTTTATAATTATAATTAATCTCACTTACACAGTGCAATATTCATAAGAGAATCATTCAACAGGTAAAACGCAAGTGTTATTATTGACATACCTGTAACGATTTACCTGAATAGATTATCTGTATAAAAATAACGAATAACTACACAATACATCGTATACACGCTCTGGTTTACCTGTACAGGTTATCTGCTCAGGTAAACTTGTCAGACATGTCGCACTAGATGTTACAGTAGATTGGTATCATGCTTTGCGACATAAATCTTTGTGAAATTAAACCCAATGCGCCTTAAATATATACAATAGTTGAATAGCTTTGTTTTAAAATTAATAAAAGAATTATCAAACTAAGATTGAAATCTTTTTTTTATAATATACAAATATCGTCCTTGTAGAGGTGAAATATGCACTGTTATATAATCTCGCATAAAAGGTTTTATTTGCGTCAGACAACCAACGCCCGAATGGACCACTAATAAATATTTTTTGTGTAAAAAGATATTCTTTTTAATGGCAATTAAATAATACTTAATTTATAATTATGTTTAGTGTAAAATATATATAAATATATATACTTGTTGTGTTTCTATGATGTAACACTACAGCGTAACGGGTTTTTCAGAGTTGACGGAAGTCAACTGACTCATAAATACACCACATTTATTTTGTGAATTAGGTGTTGTTAAACGGTGTAAAACAACTTAATACCTAAGCCATGTCGCACACGACAAGTGTATTTAGGCGACGGCAAATTCGGGCGTTAATCGACGACTTGGTTAAGCAGCTAAAACTCTCTTGTGTTGTGTCACAATACATACATACCACGTACCGATACAACAGTACGCCAAATCAAACTTGTGTACTGCAGGGTGTATTGGACTTGTACATAATTTATCATGAGAGCAAATTTTTACTTTGATATTTATCGATACACCACTGTTATGAATCATTGTCCATAGGTTTAGCGTTGTAGCATGTATAAAATTTGCTGATATACGCTTCCAGTATGAGAGCGGCTTTTTTTCTTGCAGTGTACGAGGGTTCACTACATTTACAGGGTTCGGATAGGTAAAGCGTTAAAATTCGCTTAAATAAACTTGCGTGTGCGACAGACCTTAGGATAAAACAGTTATATTCATTAAAGGTTGTAACAACAGTCGTAATTTGAAAAGACAATCCTTTTTCCAGATGAATGAGGCTTCTTTCTTATTTTCAAACGTTGTTGTTGTGATTCTGCTGTGGTAGCAATGAATAGGGTTGGAATGTTATTCAAGTACCTCCTTTGTTCAGATAATCTAGACATATATAATATATTATTAATGAGTATGAACTGTTGCTCAAATGAAGAGCAACCACTTCTGAGTTACACATTTTGTTGCTCAATTATAATATGAACTTATAACGATAATGAATAATTATATATTATTAACAGTATTTTGTCTGGTTCTTCCAAAAGTTGGCGAATTTAATCCCATTTAAATGTAGATAAAATATATATAACACAAATTTGATATCAATAAATGGATTTTGAACTTTTGAACTATAGCAGATAGCAAAACCAATAACATATAAACTCTGTAATAGTATCAGTCTTTTTTCTCTCTATATAAAAGTTTCATGTCCAAGTTTTCTAGCACACTGCTGATACCCATCAAGAGAAAACGTTATCGCTCTTTAGTTGTTTAAAAATGACCACTTTGTGGTTTAGTGTTTTCGTTGTTTTATTTGTTGTGTATGAAAATGAAGCAAAAATATATGACAGATGCACTCTGGCCAGAGAATTAAAGAGCTTGCGCGTACCGATCGATCAAATAGACAATTGTAAGTATTTATAAATATTTTATATCTGTTAAATCATTGCTATTTATTAAATATATGGTTTTAATTTAACGTATACTAAAATGTAAGTAAAAGTAGCGTTGTCTTTGTTTGTTTAATGCATTCATATAATGTTCTCTCTCTTTCTTTTAACGAAAATAACAAGTTGTGTTAAGATACTAAGCCTAAGATTCAAAAATTGTTTTCTTCTGGTAGAAATTTAAGTGATATCTTTCTTCTAATAACTAACTGCGCAAAATCTAAATATTTATGTGTTTTTTTCCAGTTGTTTGTCTTGTACAGCATAATTCGTTTGACACCGCCTGGATTGGAGGGCCGTACACAGACGGGACTAGAAATTTCGGCATATTCCAACTTAATAACAAAGATTGGTGCGATATTGGTTTCAAAGGAGGGATTTGTGACATAGATTGTAATGGTAAGGTTACTTATTCAATTCTGTAATTCAAAACTATATAATGGGCTTGTGTCCTCATTTTTTAGTGATCGATTTCTCAATTGTTGATTGAAATTGATGTTAATAAATGTATTTTTTCGTGTCTATTTATATTAAATATCTAAATGTTGACGGAGATGTAGTAATTAAAAATTTGAATTGTAGTTTTAGCGCTAGAAATGGTCGGTTATATTTTTATGACGTGAAATGCATTTTAACGTCAGTTATTTGTTGAGTATAGGTCAGTGTTGTGGTAATGTTTTGTAGCTGTTGGTAGTCAAATAATCAAGTCAAATCAAAGAATAATAAGTTTTTATTTTATTTAACCCTGCTAAGGCAGACATAATATTGTAATTTTATTATTCCTTGAAATAGCTGTACATATACAATACATATAGCAGAGATTTATGAGCTGTAAGGTTGGCAGCGGTTGTGATGTCACATGCATTTGGAATGTGTACAACGTTGAATCCCTTTAATAATTAAAGAGACAAAATGACTTTTTTAATTGTTAATATCTCCTAACATATAAGGAGTTATTAAAAAATAATTGAACATTTGAGGTTCTAGTAACCCACTTTATCAATATATAGTACACTTTTATAGAAATTAAGACATAGGACACAAGCCCATTTTAAATTTCATATTTATAATACTCGATGATTTATTTTATTTGTATGCAGAGCTACCATAAGCGGCAAAATTGAAATTGAAATTTCAAATAGCTATATTTCTATCCTATATTTCTTAAAAATTTTAGATCTCATTGATGATGACATCACCGACGATTTGGCTTGCGCTAAAGAAGTTCACGTAAGATATGGTTTCGATCCGTGGTGGGCTTGGGGATCGAATTGCAGACCAGCAGGTCCGGATGTAAGTGACTGTTTCTCTGATGGTGGTAGCACCACTACCGATTTTAGCACCACCCCTAGCTTTTGCACCTCTACACCTTCCACCCCTACCGATGACTCGGACTTCGCATAAATAACATATATTATGCATCAACATTACTACATACAATTTACTTTTTCCATGGGGTTTTTTTACAATAGAATAACTTTGTATTCTATTTTCATTTTTTAAATTCGTTTTTGACCAAAGATTGTTGTAGGTTAATTTTAATAAGCAATGAATGATATATATAAATAAATGATTTTTGTGTTTTAAAATGTGTTGTTTTTCTATTTGTAATTGCGAAATGTTTTCTTAAGAATAAATAGAGAGGTCAACGGGTGTTAAGAAATGAGATAAAAATTGACCCGATGTTTAAAGTAATACAGAAGACTTGGTGGTTGTGGATAAGATCAAATCGATACAAAAAAAGCATATATTCGACAATGTTTTTTGATGACACAGTTAATATATCATTATTTCTATAATTACTACATGATAAAATAACATTTGAAGAATACTTTGTGAAATTTTCGTAAATAAATATCAAGAAATGAGGTATTGACAGCGAATCTCCGCAGACGTCACAAAAGAAAGTTTCATTGCAGTGTCACTCATAACTCATCACTGGATTATTTGAAATCAAAAAACTAAAATGATTTCATTAGTTGATAAGTTTCTGCAGGTAACCCTGTAAATTTTTCAATTTTTAACAGCACTTAGAAATAAAATATCGATTTTTCATGAAAAAAATCAGAAACTTTGTTATTTTAAGATACGTTAAAATTAAAAAAGAAAAAAACTCGACAGCGCTACCTCGGCATTTATGTAAAGAAAGAATGAGAAAAATTTCAAAAGGATTGCTGCAATAGATTTTTAGCTAGAGAGGACACCGACTCTGAATAATCTAAGTGTGAGAAAAACGCATTTAAAAGTTTCAAAGAAGAAAGAAGCCATACCAGAGAGGTGAAGAGTTAAAACTCTATATTTTCGACAGTTTTACTCCAATCAAATTCAAATTTTCACACTATAAACTTAATACGTAGTACATTGATAGAAAATTTTATTCCAAAGTTTACTACACGTGTAATATAAAAATAACACAATATTTATTAGCTTAAAAATACCAACATCTGAATAATCATGAACCATTACGATAGAGTGATAAAAAAGTGAATATAAAAAAATTAAATGTTTCCATTTTTGTTTCATTGACACTTAATTAATAGCCACAGATATTTTGTTTACAATTTTAATTAGATATACATGGTTAATTATAATTATGTTGTAAATATGTGTATCGATAAGAAGGCTGAATAATTTCAAAATAATTTAATAGTTAGTTAAACTACATAACCACAAACTTATTATCCTAACCTAAAAAGTAAGCTTTTTAATTCCAGTTTTATCTATAGATAAAAAATATATTTTTCACCGCTACACTTGTATACTTGTATAATATTTCGTTCTGTACAGATGTTTAAAGTATATACTATCCTTTTTCAACAAATATTTCTTTAATGGTAATAGACAGACGCTATCTCCATCAATCCCCGAATAGAATGTATATAAACGAAGATAGTACCTAGCGATGGTAAGACAGAGGTTTTAAACCTAACGCAGACCTGCCGATCGTGGATTTTTGAATCACCAAAACAATGTAAAAAAATAATATAACGAGTATTGTTGAAGATGAATAATATTCATTAAAAAAATCACGATCCGTACTAAAGATTACATCTATTTATTTCTTCATTTAAATATTTATATTTTGCAGACTCTAAAAAGTAGAATTCCATTAAGTTTTATACCCCTGCTAGTTTCAAGTTTATAACTCCGGTCATAAATCATAAACCGACTCCGCTTTTAATTCAGCAGTGAACCGTCGTTCTATGTAGCTCATAAAAAGGGCCTTTCCTATGAACGACTGAATAGAAAACGAACGCGTTCCAGACAAAAAACTCATGATATGTAATAGAAATTAAGTAGAATTTACTCCAAAATGTTTACAGGGTAAGACCGACCACATTTAAGCAACGAAAAATGATAGAAGAAGAAACCGAAGCAAGCACATACCGGACATCAAATGTTTTCTGTAATATTTGTACCGCTGTATCCAAATAATTACATTCTTTTAACACCTCTTCTTAGATATTGAAAATATCAAAAACTAAACAGGTTTTCTGTTTTTTTTTGCAATAAAATTGTTATCATAATTCCGACTAAACATGGTGTTGTGCTCAATGTTAATCACATTCACATCTGCTGTTTTAATTTTAATTTTGATATAGATAGAAATATACTTTATTTAATATAAATTATTTTCTTTCTATAATATAAATTATTATATTTATTTTTAAGGTTAAAACATTAAATTAAAATTAGAACTAAGTAGGTGAGAATGGTCCTTTATTTAATGTTTCTAGCAGTGGCCGTCTTCCTTCAAAAGTTTGGTAACCTTCGGTTTAAGTCTCTCTCTCTCTCTCTCCCTTCTTCGTTTAATTCATGTATTAATTTAATTGCGGGGAATAACCTGTTTTCTAAGTAAATGGGTAAATAATAGTATGACGTTTTGCGGAGAATCCATAAGTATAAATGAAGTTACAAAACCACACACACCACTTAAAGAGCTCTGACAGTTGATTAAGGATGGCTCGCTTTTTGTTTAGTGTTCTCGTAGTTTTGTTTTTTGTGTACGAAAATGAAGCTATAATATATGACAGATGCAGTCTGGCTAGAGATTTAAGGAGTAGGCGAGTACCACAGGATCAAATTGATAATTGTAAGTATTGTAAAAGTATATAAATAGCTTTAAGTATTATCTTATTAAATCTAAAACTAAATATTCTTATTAAATCTATAGAATAACCCACTTTCCATTCAAATTTATTGTGTAGATCAGTATTAAAAGTGAGCAATAATTTTCTATAAAATATATTTTACATTCTTATTATAAAAAGATAACTGCGTCTTTTCTAAAACAGAGTTGTTTACTTGGAAACTCCAGCACCAAATAATAGACAATAATAGACAATAAAATCTGTCGTTGAGCTGTCCTTTTTAAATTTTTGAGTATAAAAGCGCCACCATTCGACCTCCATGTTTAAAATAAGAATATAATTACTTTTTGTTTATCTTAAAAATTATAACTTCCACAAAAAAATTGTTAAGGACTTTTTTGAAGATAATAATATTATCTTCAACTTTTATTTACAACTTTTTGTCGTATATTTTATAATAAAAAAGTTATAAGCAAGAATACATTTTAAATTTAGTGGCGTATTGAACAATGTACTACTATTACATTCATAACATATTTTAGATTTCTATTTCCTTATAACTTTTTTATTATAAGAGTTAAAGTAAAAAGTTATTTATAAAACTTGTAGATAAAATAATTATCTACAAAAAGATATTTTTTAAATGTTTGTGGAAGTTATAGTTTCCATGATAAACAAGACAACAGACTATCATACTCTTATTATCAAGATGGCATTTTCCATCTCGAAACTTAAAATTGAATGGGCTTGTGTCCTCATTTTTTAGTAGTCGATTTTTTAAATATTGATTGAAATTGATGTTAATAAATGTGTATTGTCGCATCTATTTTATTAATTATCAAAATGTTGACGGAGATGTAGCAATTAAAAATTTGAATTGTAGTTTTAGCGCTAGAAATGGTCGGCCATATTTGTATGACGTGAAATGCATTTTACGTCAGTTATTTCTTGAATAGGTCAGTGCTGTAGTAATGTTTTATAGCTGTTGGTAGTCAAATAATCAAGTCAAGTCAAAGAATAATAAGTTTTTATTTTATTGAACCCTGCTAAGGCAGACATAATATTGGAATTTTATTATTCCTTGAAATAGCTGTAAATAATATTTGATATTTTGATATTTATATAGCAGAGATTTATGAGCTGTATGGTTGGCAGCGGTTGTGATGTCACATGCATTTGGAATGTGTACAACGTTGAATCCCTTTAATAACTAAAGAAACAAAACGACTTTTTTAATTGTTAATATCTCTTAACATATAAGGAGTTATTAAAAAATAATTGTACATTTGAAGTTCTAGTAACCCACTTTATCAATACCCAGTAAACAATTTGGTGAAGTGTCCTATTTGGTGAAGTTCGAGTCACTCGTACAATTCTATTCTAACGCTTTACAAGTTCTCTACCTGTCACAGATTTTGTGTTAGTTTTTCATAATAATATTCTTTCTTTTTCCAACATCATTCATTAAGTATTTCTGTTTCTTTCTTACATGGGTATATTTTTATTATCCGGTCATAAATCATAAACCTACTCCGCTTTTAATTCAGCAGTGAACCGTCGTTGCAATGTCTGTAGCTCATAAAAAGGACCTTTCCTTTGAACGACTGAATAGAAAACGAACACGTTCCAGACAAAAAATTCATGATACGTAATAGAAATTAAGTAGAATTTACTCCAAAATGTTTACTGGGTATAGAGTACACTTTTATAGAAATTAAGACATAGGACACAAGCCCATTTTAGATTTGATCCTTCTGCATGATGATCCACCGGTTAGAGGTTATTGCAAAAAAAAACATTTCTTTCCACCATTTTTTCAAGATGGATTATACCTAAATAAGTCAGAAAACTTTATTAGTTTTTGTTTAGTTGTGCCTAGGCTTACCTAAAATTTAAGGCTGGTCTCCGTAAATGATGGATTCCCTGATTATAAACGCATTTCCTGTTTTGCAGTAGTTTGCGGTTGTTATTATCTGTTTCAAAGAGCAATAAACACAATAATTGCAAACTATTACATCATTTTATTCTATTGCGTTTTAATGTTGGGTTTTCTATCTGCTGGGTATTCCCAACAAATAAATGTTTTAACCTCAAGAATATTCTTATCTGTAAGAATATGATTCATATTTTTGTGTGATAATGTCTTATTCAGTTTTTATAATTAGTAAGTCAGTAAGCAAAAAGATTGGAGAAGCAATAAAAAATACATAATGAATGACAGAATTTTTGAATGCAATCGGGTATACGAGGGGCCTTTTCTTAGAATAACACAGAACATAATTAATAATTATACTATTTTATAATACACATACTCAACGTGAGCCAAATATGAGCAACTTTTTCTACAACGGGCCAATTACAAATTTAAAAATTTTGTACGGGCCGCATTTATGATATATATTAAAATATAAACACTATCAAACTTTCAAAAAATAATTAAACAAAACTTTTAAACTGAATTAAATATTTTTGTAATTTTCTGTTTACAGTTGTTTGTTTCATCGAGAACAATTCTTTTAACACGAGCTGGATTGGTGGACCCTACGGGGACGGAACTAGAAATTTTGGAATTTTCCAACTCAACAACAATGATTGGTGTGTCGTTGGTAAAGTTGGAGGAATCTGTAACCTTGAATGCAGTAGTAAGTTACCCAATAGTATAGTATACATTATTACGCACCTGTATTAGAAAGTGTCTTACTTTTAATGTTACGTAGAAACACGTTATCAAATTTTTTTTAGTACAGTCAAATAAGTGATATATCTCGAGAATGGTTGATCGCACAAAAAATTGCTTAAGATCAAATTTGTAGAGAATTTTATGATCTACAAGTTTTATAATAAAGTCTAATGTCATTTGACGCATAAATAACGAGATATTTGAACGAATATCACGAATCGTGAATACTAGATTGTATGAAATCACTTTTCAGAACAAAGGATTATCTAAAAATTCAGCTTCTAGATTTTATTCCGAGCTTCAATTCTTATTTGACTGTGCTATATACATACGTATAATATTTCTAAACTTAACTCTCTTTTAGGTCTTACTGATGACGACATCACCGATGATTTGGCTTGCGCAAAAGAAGTTCACGTAAGGTATGGTTTTGATCCCTGGTGGGTTTGGAAATCGCATTGCAGACCAGCAGGTCCGGATGTAAGTTACTGCTACAACGAAACTACTGGTACCACCGTCGCAGAGTCAACACTAAAACAGACACTGGATGAAGCAGCATTGCAAGCAGGATCACTGCGGATAGAAGCAAAAAAATTTGCAGCGGAGATTACATCACTGCAAACGAAAATAGAGAGGGCTTTAGTGCAAATCGAGGAATTGGAGGTAGCGGCACTTAAGAAGAAATTCCTGGAGAAAGAAACTGTACCGAGTAGTACTGCAGCCAGCATTACAGAAGCAGCCAAAATTGAAGCCGTCAGTACTGCAGCCAGCATTGCAGAAGCAACCAAAATTGAAACCGTCAGTACTACAGTTACCCAAACTGAGGCCAGCAGTACTGCAGCAACTGAACCAACTGCCTCTGCTTAATCATTAAAATTAATTTGAAATTCGAAAAGTATATTTTGAGTTCTCGACTTACCAGCATTCTTTCACTTAAAACAAGAGAATTTTCTTTATCAATTTGATTGTGAACTGATTTTTTAAATCTTTATTGAAATATTTGTTAATTAATGTATATTGGCGTTTTTCTTTTATTAAATACCCAAAAATTTAAAGAGATATATCTTTAATAAAAATTTACGGATTGCCGCAACAACTGCTAGCGGTGTGACGTTTCATTCTGCATCTCTTTTACACGTAAAAGGAAATTAGTGACAAAGTAATCCTAAAATAATTAAACACTTAATCTAATTGGTTCATTCTGAACGGCTTTTGCCTTTTTATGTTCTCCTTTTTTGTATATTTTCACCTTACAACCAAATTTATGAATCAGAATCGAGACTTTTGCCGATAATTTACCTCTTTCACAAATTATGCTTACTTTCCTTACTTTACAGGAAATCACTTTGTTTATTAAAGATTAATGGAATGAAAATTACAAGTTATCAGCGATGCCAAAAAGTTATTCACAATATTTTCATTTAATATGTTTTTAAGAAATGTTAATAAAAAGTCTTTTACTTCTAGTCTGGGCAAAACAATTCAAACATGTGCCTCTAAATTACTTAATGCGCAATTTACAGAAAAGCTAACTAATAAACTTTTCTGATTCATTTGAATTAAGAAGTTTTGTTTCGAATCTTAATAATCTTTCGAATAAATTTAAAAAGAATTGCAGATAAGAACGAATTCTTGCAATATCTCCTTTGCAGTGGGTCCTAAGATAAAAATAGTTAATCAATCTGATAGAGCACTCAATTTCCTGCAATTTGTCCATACAAATTTTTTTTGTATGTCTGTTATAAATTGAGATACAACGTTTTAAAATGAAGGATTTCACTGAACACTAGTTTTTAATGTTCAACAGCGTGTGCGTGCGCTTACAAATTTCCTTATATTTCTCAAACCGATTATAGTATATAAAATTGTCATGTATCATTTAAAAGTATTTTTAACGTTTAACAACTTTTATTTAAACATTTTTTTGATTAAATCGATAGTTTACGTGTAAAACTGTTGTAAATGCATTTTCTTTATTTCACTACTTTTAATTTAAGATAATCTTAAGTAATTTGGTTAATTTGTAGTATAGTTAATTAGTCTCACTCAATATATATTAAAAATATTAATCATTATTTCATTTTATATTATATAGATAAATCTACATCCCTTATCCCTAAATGAAGATTTCTTTAAAGGATTAATATCTCATTTGCAATACCATATATTCAAATAAATATAAATGCACATAAATTTAAATTTAACAAAAGTTTTGAAAAAATAGTTATGTTTATTTGTTATTTCTGTTATAAATATAATAATATTTTATTACTGTAATATCTTAATTAATTACTTAAATATCTTATCGACACAGTGTGTTTAAGCTACCACAACGTTTTTAATTGCCATTCATAGATATAGCCGTCACTTAACGACTATTTCTTATCTAGGTTAATTCTCATTTTTAGCATGGTAACAGATTGTAACGTGGCATATTTATTATTTTTTTTATATTTATTTACTTATTTGCCTTGACTTTCTTTCGTCATAGCCACCATCAAACATTTTTTAAACATCTTTTATAATTAATAATTCAATTTTACAAATTTCTAAATATTTCAATAATTCACTAATTAATTTTGATTCACTTAACAAAAATTTAGTATTAACAGGCAAAGTTTTAATCACATCTAACTAAACACTTTCTAAACTATAATTTATACATTCAAATATAATATAATCCAAAGTTCCTTCTTCACCACATTGACATCTATCGTCAGATTTAATATTAATTGTGTACAGGTGAGCTGGAGTTTTACAATGATTACTTTTGATTCTGATTATAGTTGATATAATTTTGCGGGACTCATTTCTGAACCATCTTTTCTTACTTAAATTTGGATGAAACATATAATAATCTCTTCCTTTTAACTGAATTTTGTTAATAAAATCTGTGTTTCTCAAATTGAAGTTTAATTTTTTTTCATCTCATCTCAATTTCTAAATTTATTGATTCCTTTGTTCATATTTATTACTTATCCATATCTTCCAGTTTGGCTTCCCCTCAGGTGTAGAATTTCATATATATTTTCATGATAACGTTTCTTGGGTTTTAGGAAGGTTATAGTCTTCTTTCCATCTCAAAGATTACTAAATCCATTTCATCATAGTGGCACGTGGTGCTAAGAAAATATTTAAATACATTTTTAAAGTGCGACTCTTTAGCTTTACCGAAAACTAATTTACAGATTGATTTTTTAGTTTGTGCGGGACTGCTGTTCGACTTTTCTTAGCTCATAACTTTTCCACGTGTGTCTATATAACTAAATGCATTAATAAAGTAGGAGTTTCATCTCATGGTAAGAACTGATATACATCCTACTGCAAGTACTCTGTTCCAGTGTGAGAGCCTGAGTGATCCTATCTCTACATAAAGCGTGATGTCAGTAAACGAGGGGTGAGAGGAGGGGGGATAACAACGTGCGTCGGACATGATGTCAAACGTATTGTCAATGTTTTGTCAAGGTCTGAACTGGTTGTAATCTGCCGTTTTTGCAATGTAGGTGTATACGAGGAATAACCGGAATGTTGTTCATTAGACTGAGCACATGGTGGTGGGAGAATGGATTTAGAGTATTATTATAATCACTCTGTTACAAAAAAAAAATTGTGTTCGTATATGTATAGGCCCTTAGCAAATGTTCGTAACTATTGTTTATAAATACATCTCCTGTCTCATTTTTTTTTGTATAAATATGAATATGTCATACGCATGAATAAATATACAAAAAAAAACCTGTTTTGTGATATGTAAATAATTCTCCGACATTTACCTGACTTACCTGATCAGTATAAATGAGATAGTGACACCGCACACGTCGCCTAAAGAGTTCTTGCAATTGGTTAAAGATGGCTCGCTTGTTGCTTTGTGTTCTCGTAGTTTTGTTTGTTGTGTACGAAAGTGAAGCTAAAATATATGACAGATGCAGTCTGGCTAGAGAATTAAAGACTAAACGAATACCACAGGATCAAATTGATAATTGTAAGCGTTTATAACTTTGTAAATATTTCAGATATACCAAAATATCGATTTTACACGTGTTCATGTTTTTAATATTTTCGGGTTATATTTGTCCCACAGCACGTCTTTTTTGAACGGTGACTTTGACGATTTTATATATAATTTCTCGGGCTTCATAGGCACTAATATCGCCCCTAATATTGTTCTGCTTCTTCTTATACGTTATATCCAGACAACAAGAATGATCTATTCATGGCTACTGCTGTTATAAATTTCAGTTTCTCAATCAAAATAGATCAAAGTTAAATCGTAGTGTAGAAAACGATAGAAATATATATAAAAAGCACTTTTATGACTTACAGTACAGTGGTGTATTAATAAACATTAAATTAGAAGCTTCATTTAATGATAAAGTGTACTAATTTGAAACAACAAAAAGAAAAACACGAAAATGAATCCGTAATAGTTTTTAAAGTGTATACTAAAAAATTAAATAAAGTCTAATGTTGAGCTACTTCAAAAAGAAATTTCATCATATATTGTAACAAGATTAAATGAAGAAATTTGTTTTTCAGTTGTGTGTCTAGTAGAACACAATTCTTATAACACAGAATGGGTTGGAGGGCCGTACAAAGATGGAACTAAAAATTTCGGAATTTTTCAAATCAGCAACAATGATTGGTGCGTCCTTGGAGCTAAAGGAGGATTGTGTGACCTTGATTGCAATAGTAAGTTTAATCCTTAATAAAATTATAATTTTTTGAAAAAACTATTTAAATACTTGTCTCTATATTAAGGTCTCATTGATGACGACATCACTGATGATTTGGCTTGCGCAAAAGAAGTTCATGTAAGATATGGTTTTGATCCGTGGTGGGTTTGGGGATCGAATTGTAGACCAGCAGGTCCGGATGTAAGTGACTGCTACACCGAAGTCAACAGTTCCGCAGACGCTAGCGCCAGTAGTGGAAACGGCAGCACTGAAACTAGTGTTAAAGATGGCACTAGTGAAAGCGTAGTCGTTGCAGATATCAGCACTGAAAGTAGCACTAAAGATGTCAGCACTGAAGCCAGCATTAAAGATGGCAGCACTAGCAGCAGTGACACTAAAACTTCTGCATAATTCTTGAAAACTAGAAATAAGATATACTGTGCAGGATCGTTATATAGTATTAAGTATAAGTTATTAAGTATTATAGTATTCCACTAACTAAACAATCTAGTGCTTGTTTTACAAAGTTAGCTAAATATTACTTACTTTACTAAGTAGTTAATTAGAAGTAGGTGCAGATTAGTAATTTGTAATCTTACTACTTTATATTTTTTATAATTTGTGTTAATTAAATTACATTGCTAAGTACTTAACCTTCTTCTTAATTAAAGAAATATAGTTTCTTATGTTCTTATTTTTGTGTTTTATTTAATTTAGTTATATTAACTTAGAATTATGAATATTTTACCGGAGTATATTAATACAAATTATTGGTGATTTATGAAAACACAAAGGAAGTTTTAGACTTTAACGAATCATAAATTCTCTGTTGTTCTTTAAAGAAAGAAGACTATATTCTTGTTAATTTAAAGGTACATGTAATTAATACTAAATATTAAACAAAAATAATTCAATTCCATTGTGTTTAAAGTGTTGTTATAATTATGCTCTAATAAATTATTTTATATTATGTGAAGGGCTTTGTAAAATCTAACCTAAGTTCTAACCCGTCTCTGTATATATATAATTAATAGGGAAACCCAACTGTTTTACAAAATTAGTGGGTTTCCGTTAGAGCAACCGCTGATACGGAATTATAAAATTTGGATTCCCCAGTTTTTTATAATGTACGAGTATGTATGCACTAAGTTGTAAATTATATCAATCCAGATAATAAAAAACATGAAACACGCCGAGTATGATATAGAAACAGGGATTGCGAACCCTAATCATGCGTCAATATACAAATTTTGGGACCACACGTTCGTGTACAAATGACTAAAGCGAATATGAAGAGTCTTTGTTAAAATGACAACATACAACTCTCATTGCGATGATATTTGGCAAAAAAAGTTGTAAAAATGGATGTCATAAGTGAATTTGCAAATATAGAATCCAAGACAGAATTTTTTTAATGTAACATAACCTCTATATAACAGATTATGGATAAAACGTACAGAAATTTTAGTCAAACCACACGTACAATTTTAAACTGAGGTGATTTCCACGAGTAGACCCATTATTGATACACTGACCTTTTAATATTTATTTCGATTAACCATTCCTCCCGCCAATTAGTCCGTTATATCGAGATTCTACAATAGTAGAGTTTGTTATTTTCTCTCACTTTTTTATTCCGTGTTAATGTAATGTGTACTTTATTTATATTTTCTGTTATTTACTTGTTATATTTACAAAAATCGTAAGTTATGTGTGTTTCTTCTATAACAATCAACAACAACTGCAGAGGATAAGGGGCTCCTTATTTCAAGCTAAGCCACTGTCTCTACTGAGCATAAATGTGGTCAGGTTTCTACATAAACTGAGTAATATAGATCAATTGTGACACATCCGTTGCTCTTTATTAATTAAGTGTGGTATTTTATTTTCTTATTGTGGAAATAACCAGTTTTTTCCCAGCGTCTTCAGGAAGTTATTGCGGGGAACCAATCAGTATAAAACATAACACGTTCCATAACCATCAGTCAAAAAGTTCTTGCATTTGTTTCAAGATGGGTCGCTTGTTGTTCAGTGTTTTCATTGTTTTCTTTGTTGTGTATGAAAATGAAGGGAAAGTTTATGATAGATGCACTCTGGCTAGAGAATTGAAGAGTAAAGGAATTCCACAGGATCAAGTTGACAATTGTAAGTATTTCCCTTTGGATAAATTACGCAATAAGACGTAATGTCACTTGTTTCATTTAATTATTATATTTTATTTAAATGTCAATTAAACTCCACTTCAAAATTGCTGCACTACGATGAAAATTTAAGCCAAACAACGTTAGCGGCACCACTCATTTTATAACTACTCAATTTGTATAGCTGTGTGATCACATAAATTATTTTTGCAGTTGTTTGCCTCGTTGAGAACAATTCTTTTGACACTGAGTGGACTGGAGGGCCGTACGAAGACGGAACTAAAAATTTCGGCATTTTCCAAATTAACAACAAGGATTGGTGCGATATAGGAAAAGAAGGAGGTTTTTGTTTCAAGAATTGCAATGGTAAGTTTTTAAGTTCAAAGTTGCAGAAAAGAGCAAATTGGGCAAGTCTCTCCAGGCACCAGGCCCCCAAAAACTGTATTCGTAGCCAATTATGATTAGCTAAAACAGGTTTCTAGTGAGATCTAAAGAAGGCCAAATAGTTTTATTTCTTACTTTCACTCGCTAATGTTGTTATGATCTCTTCTTATTTTTCAAGATATCATATGGAACTTGAAGAAAGGGAGTAGGGTTGTTTATCACATTGCTAGTCAGGAAAAGTCTGAAATATTAGGTCATTTAAGATAAGGTTGAATTATGTACAATTAATTTTACATTGTATAACTTGTGATACGTCACTGCTTTAAAATATCATTTTCACCTACTATTTTAGTTATATTTTTTAGTCACAAGAATAGGTTAATTAAAATACGAAATATAAAATGTATTATGTATATACTATAATAAATGGATAAATAATAATAGATCGATATTCATATTTTCAGATTACATTGATGACGACATTACCGACGATTTTATGTGCGCTAGGGAAGTTCACAGAAGATTTGGATTCGATCCATTTTGGGTGTGGACACAGAAGTGTAGACCAGCTGGTCCAGATCTAAGCTACTGCCTCACTGAAGGCAACAACGGCACTAACACCGTAGGTAGCAGCGATGAAGATGAAAGAAACGTTATAAGTGGTAACACTGAAACCACCGTTGCAGTTACCAGCACTGAAAATGGTAGCGTTACAAGTGGCAGTACTGAAACAACTAGCACAGCACGTGATAGTACTGAAACCACTAGCACAGCACGTGTCAGCACTGAAACAACTAGCACTGCACGTGTCAGCACAGAAGATAGCCGCACTGAAAGTGTAGATAAGAAAGTTGAAGACAAGAGTACTCAAGATAGCAAATCTGAACAGAATTTTTTCACGAAAGTTGACAAAAAATTTACAAAATTGAGTAACAAGATTAATAAGGAAGTGTCCAAACTAATCCAAATATTTTCTATTATTAAATCACGGTAAACGAACAACGTCTGTAAAATGTAGAAACACATTTTGAATTCCCCCATTATATTTATATTTTATTTTATAAAGCTTACCAAATATTAAGAAATTATAATACTTATATATAATTTTATTCAAAATATTGTTTTATATGATATTTATTATGATAATAAAGATTATGTATCGAATTTATTCTATAAATTTCTATAAAAGTGTACTATATATTGATAAAGTTGGTTACTAGAACCCCAAATGTTCAATTATTTTTTAATAACTCCTTATATGTTAAGAGATATTAACCATTACAAAAGTCATTTTGTCTCTTTAATTACTAAAGTGATTCAACGTTGTACACATTCCAAATGCATGTGACATCACAACTGCTGCCAACCTTACAGCTCATAAATCTCTGCTATATGCATTTATATATCAAAATATCAAATATTATTTACAGCTATTTCAAGGAACAATAAAATTTCAATATTATGTCTGCCTTAGCAGGGTTAAATAAAATAAACACTTATTATTCTTTGACTTGACTTGATTATTTCGACTACCAACAGCTACAAAACATTACCACAGCACTGACCTAATCAACAAATAACTGAAAATAAAATGCATTTCGCGTTATACAAATATGGCCGACCATTTTTAGCGCTAAAACTACCTTCATTTTAATTTCTTAATGGTATCCTAACAATTTGGGCTACGTAAGACGTCGGCGTGACAACTAGTCTACTCCAGTTTGGAAGATTCTTACGTCTACATCCTCAGCAAAGGCATATCAGTAAATATTTTAAAAACAACAAAGCAACTGGGTAAAGAATTATAAAGTCCATTAAAACTATTTTGTTGTGCAAAGTGACAGTGATTCAAGCGTATGTCTGCTGGTAAAAGAATTTATTTAAATGCAAGTGTCGTACAAGTTTAACCACTTAAGAAACAAGATTCTTTTTATTACTTTTATTCAATAAAATCGAACGTTATTTTTTTTTTTTTTATTAACCTATTTAATCCAGAACAGAAGTTTAGATTCCCAAGTTGGTCTCTCTGGTTCAGCACACAGTTAAAATCGCCAGCAATGATTAGAGGTAGTCTAAAGTTAATCTTTAACAGTTATCGATAGGATACGTCCATCTTCTTCACATATGCAATCTGTAGCTTCTATTCCAGGCCTTAACAAAATTGCAGTTCCTCTATTATTTATGCCAATGTTCGAGATATAGGAATAAGGTTTAAAGAAACTTAAATTTTCTATATTAACTTCTTGTAATAAAATTATGTCCAAATCGTGGTCTATAATAAATTGTTTCAGCATAATTTTAGATGTTACAGAGGATAATCCATTGATATTAAATGTTGCAAAAGTTCTTAGTACCATATTAATAAGATATTGAATAAATTAAGGTTATTCAATTGTTTTATCTTTTATATCCATTGCTTTTCCTGTCACTTTTTTTTGTTTCTTTGGTCTTTTGTTATTTTTCTTATCTTTTTTTTCCAATCCTATATCCATTTTGGATGCAGCGGAATTATCTGAGCAATCTTCAATTTCAGAATTTGCCAAAGTATCTTCATTTGACGATGATTCTACAATTTTTCTCTTAATTTCTTTGTGTGCTGTAGGAATTTTGGACAAATTATCATTATTATTTACAATCGCAATAGTATCATCATTAGTAGCTGTTGAAATGATTTTTGTTTCATTTTGCGTATTCTTTGGCATTAAGGGTGGAAAAATTGAATTATTGACAAAACTTAATTCTTCATTTTTTGATTCAGTTGGAACAACACAATCAGTTACCGCTTTGTCATTCATTGTATTCCCCGCAATGGCTGCATAGCTGCGTGCGAAACCATTTGAATTTATTCTGTTGCTAATTTTAGTAGGGCAATCTTGTCCTAAATGGTCTTCTCTATCACAAAACCTACAAGTTTTCTTTTGGGTAGCATAGCTAACCCAAACCTTTCTGCCAATCATTGGTATATACGACGGGATTTCTTTCTTTAAAATCATCTTTATTGCTCTTGTTCCGTTATAAACTGGGAAAGGCATATCTCTACCCCATGTTTCTTTTTTGATGCTAATAACTGTACCATATCCTTGTAGTGCGTGTTGTATCGTTATATCTTGAATTTCATATTCTATATTGTGCATTCTTACAATTGTGAATTTATCGGCTCTTTCTATATACACATTATAATTATTGTCATCCGTACCTTTGTAAATTATTTTCCCATTTGTCATTTCAATAATGTTATCAATTAATAAATGTTCTGCAATTTTCACAATCATCTTGTTTCCATTCACTTGAATTGCCATCACATCTTCCACTGATAATTTTAAATCGTTTTTTAAAAATAAGTGTAATTCGGTAAACGTCATTCTATAAATCACTTCGACGAAGTCTACACTTAAGGTGTTTTTCCTATTATTATTTTCCATTTTTTTTAATCAAATCAAATTCTTACACCTATTTATTAATTTATGATAATTTATTTAAATTATTTAAATAATTTTTTAAATACATTTTGATATTAATAAACATACGGCGGTAAGAACATGTCTACATGCTAATCAGAACCATTTCGTGTTATTTCCTAATATTTACGGAATGCCAACTCGAAATGTCAAGATCCAATTTGTCTTTGAATGTATTTTTGGTTGGGGGCGATCAGAAACTCACCCGCCTCTAGGAGCTTCATTAAGTTTGAAAAATTTCCGCAACGTTTCCTGATTTTTAAGAAGGTTGTCTTCTTTACATGACGAAAAGTAATAAATATTCATCAGCCAGTTTAAGAAATACAACGTTTCTTGAATTTCTTGGGAAATAATCTAAGTAGATGTGGAGGGGGTGTACGAAATATTAGGAACGGTTGTGAAACGAGTTATATATAAAGAGCCACTAAAATAAATTGAAATTCCCGCATTTTAAATATAGAGCGTGAATTATATTAGCTACTATTCGTATAAAGACTATCGTAGTAGTATTTTAGGAGCATTGCAGACACACGCGTTATAAGAAGGCCCTCTACTTTCTGCTGTTGTTTACAATATCCCGTTTTATAATTTATTCAGACACGGTGGTAGGATCCCAACGCATCCCGTCAGTATAAATGAGAATACAAAACCGAAGACAACACTAGTTGTTTCAAGATGGGTCGCTTGTTGTTCAGTGTTCTCCTTCTTTTGTTTGTTGTTTGTGAAAATGAAGGGAAGATCTATGACAGATGCACTCTGGCCAGAGAATTAAAGAGCAAAGGAATTCCGCAAGATCAAGTAGATAATTGTAAGTATTATTATTATTATTATATTTCTTAATGCATATCATATAAATTCAAACTTAAAACTAAACTTAAACTATTCTAGACTATTAATACTTCGAATAGTACTTTCTGTTTCTTCTTTTCTTGACCCTCTCTCTTCATGTCCTCTACTCCTCCTTTATTCACACCGTTTCCTGCTTCTTCTTCCTTATTGCCTGTATCTTCATCTATCACCTCTTGCCTTCCTTGTCTCCTCTCGACAAACCCTCTATTATCTTTTCACTATCCTTCCTGCCTTCTCTCTTCGTTTTCACTTCTCCAATAAGTATTTATTTTATTTATTTAAATGTCAATTGAATATTTTTTGCAGTTGTTTGCCTCGTGGAGAACAATTCTTTTGACACTGAGTGGACTGGGGGGCCGTACGAGGACGGAACTAAAAATTTTGGAATTTTCCAAATCAGTAACAATGATTGGTGCGTTATTGGAAAACCTGAAGGCTTTTGTTTCACGGATTGCAATGGTAAGTTTTTAAGTTACAAGTAGTATTACATAAATCTCTTCTTCTTTTTTAAGAAATCATATGAAGCTGAGCTTGAATTTAATTGTGAATAGATACAACTAATTTTACTTGTAAGCTAAAAACACAAAGATTTGGCCACTTAAGTTAAGTTCTACTTACTCTTTTAGTTTTATTTTTTAATCGCATTTAGTTTACATTGTACAAAATATTTAACAAAACTTTTTATGTAAGTTTATGTAATGCTATATATTAATTCCAAATATTAGTAAAAGATTTGTAATGACTTTTGAAATTACAGTGGCAATATAACAGAATGATGTTAAACTTCAGTAAATAATAAAACATAACATTTCGTAAAAAATATTACGTTAAATAATACATAGGTTTACGTGTTGTATATCGATAATCATATTTTCAGATTACACTGACGACGACATCACCGATGATTTTATGTGCGCTAAGGAAATTCACAGAAGATTTGGATTCGATCCATTTTGGGTCTGGACACAGAAATGTAGACCAGCTGGTCCAGATCTAAGTTACTGCCTCACTGAAGGCAATAATGGCACTAACACCGTAGGTAGCAGCGATGACGATGAAAGCAACTTTGTAAGTGGCAACACTGAAACCACCGTTGCAGATACCAGCACTGAAAATGGTGGCGTTAAGAGTGGCAGCACTGAACCAACTAGCACTACACGTGGCAGCACTGAAACTACTAGCACTGCACGTGGCAGCACTGAACCAACTAGCACAGCACGTGGCAGCACTGAACCAACTAGCACTACACGTGGCAGCACTGAAACAACTAGCACAGCACGTGGCAGCACTGAAACAACTAGCACTACACGTGGCAGCACTGAAACAACTAGCACTACACGTGGCAGCACTGAATATACTTACACTGAAGTAAATTTCATCACAAAGTTTGAATATTGCTTTTCAAAATTCCTTGATACTATTAATAACAAAGTGGTTAGACTAGTTCAAATATTTTATGGTATTAAATCACGGTAAACGAATAACTTCTGTGAAATGTAAAAACACATTCTTAATCCACTGTGTAGTGTTTAGTTTTACGCTACCAAAAACAATATAATTGGAAACACACCTATATTTATTACTTATTTAATTTGATTCAATATTATGTTTTAACCTAGTTATATATCATTTCATTTATAATTGACTGTACGAGAAAATAAACATTTTGTATCGTAATTACTCTCTTGATTCATACATTTAACCCAATCGGTATTCACATCTTCAAAGATCATAAGTTTTGTGTGTTTCTTATATGTCAATCAACAACAACGGACAGGGCCAGGGGGCTCTCACCACGCTTGCATTAGACTATGCGCTTAGCATGAGGAAAAAGTAAGGCATAAATGTGGTCAGGTTTTTACGAAAGCTTAGTCGTATAAGACCTATTGCGGAACATTCGTTCTTCCTTATTATTAAATCGCGTAATTAAGTTTGTTGTGTGGAAATAACCAGTTGTTTTGAATGCATTGGAGACATTTTGCGGAGAACCAATCGGTATAAATCTTGCTACGTTCTACAATCATCAGTCAAAAAGTTTTTGCATTTGTTTAAAGATGTATCGACTATTCTTTAGTGTTTACCTCGTTTTGTTTGTTGTGTGTGGAAGTGAAGCTATTACATATGACACTTGCACACTAGCGCTTATTTTGAGAATTAAAGGTTTACCTCAGGATCTAATAGACAACTGTAAGTATTCAAAACACATTCGTTAATTTTGCTAATCTGTTAAAAACTGATTACGTTAGTACCATACCTATATTAATAACACTATTAAAAAAAAACAATTTTTAACTGTCAACTTTTTAAAGATAGTTTTTTCTACCGTATGGCAAACTCTTTTGTAAAAATCGCCATACACTTCTGAATCTACAATCTACGCAGTTTTCAATTTCAGCGGTTTTGATTAATACGACCCACGTGGCATCTTTAATTTTCATTAAGATTAGTGTGAATTAACGCTACATGGTTGTCGTGAGAGCAAAAAGAAAATCGATGTCTTAATTTGACAACACCTAATGTTATTTTCTGTTTTCAGTTGTTTGTCTTGCAGAGAACAATTCTTTAGATACTGAGTGGGTAGGTGGACCGAATGGAGATTCAACTAAAAATTTCGGGATTTTCCAAATCAGCAACAATGAATGGTGCGAGATTGGTAAAAACGGAGGAAAATGCAACATTGACTGCAATAGTAAGTGTACGATCCACGAAAAGGTTAAATTGCAAATACATTGCAAATAGACCTTACACTCTTTACAAAATTTATTTTATAGTTCTTGACATAACATTTTTTACATTTAAAATGAGCATTATATTTTAATTTATTTTAATTACACCGATGCCTAATTAATTTATTTATTGACAAACAATGATTGAACCGTCATGCTAATTAACCGAACAATCTGTTTTCATTTTTAGTGCTTACCGATTTCGACATCTCTGATGATCTTATTTGTGCTATGAAAATACATCAAGAATTTGGTTTCGATCCATGGTTGGTCTGGACGCAGAAATGTAAACCAACTGCTCCTGACTTTAGTTTCTGCTTCCCTGAAAGTGAAAATGTTGATGTTAGGAGTGGTAGTACTGAAACCACTAGCACAGCACGTGTCAGCACTGAAGGAACTAGCACAGCACGTGTCAGCACGGAAACCACTACCACTGCCAACACTGATGGAACTAGCACGGCACGTGCCAGCACTGATGGAACTAGCACGGCACGTGCCAGCACTGATGGAACTAGCACGGCACGTGCCAGCACTGAAGGAACTAGTACAACACGTTCCAGCACTGAAGGAACTATCATGGCACGTGGCAACACTAAAGATGGCCACACTATAAGTGTAGATAAGAAAGTTGAGGACAACAGCGCTCAAGATAGCAATTCTGAAGGAAATTTTTTTACGAAAATTGAAAAATGTTTTTCAAAATTACGTGATATTATTAATAAAAAATTGTTTCACATATTTTAATGGTGAACGAGCAACATTTGTAAATCGGCGTTTCATTTTCGCTGCCAAAAACAACTTTATTTTTTTTACAATTTTTATTTTGTAAAGCTTACCAAAGATTAAGACATTATGCGACTTATATATAACTTGAAGATTCAAAAAAAATTATTTCATGCTAAAATAATTTTAATTTTTTTGAAAATATTATTTTATTTTACGAATTTCTTCCTTTTTGTGACATGTGTGATTTTTAATAAATATGAAAACTATAATAGTTTGTACTAGGTTGTTCTCTTTTCCGGATTACCTTGGATCTCAATTGATCCGGATATGAACAGGACAAAATAATAATTTTGTTCAAATATCGTGTCGTCTACAGTGTGCGCCTATCCAACAACAGTGTCATCACTACATACTCGTAAATACTATCTTATATAATTAGTAGTGGGTGGTTAATTAGCACTTCAATGTAAAAAGTTGTTTAGCAAACATTAGTCCGACAATCAGTTAGCAGTTTTTAATTCTAAAGACAGAAAATTCTACAGATACGTATTCTCTTTCATTTATTTAAAAGTGTGACGTTTGTTATTTAGTGTATGTGTTGTTTTGTTTCTTGTCTACGAAAATGACAGATTTAGTAGATAATTATAAGTATTTAAAAGATTATAAATATCTCACATACCAGACTGTGTGTTTCCATCATTTAAGTGTTTGCAAACAATAACTCTCAGTTTGTCAGCACGTGTTGTTGACCTATAGTTTGCAGTCTGCCAGCATGCGTGTTCGATTGTTCGAGGCTAGAATTATTAACTTTATTTGCTGTGCAATGTAACTGTGATCCAAGTGTACATCTACTGATTAAAAAACTTATTCAAATGCAAACCTCATACAAGTTTGACCACTTAAAAAAACAAGATTCTTTTTATTACTTTTATTCATAATTTCGCACGTTTTTAATAAACACACGTCGCTAACAAATGTCTAATTCCCAGAACCATTTTGTTGTGTAGAATTTAAAACAGTATATTGTTTTTTTTTTTTTAATTTACGGAATTTCAAATCGAAACGTAAAATCCAATTGTCAGAACTGCTAAATATCTTGTGGTGTGACAGTTAGGCCTAGATCCCACTGAGGTATAATTCTGTAACATTTGGAATCATATGAACATGCACCCACTGCGCACAGTTTAACAGTTTGCGCACGTGTTAGTTTATGGAAAAAAACCGCGTGGACTTATTCCGCAGTGGGATATAGGCAATAACTTGTTTCTAGAATTCTTCAATTCACCTAATCAAAACATTCATGTTTCTACTTTAACTAAGCATTGCATGCGAATATAGACTTTTATTCTATAAATATAATATAATAATCTAACTTCCTTGTCTACAAATGCGTGTTCGCCTATTCACGCTCTTTACCCATTGTCTGATGTGTGTTATTTACTAAAGCGTAAACATTCGTGTATTCGGGTACAGAATCTTTGCCTTGTGAACAGGAACTACCCGAACACATGTGTGATCAGAGCCTAAGGCTCTCAGCACATGACGCGACTAGTTGCAAACCTTAGCCCCGAATCTGCCCGAACCGAATGAGAATACAATACGTGTATAAGAGTGAGAGAAAACACAAGGCACGAATGAAACTAAACTGGTAGTCGAGCCGTATATCGTCACTCTATAGAATTTTTAACAATAGCAAAACAGGGGATTCTATTGTGTTATATTTGATTGTATGTATGTATTTAAATACTTTTCGTAAACATCCCTGTTGATGATATCATCATGAAACCAACAATGCCCTGCGACCGAGAAATATAGTCGCTGAATGTATGCTCAAAATCAGTTTAAAATCAATTTAGTTACGTTCGTGCCGTGTGTTTTATCTTAATCGTAAACACGTTCGTTCTTTTACTAACAACACAGTTGTAATGGCATTCGGTTCGGGCAGATTCAGGGCTAAGGTTTGCAACCAGTCGCGTCGTGTGCGGACGCTCTAAGTCTTTACAAATTTGTAACTATTTCAGTCAGACGTTCGTAAACGTTAGTTAATGTTTAAAAACACTGTGTTTTTGGTGGGGATATATCTTCATGAGTATATATATATATATATATATATATATATATATATATATATATATATATATATATATATATATATATATATAACCCATGTAATTAAAAGTGATATACAAAGAACCACTAAAATAAATGGAAAGTCCCGCATTTTTAATGTAGAGCATGATTTACAATTGTCACTCGTATAAAAACTATCGTAGTAGCATCTCAGGAGCATTGCAGACACACGCGTTATAAGAAAGCCCTCTACTGTGTACTGTTGTTTACAATATCCTGTTTTATAATTAATTCTGTGACATTGTGGTATATACCCAACGCATCCCATCAGTATAAATGAGAATACAAAACCAAAAACAACACTAGTTGTTTAAATAAAGTTGTTTCAAGATGGGTCGCTTGTTGTTCAGTGTTCTTGTAGTTTTGTTTGTTGTGTACAAAAATGAAGGGAAAGTTTATGACAGATGCACTCTGGCTAGAGAATTAAAGACTAAAGGAATTCCGCAGGATCAAGTAGATAATTGTAAGTATTTAAACGTGTTTAGTGCGGTCAAGTTACGCAATATGGCGTAACGTCACTTGCGGCTTTTAGTTATTATTTTACTTTATTTAAATAGTCTGAAAAAAGTCTATTGCAGTTCTTTATATATATGTTTTACTCTTCACTTCAAATTGCTTCACTACGAAGAAAATTTAAGTAAAACAACGCTGGTGGCACCGCCCTTTTTACAACTGCTCAATCTGTATAACTGCGTGATCACGGTAATTTCTTTTTGCAGTTGTCTGCCTCGTAGAGAACAATTCTTTTGACACTGAATGGACTGGAGGGCCGTACGAAGATGGAACCAAAAATTTCGGCATTTTTCAAATTAACAACAAGGATTGGTGCGTTATTGGAAAACCAGGAGGATTTTGTTTCACAGATTGCAATGGTAAGTTATAAATTGCAGTAACATACTTGAACGAAGTTAAAGAGCGGTATAAATTTTTAATACGATAATGTATTTTATCTTATTCGTTGCTATATACATTATAGAAAGATAAATGAGTCAGTGCTTTTTAGTTATATCAGCAGTTTATACCCCACAACTTGTTTTAAGTATGAGTCGCCGCCTAACTCTCGTAATTTAAACTATAAATAATATAACGTTAAATAGAACATCAGCTTACGTTTTGTGTATCATATTTTCAGATTACAATGATGACGATATCACCGATGATTTTATGTGCGCTAAGGAAGTTCACAGAAGATTTGGATTCGATCCATTTTGGGTCTGGACACAGAAATGTAGACCAGCTGGTCCAGATCTAAGTTACTGCCTCACTGAAGGCAATACCACTACAGTTGCTAGCGTTGTTAGCAAAGATGGCAACACTGGAGACGGCGTTAAAGATGGTAGCACTGAGCGCAGTACCACTGAAAAGAGTACCACAGAAAATAACAATAGTGAAGGCAGTAAAACTGAAGATGATGAAGAAGATGAAGAAGATTCCACAGACGAATGTGCTGGAGGCGGTAATTTTGTAGACGACGTTGAGGCTACTATGTACCATGTTACTAAAGATTTATTAGATTTACGAGTTAAATTTAATCATGAAATATCGAAATTACTTCAAAAAGTGTACGATATTAGGCTACGGAGATCGGAGAACCCAAATAAATCGAAACCTGTAAATTGCAAAATAAAATTCTAAACACATTTATCATTACCGCCATTTTTAAAAATCGATGGTTTTATATGGCACCGCGAGATGTCACTACATTACAAAATACAATGGGGTTGTGAATGTTGCTGGCCATCAGGACCTCCAATGTACTTTTTAATAACTTGAAATAGTCTTGAAATAATTTTAAAAATATGCTGTCACACTCGATTCTTACTCTCTTCCTTTTTATGAATTGTAAACAGAGTGTAAAATGAGTCACTACTTACAGCTGGTTCAAGTGATACATTAACTTTCGATATTATAAATGTTGTAAACATAGAAAAATAAAATCGCTTAGTTTTGTGACGTCAAAGAATGAAACAGAACACAGAAATTGAAAGTTTAAATAACTATACATCTGTAAATTTATTATATTTAAAAAGTAATATATATTATAATCTCTATATTTTAATCGAACAGTAAAAAGAACCACCCCTAAAGACACAACCTCTTTATTGTAAGGTCTATTGTACATACATATATTCTATTTAAATACTTTATTCTTATTAATAATTTGATTAAATAATAAATGCTATGAATGAGTAAATGTTTTTGTATTTAATTTTCTTTTCTGACGCTTTCTATTTTTACAAAAAACATAAATATGAACTAAAGAAGGTTTAAAACTAACCTGAGGGAGATTACCTTTTCCCACTTAAGTTTTATATTATGTACATTGTCCATACATACATTATTAATTTGAATCTATCAGAATAACCACAGTGGGCTTTTGGGTAATATGT
The DNA here is from genome assembly GCA_963678705.1 of Panorpa germanica. Lineage (NCBI taxonomy): Eukaryota > Metazoa > Arthropoda > Insecta > Mecoptera > Panorpidae > Panorpa > Panorpa germanica. The sequence goes on from OY783218.1 coordinate 10,412,506, forward strand.
GAAATAATTTAATTGACGCTAGCGCCTCTAGTAGAAGATTTATATAATTAGACAAATAAATATTGGCGGTAATTTCAAAATAAATACTGGAGTATTTTCAAATCGGTATCTTTTAAATTAAATAGTTTGTCTATAATAATTTTTAAGTAACATTATTTTACTCACGCTTTAAAATCTACGTAGTTGAATAGTAATTAATTCACTTATTGATAATTTCAAGTAGTTATTAACATTAGAATTTGAACAATTATTCATTTTTGTAAAAGTATACTGTATCAGAGTCTTGTTGCTAAAAGAGCTAATGTCAATATTCCAAATTTGGGACCGAGATGAAAGTTTTAAAGCATCGCATTCAAAGTCTTTATCTAAAACTATTTTAAATTCTATTAACATAAAATAGAATGTCTCTTTCAACTTTTGCCGAAACGCAGATATTATTAATAAAATCTGATTATGTATGTCATGTCTTGAAACATGAAATATTTTGAAGAGAAAATTGACATTGGCCCTTTTAATATCAAGCCTCCCCAGTAAACATTTTGGAGTCCCTTTGACATCATATTGAAGATGCGTCATGATTTTTTTGTCATGAAAGAGTTCATTTATAGTTCAGTTTCTCACATTTTTTCATATAAAATGTCTACAAATGGCGAAATTACTCCACCTGTCGGAATACAAATGAAGATAAAGTTGATGCGAACTATAATTGAAGTGAAATGGTGATAGAAACGTCACTAAATAGGGCACTTCACCAAATTGTTTACTGGGTCTGATATGTGTCAACTATAATGATAGTCTCTTTCATAAAAATCACAGATCCATTTAAATACTTTATTACAATTTCTTGTCCTATTAAAATTCCCTTCATTTATGTGTCTGTCTTGATTAGGTGTTCATGAACTTCCAACGGCTGTTATTTACATGTCGTGTGGACTTGGCCTTGATGGACTGCGTTCTTTATATTTTCAATATTCTGCGCGTGTCCTTGCGCACTGGTAATCCCCGAGAAACCGAGTAACCGGTTTGTTTCAGACATGTTTTAAATATTAGGCTAGATGCAGACAAAAGACGAGACTATCTTTAGGGTATACAGACTAAGGACTTTCTCACACTGCAACAAAATAATCGGTTCTAGAGTGACAGGGACTTAAGACCACACCAAACGTGGAAGAAACAGAGACCCGCTAATATGAGTTCAACCCAAATATCATGACATATTATAGCTAAACGAAACTTAGTTATTTTTAATATAAAAACGATTTCATTTTATTGTTTTTAGGTGCTGTATACGCTTTAAAATAATCTAAATGATTATGATTTTCATTTTACCACCTTTCTGTAGTTCTGTGAGAATTTTTTGTAAGATCTTTTATATCCAGTCATAATTTGAGTTGAATATTAAATATTTTTTGGAAAGCTTCTTCAAGCTCCATACAAATAAATAATCTTCTTTTTTTATAGATAAGACTGTGAAAGGAAAAGGAAATGGTTGGTTAACATCCGATGTCATAAATAAATTATCTCTGCGGTTGGTTTTCGTTCACCTCAAAATATATAATTAATTAATTGATATATCAAAAAGTAAAGCAGAGTTTCAAATAGTTATTAATCGATAAGATTATAATATGGATTCAGATTTAATACTTCCTGCATTTCTTGAGATAGAAGAAAGTTGAAAAATGGAAAGATATATATACATATATATAGAAGAACATAATAGATCAACAGTTTAGTAAATTATTTATCATATAATTTTGTTTTAATTAGTTTAAAGATATTATTTATTCATTTTCAAAATGTTTTAATTGCTTAGCAATAATTTAAGCACAAATGCGCCATCTATTAAACAGCAGATATAACAGAAAAGTTAATGATTTATTTCATAGATGGCACTGTTCGTTTATAAATTACATCGCCTGATCAGTCCGCAACCATATATACTCTTATGTGAGTATATATATATATATATATAAGATTTTTCTGCATTATTTAAGCAGAAAGAAGGTATACTTTTATTAAAATTAATAAACACGTTGAATTTTTAATAGCAAGGATAATATTATTAGAAAATAGATAAGAGTATACAGTCACAACTGGTTCAATCGTAGGCTTCTTTCAGAGATTGCGCCATTAATAGTTAATGCGGCTCTGATAATTAGTCATTCGTAAAACAGCGACTAATACAAATTACCCAAATCCTGAGAAACTAAGCACAGGTAATGCCTGAATATAAAAAAAGATTAGCTTAACTGTACAAGGAGCAATCTCTTTAGTACTAATGATAGCAAGATCTGGAATCTTAAGAAATAATTAACAACAATAAAGATATGATTTGATTAAATCTATTTAATTAGTAATCAATTAGTGTGGTAGTAATAACTGAGGCGCCATTTTAAACATTTATCTGTTTCTGATAAAATCAATTAATAAAAGCAGAAACAATTTTTTTTCTAAATTTGCTGCGTTTTAGTTATTTTATGCTACGTTGCAAAGCAACGAGTGCAAAGTTTGTGCTTGTTATAAAAAAAATCTACTGTAAAAGCTTGCACATTTTTTAAATAATAAATATTTGGGATGTGTTAATTTTGTAATTGATCTACATCCGCTGCACGCTAAATAGAAAAACTGTTTAATGAAATCTGCAACAAGTACGCGTGTCTGTATTTTATACGATATTTTTAAAATTCATGGACTTTTTTTTCTAAATTTTTTTTTAGATTCTTTGAAATGTTTTGATGCAGTTATGTTAGTTATGCTCTAAAATAAAGAACTGCATCATTACATTTTAAATATCTTTCTGCTTCTGACTTTTATGCGACCTTTTTTAAATTCATGGACTTTTTTTCAAAAATTTTTGTTTGTTTAATTTTTGAATTTTTTGATGCAGTTATGTTCGTTAGGTTTTAAATTAAAGAACTGCTTCATTACATTTTAAATATCTTTGCGATTCTGACTTTTATGCGACCTTTTTTAAATTCATGGACTTTTTTTTCTTAAATTTTTTTTTTGATTCCTTGAATTTTTTTGATGCAATTATGTTTTCTAGGCTTTAAATTAAAGAACTGCTTCATTACATTTTAAATATCTCCGCGATTCTGACTTTTATGCGTCCTTTTTTAAATTCATGGACTTTTTTTTCTTAATTTTTTTTTTGGATTTCTTGAATTTTTTTGATGCAATTATGTTTGTTAGGCTTTAAATTAAAGAAATGCTTCATTACAATTTAAATATCTTCGCGATTCTGACTTTTATGCGACTTTTTTTAAATTCATGGACCTTTTTTTCTTAATTTTTTATTTGGATTTCTTGAAATTTTTTGATGCAGTTATGTTCGCTAGACTATAAATTAAATAACTGCTTCATTACATTTTAAATATCTTCGCGATTCTGACTTTTATGCGACTTTTTTTAAATTCATGGACTTTTCTTTTTAAATTTTTTTTTGGGATTTCTTGAATTTTTTTGATGCAGTTATGTTCGTAATGTTTTAAATTAAAGAACTGCTTCATTAGATTTAAAATATCTACGCAGAAACTCAAAAAAATGCATTGCTCTTAAAACCATAAAAGTGAACCTTTTCATCATTTTTAACAAGATTATAGTCTTCTTTCATTGCATACTGATAAAGAGATTTAATATATTGATATATCATAAACTGAAATACTTATTTAAAAATGAATTATAAATATGAAATCAGCATTCAAAACTATGCTAGAAACCGTTATAAAAATAAGAGTTTTTTTTTATCAATTTTTATGAAAAGTAACAAGAGTATAACCTTCTTACTTTTGATAAAAATTTAAGAAAAATGTATGTCATTTTATAACGGATTTTAACTTAATTTTGAATGCTGATTTCATATTTATAATTAATTTTTAAATAAGTATTTTAGTTTATGATATATCAATATATTAAATCTCTTTATCAGTATGCAATGAAAGAAGACTATAATCTTGTTAAAAATGATGAAAAGGTTCACTTTTATGATTTTAAGAGCAATGCATTTTTTTGAGTTTCTGCGTAGATATTTAAAATGTAATGAAGCAGTTATTTACTTTAAAGCCTAGGGAACACAACTGCATCAAAACATTTCAAGAAATCCAAAAAAAAAATTTAAGAAAAAAAGTCCATGAATTTAAAAAAGGTTGCATAAAAGTCAGAACCGTGGAGATATTTAAAATGTAATGAAGCAGTTATTTACTTTAAAGCCTAGCAAACATAACTGCATCAAACAAAATCAAGAAATCCAAAAAAAAATTTAAGAAAAAAAAGTCCATGAATTTAAAAAAGGTCGCATAAAAGCCAGACCCGCAAAGATATGTAAAATGTAATGAAGCAGTTATTTACTTTAAAGCCTAGCAAACATAACTGCATCAAACAAAATCAAGAAATCCAAAAAAAAATTTAAGAAAAAAAGTCCATGAATTTAAAAAAGGTCGCATAAAAGCCAGACAAGCCTAGTAATTTAAAATGTAATGACGCAGTTTTTTATTTTAGAGCATACCGAACATAACAGCATCAAAATATTTCAAGAAATCAAAAAAAAAAATTAGAAAGAAATGTCCATGAATTTTAAAGAGATCGCCTATTAGCTGAAACAACTCGCCCAACCCTATTCTGTTATCACATATCTATAATTTACGTAATTAAAAAATAATAATTAACCATAAAAAACATGAAATTGAAATGTTATAAAAAAGATCAATTGAAATTAAACTAATTCAATAAATCGGAGTAACATTATGCCAGAAATTCCAATACTAAAATCGCAATAGGTATTATGGTTTTAAAAGTATGCTAATGCACAAATATGTACATTTATTTTTCAAAAAGCAGTAAAATAGGTCCCAATACTTGGTGAACACATGACGAGAAACGACTCTTTTATAAATGTTTTAGAATTCCGTTATATAGATACCTATTTGCAAAGTAAGCACCCTAGTCAGCTCTGAAAATAGCATAAGAAGTTTAAGTAACTCCGAAGACACGCAATAAAAAAATAAGTGAGACATGTGACATGATGCAATCTGACCACATTAACCTTTAGTTCAGGAGTTAATCCATGTTTAGATTTAATGATTAAAATTAGTATCACTGCGTAATAAGATGTAAATATATTTGCAAAACATTTATATTTTCTGACAGATTCACTTAAGTCATCTTCCAATAATTTTACTGGCCTCTAAATCTATAACGGTGATAACTTATTACTTCTAATTATTATCTTATAAATAATTTAGATAACAATAACTGATATATCTCACGACAATTATAAAAGCTTCTGATTTTTAATAATCATCTTACTTAACCATTTCGTGTGTGCATCATGAAGTTGTTTATTATTTTATCAGTTGTGGCAGTTGCTGTCAACGCCAAAGTTTTCACTCAATGTGGACTGGCACAAGAACTTGTCAGCCAAGGCCTTCCAAGATCTCAGATTGAAAACTGTAAGTATATCTTGTTATAACAAAGGAATATATAAAATATGTAGACTTGTGCCCCTAAATAACATGCAACACATGTAACTCTTAATTATCTTGTAATTATAGGGGTTTGTTTGGTGGAAGCGGAGAGTTCTCGCAATACCGCTGCAGTTGGAGGCCCTAACAGCAATGGTTCCTTTGACTATGGACTCTTCCAAATTAACAACAACTACTGGTGCAAGAATGGAGTGAAGGGAAATGACTGCAACGTCGCTTGCGAGAGTAAGAATTGTTTTAATCATATAAATTCATTTGCTACATTTTAAAACTCTTTATCCTAACAATAAATGAAGAAAACTCTATTGAAAACATGCTCTAGAATATTGAGTCTATTGAGCTATAAATATTTTCTCATTGTTAAAGATTATTGTTCTTCAAATCTAACACAATAGTAAGAAATCATAATCTAATCTTAGTTAACTCTTATCTTAGTTATCTTAAGTTATACTCCGTTCTCATCATATAACAAATATAAATCTTTCAAGCCTAAACTAACTAAAATATAAATGCTTTTTCTATTTGTACAGAATTAATCGATGATGACATAACAGACGACGTAGCCTGCACCAAAATCATCTACGCCCGCCATGGATTCTCAGCTTGGAACGGATGGAAATCCAAATGCCAAGGAGCACTCCCAAATCTCACCGCGTGTTTTAGTCGTCAATCCGTCAAGGAACAATTAACCAACTTTCTTTAAAATATTCTTTTGATTAGTTAACAGATATAATTAATTTTTTTATAAATGTAACTGTTTATCAATTATTCAAACACAAATGCGCCATCTATTAAACAGCAGATATAACAGAAAAGTTATTGATTTATTTCATAGATGGTACTGCTAGTATATAAATTAGAACGCCTGATCAGTTCGCAACCATATATACTCTTAATTGTGTATATATGTATAAGATTTTTCTACACTATTTAAACACAAATTATTATTACTTTGTCACTAAAATTAATAAAACTTTGAATTTTTAATAATAAGAATAATATTATTAAAAAATACAATCACAACTGGTTTCAACGGTAGGCTTATTTAAAAGATATTATTAATATATTATTAGTTAATGCGACTCTGATAATTAGTCATACGTAAAACAGCGACTTGTACAAATTACCCAAATCCTGAGAAACTAAGCACAGATAATGCCTAAATATAAAGAAAAAGAAATTAGTTTACATGTACAATTAGCAATCTTTTTAGTACTTTAAAATGATAGCAAGATCTCAAATCTTAAAAAATAATTAGCAGCAATAAAGATATGATTTGATTAAATCTATTTAATTAGTAATCGATTAACGTGGTAGCAATAACTGAGGCGCCATTTTAAACACTTATCTGTTTCTGATAAAATCAATTAATAAAAGCTGAAACAATTTTTTTTCTAAATTTGCTGCGTTTTAGTTATTTTATGTTGTGCTATTATTTACATTTAGTTGCATATTGTGCAGATGGTGAACTAGCTGTTCGCCTCGTTGCAAAGCAACGAATGCCAATTTTGTGCTTGTGTTAGAAAAAGAAGCTACTATAAAAGCTAGTACATATTTTTAAATAATTAATATTTCAGATGTGTGTAATTTTGTAATTGATCTACACCCGCTGCACGCTAAATAGATAAACTGTTTAATTAAATTTACAACTACTACACGTTTCTGTATTTTATTTTATACAAAAATATTTTTAAACAATTTTGATGCAGGTATGTTCGATATGCTCTAAGATAAAGACCTGCAAGAAACAACTACATTTTAAATTACTAGGCTTGTCTGACATTTATGCGACCTTTTCTAAATTCATTGACATTTTTTTTTTCTAAATTCTTTTTTAATTCTTTAAAATGTTTTGACGCAGTTATATTCGTTATGCTCTCAAATAAAGAACTTCTTTATTACATTTTAAATATCCACGCAATTTTAGCTTTTATGCGACCTTTTTTAAAGTCATGGATATCTATTTTCTAAATTTCTTTTTTGATTTCTTAAAATTTTTTGATGCAGGTATGTTCGTAATGTTTTAAATTAAAAAACTGCTTCATTAGATTTTAAATATCTACGCAGAAACTCAAAAAAATGCATTGCTCTTAAAATCATAAAAGTGAACCTTTTCATCATTTTTAACAAGATTATAGTCTTCTTTCATTGCATACTGATAAAGAGATTTAATATATTTAATATTCTTGTTAAAAATGATGAAAAGAGGAAGCAAAGGGAGTATAACGAAAGGATAAAAGATAAAAAGAATGAGTTCAAAATAGGAATAGAAAAAGAAATTAGAGATATAACAACGGAGAGGCAGGCATGGGATTACATAAATAGGGAGAAAAAGCGAAGGAAAGAGCCAAGCAAGGAAATAAAAATGGAAGAGTGGACGAAACACTTTATGGGAGTACTAGGAGGAAAGAAAAGAAACGAGAAAACAAAGAAGGGGATAAAAGAGAAGGAGAAAGTAAACGATATAAAAGTAGGTGAAATAAAAACACAGATTCAAAAACTCAAGGAAAAGAAAGCACCAGGTAGAGATGGACTAAAGAACGAGGCGTGGAAAGCTGGGCAAGAAAGGATAGAGAAAGGATTACTGACAGCGATGAACAAGATATGGAAAGGAGGAAACCTGCCGGACAGCTGGAGAGAAGGGGTAATAACGCCGATATATAAAAAGGGAAATAGACATGAAGCCAAAAATTACAGGGGTATCACACTACTGAACACAGGGTACAGGATTTATGCAGGGATTGTTAGAGAAAGACTGGAAGAAGAGGTAAAAGTAAAAGAGATACTTCCCGAGACACAAGCAGGCTTTAGAAAGGGACGAGGGACTTTAGACAATATATACGCACTGAACCATTTAGTTGAAAAAGAGCTAAGTGAAAAAGGAGGACAGATATATGCAATGTTCATCGACCTTAAAGCGGCGTTTGACATGGTCGACAGACAGAAATTGTGGAAGTACATGAGAAAGAAAAAAATAGATGAGGACATAATGAAATGTATTGAAGAAATTTACGAAGAAACAAGAATGAGAATAAGAGTTGGGGGTGAAGAATCAGAAGAATTCTGGACAGACAAGGGGTTGAGGCAAGGTTGTCCTCTGAGCCCCATTTTATTTGCGATATATACAGCAGACTTGGAGGGGGTAATGGAAAGAGGACAAGACGGGGGGGTGCTAATAGGAAGGCACTACAAGATATGGACTTTAGCATACGCTGACGATATAGTCCTGTTGGCAAAAAGGGAAGGAGAGCTGCAGGAGATGGCACACCGGCTAGGGAGGTATATAGACAGGAAAGGACTAGAGTTAAACGTGGAAAAGACAAAAATTATGGTATTTAAAAAAGGGGGTGGAAAAAGGAGACTTAAAAGGTGGAAATACAAGACAGAGGACATTGAGGAAGTTGAAGAATTTAAATATCTGGGCTACACTTTTAAAAAGAATAATGGAGAAGAGGCGCATATAAGGGAGGTGGCAAAGAAGGCAGAGCAAGCAATGCGACGGGTATGGGGACTAGGGGAAAAGGTATTTGGGGGGGACATACAAAAGAGAATATGGATATACGAGAGACTGATAGCCAGTATGATGTCGTATGGAGCAGAGGTTTGGGGGTGGAAGGAACAAGAAAAGTTGGAAAGAATACAGGTAAGATATATGAAATGGGTTCTAGGGCTGGACAGGTGCACGCCAGGATACATGGTGATGGAGGAGCTAAAGAGGGACAAGATACGAATTAAAACAGGGGAAAGAGCGGTAAAATACGAGGAGAAATTGAACAGAGCGGAAAGCAAAATCTTAAAGAAAATAAGAGAGGATTACATAAAGAATGGGGGGAAAGGAGGTCCAAAAAAGAGAAAAGAATACTTTGAAAGGAATGGAATGGCGATCGAGGAGGCAGAGAGGAGAAGAGAAGGTGGCGCAAGTGTGGCAGAGGAGCTAAGGAGAAGGGATAAGGAGACACAACAGCAGGAGAGAATGGGAAAAATAGAAAAAAGTAACTACAATAAAAGATATAAGAGGTTATGGGAAAATAATGTGCCTCAGTACCTTATAGAAAAGGACATAAAACACATAAGAAGAACAGCAAGGTTTAGATTGGGAAATGAGGAAAAAGGAAACAGATACTGGGAAAAGAGTGAGGAAAGAAAGTGTAGAATGTGTGGAGCGGAGGACGAAACACTGGAGCACATTAAGTTTGAGTGTAAGGAAAAAGTAGCAAGCGAAAGGAATATTGGACAGCTATTAAAGGGAGGCAGTGAAGGAAAGAGGTGGATGGCGGAAATAGTAAGAAGAAAAGGAAAAACAGGAGAATAAATAATCTGGTGGAGAATAATAGAGAGGGGCAAAAGAAGAAGAAGCAGAAAGCACTTTTGGAAGTAGTAAAAGTCGAGAAGATTTTAAGTTTATTTTAAGTTTAGTTTTTAAGTTTGGAATGTATATAGGAATGAAATGTATTAGAAATATAATACTGTAGATTGTAAAGCCGAAAGGCATACACAATTAATATATAAATAAAATACGAAAGTTAAAATTAAATAATAAATAGATAAAAACAGGATAACAATTGTAGTTATTTATTTAATTTTACACTATATTTGAAATAACAGCTTTAAAATTTATTTTTAAAATACATTAAAATAGTTTTACAATTAGCTTTCCAAAGAAATTTTCCCAACAATTTAACAAATTGATTCAGAAGATTTGATTTGTTTAAGACATTAACAACCCGTAACGATTTACACAACATTATATTATACCAAATGGAAGTCGACAGTTTATCACAGATCCATGTTTGAATTGTCTGGTAACATTTGTTGATTTTTAAGACACTTTGTTTATATTGCATTTCATTTTTCTCTATCTACTTTAGGACATATAAGTTAACTTTATTTACACAACGAATAAAATAAAGGAATGCATATCCAACATATTTAAGAAAAATATTTATAGAAACGTTAAGAAATTCCCTGAAATATTAAGGCGTTAAAATATGCTCCATTTAAGTACTGTTTATGATGTTGACTCCGTTAGCGGCAGAATGGGATGCAATCTTATTATCGTTATGTACAATGACGCCTGCATCCCATGCAACTATTATCGCAACACGCAATCTACTCAGCTAATTTTATATTTGTGTTGTACATATAAAATGGTTCAACAATAACTGAAAATGCAATATAGGAATTCGTTGTATATACTTAAAATCTAATATGTACTAAAGGTACTTGTATAAAATTATTATTATCTAACTCCGCTTGAAACACTAGTTTCCGGAATTAATTCTTGATTCATATAATCTAATTTTGATTTAATATTTATAGTAAAATAATCCTTATTTACATATATAAAACTATATATAACATAATCTCTTAGTTTAATTGACTTGACTTTTAGTTTAATTCGGCAGTAGATGCAGCAGGCGTTCCTGTTAATAATCGAACGCCATCTTCTCCTTTCCAAGGTCCCACTTTAACAAGATAAATACCAATAGCGATCATAATAATAGCTATTACTCCTAAGCCAATTGCTATATAGTGACCCAAATAGGTGACATTCAGAGCTAGTCTTGCTAGTGAGGCAAATTCTTCTGTGAGTTCTGCATGCTGTGTGAACCACAGCATTGGAATAAATACTCTTGGCACATCTTCTAGTATCCTGGAAATTAAACAAATGATAATATGATCCAAAGTTCCTTCTTCACCACATTGACATCTATCGTCGGATTTAATATTAATTTTGTACAGGTGAGCTGGAGTTTTACAATGATTACTTTTGATTCTGATTATAGTTGATATAATTTTGCGGGGCTCATTTCTAAACCATCTCTTCTTACTTAAATTTGGATGTAACATATAATAATCTTTTCCTTTTTACTGACTTTTGTCTTTTTTTTAACTGGTACTTGAATGCATAAATTATAGTTTAGAAAGATCAAAATTGAATAGTGATATATTAGATATGATTTAAACTTTTCCTCTTCAAATTCAAGATTCAAAATTAATTAGTGAATTATTGAAATATTTAGAAATTTGTAAAATTGAATTATAAATTATAAAAGATGTATAAAAAATGTCTATGACGAAAGAAAGTCAAGGCAAATAAATAAATAAATATAAACAAATGATTTAGAGAAAATCGAATTTTACGGCATAGTTAAGCCTTTACTCACCCTAATCCTTCTATTGGCTCCAGCAACATATTAATTTGAAGGCGGGCAGCTACTTCCAGTGGTATTCCAGTAGAAGGCTCTAAAGCCATGGTAAATTCGTGCAACTCCTTGTCTGGCTTGAGGCCGGTCACAGCATCAGCGTAACTCTAAAATTAGATTAAAAGAATTAAAAAATCTTTTGCAGTTTTTCTGAAGTAAATATTGATATAAGTATTACTTCGTCTGAGAGGTAGAAATGTGGATAAGATGCAAATGCGGGGGCTCCATATCTGCAGCTGGACACGTTCAGCATTCCACTCTTCAAATCGGGGCAGTCGTCTGCAAGGCAGTAGCAAGACATATCTTTATAGATCGTTCCATTATCGAAGACGGATTCATCTCCGATGTATTTGTTCCCAGAGACGCCAAGCCGAGTTATGGGCTCCTTGTACTTTAATGACACTGGTCTAAAAAAATATTCGTAATTGTCTAAATCTAATTCTAAAAATACTAATTCAATGGGTTCGTGTCCTATGTCTTAATTTCTATAAAAGTGTACTATATATATATTGATAAAGTGGGTTACTAGAACCTCAAATGTTCAATTATTTTTTAGTAACTCCTTATATGTTAGGAGATATTAACAATTAAAAAAGTCATTTTGTCTCTTTAATTATTAAAAAGATTCAACACAATCGCTGCCAACCTTACAGCCCATAAATCTCTGCTATATGTATTTATATATCAAAATATCAAATATTATTTACAGCTATTTCAAGGGACAATAAAATTCCGATATTATGTCTGCCTCACCAGGGTTAAATAAAATAAAAACTTATTATTCTTTGACTTGACTTGAATATTTCGACTACGAACAGCTACAAAACATTACCACAGCTCTGACCTACTCAAAAATTAACTGACGTTAAAATGCATTTCACGTCATACAAATATGGCCGACCATTTCTAGCGCTAAAACTACAATTCAAATTTTTAATTGCTATATCTCCGTCAACATTTAGATATTTAATAAAATAGACACGCCAATATACATTTATTGACATTAATTTCAATTAACAATTGAAAATCGACCACTAAAAAATGAGGACGCAAGCCTGACGCCAATTGTATACCTGCATACATCTCCCGCGAAAACTGATACTGGATCCAGAGTGGTCAGAGGGGGCCATACCTCTCCAGTAGTGCCGCTAACTGCACCACACTCTCCTGGAAAGAATCTCGTTTGGTTTTGTCCATTCCATCTTTCAACGATCCCCAGTTTGGACAAATCATCAACGCCGGTATACATTGTGAAACGACCATCGTATTCCGGATTTTTGTTTCTCTGAAATATATAAAAAATAAAACGTAAGAAATGTTACGTTAAATAATTTAGAAATGTAAAAGTAGTTACATTGTAGAACCATCCAAACTTGTCGAAAGGAATTTCAAAGCCTTTGAGATCCAACTTTTCAGCAAAGTATAACAATTTGTCATCGTAGCCTTCAAAAAGTAATTCCCTCGCTGTCTTCGTCACAGTGAGATGTTCTCCTGTTATTTTAATCAATCCCTTGACACCTAATTTCGTTAAAGCATCGTGGTACCGAACCATGTATCCTACAGTCTGAAAACAATAAGATTTATTTGCATGTGGTTGCACATAATAATATTGATCTATTGATGTTCTACTTACAACTAAAACTGGGTTCAAATTAGTAATTTCATCATCCAACGTTCCATTTGATAATTTTGGTTCAAAATTCCAAGTTCTAGTTTGGTTAAATGAAACTGTGTTATTTGGATTAAATGTAATACCAACTCGTTTGTGAACTTCACTGAATACATATGGTCCCATTTGTACAAAATTTGGTTTAGTATGTAAATTATCTGGATTGGTCCAATTAAATAAATATAAATCTAAATACATAGGAATTGGTGTCTCTTGCCACATATCGTAATTCATTGAACCTGGCGCTAGTTCCAGCTTCTGTAAAAAGAAAAAATATATTTGAAATTACACTTGTCAATAATTTGCGCGCCATTTTTTTTAGTTCAGTCTTTATACACATTCTATTCAGAGCAGCTCGATCGAGTTTAGTTACCAGGTTTAGGTTAATAACGAATGCACTTTTAATTTAGGTATGATAAAAGAATACATATATAAATATACAAATTTCTTTCACGTGCGATATTTTGATCGCTAATTTAATACTTAACCTTGAACTCAAATGACATCACAGTCATTTGCAACTAACGTCAAATGAAAGTGTACGTACTTAGGACCATTAGAACGTGACTTACGTAAGTCAATTAAATTATCATATAAATTTATATTTATCCATTAAGCACAGATATTAATACTTCCGTTATATTTTAGATAAAAAATAAAAAACATATTTATTATATTAGAGTAACTGTGAAATACTTTTTTTTAAAGGTTATGTTTGCGTTCATTTCTTGTCTGTAGTAAACAAATTAGGGTTATCAGTGAAAACAGCTGCTGAGCAGAGACAAGGAAGGAAACAGGTGGATACCAGAGGTATAGAGAAGAAGGAGGAAGAAAGAGGAAGAGGAAGACTGCGAAAACAACGGTGTTGGAAATGTCGTAGACGATACAGTGGTCAAAAAGGAGAAGAACGACACAAGAATAGAATAAATATTTTTGATTGAAATTTATATTAGTTTAAGTTTAGTTTTATGTTAGTTATATAAGTAATATATATGCAATGTAATTGGTAGAATTAAATGTAAAAAGAATGTAACGCGTAAATCACAATTCCCACTCACAGAGTTTTAGTATTAATTTAAGGTTTTAATCTAATATGTAAATTTCAGTTTGTGAAATATAAAGCAATAAAATTAATTATATTAAATACCATAATTTATATTAAACTAGAGTTTACCCCCGTCGCAAGCGACGACTGTCTTTTATATGTGAATTGACCTTCATTTCAAATTTTATTCCATTTATTTTCAATTTATTTGTTATTTGATCAACTTTTTTTCAAAATTTATGATTTTTTTTTTCGATTCGCAAATAAGTTACCAAGCCCAGTAAACAATTTGGTGAAGTACCCTATTTAGTGACGTTTCTATCACTATTTCACTTCAATTATATATCGCATCAACTTTATCTTCATTTTTATTCCGACAGGTCGAGTAATTTCGCCATCTGTAGCCGATAAAGTAGACATTTTATATGAAAAAATGTGAGAAACTGAACTATAAATGAACTCTTTTATGAAAAAAAATCATGACGCATCTTCAATATGATGTCAAAGTGACTCCAAAATGTTTACTGGGAGGTTGGCCTATATACAAACTTTCAACTTTCTAGCACAATTTTTACTCTCGGCAAAAACTGCCCCCGTGTTCCCAAATAAAATTTTGAAATTTAGAAATTTTTTTTAGTAATAATATACTTAATTATTCTATAATCCAAAATATGAACTTGCTCCAAAGTTCCCTACCGGGCACTCCAATCTCTTCAACGCCCCTTTTTTTATTTATAATTTTTGAGAAATTGAACACCGTAATACACATAAGAATATAAATATACAGTGGAACATTATAATATAGAAATAAAGAAAAGATAGTAATTATTACAAAATAATGTATATTACTAACGCATGGCGCATTACGCATAATTTAACAGGTTCTAAATTACTTTTAAGGTTAAAACCTTATAAATTAAAACTAAAAACAGTGAGTGGGAATGGTGCTTAACGACAAAAACATTAAATAAATAAATATAAATACACAAATTTATGCATAACCTTGTAAAAAACAATGCACATCGTCATTATCTTATCTAATAGTTTTGTTGTTAAAAAGTTACTTACATTTTTTAATATGCTCGAATATAGTTGTGACCAGAATACACCTAAGAATATGGCAACCAAACCAAAGAAAACTGCAAAACCAAACAACAGTCCCTTCTTTAGGCCGACATTCACCATCTGCAAAAATAAATCAATATTATTGTTATTGAATCAACAAACTTTTATAAATATATTTGTTTAATTTGTAACACTAAATAATAATGCATAAACAGTTCCGTAAACGTCAGAAAACATAAATTTATGTCGAATGATAACTTTTATATAATTTTACATTGTATTATCATAAATAAATTACGTAATAGGTAAACATTTTTATGTTAAATAAATCTTACAAGTACTTAACTTTGTTTAGCGGGCTATGTCTAATAGTTAATAATTTACTAATTTAAATAGTGTTGTGATACAATGAATGGGCTTGTGTCCTCATTTTTTAGCGGTCGATTTTTCAATTGTTGATTGAAATTGATGTTAATAAATGTGTATTGGCGTGTCTATTTTATTAAATATCTAAATATTGACGGAGATATAGCAATTAAAAGTTTGAATTGTAGTTTTAGCGCTAGAAATGGTCGGCCATATTTGTATGACGTGAAATGCATTTTAACGTCAGTTATTTGTTGAGTAGGTCAGTGCTGTGATAATGTTTTGTAGCTGTTGGTAGTCAAATAATCAAGTCAAGTCTAAGAATAATAAGTTTTTATTTTATTTAGCTCTGCTAAAGCAGACGTAGTGTTAAAATTGTATTGTTCCTTGAAATAGTTGTAAATAATATTTGATATTTTGATATATAAATACATATAGCAGAGATTTATGAGCTGTAAGGTTGGTAACCTTACACAAGGATTGTGATGTCACATGCACTTGGAATGTGTATAACGTTGAATCCCTTTAATAATTAAAGAGACAAAATGACTTCTTATATCTCAGAATGAATTGTTAATATCTCGTAACATATAAGGAGTTATTAAAAAATAATTGAACATTTGAGGTTCTAGTAACCCACTTTATCAATATATAGTACACTTTTATAGAAATTAAGACATAGGACACAAGCCCATTAGGTTAAACAATCTATACAAATACATTTCCTTTGTTCAATCCATCATTTAATTATTAATGACTTCAATTATAACTGGGAATAAAACAACGACCATGATAGCTCAATGGTTTAAGTCTAAATGGAAGATCTGGGTTCGCATCCAGTTCCGAGCGATCGACTTTAACATGAACGGGATATACGGATTCTTATGCGTAACAATATATCGCTAGCTAAACAAACATTTCATAAATATATTTAATCTTCATACCAGTTTAATATTTGTTCTAAACCTTTATAAAAAAGATTCTATTTAAATATATGTATATATGCATATATAAAAAACATATTAGTAAAAATAGTATCCATTCATATTTGACATAATAATATTCACAAAAGTTATAATCACAAGTTATTGATAAAATTATTTATATATTCTAAACAAAGCTCTATTTCCGATAGCGGGTCCATCGACTGTGTTAGCGGGTTGTGTGATCTCGGCTTGTATGATATGATTACTCAGATATCTCCAAAATATTTGTTGCGCTTTTATGACCGCCTTAATACCCAGATTTGTGCTATCACAACAAGAAAAATGTAAATGACTGCCATTCGGAGAGTATACAGATCGCTGCTTTGCTATCACTTGTCCCGATAGAGCAGAGTTCGGTACAGACTTTGCTTAAACGGTATTTTTTCCCATTAAAAAGCAAGCAAATCAATACACGAAATTTCGATTTTTTCATTGTTTTGAAAATTACAAAGGTAGTGTCACTAAAAATACTGTAACTCGTAAACTGATCGGTCGGATTGTTATGAAATTTTGACATATATATTTTGAAGAATAGTACTATCTAAAAATCATATGAATTTATCAATAGGGTCGCAATGTACTATGTACTATGTCACACAGTAATTTTTACTCTATATTTCTTACAGTTTTCCACTATTGTATTGTAATTTAATACCCTTTGTGTGGATGAAGTTTTGACTGGATACAATTGAATTTGTCATAGTTCTGTAGTACAATACTAGACAGGACACAGGCCTTAGCCAGTGCGAGGCCCCGAGCGTCAGATTTTTGCGAGGCCCCGGGCAGCAGAACTTGGCAAGGCCACTGGGCGGCAGATCTTTGCGAGGCACTTGTTCTTTGTGAAATTTATGTAAATTGAAAGTATTTTGATGATGATTGACGAGAAATAGAAAAGTTTTAAATTTTATATTGGAAGTTTTATAAAAGTTAACAAGCACAAAGACGACAAATATTAATGATGATAAACTAAGGTACATGAATGTCTTAAAAGATATACGCAGTGATTCTAGAGGGATTTCTAAAGAGCGAGGCGCGAGATTCAAATACATATATAGTTATGAATTTTTCTACTTGTTCTGAGAGAATGCGAGGCCCCGGGCGGTTGCCCTGCTTACCACCCCCTAAGGCCGTCTCTGATACTAGACTCCTAGTAAGTAAAAACGAATAACTATTAGAAAATTAACAACAGAGACTCTGCTTTAAGGCTATGAATAAAGTCACCTTTATTACAAGTAATATTTAGGCTGCTGGAATAAAGACAACAAAGTGAGCGAGAGCATTGACGTTTACGCTGACTGCTGTCTTCGGGTTTGATACCCGAACTAGAGTTATATTTTCTGGGTTTGGTTATTATCAAGTTAAATTAATTATGTACATAAATAATCATAAACTTATCAGGCAGCGGTATAGTTTACATATATAAAACTGCGACACCATAAAGTCAGCAAGTAGCAGTTAAATAAATTAATTAAAAAAATATATAATATAAATAATACCTTTGTTATTTTTGAAAACGTAAACAGCTAAGATTAAAAAACAAATAAATCACTAAAACTAATTGTCACCGTTTTGCACTTAAATGCATGAAACAACTTGTTCCGCGGTACTGTTGCTACTGGTGGCAAACGATGGTCAAACTACCGAGTAAAATAGATTTCAAATTGACGGTGTGAAATAAACAATAACTGGACATAAATGCGTACACACTGGCGTACTCCATTCAGATACCATCGCTACATATACAGGATGGGTACAATACGACTGCGTCAATTAAATGCTACAGTGTTACTTTTTAAGTATGTGTTGTTTAATTTTAAGTGCTGATAGATAATAAAAATTAAAAAATTAATAGAAGTGTATACTATAATATAGTAGAAATAATTAAGATATCGATTTATTTTCTGTACTTAAAAAATTAAGTATTATATTATACAAGTATATTTACTAACTGTGTGCCTTTCGGCTTCACAATCTAGATTATAATTCATTTACCCTATTCTAACATAATTAAAAACTTAAAACTAACTAAACACTATGCTTAAACTAGTGTCTCCTCAATCTTGTGCACACTTCTTCAACTCTACTTTCTTCCAGCTCTTTTCCTGCGTCTCCGTTTGAGTACGGTGTTCAGATTTTAGTAGTAATTTGTAATTTGCGTATTATGTTTCATTTTCCCTGCCCTTATTTTCCATCCTCGTGCTTTTCACCTCTTTCATCTAGTTTATTCCATTCTCCCTCTCTTCTAGGATTTCCATCAAGTCGCTTTCGGTTTCCACCTTCACTTACACCTATTCTTAATATGCTCTAACGCAGTGGCGGCCTTAGCCATTGCGAGGCCCCGGGAATAGTTACGAATTTTTCTACTTGTTCCTCGAGGGTGCGAGGCCCGTACAAGAGCGATGCCCCGGGCGGCTGCCCTGCTTGCTACCTAAGCCCCTAAGACCGCCTCTGCTCTAACGTTTCTTCTTCCCTATCTCACACCCTGCAACGTTTATCTTCCTCTGCTCCTCAGTACTGCTCTGTATATTGTATTGTAGCTTCCTTCCTCCATCCTCCTCATCCTATCCTTTTGCTGAATCTCCACATCTCTTTCTTTTATCATGCTTCATACCTCTCTTCACTTAGTCTTCCTTCTTCCTTCATAATCACTTCTC
Source organism: Panorpa germanica (assembly GCA_963678705.1). Classification (NCBI taxonomy): domain Eukaryota; kingdom Metazoa; phylum Arthropoda; class Insecta; order Mecoptera; family Panorpidae; genus Panorpa; species Panorpa germanica. Next base: position 10,431,977 of record OY783218.1, read on the forward strand.
TCATCTTGTATTCCCTCCCCTTTCTTATTTGATCACCCACAACTCTCACAATTCTGTTCTCTGCATTCTTAGTTTCTTCCTCCCACCGCACTTGTTCTTCTTCCTTCTTCTCAGGTTATTCCTCTTCACCTCTTCCTAATATCCCGGAGTACACTTGTCTGTTCCTAGTACCCATTTTATATATTTTTCCTGCACTTCTACCAAAAATCAATTATATTTCTCAATATATTAATTTAATTAAAGTAGAACCTCGTCAAGCCGGTCTTCTTTAGCCCGACCACCGCATTATAGAAACCAGTTTAAAATCATACAAATACATTCGCTTCGTATGTCTATATTGCTCTATTACTATGCTAATGATATGATAAGTAGAGGATAAGTGAGAGGATTCCATAACTTTTGTTTAATTACGTTTGACATGAGTGGTGAAGGGAGTATTTATTTTGTAACTTATTCTCTGACGTCATGCGTCATTAATTGGACTAGTGTGATAGTCATTTGTTTGTTAATATTGGCAAATTAAATTGTAGTGAAAATGCAACGTCAGGTTAAGCTTATATTGCCGGTGAAGATGACAGCGATGTCTTTGTTACCACGCTGTATATCGCACATGTAACATCTTATGTTATCAAACGCCAAACTAATAATAATAAAGATGTCGATTGCAGCAAAGTCTTGATTAGACAAACACCTGTACTTAGACCTGAGATTATCTTTTTTGGATCAAATAAACATAACCTAACAAATATTGTTATGCTTGTTGTTATGGAGATATTAAGAAATATTGAATAACCTATACATTTTAAAAAGTGTAAAACTACACAATTAATGGGACATTAATGAATTGGGACAAGTTTTATCGATATTACCTAATAATTAGTATTATCTACGACAGCAGATAGTGAAATCATAAATTTCATGTTATTAATAGCGTCCGAAATATACTACACGCAATTAGAAAGATGTATGAACATAAATTATATGATTTTAATATTTCGGCAATATAAATTAAAGATACATTCCCAGTTAGTGCTTTAATTTTATTTTTAGGTGTCGTTGTAGATATATACATACTTCATACTTAAAAAATAAATCTTTATCCACGTTTATAACCTTCATACAATTATTATATTATAACCTACAAACTGTGACCATCTGTCAAAGTGTTGGCACTGGAAAAAAAGAAGAAATTTATCATGATATATTAAAACAGTAATCATGGAATGGGCTTGTGTCCTATGTCTTAATTTCTATAAAAGTGTACTATATATTGATAAAGTGGGTTACTAGAACCTCAAATGTTCAATTCTTTTTTAATAACTCCTTATATGTTAGGAGATATTAACAATTAAAAAAGTCATTTTGTCTCTTTAATTATTAAAGGGATTCAACGTTGTACAAACCCCAAATGCATGTGACATCACAATCCTTGTGTAATGTTACCAACCTTACAGATCATAAATCTCTGCTATATGTATTTATATATCAAAATATCAAATATTATTTACAGTTATTTCAAGGAACAATAAAATTTCAATATTATGTCTGCCTTAACAGGGTTAAATAAAGTAAAAACTTATTATTCTTTGACTTGACTGGATTGTTTGAGTACCAACAGCTACAAAACATTACCACAACACTGACCTACTCAACAAATAACTGACGTTAAAATGCATTTCACGTCATACAAATATGGCTCACCATTTCTAGCGCTAAAACTACAATTAAAACTTTTAATTGCTATATCTCCGTCAACATTTAGATATTTAATAAAATAGACACGCCAATACACATTTATTAACATCAATTTCAATCAACAATTGAAAAATCGACCACTAAAAAATGAGGACACAAGCCCATTGTAGTATGACAATTAATGTTCATTTTTCACAAACGAAATTGTCAAAATGTATATTACTGAAATCCATAATTCAAAATTGAATTAAAACGTCAAAGTAGTCGGCTGCAATGTAAGCTATTAGAGTTCTGAAGTAGTGTAGAACATATACCTATTTGGTTGTGAACATGGATAACATTTTAATTTAATTATATCACATTTATAATAATTTAAATAATTACTTTAAAATGCCACTTATATTATAAGAATAAGGTAGAGGTCATAATTACGCTAACAAATAGCACCTTCGTTATTTCATTGTTGTTTATAAAGCAAAATCGTTCATATATTTAATTTTTGGTAATAAAAATATTAAAAAACTGGACGTTGTTTAATTTTATTTATCTAAAAGCGATTATAATCAAATATATCTATATTTGGTACAACTCTGGCTGATTGTATTAATAATCATGAGATCAACTTGTAAATGACCTTGCACTTAGCACCTGCACTTTTTTAAGCAGAGAGCCGTAAGTGTTTTGGGAAAACCAATTTCTGTTTAATAATAATGCATTAATAAAAACTAAAAAAAAACTAACCTTGTGGCCCGCTAAGGTTGAAAGAATAACTAGATAATACTGAATACAGTAGGTAACATGAACAGTGTGTTATTATTTTTGACATTTTTATGTAAACTCTTTATTTTATCAAAAATATATTTAAATAAAAGTTGTAGAACGTTAAAAATCCTTTTAAATGATATATAACATGTCTATATACTGTAGTGGTTTTAAAAAATATGAGTAAAGTTGAAAAATCAAGCTATTGAATATCATCCTCTGGTTTGAATCTTTAATAAATTTCAGAAATATACTCTACAGCGGTGCAGCTCAATATCTGTTACATATTTAAGAAAATGTTGTATACACAAATTGCAGGAAATTAAGTTCTCTATCATATTGAGAATAACTATTTTTATCGTAGGAGCCTCTGGGAAGGAGATATTGCAAAAAAAACAATTCCAGCACCATTTTTTCAAGATGAAGGTCCAAATCTAGGTGTATTAAACGATTTAACGACACATTTTTCAGATTCTAAAGTAAACTAATAATATTACTCACTTGTTAAACATATTTCTACAGTACCAACTATTATTTTACACTATGTTGGAAGATATTTCATTTTAGGGCTTCCTGATGCGGCCCTGATGACTCAATTAATTATCTCCATCTGTCTACCCAAGAAGATACTCGTATAATTATAACAATGTAAGTAAATAATCTTACATATTATATATTTTAATTTGTGAAGTAATTAGGTATTTTAAACGATAATTAACAATAACTGATAATTAAAAACAATAGATTAGATAATATTAATTATTGCAATATAAAACACACAACACAGAGCCGTACTTATGAACAGTAGCACGGGGCGAACGCTAAGGGATTTTCATAACACCGAAACAAAATATAAAATTGGCAGTGCTTAGAAAATTTAATTTTTGAAATTAAAAATCCGGTTTGAATGGGCTTGTGTCCTATGTCTTAGTTTCTATAAAAGTGTACTATAAATTGATAAAGTGAGTTACTAGAACCTCAAATGTTCAATTATTTTTTAATAACTCCTTATATGTTAAGAGATATTAACAATTAAAAAAGTCATTTTGTCTCTTTAATTATTAAAGGGATTCAACGTTGTACACATTCTAAATGCATGTGACATCACAATCCTTGTGTAAGGTTACCAACCTTACAGCTCATAAATCTCTGCTATATGTATTTATATATCAAAATATCAAATATTATTTACAGCTATTTCAAGGAACAATAAAATTCCAATATTATGTGTGCTTTAACAGGGTTAAATAAAATAAAAACTTATTATTCTTTGACTTGACTGGATTGTTTGACTACCAACAGCTACAGAACATTACCACAGCACTGACCTACTCAACAAATAACTGACGTTAAAATGCATTTCATGTCATACAAATATGGCCGACCATTTCTAGCGCTAAAACTACAATTCAAATTTTCAATTGCTATATCTTCGTCAATATTTAGATATTTAATAAAATAGACACGCCAATACACATTTATTAACATCAATTTCAATCAACAATTGAAAAATCGACCACTAAAAAATGAGGACACAAGCCCATTCTTCATAAATTTTATCTGCTTAAAGCCGAAGACTAAAATAGATTACAAAGAAAATATGTGTGAAAGTTGTTGCATATACTTCAGGCGTTTATTTATTCTTTCTAATTTCTAATTCAAGTTAAGTGTAAGATTTTTAATTAGATTTTTTCTGGGATGTACTATATTATAAATCTATGCTTAACATGGAGATCCTTGAGAGAACCTTGGAATTAGCAGGTAGTAATCTTGCACTACAAGACAAGAGATCACAATGCTTTGCAAGGAGTGATAATCGAATTAACCTCATTGCGTAATACAGGTAATACTAAAATCCATAGCTGTCTCAGCATACACGTTTCCCTCCTCGCTTTCCTTTCTCTTCTATGTTTGACACTTTAAATCCAATGCGTTTGCTTATCTTTACAGGAATATTGTACCAAAAGTCTGGTTGAACAAGTAACCCGTGTTGCCATCTATTAGAATTATCTTGAACTAAAAAATGTAATACTTATTTAATATATTGTATACAAGTAATTTAGTGCAGTCATTTCGAATATTCTAATTTACTATTCAAAGTAATTCCAGACATCGTATTATTCAATTAATTTGTTAAATCACTGACTGGAAATACGTATTTCCGTTCGTTGGCGGGTCCGACTCCAGCACCGGTCGCGCTAGCCGCGAATTGTATTCAATTTGCCTTCAACCTGCATAACCTGGACCCAGGTTCGTACGAAAGTCACCAGCCGTGAAATACTGAATAAAAATTTAAATAAATATATCCACAAGTACTATACTACGAGTTTGTTGATTGTTGATTTAAATGTATTATAAATGGGAGTGAAGATAGTAACCCATCTGCAGTTCTGGGGCACCTAGGAAGAATCAGGTGTGTGGTGGGAGACAATTGACATATGATGATGTTAACCCAGGTGTTACAAACACGTAGGTTACGTTCTGGAAGAAGTTTAGCTTAAAGAAGGATTGTTAGTCTCATAAATTAAATCATTAAATATTTAAATATTATTATCAAGTGAAGCAGTAGTTGCTGTACTAAATATACAAGTGAAGTTGTCATATTTTTTAAAGGCTACTTATTTTTAAACAGTTTGTACTTGAAATAGTATACAACATATTATATTAGCTGCCATAAAAGTGCGCTGTAGTATTGAACGAAGATTTGTAATTTAATACAAAAAGATCAACGTTCAAAATATTTGAGAATTGTACATTTTTGTAACACAATGCTAATCAGTGTTATCATATTTTATGTTAATCTATTTATCTACTTTCTCCAAAGTTACCTACCTGGCCCCCGATTTTTTTCAATCCCCACTTTTTCAATTTTTGAATTTCTAATTTTTCAATGTAAGCATTGAATGCCTTAATACACATGCAAAATTTCAACTTTCTATCTTGTACGAATTAAAAGTAATACAGGAAAAAGTGATTATTTTCTTTCCTATTTTTCCAAAATTACGGGTTTTCAGGAATTTCAAGGAAAAATCCGAAGACGTCAAAAGTCTTAGAATTTTTTTCTCTACGAAATAGGAAATTTTCAGAAACATTGACGAAGCCGTTTTCGAGCTATCATACAAAATTCAGTACCAAACATATTAACTATTTACACTAAAAATTGTATATTTTATGCTGCATATGACGTCACACCTCTTCAGACCTCTACTACCCTCTACTCACTCGTGTGACAATTTGTGGATGATCACATAGATACAAGGAAAAGGTCCATAATCGTGATCCGAGTTATCTATCTCGAAAGCAACAAAAAATAAAAAGAATATAATCTAGGTTAGACACTAGAATTTTATTATTTTAATTATGATTAATTAAAAATATATACTAGAAAAACCGGAACAGAAAATGCAACAAATTAATGAGATCTACAATAAAGTCAATAATAAAGTAGTTTAACATCTTCTGCACAGATTAAACCAAGTAAGGTGCAGTTACACAACTGGTAAAACCGCTGGAGAAAATATGCGACCCAGTTGGCAGTTATTGACAGTGTAAACTGCACCACAGAAATATAAAACCAATTTTCTAGCTACGGTGACATTCAGAGAATACCGGATATCAATTTTAACGCGGGAACTTTTAAATTTAACTTTGTTTATCTTGATTCAGCGGCTTAGAAAAATGCGGATCAGGTAAAAAGAGATAGATATATATAAATCCGTACTTGTGTAATATATTAAATCACATACCGCTGATTTAAAAGTCGCACAGAAATTATTGTTTATGCGAGTGTAATTTGATAATTCAGTGACTTTTTGAATTTCCCGCGCAGCTCGCGTCAACTGCAATCTATTAATAGACTACTGTCAAATTTTGAGAGAGCTGTGTCATTTAGATTGTGATTGATAGCCATTGAAAGCAACTAGTTGCGCGATGGATTCTGCGATCACGATTAAGTATATAGCCACCATGGCAAAATCCATAAATTAGGCTACGAACTACTACATCCAGCATATTCTCCAGACTGCGGCCCCTGCGACTATTTCCTGTTTCCAAACCTGAAGAAATAGCTGAGCGATAAGAGATTTGGGTAGAACTACTATTCATATTTTTGTTATTATTATTTCCGCGCTATTCTTTTTCGCAGTGCAGCTTTAGTCTAAGAAAGAAGCGTCTCTTCTACCAATGTTCTTTTAAAGTGCAGTAAATATACAAATTCGAGCGTGGCTGTGAAACGTACAATACCTGTATAAAGCGAAGACGACACTTTGATCTACAAATGTACGAACTTATGTTTATTTCATAACAGTGGTGTATTGATAAACATTAAAAAAGAAACTTCGTCGAATGCTGCAAGTACTTATAGTCCAAGATCCCAGAGCGATCTGACATAACTTATTTTCAAAAGCATAGAACTTTCGGTTCTAAGTAGTCTCTACATGTACTTTTAATACCTGCGTATTTGTGGAGTTCGCTCGGTGACACCTGGACAGGTACCAGGTGAGAAAGGTAACTAAAAATCAGAATTACTTTACTTAAATTTGTATGACTGATTTTTAAATATATTTTGTAGAATGTTATTCTGAAGTAAAATTAAAAGTGTCAGACGCTTTCCATGGACCAGAACTTTTGTCAGACGCTTTAAAGCTCTGTAAAAAATAAATTAACTTTACTTAAACAAACACATGTTAGTGGTCTCATAAACACAACTACACTGTATACTATATACTGTATATAATACGGTGTGCGCAATAGTATATACGCATCCACAATAGACTGAATTTATTTTTTACAGAGCTTTAAAGCGTCTGACAAAAGTTCTGGCCCATGGAAAGCGTCTGACACTTTTAATTTTACTTCAGAATAACATTCTACAAAATATATTTAAAAATCAGTCATACAAATTTAAGTAAAGTAACTCTGACTTTTAGTTACCTTTCTCACCTGGTACCTGCCCAGGTGTCACCGAGCGAACTCCACAAATACGCAGGTATTAAAAGTACATGTAGAGACTACTTAGATCCGAAAGTTCTATGCTTTTGAAAATAAGTTATGTCAGATCGCTCTGGGATCTTACTCTATTAGATGGTAGACATTTATGCGGTGTCACAAAAAACATAGTACAGAAAGAAGCAAAAAGAACTACATATATACACACTACTTCTACATTCCCGCGTCGTAATTAACATCAAAGTTACAAAAGGAACCAAGTAATATAACGAGTAACTTTTATTTTACATCCGGTGAACGTTATTACAGGGAATTAGAATTTAAATGGTACGGTGTCAAAGGTGGGGATACTATAAACATGCAATAGCGCAGCTACTACCACTACTATCCAAATAGCGCAGAGATAAAAAAGTAGTTCTACAATCGCTTTAAACATTACAATAAAAAAGATTTTGTAATATTCAAACAATAATAAAAAAAAACGTTGTTTGTTCTAGATTACTGCATATAGGAGTAGTATGTTTACTAAGTAAATAAAATGCAGAGGTTGATAATTCAAAAGTGTTGTTGGGAGATTCAATTCCTCGTTACCGGCGTTTTACTTTGTTGACGGTCTGTCATAGTGTTGGTGTATGTTTGTGTGTGTGTTCGTGAATGTGTTTGTAAGCAGAGAAATCACCTGTTTGTAACTTGTTCTCAGTTGCGAGTTGTTGCTAGAGTCGAGAACGCCGAGTGTTTTACGAAAATGTTTGAATGTTTGTGCACCTAAACTTATTAACAAATGATAAAAAAATGTTTAAATGACGTGTGATAGATTAGGAATACTTTCGACTAATATATTATGGCAAAGTACAAGACATATTCTAACTTATCTATCAAATAAAACAATATTTGATTATTATAATTGATAATAAAAGATTAAATATAATTACTAGATTATATTTTAAAACTTTATTGAGTGATTAAATGACATTGTTTAAAGTGATACGTTAGTTGTAAGTGTAAAATAACGTGTAGTGATCAAAATGCCATTATTTAAACCCAAACCGAAGCAGCAGGCTCCCGTGGAGCCTTCGGAAGAGCCCCAAAAACAAGCACAGCCTAGAAAACAGCAAAACAACAATAGTAAAGGTGCTGAAAAGTCAGGAGAACCTCCAGTAGGTAAACCACAATTAGTATTTCACTGCCAACAAGCCCATGGAAGTCCCACCGGGTTAATCTCGGGATTCTCAAATGTAAAAGAACTTTATCAAAAAATCGCTGAGTGTTATGACTTCCCCCCTGAAGATATATTGTTTTGTACGTTAAATACCCACAAAGCGGATATGGGCAAACTGCTGGGTGGGCAAATTGGATTAGATGACTTCATATTTGCGCACAGAAAGGGCCGTCCAAAGGAGATCGAAATTGTTAAGACTGACAATGCTTTAGGTTTGACAATTACCGATAACGGAGCAGGATACGCGTTTATAAAAAGGATTAAGGAAGGATCGGTTGTGGATACGATAAGTCACATAAATGTTGGTGATCACATTGAGAAACTAGATGGCGTTAATGTAGTGGGGCGGAGACATTTTGAAGTGGCTAAAATGCTGAAGGAAATCCCTAAAGATTCTACTTTTATTATAAGGCTGGTGGAGCCCTTGAAGAACGGATTTGGGAGCATCGGACCACGTGGTGATCCTCGGTTTCAGAAAGGGAAGAAACAAGGTTATGGAACAGGAAAAGAAACATTGCGTTTCAAAGCTAACGGCAATGTTGCTATCGAGGATGAACACGATGCTGCAGCTAAATCGGGGATTGAGAGCATTAATAACTTACTAGAGTCCTTCATGGGGATTAACGATAATGACCTTGCGACGCAAATTTGGGATCAAGCGCAAGGGAAAAGCAATTCTATGGACTTTGCAGAGTCCATAGATGCTTCTGATTTGGAAGCTTTTGGATTCACAGATGAATTTATTATAGAACTGTGGGGAGCTATAACTGACGCGAGGTCTGGAAGATTAAATAATCAATAATTCTAGATTTTTAATCCTATAAATAAATATTCATTATTATTATTTAAAAAATATATCGTTATTATTTATTAGAGGTTAACTTTATGTTGAAAAATAATTGATTATAAAAGCAAATTCTTTTATCAGTCAATTGCACTGTCATTTTCTAATTCGTATCATGTTATACAATGAAATATTGGAAAGGATTTGATAAATGACGCAATTAATAGATAATTTTATGTAATAATAATGCAACAGCCATAGTAATGTTGAATTTATAACACCATATGCAGTGTTTAACACACTTTCAATGCGAAATTTGTTATATTAAGATAATCTAAGGTAAACATAAATGTAGTATTTACGTAATGTTACATAAGAGTTACATACATGTATATCATTGGTATTTATGGTCCAATAGCTGTACAAATCATCATTTGCTGCAATGTTACAACTCAAAATTTGGATGTTTTTGAGGTTAACGGACGTTAGTTAGTATATATTTAACTTAAAGCAATATAATGTTACCAAATTGGTATTTTGATGTTACATTTTTGAGAAAATTTGAAACTTCTAAACATCAGTGACTGATTTTGAGTTATGATGATTCAGAAAATGTGAGAATTATAAACTATATTTATACAAAAAAAAAGACTTATTCCACTTTCAAATCAAGCAGCTCATATATGTATTTTACATAGAGATAACGAAATATACTAAGAGTTGAAAATAGTCAGATAAAATTTTTAATTTTAATTTAAAATACTGTTATTATTCATGCTTTTGAACGTATTTAAATTAATCATAAAAGCACAATACGATGAACGCTATTTTCACACCATATTCTTAATTGCTCTAGTTTTTGAATACATGCGTCATTTTTATCAAGTTCTACCGCAGTGTGATGTATTATTTATTAAAATACTTTATTTACTTAACATATCTCTGAGAAAAGTTTTACGACATTATTGTTAAATAAATGTAACGTATAAATTAAATTTCAAATTTGTTACGCAATATGTTTCATAACGGGTTATTTCAGTTAAAGGCTCCGTCGTACAGTCTGTTATATATTTTCATTCATGTTTATTTTGAGACTAAGAATCAGAATTTAAAATATGTTTTTTTGTTATATGTAATTAAAGATTGAATTTGTACTGTGTGGATTCACACTTGCCATTTCCGAATCTTAAATGTACAAATTTGTAATATATAGGATGTATCAATAAGAGCTGACTGTTTTGTTTTTTGAATAAAACGTATAATAACGTAATTTTTTTAATTTTTTTAACTTTACTGTGAAGCTAATGCATTGGAAATATTTATAGAATATAGTATCGTTCTTTTTAATCCTCGTCTTCCATAACAAATTCCAAAACAAAAAAAAAATTTTCATTTATAATTTTCTACGATTTTTATGCGGCGTATATACTGTATACTGTTTCATAACTAATTTCCCATGTTTGCAGATTACACTTATCAATTTTCAAATGTCATAGTTATATTAGTGCAAAATGACGGCAAATTTAAAACAGTCATGTCCTACTGATACACCTTTCATATCTTAAACTTATATTAATCTAGTTAAATATTTAATAATTATAATAATAATGAATATTTAAATTGTTTCTAGTGCAGAAGTGACTGTCATAATATTTTTGGACTATGTATTATAAAAATAATGAAATTTTTTTTAGGTTAAATATAAATGAGAAATATTTTTTATTAGTTTTACTAATTTAATTAGAGAAATCAATGAAGTTTTACAAAATAATTAATTTAATTTTAATTTAAAGTAGGCAAGGAGTGAATTGTATATTTTTTTAATGTTAAATACACGATATAATATACTTCAACTTTTTTTTTAATTTTAAATGTAGTACTTATATGTTAGCTATAATTAAAATAAAAGATTCCTTTTCATATAACATTCCATAGATAACGTTAAAATGTGTTGAATTTCAGATGACGCAGCTAATATATATAGTAGATAGTAATTAGAGAATTCTTATGTACATTAAATAAAAAATGTACAGTTTGTTTAAAAATAGTGTTACAATAAAAAATATATTTTAATATAACCTATAAATGCAATTCTTGTGTATGCGAAAGTGGCTTAAAAGAGAATAAAAAGTATATGGTTTCAAATTTGTACTACTTAGTTTCATTTGAGTGTATTTGAAAATGCACAATGTTCCCGATATACAAATGTTTGTATTGTAGTGATTAGAAAAAGCGCACATGGACAAATGCGCACATGGACATGCAAATACAGCACCGTATATATTCTTATATGTTCGGTACTGAATTTTGTATGGTAGCTCGAAAACGGCTCCTGTGAAGTTTTTGAAAATTTCCTATTTCGTAGAGAAAAAAATTCTAAGACATTTGGCGTCCCCAGATTTTTCCCTTAATTTCCTGAAAACCCGTAATTTTGGAAAATGTGGAAATAAAGTGGGCTCTTTTTTGCTGTATAATTTTGTATTCGTAAAAGATAGAAAGGTGAAATTTTGCATGTGTATTACGCTAATAAATGCGAACATATTTCAAAACATAAAAATTCAAAATTTAATAAAAGGGGCCTTGAGAAAATTAGGACGCCCGGTAGGAAACTTTGGAGAAAGCTCAAATTATGAATTGTGTAATAATTGGATATAATTTAAAAAAAAAAATAGTCAAATTATTAAAATTTTATTTGGGGGCACGGGGGCGATTTTTGCCGAGAGTAAAAATTGTGCTAGAAAGTTGAAATTTTTTATATAGGCTAACTTTGGAACCTAATTTACATATCGAGAAAAAAAATTCCAAATTTTGCAAAAAATATATTTTTTTAGTCGGTTTATATGAGAAATTATTTGTTTTTATATGTGAAATTTATATAGGACAATTTATATATTTCAATTTAAAAATGGAATTAAAATTTGAAATGATATTCAATTCACACATAAAAGACAATCGTCGCTTGCGACAGGGGTAAACTCTATTAGTATATATACGTATACACAAATGTACAATTTTGAATGTATTAAACCGCAATTTCACATTGTTATGTGGTCTATACAATTAATTTATAAATAAGCGAAGGAAGTGGTTTTGGAGGTTAGCCACCCACAAATACCGAGAGATATCAAATTGGATTTGAAGCGAATAGATAATTACAAATGCGGACTGTCATAACACAGTATAATTTTAGATCCACATTCAAAAAAATACGGCGTGATTTGTTTAACACAGAAAACTAGATATCGCATGCGCATGCGCATGCACTCATTCTGCCGCTGTTTTGAATCATTAATAATTTTCAATATCTATCAGATATACAAAAAAATGGTATATACAAAAATTATAGAAAAATTAATCCTCTATTACAGCGGTTCTCAAAGTGTGGGGCGCGACCCCCAAGGGGGGCGCAATGATGGCTCAGGGGAGGCCAAAAGCTTGGTTGAAAAATTAATTAAATTTACTTACAAAATAATAAAGCAAACTTTTTATTTTTAAAATTACAACAAGTGTATAATTTTTAGTCAAAGTCGTAAGAGTGCCGAACATTTTATACTTTTTAGTTTATCAGAAAATACAGAAAAAAGATGCAAACCTGCTGCAATGGACTGAAAAGGTGAAAAGCTTTGTAATGAAGCTAAGTTTGTACGAGGGCGGTCTGTAAAGTGACAATTTGGAGCTATTTTCTAATCTTAAAATTATGATTGAAGAAATGGATCTCAAAACTATTTCAACCAATGCAAAGAAATGCTTTCTTAAACACGTAGAAATCCTCAAATCTCGTTTTGAAAAATATTTTAATGAGAACTTGGATGGTTTGGCATGGATTCAAAACCCGTTCAAACCATCAGTCGATGAGTGCTCCCTCAACACGAAGGAAAAAGAAAATCCCATTGACCTCCAAGGTGACACTGGACTTGAAATGAAGTTTAAAGAATCTTCTCTCACATGCTTCTGGATTGGTGTACAAAAGGAACACCCAATTTTGAGTGAAAAGGCATTGAAAATACTCACTCCATTCGCCACCACTTATTCTTGTGAAACTGAGTATTCTGCTCTAGCTGCCATGGAGAGTAAATATCGCTCAAGACTGGATGCGACCAAGGAACTCAGAGTAGCGTTATCAGAACTGACACCGCATTTCAAGAAACTATGCGCAGAAAAAAACCAAGCACATCCTTCACACTGAAGCTCTATTTATTATTATTGCTTTGACTTACAAATAACAATTATGTACTATAGTAGCTAAAATAATTAAATAAATTGTAATTCTTTGTATAGAATTTGTTGCTTGATTACGATTAAACCTATTGCCCCATTAGAGTATGCATAGAATGTGCAAAACTTAACTAAAAACAAATTGACTGTATAATGTCAAATGCGACTTCCTTATAATATATAGTACGTTTACATGTAGGGGGGCCCGGCTTACAGCTGGATTATGCAGGGGGGCTCTAAGTAAAAAGTTTGAGAACCGCTGCTCTATTAGATTGATTAGAACTATTTTTATCGTAGAACCGACTGGTAAGGAGATATGAAAGAAAGAAAAAATGTTTTTAGTCGCCATTTTTTAAATATGGAGGTTAATCATGATGGCGAAATAAACAAAGTACAATTCACTACCGCAGGCAGCAAAACTGACACTCATTATGGTTTTACACAATACATTTCTAAAAATTAAATTCGTAGTATTAGTTTATCTATCGGATAAAAAAAGAATATCTACAACATATTTATCGCGATGCGCTAACAAGAAAAGAATTCTAGCGATAAAAATATGTACCATATATCGCATATCGCATATCATACTAATGCAAACAAATACTTGAAACACATACTTGTCCTATTAAATACATGAACGTTCGAATAGTGTTAACACTGAAACATAAAATTTTATCGGATAATGATATGAAATCGATTTAAACGTTTTACAACGTATATAGTGCAGTAGGTATCTTAAGTACCGACCCATTAATGCGACTCCAATATGCGACATCCATCATTCGTTTATTTTCATTCATAAATTGACGTTTTATAGATATGAGTGTACTAAGTTTGTTCCAACAATTCATATAGAAATTTGCAATCTTTAAAACTGTAGGAATTATTAATAAACAAAATACTTTGTCTCTTTTCTTGACTCAAACTCCAATGTCAAAGAATGGGCTTGTGTCCTATGTCTTAATTTCTATAAAAGTGTACTATATATTGATAAAGTGGGTTACTAGAACCTCAAATGTCCAAATATTTCTTAATAACTCCTTATATGTTAAGAGATATTAACAATTAAAAAAGTCATTTTGTCTCTTTAATTATTAAAGGGATTCAACGTTGTACACATTCCAAGTGCATGTGACATCACAATCCTTGTGTAAGGTTACCAACCTTACAGCTCATAAATCTCTGCTATATGTATTTATATATCAAAATATCAAATATTATTTACAGCTATTTCAAGGAACAATCAAATTTCAATATTATGTCTGCCGTAACAGGTTTAAATAAAATAACAACTTATTATTCTTTGATTTGACTTGACTATTTGACTACCAACACCTACAGAACATTATCCCAGCACTGATCTACTCAACAAATAACTGACGTTAAAATGCATTTCACGTTATGCAAATATGGCCGACATCTCTAGCGCTAAAACTATAATTCAAATTTTTAATTGCTATATCTCCGTCAACATTTAGATATTTAATAAATTAGTCACGCCAATACATATTTATTAACATCACTTTCAATCAACAATTGAAAAATCGACCACTAAAAAATGAGGACACAAGCCCATTATATTTCTTTTATATAAAACTACCTATATTAATAAGTATTCTTAACAAAAGAAGTCAATGTATTAAGCTACATGTTACTTTCTGGTTTATACGTATTGTACTAATTCTTCCAATGGATGTCATTTTCAATATTTATAAATAAAATATAAAATTTCAACTTACATAATATGTGTTACACATTTCCAGGGCGTCTATTTTAAATTTCCTGAAAAGAAAAATATATGCATTACAACGAACTGGAAAAGAAGAAGTAAATTACTTTCTTTACTTTCTGCTGGTTAATTTATAAAATGAAAGTAAATTCAAACCTTATTAAGTACATTTTAGGTTAAAACCTTCAGTTTGTCAAATATAAAGAAATAGAATTAATTATATTTAATATAATAATTTATATTAAATAAAGATAGTAATTGTTATTAAATAACGTATATTGCTGGCAAACGACGCATGATTTAACAAGTTGAAACTTACATTTGAGGTTATAATTTGAAATTAAAACTAAAAACAGTGAGAGAAAGGGACAGCTGTTATATATGTATGTTATAATTACCAACGTCTAATATTTGTAGTCTTTAAATCCTATTTCTAATGTATCTTATGACGTTGAACAAATTTGGACAAAACCCTAAACACCTTAACTTTTTATTGAAACAGTAATACAAATATAAATACAAACAGAATTCAAACGTTATGTCTAAATCTCTTTCTGTGTATTTTCTTCTTCTTATTTTCTGTATCAAAAAATGTTTCTCTGTCAAAATTATCTAATGTTAAGTGGTAGTAAAAAGGGAATCAAAGTATAAAACAAAATTGACGTCATCAGACATGAAACTGTACACAAGGTGAGTGTTTCATTTTAATATCTTCATATATTTACTAGTACTTCAGTATTTAAAACCATTGTACTATAATATTATGATAACAGAATTTATTTTTCCGTTATTTTTTAAATTCTAATATTAATACTTGAACTATTGATATTACATAAGGTGTTTATTAAAATAACCTCAAATAAAATTCAAATATGTGAGATACAGTTGGTTTGAATAATGAAGCGATAAAATCTACATAAACAGGCTTGGAGTATGATTGTACACCGCATGCACAAGGTACATAGGCGTATAATACTCTGCAACAGCATGTTGAAAAACAAAGTTAAGGGGGAGCATTACAGTGGAACTTCATACAGACTTTATAAACTTAGTCCTCAAGATAGCCAAAGTAGTTAGGTCGCAAATTCTAACACTCCCCAGTAAACATTTTGGAGTCACTTTGACATCATATTGAAGATGCGTCATGATTTTTTTGTCATAAAAGAGTTCATTTATAGTTCAGTTTCTAACATTTTTTCATATAAAATGTCTACTTTATCGGCTATAGATGGCGAAATTACTCCACCTGTCGGAATACAAATGAAGATAAAGTTGATGCGAACTATAATTGAAGTGAAATAGTGAGAGAAACGTCACTAAATAGAGCACTTCACCAAATTTTTTACTGGGTCAGCTAGGCTTCGGAGTTGAAATGAATGGCAATGAAATAAGCTCATAGTATTTAACCTCAAAAATAAACAAAAATATACCAACCATATAGTAAACAAATCACACAAACACACAAATATTATATTACAATGGGCTTGTGTCCTATGTCTTAATTTCTGTAAAAGTGTACTAATATATTGATAAAGTAGGTTACTAGAACCTCAAATGTTCTATTATTTTTTAATAACTCCTTATATATTAAAAGATATTAACAAATAAAAAAGTCATTTTGTCTCTTTAATTATTAAAGGGATTCAACGTTGTACACAGTTAAAATGCATGTGACATCACAATCGCTGCCAACTTTACAGCTCAAAAATCTCTGCTATATGTATTTATGTATCAAAATATCAAAAATTATTTACACCTATTTCAAGGAACAATAAAATTTCAATATTATGTCTGCCGTAACAGGGTTAAATAAAATAAAAACTTATTATTCTTTGACTTGACTTGATTATTTGACTACTAACAGCTATAAAACATTACCACAGCACTGAGCTACTCAATAAATAACTGACGTTAAAATGCATTTCACGTCATACAAATATGGCCGACCATTTCTAGCGCTAAAACTACAATTCAAACTTTTAATTGCTATATCTCCGTCAATATTTAGATATTTAATAAAATAGACACACCAATGGCATGGCCATGGCATTCCTTCTTAAATTTACTATTAACATAGAGTTTCTTGTGACTGCACAATTCTTAATATATGTATATATGCATGTAATTGTAGCTACAAGTATAGTCTTTTGAATTATTGTTTTTAAAACATGCTTTCAATTATCTGTACTAGAATTACTAAGGCAAACAATTGTCTCCATGCTATTGACTGTACAACTGTAGTTATGCAATCTTATTCTTTGTTTTTACAAACATTTGTTGCATATTTACATCTGTTCATAACTAACAACAAATCTACATATTAACAACTTCGCGTTTGCAATCTCAAATGAACTAAATTATCTTCTAACATACTGTAAAAAAACATAGGTAGAGAAAATGCTTCTTAAACTAAGCCTGCACTGCGAAAAAGAATATGTAATACATTGAATCATATAAATGTACACGCACTCTGCTCATTCAAAAGGCACGGAAATTATTATTTATATTTTTATTATTATTATTTCCAACGCCATTATATTCCAAACTTGCGAAAACCCTCTATACTGAGACAAAATTAAAAGTAATTGCATATGCTTCTCTATTATTAAAATGACAATAATTACGTAATAAAATTCTCACACATTTTTTTATGTTTACATCTACATTAACAATAAATAACAGTTGGAAACACTGATTTTGTAATAACTCAGTGCAAACATATTCTAGTATGAATAAAAATACGTTGGAATGTATCAAAATAATTAAAAATATTTATAGCATTATATATATGTAACATTATAATAATAGCTATATATTTCGAAATAATGACAATTAGGGTGAAAGAGATAGACATGTTTACGATAATTATATCCATGTGATTGTTAACAAAGGACAAGTAGTTGAAACACGTGACTTTGATAAATCGCGTGGTTATGTGTTAAAAATGTGGTCTTCGTCGATAATTAGCTAATGCAATATTTAGTTCTAAGATATATGTAATGTAAACAAAGATATGTTCACTATTTCTTAAGTATTTTTCAATTTGATTAGAAAACACTTTAAAAATCTAAATACAAGCTTCAAACCTATATAGATGGTTTGAATCTTTGATATATTTGTTTTTATTATTTTGAAGGTGAAATTATTTAGAGAGAGTATGTCTTCGCGATAATTTTGAACCGTTATATTAGAATGTGCAGAACTATTTGGAGATATAAGAATACACAAAATACATTTTTAATCAATGTACACAATGTACAATATACTATTCATAAAAGTTAAGCTAGTTTCTATTAAAACTTTTGCAATATTGTACATTCTATAAATTCATTACAGTATTAATTAGTTATTTATTATTAACGTTCCTATATTCCCGCTTTTACGACTAATTACAAAAATATGTTTGGCATTGCATACGCTAAAACAAGTAGTTAATTTATATTTGCTTGTTATAATATTATCACAATTATACACGTGTTAAAAACAAACAGCTACTCTTAATTAACATTAATTACAAGTTCTACATAATATTATATTAGCTAATTAAATCTATAAATAATATCAGAACATAAAAACAACTTTGCCGCTTATTTTTAAACGTAGTATATATCTAACTCATTTACAACAACATGAAAAGGTAAAACTACTGTCAAGTAAAATCAATGTTTACGTTTATTTATATTATAAGTTATTAATAATGTTACCTTAAATTTAAATAAAATAGTAGTTGTGATGTATGGTTGCACTAAAATATATTTTAATTTAGAAGTTATACTTTGTAAAATCACTGTTAAACTAACAAAATCCTAACATGATTATTCAATGACGCCATGTTGGTACCAACCGCACAATATATGACAGATAAACGAAATCAAAGCCAACAAAGTTCAGAGGCGAATTAGATTCTTATAATATTTTATTATATTTATAAAATTGTTATTTATACAACCCGCATATATAATAATCTTATTAATAACAATTGTAAGTATGTTATTTAGAAATTGTTTTATTTCTTTATGGAATATTATTTCTACTAACATAAAAATATATGTGGTTCTGTCGGTCGTTTCTTCAGGGTCATATAAAGTATGATTGTAATGTATATATATACATCTAAGTGCTTGCTATAAGAAATAGAAAGACATTGAATCTAACAGGGTTATTAATTCACCTCCAACCTAATTGATTTGTAGAAAGAAATCACGTTACAAACTTAAGAAAATTAAATGTGCAATTGATACGCAAAACTGTTTTTTATCGTGACTTATGTATAGATATTTACATTGACTAGATAACATATAAGTACTGATAACATATTTTTCTGACCGTTTATCTATAATCCACACAAATATAACACGGTGTTTCTCGGACTTGAACAAAAATTCAAATAATATCATTTTGAAGCAGCGCCTCTGGTGTTAATACATTACAATAATTAAATAAACATTTTTAATAAAGCTTATACTTATAGGCCTTCTTCCCTAGTACGTATCTTTGTGTATATCTTTATTTAACCATTACTAATTGCAGCATTTATTCATAGTCAACATCATTAGTCACTATACAGTCATTTCTAAACACTTTTGCCTTTGGCTTGTGTAATTGTTTATAAAAAAAACAATAATTTCTTATAACATATTATACTTTGAACGCAGAAATATGAAAAGATAAAGAAGAAGGTAATGATTCATGAAAAGAGTTGTATTAATCATCTAACTACTTCATTAACACAAATTTAAATTATGTAAGGGTCAAAGTGCAACATAAATCAAAATTAATTCGTTATATTTAAAATTAATATGTTAAGAATAATTTTGTTCCTATTTAGTAAAGACGCAAACCACTTTCCTATGTAGTGCAATAGGCTTGTGTCCTATGTCTTTATTTCTATAAAACTGTACTATATATTGATAAAGTGAGTTACTAGAACCTGAAATGTCCAATTTTTTTTAATAACTGCTTATATTTCAGGAGATATTAACAATTAAAAAAGTCATTTTTTCTCTTTAATTATTAAAGGGATTCAGCGTTATCCATATTCCAAATGCATGTGGCATCACAACCGCTACCAACCATACAGCTCATAAATCTCTGCTATATGTATTTGTATATCAAAATATCAAATATTATTTACAGCTATTTCAAGGAACAATAAAATTTCAATATTGTGTCTGCCGTAATAGGGTTAAATAAAATAAAAACTTATTATTCTCTCGACTCAATTATTTCGACTACAAACAGCTACAAAACATTACCATGGCACTGACCTACTCAACAAATAACTGACGTTAAAATGCATTTCACGTCGTACAAATGGCCGACCATCTCTAACGCTAAAACTACAATTCAAATTTTTAATTATATTTAGATATTTAATGAAGTAGACACGCCAATACACATTTATTAACATCAATTTCAATCAACAATTGCAAAATCGACCACTAAAAAATGAGGACACAAGTCCATTTTCTACTTTTAAAAATGTTTACGCTATATTCTCCAACGGGAGTAGAGGAGAAAGCCGTATATATTTTCTTTAAAATATATATAAAATACAAATATCAGTTTTGCCGGCTTTTGTTACTTCTGCATATGACGTCACAGAAGAAATAAATAGTCGAGATTATTTTTCTTCTTTCACAGAAATCATGCTTCACGCGTATGCTTCTCTGTTGTATAAAAGAGATGGAAAATCGTTCAACGTTATCTGTCAATATTACATATAAATCAAATTTAGATTTTACGGATATATCTCATTACTGAACTGTCAATCTATATTACAAATATAAATCAGATCATTATTTAATAAAACTAATTCTCTTTTCACTCAAAACGTATTATAAATAAGAAAGTAACATAAATCTATGAATCGATTAAATACAGCTTATCTAGCAATATCACAAATTTAACTGCATGAATTGTTATTTTAAAATATTTGTGATTACCTTTCTATCATTTTATTTATAATTCACTTTATTCAACAAGTTATAGTATCGCACGATACAAAGTATGGAATCACTTGGCAGATAAATGAAAACTGGTTTTGCATGCAAAAGAAAAAACTAAACGAAATGAAACTCACGAGCAAATCTAATTTATTGTTAATAACAACAAACCTATCGAAACCGCAGTAACGTTTGAAGTTGGAGCAGCTGTTCGGCAAACACTTTCACTGACTGCAATGTGAAAGCCGGCTTCACTGAAATCAGCGACTGTAATAGTGAGTGTTAATAGTAAGAAAGAGTTTTATAGGTATAAAATATTATGTAACACATGCCAGTATACATTTTGGTGAAATGGCTTAGTCAGAAAAACAATGGGCTTGTGTCCTATGTTTTAATTTCTATAAAAGTGTACTGCATATTGATAAAATTGATTACTAGAGCCTCAAATGTTCAATTCTTTTTTAATAACTCCTTATATGTTAAGAGATATTAACAATTACGAAGAAGTCATTTTGTCTCTTTAATTATTAAAGGGATTCAACGTTGTACACATTCAAACTGCATGTGACATCACAACCGCTGCCAATCTTAGAGCTCATAAATCTCTGCTATATGTAATTATATATCAAATATTATTTACAGCTATTTCAAGGAACAATAAAATTCCAATATTATGTCTGCCGAAACAGGGTTAAAATAAAATAAAAACTTATTATTCTTTGATTTGACTTGATTATTTGACTACCAACAGCTACAGAACATTACCACAGCACTGACCTACTCAACAAATAACTGACGTTAAAATGCATTTCACGTCATACAAATATGGCCGACCATTTCTAGCGCTAGAACTACAATTCAAATTTTTAATTGCTATATCTCAGTCAACATTCAGATATTTAATAAAATAGACACGCCAATACACAGTTATTAACATCAATTGCAATCAACAATTGAAAAATCGACCACCAAAAAATGAGGACACAAGCTTATTCTATTTCACTCAGATTTCAGATAGATGAAATAAAATTGTCAGAAGCCAGCAATACGATGTGCTTCAACAAATAGTTTAACATTTCAAAATTATATTTACAGATAATTGTATTTACTCGCTGTAGTTTTAAAAATTCAAATAAATCGTTTTATCTGTAAGACTAAGCCAATGTAATCCAATGATCCGACTTAAAAATTAATCAATAAAAATATTTTATAAAAGAAATCAGTATTAATGAATAATTTGTCTGTTTCAAACGTTAAAATGAAGTATCGTACTTCTATTATTCATATTTTAATTGTTTATTCATTTTTTGGTAAGTGTCAATACATACTGTTATATATTTTTAATATTTACTTAGATTAGATTTATTATTTAGTTAAAATTACGTTAAGTAAAAGCATTATTAGCAAAGTGCTAGTGCAAACCATCATCTTTTTCTGTTTTGATTAATAACCATACAAAAAAATAAGGCAGTTTCAGTTTTCAGTTTCTTTTACTTGGATTTTTTATTGACAGGTGCGGCATATGCCTACTTCGAGCCATCAAATGATACAGAACCACGATTACAGCTTCCAGATTACACGAATAATATTTTTCCAAGAATTGTTGGAGGAAAACCTGTAGCGCCTAATACATATCCTCATCAAGTAACTTATTGGTTTGCAGCTTCGATAAAATGTGTTTGCGTCTATGATACAAATTTTATTTTTAGGCATCTCTTCACTACCGAGGAAGACACAGATGCGGCGCAGTGATCATTGACGAACATCATGTCCTAACAGCTGCTCATTGCATGGAGAATCCTAACACGATACCTTTAAACCATCGTCTTGTATCGATAGTAGCAGGAGTTGTTGACCTCCGCTTCCGGGATAATACTTTCAGACAACAACGAAATGTTTCTAATATTTATATACACGAAAACTATATTCCACGGACATTTGAAAATGATATCGCTGTTTTGAGGGTATGTGTAATGATATTTAATTTGCATCAATTTATTTTTAAAATCATGAATATATTTTTAGCTTCAAGAACCGTTCATTTTGGGTAATGGTAGCGGAGCCAGTGCAGCAGCGGCTTCTTTGCAAACTGATTCGGTTCCGGAAGAAACACTTTGCTCAGTAAGCGGATGGGGTGGCTTAAATCAGGTAAAGTTTTATAATTATTATTAATTATATGTATATTATTATATTAAACATATTATTATTTTCAGACAATGACATTTGCAAGCCAGCATCTTCAGAAAGTTAAAATCTATGTTATAAATCCACAATTCTGTAGCAATGTTTTTACCAACTTTATAGAAGACATAATGATATGCGCTGGTTACCAACATGGTGGACGAGATGCCTGTCAGGTATTAATTATTAATATTTTGGTATTCATAGATATAACAGAGATTGATTAGTGTATTAGTGTTTGCATAAGATTTAGGCGACCAGTATAACATAATTTTGTAGAGCAGTATATTGTTTAAATACCTGTTTATCGTTATATAATAATAACAACGTTATATAATATAAACAACGTTATATAATAATAAAGTTAATCTATGCCAGGGTGACTCAGGCGGTGGATTGATGTGTAATTCCTTACTAACGGGACTTGTATCTTTCGGTTATGGGTGTGGTCGTTCAGGTTTTCCAGGCGTTTACACTAAAATCAAGACTTATTTACAGTGGATTGAAATTACTGTTAAAAGAACAGATATTGGGTACAAAAAACAAAGCTACTTGAAACTATATATTCTATAAGCAATGTTTAACACCAGTATTTATTTTTCGTAGCAATCTTCCAAGCGATGGTCCTCTTGGTTCTTCATTTGATAGAAGTAGAAAAAGGAAATCATCTGAGGAGCCCAGTTTTTCGATGAATGGTATTAATGCTACTAGCGCATTTTTCTTAAATTCAACAAATTCAACAAACTCGACTGGAAATAATACTAGACCTCCTGGAAATCGTCCTGGAAGTGCAATGCAAACAGCACAATCATCAGCACAAATTATTTTCTTAACTCTGCTTATAATGTTATGTACATATGCTAATGAATTCTAGCAAGAATATTTTAATTGTAAAAATATCTATAAATGAAATATACAATATTTTAAACATGTAAAAGATGTATTTTCATATTTTATTGAATTATTTATTTGGTTGTCTTTATGGTGTCGATACATCAAGTTGGTAAAAGTTTCATACCCGTTTCAAAATAGTTTTAAGTACTTTATTTTTACCATTTAAATGCATAATTCTGAGAAATTTTGAGATAAAAACATTTCTACATAAATTATATTAGTCAGTAATATTATTAATGAAATTTATCAATTTTTCGTTTTAAGCTGCGCTTATCAAAGATTAAATTAACACTATATAATCCTTTTTTGATAGACTAAAAATCAATCATAGTCAAAATATTTAGTAAGAACGAAGTCAAGTTATAGCATATGTTAAATATGGTTCTAAAATTAAATTATATATTATTTTTTGCTTGTGCAATATTAGGTAAGACTATTATGTTAAAATTTTTGCATTTGTAACTGACATTAGTAAATGGAGGCTGCAACATATGAATCACAACGAGAATTGGGAATTGATTTATTAGAAATTTTGAAAGTTTTGTAGAAAAAATATTATTTTTTACAGGATGTTGCATTGCAGAGGATTTAAATACTACAGAACCAATTAAACCATTTTATCAACTTCCTGATTATGAAAATAATATATTTCCAAGAATTGTAGGAGGCAGGGTTGCACCTGATAACAGCTTCCCTCATCAAGTAACAAAAAACACGTCTCAGCAGTAGTAAATACATTAGCTGATAAAATAATGTATTATATTTTTAAGGTATCACTACAAATGTTCAGTCAACATTTCTGTGGCGGAGCTATTATCAATGAGAGACACGTTTTAACAGCTGCACATTGTCTTCATGATTCCAATTTACGTGCTTTTCCAACTTCAGCTATGCAAATATTGGCCGGTGATGTTAGACTGCAATCCATTCATATGATGCGACAAATTATTCCCGTTTCTAATATGTACATTCATGAGAGATATGCAGCTCGTACATTGAATAATGATATTGGAATAATCAGAGTACGTATTTTTTTAAATAATTGATGAGAAGGTAAATCGAAGCAATTTGTTATTTTTTTCTTTCTTTTGAAACATAACATCGTTAATGTTCATGAAAATAATAAAGGGTAACATTTTGTAGCTGCAACGACCTCTTATGTTCTCCAGTGGTGGACTGATCCTGAATGTTAGCCCGGCTCATCTGCAAACATTTTCAGTGCAGGTTAATACTCCATGTAATGTTAGTGGTTGGGGAGTTATGTATGAGGTAATATGAACAAATTACAAATATAACTTGATTATATATCATGTGTAGACTTTAGATTCTTTTTTTAATAAATTACCTTATTATATTTAATTATTCAATTAAATTTAACATTACAACGTACATTTTAAACAATATTTGATGAACATCTCTTCATTCATCACCTCGTGTTACCTCCTTCTGTCATCTATTCCTCCTTTTCTTGCTTCCGCTTTTTCCTTTTATCTTTTCTTCTCTGCCTGATACTTTTAACAATTCTTCTATGGTTGATGCCACATAAGTATGTCTTCGGGTTTGGTATTTGTCAAAGTTTAAATGATGAAGTGAGAGAACAATAATAGAATAGCGTCGCTGATATATATATATATATATTTATATATGTGTATTTTGTTACAGACTTCAACAGCTATGAGTAATGAACTTTTATTTGTCGATATTTTTATTCTAAATCGTCAACAGTGCCTTCAAACATATCAGGGAATTTTTACAAACACAATGGTTTGCGCAGGATATCCACCTGGATTTAGAGACTCATGCCAGGTATACATACATAAATCTAATATATGAATCATTGTTCAAATAGTAAGTATAATATCTAGGAGTTTCCTTTAGCAAATTAAGGAAGCATATTATTTAAATTATTACATTTTAAGGGCGACTCTGGAGGTGGTTTAATGTGTAATGGAGCATTAACAGGTATTGTATCATTCGGAATTGGGTGCGGCAGACCTGGTGTTCCAGGTGTATACACCGAAGTTCGACCATATTTAAGATGGATCAGTCAGACAACAGCTAGAACTGATGTTGGGTAAGAATTAAAATCATAAAATATATTATATATGTACAAAAATCTGTAAATTTTTTAATATTATTTTAGAAATCGTCCTAGTGATCGCCCGTTAAATCCAAACAATGGTCCATCACTATTTGCGGGGAAATTTCTGATCATACTCCTTATAATATTTCTTTCATATTGTAAGTGAAAAAGTTGAACATCACTTGACGATATAACAATAAATATTTCCTCTATTATATTTTGTTAATACTTCATATATTCTGTGTAAAAATATATAATAAATAACAGAGTAACTTTTTCTTTACTATATTAAAATAAATATGTTTACTACACGTAAATAGCATAAGTGAATTTAGGACAGTCTTGTGTATGTGCTGTGAAATGTTTCCTTTTGCATCCTAATGCATTAAAGTATGCTGCATCATGGTTGAAATATATATTTTTGTTTTAAATTCAAAAACAATATTTCTGAAGTGTATTTTCATATTGTATTAAATTATTTAGTTGGTGGTACTCATTACGTAAAATTTAGGTACAAATGTTTTTGCTATATAATTGTTATACAAATATTACGTTTACATTTATACACATAGTGCAATGATTAATTTATTTGTAATATTCTGAGAAATTTTTAGATTAGAAAATGCATAAATATTTAGTTTAATGAAATCTACATGAATTAGTTAGTCAATAATATTAAAATTAGATTTATCAATTATTCGTTTTAAATCAATGCTCATCAAAGATTACAGTTACCCAATATTTCCTTTTTTAATAGACTAAAAATCAGTAGTAGTCAGAATTCTAAAAACGAAGACAATTCTTAAAATGAATTATATATTATTTTTTACTTATGCAATATTGGGTAAGTTAATATTTTTGCAGCTGTAACTACCATTTGTGAATGGAAGCTGCGATATATAAAAAACAATTATTTCTTTTGGTTTTTAATTTTGTTTTATATGTTTTATTTCAGAATTTTTACCCTTTGGCTTGTGTCCTATTTTTTTATATTGCTAATTTTTAAAGTTTATCAAACGTTGAGTATACCTTGCTTTTTACAATGTCTTCTTTTCTACAGGATGTTGCACTGGAGAGGATTTAAACAATACAGAACCAATTAAGCCATTTTATCAACTTCCAGATTATGAAAATAATATATTTCCACGAATTGTTGGAGGCAGTGTTGCACCTGATAACAGTTTTCCACATCAAGTAACAAAGAACACGTCTCAGCAGTAGTACATACATTAGCTGATAAAATAATATTTTATATTTTTAAGGTATCACTACAATTCAAGAATAAATGTTTATGTGGTGGATCTATTATTGATGAGAGACACGTTTTAACTGCTGCACATTGTCTTCATTATGCCGATTTTCGTCCTCTTCCTACTTCAGATATGCAAATATTAGCTGGTGATGCTAGACTTGAATCCAACAATACCTTGCGACAAATAATTACAGTTTCTCATATATACATTCATGAGGAATATCATTGTTGTTTTTTAGATAATGATATTGGATTAATCAGAGTACGTATTTTATTTATATAATTGATTTTCAAAAGGCAAATCCATACAATTTATTATTTTTTCATGTCTTTTAATATTAATGTAATGATAAAATTGAATCATTTTACAGATGCAACAATCTCTTATGTTTTCAAGTGATGAATTTATCTTAAATGTTAGCCCGATTCGTTTGCAAACATCTTCAATGAGTGATAATACTCCATGTAATGTCAGTGGCTGGGGAATACAGGACGAGGTGATATGAAAAAAATTCAAATTTACATGCATTATATAATAAGTGTTTGAAATAATAATTGCTTTCAAGTTACTAATGTCTTATACTTAATTTTAACAGCATATCAAAAATTAAATATGTAATGTTATTGCAGAATGGAACAGACATGAGTCCTGTACTTTTGTTTGTCGAAAATTATGTTGAAACTCATGAACAGTGCTGTGAAGTGTACGACGGATATCTTAAAGACACTATGATTTGCGCCGGATATCAAAATGGATCTAGAAGCGCGTGCGTGGTATAAAAATATTTAATATGTGAAGCTGCTATCATTGATAGTATTTTCTACTTACTGGAATTGTTTCGATGTAGCACGACCATTTCTAATCAATTCTATATTTATTGAAAAACGATCATATGAATCTTACCCCTGAATATCGTGAGATTAATCGCTTTTCATTAATTATAAAGTAAGAGAGGTGCTATAATAATTGGTCGGTGTTTCTCTTATCATTATCTGCAAGTCCAAGAGTATTTAAATTCGAAGCAGTAACTATTAAGACATGTTAGCTCTAATTTATTACAATTACAGGGTGACTCTGGAGGCGGTTTAATATGTACTGGGGCATTAACAGGTATTGTATCATTTGGATATGGGTGCGGCAGACCTGAGAATCCGACTGTATACACCGAAGTTCGATCATATTTAAGATGGATCGGCCAGACAATAGAGAGAACTGATGTTGGGTAACAATTGAAATCCTAAAATATAATCATATATACAGAACCTTTTAAATGTGTACTATTATTTTAGAAATCGTCCTAGTGATGGCCCGATATGCGAACCTTGTTTCAGCAATGGTCCAACACTATTTGCGGGGAAATCTTTGCTCATACTCGTCATAGTGTTTGTTTATAACACTTACAAGATAAAATTAAGTTAAACATTTCATCTATTGTATTTTTTGTTATATATATTCTGTGCATAAATATATAATAAATAACGGTGTAACTTTTAACTTTTCATTTCTTAATTAAAACTAATATGCTGTATTTTATATTTATCAATTTTTCGTTTTAAGCTGCGCTTATCAAAGATTACATTAAACCTATTTAATCCTTATTTTATAGACTAAAAATCAGTCATAATCATAATATTTAGTAAGAACGGAGCCGTGTTATAGCATATGTTAAATATGGGTCTCAAAATGAATTACATATTATTTTTTGTTTGTGCAATATTACGTAAGTTAATATATGTTTTAGTAAGTTAAAATTTTTGCACCTGAAACTTGGACGCCGCAACATTTAAATAACATTTTTTTTTTCTTTTTTGTTTTGAGTACTTTCTTCTATTGCTAATTTTTAAAGATTAACATAAGTTGTGTTTTAAAAGTATTATCTCATTTTCTACAGGATGTTGCATTGCAGAGGATTTAAACAACACAGAACCAATTAAGCCATTTTACCAACTTCCTGATTATGAAAATAATATATTTCCAAGAATTGTTGGAGGCATTGCTGCACCTACTAACAGTTTCCCCCAACAAGTAACAAAGAACACGTCTCAGCAGTAGTAGATACATTAGCTGATAAAATAATATACTCCTTTATTTTTAAGGTATCACTACAACTAAATAATCGACATTTATGTGGGGGATCTATTATCAATGCAAGACACGTTTTAACTGCTGCACATTGTCTTCATGATTCCAATTTACGTCCGTTTCGTAGTTCAGCCATGCGAATATTGGCTGGTGATGTAAGACTGGAATCTAATCATGCCTTACGACAAATTATTCCCGTTTCTAACATTTACATTCATCACGAATATTCACCGAGGACATTAGAAAATGATATTGCAGTAATCAGAGTACGTATTTTATGTATATAACTGATTTGATACAGAAGGCAAATCGGTATTTTCAAGTAACATCAAAGTAATCCATTAAAGAACCTCTATTTTGCTCTATCAATCTGCGTAAATAATAAAATGAAACATTTTGCAGCTGCAGCAACATCTTATGTTCTCAAGCGGTAATTTGATCCTAAATGTTAGCCCGGCTCGTTTGCAAACATTTTCAGTGCATGCTAGTACTCTATGTAATGTGAGTGGTTGGGGACTACAGCATGAGGTAATATTTGAAATAATAATATATCGAAGTTATTAATGTTTTGCATTGGAATTTTATACAGTTCAAATTACAAGAGTTTGGCAGCGATTCATACTTAAAAGAGGCTTTATTCGTTTCTACATACATTATAAAAAAAATTAAGTAGACAGTGCTTTGATCAGTCGAACTCTCGTAATTTGTATACTTAATTTTAACAGCATCTAAAATTGAATATGTAAATTTTATTGCAGAATGCAACAAATATAAGTCCTGTGCTTTTATTTGTCGATGTTTATATTCAAAACCATCTACAGTGCCGTCTAGCATATCAAGGACTTGTTAGAAACACAATGATTTGCGCCGGATATCCATCTGGATTTAGAGACTCATGTCAGGTATATATAAATCTAATATGTATATCTTCCTCCGAAACAACAAGCATCTTTGCATATAATTTCATAATAATGTTGTTCATAGTGACTAAATTTGAAATATTAAAGGAATTTCATTCCTCAAATGAGAAAATAACACATAGTTTAATTTGTTATATTTTAAGGGCGACTCTGGAGGTGGTTTAATGTGTGAGGGAGCATTAACCGGTATTGTATCATTCGGATATGGCTGCGGCAGACCTGGTTTTCCAGGTGTGTATACTGAAGTCCGAGCATATTTAAGATGGATCGACCTGACAATGGCGAGAACAGATGCTGGGTAAGAATTAAAATCATAAAATATAGTTATTACCTTTTTAATTTTTAATCATATTTCAGAAATCTTCCTAGTGATGGTCCATTAAATTCAAACAATGGTGCAACCCTATATGCGTGGAGTTTCTTGACGATACTCCTCATAATGCTTGTTTCATATTGCAAATGAAATATAACGACTTGACGATATACATACAATAAATCAAGTTAAACATTTCATCTATTGTATTTTCTTAATTCTTCTTACATTCTGTGCGAAAATATATAATAAATAATTTAGTGTAATCTGTAGTTTCATTTCTATATTAAAATAAATATGTCTATTTTACGTAAATAGCACTAGTGAATTTAGCATTGTCGTGTGTATGTGTTGTGGAACGTTTCCTTTTTAGGTTCGAATGCATTAAAGTATGCTGCATCATACCTGAAACAAATATTTCACATCATTTTTGTCTTAAGATCAAATGCCATATGTCTACATTAAAATCAATTAAAATTAATTCAAACCTATATCCAGTTCCATAGCTAAAATTTCTTTTTTCATAGTGTGAATTGCTTTCTTGATATTTATCACAGGAGCTGTAATTTTATAATTTTGTTAAATATTAAGTAATTTTATTTATAATTATTTATTGTTACTTACTGCTATCAGTCATAGATGTTCCACGTTGGTCCATCTTGAGCTTAACTTCATCAAGTTCAGAAGAGACCTGTGCCAATTTAGAAGTTTGTTCTTGAACAATAGTGTTTGTTTCTTTAAGCTCAGCTGTTAGACCTGATAGTTCCCCATGCAAATGACTACAAATAAATAAATGAAGATAAAATAACTTCTATATTATACGTTTATTATTTTACCTCATCAATCTAATTAATTACCGATATTCATCAACCATTCCTTGCAAATTACTGTTTAAGAACTTCTCCCTGCTGTTTATTTTTTCCATCGTAACTGATATATCAGAATGAAGTTTATCCAAATGCCCTTTAATCTGTCCAAGTCCATTTTTAATATCAGATCTGTAATTTTTCATCTGTTCCAATCTGAATCTCCAATCTCTGGGATCAGCTTTAATAACCACTTTCAATTGAGGAAGAACTCGTTCAAGTTCGAGTCGCCATGCTTCTGTGTCCATACTATTGGTTACATTACTGTTACTTTCTTCTTGGCTACCATTAATAACAGATTCGGAACTGCGTCCTTTCTGAAGGTATCTCTTAGCTGTTGTATCTGATGAGCTTGGATGAACGAAATCTAATATCATTTGATCTTCATCGGAATCTGAATATGCAGTGGCCATTTCTTCCTCAACACGATCTAATATTATTTCGGACTCATCCTCTACTACTTCAGATTCTAATTCAGGATCAGTTCTGATATCAGGCCTATAATTAAAAATTATTTGCAAAATCACAGTAAAAATTAGTGATATTACAATAAACAATTTTATATGTAATACGAACTTTTTCCACGCGAATTTTGACACCCGCAATACCTGATCAGATAGTTTATCTAACACTAAAACAGCATGTGGTCCGACCCCTTGCTTTAAACGACTTGGTGGAAAATCAACAGAAACACCCTGAAATAAAAATGCCATAATTATAAATGAAAACATGAACAAGAGAATCATGCATGTTCTTATTCATACAATTTGTCTCAGCACGTCCAAGATGCTGGTAATGGTAGAGTTTGGATCATCATATTCTTGTGGCTGTTCAAACCTTTTCCCAGTTTTTCTAATTAACCAAGCAGCTAGAGAGCAGAACACGTAAAACTGTTCACCAGGATTTGTAGGAATGGTGAAGTAATGTCTACCATAAAGAAAGAGTGAGTATAACATCACACAAAACGTATAAGTATTAAAGACAAGTAAATAATTACCTATTAAATGGTTTCATTTTCAATTCTTTCAAAAAATCTCTTTCATAATTCATTAATTTCAATTTTTCCATCAGATCTTCAACTTGTATATTAGACACAGATAATAAATCATTACCCTCATTTTCTAATTGTATTTTCGGCTCAGCACGAAACATTTTTAAGGAATATCACAGAATATATTGGTTAATAGAACAATGATAGAATAATAAGTTAATTATAAATTTTGTTTAATTATAAGATAGAATTTTGTTTGAAAACAAAATAAGAAAACACGTCATGAAATGTCACATTTTTTAAATATTTGAATGTTTTTATAACTGCACTGCGAAGTATATCAGATGTCAGTAGTGCCAACAAT
Source organism: Panorpa germanica (assembly GCA_963678705.1). Lineage (NCBI taxonomy): Eukaryota > Metazoa > Arthropoda > Insecta > Mecoptera > Panorpidae > Panorpa > Panorpa germanica. The sequence goes on from OY783218.1 coordinate 10,465,223, forward strand.
AAAGAATATTGTTTTATTTTGACGTCTGGTTTCATAAATCGCCATGAATAAAATTAACTATTGTTTTTGGACTAATTTATAATTTATAGAATTGCTAGCTATTGTAAATAATTTGTAATGCAATTATATTAATTAAAATTTGAAACAATGGGGGCAGAACCTTTGTTATTTGCTTTTTCACTCTTGAACACTGGTGCTATATTATTTTTACTTGTGTATTATGTATCCTTATTAAAATAAATTTATGTTTATATTGATTTATTAATATGAATCTAAGGGGTATTGTTGTATTAATTGGTCTATTTATTTTACTTTTTCAATTAGTAGCTATTTGTAAATGAATATATTTCTTAAATTACAACTTGTAAATAATTTTGCACATAAAAGAAAGAACCGGCTATTTTAAGATCATGTACAGAATAACATATTTAGTTTGTTTTTATTTTTAACACATATATATCCTTAACATTTTCTAGGTTATTACATTATCCGATTTAGAATGTGATTATCTAAATGCCCAGCAATGTTGCTCGAAGTTAAACTTTTGGGTAATACCAAAGTTCTCAGCATTAGCTTTCTTAGCCTTCTTATTTCTTATATCAGGACAGTGGTGGCTTTCATTAGTTAATATGCCTATGGTGGCTTGGATGGCTTATGAATTCTTCAAGGTACCTTCTGGAAACATGGGGGTATACGATCCAACCGAAATACATAACGGAGGTCAACTCAAGAAATATCTAAAAGAGTGTATGATACACTTAGGCTATTATTTAATATTCTTCTTTATTTATTTGTATTGGTAAGTCAAAATTACAGTAATATTTGTATGTGTAACTATAGAATTACTTCAAGTAATAACTGAGAAACTTATAATTTATAAGAGCCTTGTTAATTATTTCTTTTATCACAGCTATGATAACGAGCTGTATGCAAATATTTGTGTAGTAATTATTTTATATAGTGCAAGTTAAACTAGTACCTACTAAGCAGTAGCGTACAAACTGTGGGAGCAACAGCTGCATTGCACAATATTTAGGAGACTACTTAAAAAAATATAATATTTTTGTTTAAAAGAGAATATACAGAGACCAATGCAAAAGGGCCCACTCTATTTTTCTACGCCACTGCTCTTAATACTGTTTATAAGAAATATTCTGATAAGATGGCATACTAGTTAATATTTTTGTTTGTCACACAATCTTTGAACTCTCTAATAACAATATATTTTATTTTCAGTATGATTGTTGCTTTGCTACAAGGAGATCCAATTCGCAGACATGAGGATGACATGATCGTGTCCGAATTTTAAAAGAACTAATTATTAAATTTATTTGTTTCCTTTTATACGTCTGTTATTTGTAATTCTGTTTATCAAGAGACATGTGCTTTTCTTCCATTATTATGTATCGAAATATCATAAATTGTTTTCAATTTTATATTCATTTATAAATAAACAAAGTGTTTTTTAACTGTCTGTGTTTTTATTCCTTTATTAATGGGCTTGTGTCCTATGTCTTAATTTCTATAAATATATTCTATACAATATATTATTTGTATTATATTATATGTATTTATATATCAAATATTATTTACAGATATTTCAAGGAACAATCAAATTTCAATACTATGTCTGCCTTAACGGGGTTAAATAAAATAAAAACTTATTATTCTTTGATTTGACTTGATTATTTGACTACCAACAGCTACAGAACATTACCACAGCACTGACCTACTCAACGAATAACTGACGTTAAAATGCATTTCACGTCATACAAATATGGCCGACCATTTCTAGCGCTAAAACTACAATTCAAACTTTTAATTGTTATATCTCCGTCAATATTTAGATATTTTATAAAATAGACACGCCAATACACATTTATTAACATCAATTTCAATCAACAATTGAAAAATCGACCACTAAAAAATGAGGACACAAGCCCATCGATTTACATAAATACCACACACAGCATCTAAAGCTGTATATCTTTTCAATAAAATTCCATGTAACTACAACTGTATTGCGATATGGTTCGTGTATTTATGTATAAAAAAAATAAAGTAGTTTGCTTGTTGCTTTGAACATGGCGCCTGTACCCAGGCTAACAATAATCCAATCACAGCAACTGCGCTTGCTCCGATCAGCTGATTTACTTTGCAAGTTGGTGTAGAGACAGATCATCAAAAATCAAAATGGATTCGTCTGCCCGGCTCTGGCTCTGCGGGCTCTACTTGAGCAAAGGTTGGCGAAGGCGAAGGCAGGGAAGGCAGTCAGCAGAGGACAGAGTATCGGAGCAGTGCGTTTTAGAGCTGTTCCAACTTGAGTTGTTGCTTGACGGACCTGTCGTACTCATTTTAGACGTGTTATAAATGTTTATTCGATATGTGATATCTATATTTGCACAGCCCTGATTTAATAAATGTAACTTTAATTTACTGATAATTCTGTGTACTCAAATAATTAATTAATGTAATAAATTCATTAGACACAAGTGTTTTTGTTATTCAGTTAAACTGAATACAAGAATTTGCAACAAAAAAAAACTATGTGAATGTTGATTATAATGAATTAAGTTAAATATTGTACTGACGTTTCTCAGATATAGACTTTAAAGGGTATTGACCAGTTTATAAAAAAGTGGACGTGTTTTTCTTTAGTGATATGGTTTAAATGTTATTGTATCTGCCATCGTTGTAATGGCAACTGGTACTAATGGTCCGGCCGCGAAGGCTACCTACCATGGCCCGGGCGTAAGCTGTCCTGCCACACAAACGACAGTAAAATTGCGTTCCGTGGAGGTGTCAAAAGCACTCCAGGATGGTGAAAAATTTATAAAATGGGATGAGGTACGTCCAAATTCACATTCTATGTTACCATTATGATCTTCTGCAAACAACCACCGACCCTACTATTTGTTTTTCTGACTGAATTATTCATCAGTTTATTTTTGACTTTTAGTTTCACCTGTGTTTAGCTCTACTTGTTAGGAGGTTGCCCTCTGAATCATAAAATGAATATAAACATAGTATATTTTACAAATAGTATGTAGTAATAAGCAAACATTACGTAGTCGCAATGCTTCTTTTTACAATCCCACTCTTAATAAAAGTTTCAGCTGTTAAAATTGACATGCACAATTGATTATGTAAAAAGACCTATATGTTTTTAAACATGAATTATTTTAACGACATTACTTAATGTTAAAAACTTGTAAATAGTTTTATTTGTTTTAATATTTGTATTTGCAAGACGACTTTTTGAAATGCTCTTCAAGAAAATGTATAGTAATAAAATAAACAAGATAATATAAATATTGGAATTACCGCATTAAGGAAGTAAGCGGTACAGGTGTATCAAATATTTATGTTACCTGTTCTTATTGAACATCTATTTGTTTAGATTAAAACATCCGTTTTTAAATAAAATTAATAACATTAAATAATCGTGGAATGTCAAATTGATTTGTAATTAACAATACAGTAAAGCAAATAAGCAATATCAGCATTTTACTTTTACATTATTAAATATTAAACTGTATCCACATATCTCTCCTAGTTAATTGTTTAACATTTTTTACAATACAATTTTTTGATAGTTTAATTAATAATGTTTAATAATAAGGCGTTATACATATAAAATACTAGTTTACGGTTTAAATTCACGAACCATGTCAAGACATTTAACCGCCTGTGTGACATCTACATCCTTGTACAGATCCAAACAGGTTATTGCATTTGTTTATTCTAAATATTAGATTTAAATGCCTACAATACAAGGTCGAAATTATATATTTCACTTATTCTTATATTAAAAGTAATAAAATCTTTATTTAGACATTTATTTATTATAGGTTTGTATTATGAATACATGCAAATGTATGTTATCAGACTGGTAATCTTTGAGATCTTCAATTAAAGGAGCATTTTCTTGTTTTCAAGGCATTTGCTTATGACTTACTTCAACCACTTACAAGAAACATAAGTGACAACTTGAAACTCATTTACTTTTACGAGAAAAATTTTTAATTGCTGAAAACATTTACAAATGAAGTATTTTAAAAATACTGCATATTTAATTTCTCTTTGTTTGTACATTGTTAAAAAGGAAAAGTACGACAATTAGAAAAAATCTTGAACAGTGTAGAGACAAACAAAAGAATAGAGATGGTGAATTTTTTACAGGGCTTTTTATTTATTTATACAAAATATATATTTTATTGCATAAAGTTTTCTACAGAAGTAAATACGATGCGGTTGTAATCTTGGCAATCCTTGACAAGCTCCAGTCGGGTAACCTTGTCAGTGCCTGATAGGGCTCCCTGTCAGGCAACCTCTAATAAGGCGTACCCTGTCAGTGCCTGATCGGATCCTCGTATAACACCTGTAACATTTCCACTCGGGGTCTCTACATATTTAATATTTCAGTTGCAATGAGAAAAAATGCAGTTCCAATGGTATACTCGTATGTTTATATTAAAATAACTATCACAGAATCCAATACAATGGGTAATATAAAACTGCCGCTGTTATACTATTTCATATTATATTAAATTTTCAATATAAGTTTTTATATTGTGTCTATATTTTCTTTAAAATATTGAATATCAGAATGTGAGTTTAACAGTATACAAACATATGATTATTGTTATTTTTAAAATTAAATAAACAAAAATAGAATTGTTATGATCAGTTCTATATTTATATTTATAGAGATAAACAATTATTCTGCAATTGTTCTTATGGTAATAGAAGAGTCGTTTAGAAACCAATGAGGTTAAGTCCATTTTTTGAGGATTTACTCCTTCTTTATCTATAGTTTTGGTTTGCTCATCCGTCGCGCAATTCTTCAATCTTTATTTAATTTTAATTTTTTTTATTTCTTTATATTTAACCAGCTGAACTTACATTTAACGTAAAAAGAGTAAAGATGGGGATTTCTTTAATTGGGTTTAGCAGAATTTTAACATATTTTCTTTACAGAAAGCAGTACATATTACATAAAATATTTTATAAACAAAAATTAACCATATATAAATAAATTTGATCGTATTAAAGTATTTATACAATTTGGTAAACTCATTACAATAAAAGTCAAATTTATGTTTTTGTTTACGCTTAATTTTTTAGACTTACATTATATGTCACATAAAAATTCGTTCTTTAACGACAACATATTCTTTTTTTAGCCTTAATTGTCATGTGACCCAGGTTGACATAACTGATACCGGAAGTGGCACCACAGACCTATCGTCCTACTACAACGAATAGAATAATAGATTTATTTTAGGAATAATTATTTAAATATGTGTGAAAAATTATATTCATTTTGCAATATCCATATATACCAACGATATAAATAAACAAATCTACAAAACACACAATTATTATACTACAATCAATGCGAGATATTGAAAGCTGTTGAAATCGTAAAATTTGCAATATTATTTAATCTTATACAGGGGCGTAATCTTATTTTTTGTAGACCTTTGCCGCTTTAATCATACTGGTTCTTTTAAATAATATTATGACTTAATAAAGAAAATCAAATTTGGGATACTGATAGTTAACTTTATCAGTACATAGCATATATATTTCTACCGCATTACAAATAAACCTGTTCTAAAATTTATAGCAGGTATAAACTAATAATAACTCTCTCCGAACCGGCTTTATACCTGGTATAAATTTTATAACAGGTTTATTTGTAAGGCGGCTAGAATTTAAGATATTTTTCGCAGCCCAAATTAAAGTGTGTTATATGAATGCCCAGTTGCACTCTAACCCAATTTTAAAAAAATTCATTTTGGATTTTAGCAGATTTACACTGAATGGGTTTGTGTCCTCATTTTTTAGTGGTCGATTTTTCAATTTTTGATTGAAGTTGATGTTAATAAATGTGTATTGGCGTGTCTATTTTATTAAATATCTAAATATTGACGGAGATATAGCAATTAAAAGTTTCAATTGTAGTTTTAGCGCTAGAAATGGTCGGCCATATTTGTATGACGTGAAATGCATTTTAACGTCAGTTGTTTGTTGAGTAGGTCAGTGTTGTGGTAATGTTCTGTAGCTGTTGGTAGTCAAATAATCAAGTCAAGTCAAAGAATAATAAGTTTTTATTTTATTTAACCCTGCTAAGGCAGACATAATATTGGAATTTGAGTGTTCCTTGAAATATCAGTAAATAATATTTGATATTTTGATATATAAATAAGGTTGCTAACCTTACACAAGGATTGTGATGTCACATGCACTTGGAGTGTGTACAACGTTAAATCCCTTTAATAATAAAAGAGACAAAATGACATTTTTAATTGTTAATATCTCTTAACGTATAAGGAGTTATTAAAAAATAATTGAACATTTGAGGTTCTAGTAACCCACTTTATCAATATATAGTACACTTTTATAGAAATTAAGACATAGGACACAAGCCCATTAGAGTACAAATATAAACTCATTTTGATTTGAATTTCTACTCAAATTTTGAATAATGTTTTTTCTTTTCTATAACACATCTTCGAATCTTTTTAATCGACTCCGCAGGCCTGATTTTTAGTAGTTATTTAATATGCTCATCAATTACAACAAGTTATTTACATTTTGTAGTAATTTATGCATTATTTTGAATGCAGTTAATGAATCAGACTACTAATCGTACTATTTTTATGGTATTACAGCCGCATAATGAGAGTGCCGGCCTTAAATGGAAAGTCAATCAGAATGAATTAAATCCGTTATAATTCCAATTTAACACATGGATATCATACCAATTAGTACACCACCATGGACACCACCATAGGCATGGGAATTCTATATATAGCGAATGTTAGTATCTAGCTAATGAATTAATGATTATTAATTTCTTAATTATATATACGCTTATGTAATAGGTAATTGTGTAAATTTATTGTAATTTTGAAATTTAGATATTTTATACAAAATCACAATTATATATGTTACGGTTCAATTAATTAATCGGTTAAAATAAATAATATATTAATACTAACGAAATAAACTTCGTATAAATTGGGGCAACATTTTGGACAGACCACGAACATATTTGCAAACTACGTTCCTAAATGTAAAATTTTCTATAGTTATTTTTTGAAATATTTATTTGAGTGCATCAACTTTCAAAAGTTATTAGCGCTTAAAACAATGTATACATTTATACACATTTACAACTTATAGACACGAGTATGGGTACTTAAAATAAAGTGATTGATTTAGTTTTATTGATAAAGTCAATAAGGTTTTTCAGACTTGCCCTGCTTTCAAATATCTGCCTATATTCCTTAGACATATTACAGCCTTGTCTGTGCGATGGGTACCTTGAGCATCCATTGAGAATAATACGCTTTATCGTTAGTCGTATGTTACATTATTCACAAATGGGCTTGTATCCTATGTCTTAATTTCTATAAAAGTGTACTATATATTGATAAAGTTGGTTACTAGAACCTCAAATGTTCAATTATTTTTTAATAACTCCTTATATGTTAAGAGATATTAACAATTAAAAAAGTCATTTTGTCTCTTTAATTATTAAAGGGATTCTACGTTGTACACATTCCAAGTGCATGGGACATCACAACTGCTGCCAACCTTACAGCTCATAAATCTCTGCTATAGGTATTTATATATCAAAATATCAAATATTATTTACAGCTATTTCAAGGAACAATCAAATTTCAATACTATGTCTGCCTTAACAGGGTTAAATAAAATAAAAACTTATTATTCTTTGATTTGACTTGATTATTTGACTACCAACAGCTACAGAACATTACCACAGCACTGACCTACTCAACAAATAACTGACGTCATAAAAATTCACGTCATACAAATATGGCCGACCATTTCTAGCGCTAAAACTACAATTCAAACTTTTAATTGCTATATCTCCGTCAACATTTAGATATTTAATAAAATAGACACGCCAATACACATTTATTAACATCAATTTCAATCAACAATTGAAAAATTGACCACTAAAAAATGAGGACACAAGCCCATTGGTTGAGGTTCTCTTTTGAATAAGTAGGTATGAGTAAGATTTGTATGATCTATCATGAGTTTACAAATTCCACTATTTCCAGCCAATGTTCTGTTGTATTGTTTTGGCAATCTAAAATTATTTTATAAAAACTTCTTGAGATATAAGGGGCATCCATAAATTACGTTACAAATTTCCTGCTATGCCCCCCTATCCTTGTCACAATTTGGGAGTTTATGTAATTATTATAATTTATTATTTACTTTTATCTAAAGACTACTTAGAACAAGTTGGAACATTAAATCCATGTAACATTTTACCTTTGTGAAACCTACACTCTCCTGTGTAAAGAAATTGCGTTTATAACTTGTATATTTTGTTAGTTAGTTAAAAAGAGAGGTGGGAGGGGTGTTAAAAGGAAGCAACTCTTTTGCGTACGTCTATGGTTTCATGTAGTAGAAATTTATATTTAGTTATACCACTCTTAATATTTTGATACCACTATCAATATTGGAAGCTGATTTAAATATTTATCAACTTATAAATTCTTGTAATAATATGTTAAGAAGATTATATACTTGTAAAAATAACGGATATCCTTTGCAGAGATTAGTACTTACGCGTATGTATGTATGTATGTTTTACTATAAAATTAGATCCATTTCTTTTAGTGATATTATTTTGTAATTTTAAACTAATTCAATTTACAGGGTGTCCAGAAAGTGTATCGGGTATTTGTTTTCGCGCCATATTCGAAACGGGGCGTCTAAAGGGTGCGGGGAGGGGTTCGTGGCGTCCGCCATTCTGTGGAGTTTTAGTCACGATGGAACAGTACTCGGGGATGCATCGCGCATTTTGCGTACGAGCGTATTATCGTAATGGTGATTCAAAGTTAACAACGTTAACTGTAAGGTACAATAAAGACCTAGGAGGCTCAAATTTTAATATGAGATAGTCTAGACACTCCTTTATAAAATTTATATAACGTTTTTATTAGGAGCCTTAAGGGGGCCACACTAGAGCCATGTATTCAATGGGTTGCAGAAGATAAGTTACATTCAACAATGACATAGCATGCTTACAACGTTAACTGTAAGGTACAATAAAGACCTAGGAGGGTCAAATTTTAATATGAGATAGTCTAGACACTCCTTTATAAAATTTATATAATGTTTTTATTAAGGGGGCCCAGTGGGGCCATACTAGAGCCGTGCATTAGATGGATTGCAAAAGCGTTACATTTATTATGACATACCATGCTTGGAACGTTAATTACACAGCACACGTAAGACCTAGAAGTCTGAAATGTTTATATTAGGTAGTCTAGACTCTCCTTTATAAAATTTATATAATGTTTTTATTAAGGGGGCTCAAACATCAGGTCAGAAATGGCAGCAATATCGATAGCTATGTGTCAACGTGTTATCGCCAATCTTCGTTTCCGTTTAGAAGAGTGCCAGCAACGTAACGGTCATCATTTGGATAACGTCATCTTTTCCAAATAATTCTCCAATTCATATGCTAATAATAAACAATAAACTTTTTTATTGCATACAAATAATTTTTGTTTCATTGAACTTACAAATACCCGATACCCTTTCTGGACACCGTGTAGAAAACGCGCGCATATTCTAATGCACTGTTGTGTTCTTTTTTTATTTGTGGTTTAGTTTTTTCTACTATAAAATTTAGCGAAACAAAAAAATGATTACTTGGTAAAAATGAAAATAAAAAATCGTACAAAATCAATATAGCCCCTTGGACTTTGTAAATATTATTCGTTGGTAGCGAGTTAAAAACAGGGGCGCATAAACTTTGGTATGTGAACCCTTTTTGTACTCCAAATTACAAAGATGAGCTGAATATTGCACGTGTTTTTATGTTAAATTCATTACATCCGAAGTTTAATTTTCATTTATTGTTTTAGGTTTATTTTTTAGGAGCAATAGTATAGCATATAGTTTTAATTTTTAAACAAATTATGATAATAAAAATAATTAGTAACAGAAATTATTTTTACTTCTTTATTTTTGACAAACTGCCATTGAACTTCTTTTAAAAATAAGTCAAGCTGCAATTTGACAGATTGTCACATTTTGGAGGTTATAATATAATATAGTTTTTATTCTAATTCAGTATTTTTAATTTAGAAATATTGGATCTTGTAGGGTTCTAAAGAAATGAAGAAAATGAAAATGAAACTCTAAATTTAAAATGGTACAGGGAACGACTACGTATGTTCTCATATGCTATACAATTTAAATTAAATACAAAATTAAAACAGTGAAAAGATTTCATTCGTTTCCTAATAAAAGCCTGAACGCACAGTCTAATATTTTTACGATCTGGCCCTTTCAAAAAAAAGTTTATTAACCACTGTTCTAAAACAACAAATATAAAGAAAAATTTGTAACAATATTAAAAATGTTGTTTGTTGTTTGTTCGTGGATTGAAATACAATATATTGTGTTCATAAAAAGCAAATTATAAATATTTCAGAATACATACACTCGTGGTTTATTTATTTATATTGTATTGTTATTTCCAAGAATGTACAATGCTGTTTTTGATTACATTCCCTTTCCAGGAATTCAAATGGGAAATTTCTATGAATCGATGAGAGGTTTTCCAATTTTGTAAAATCATATTTTTCGGTTGAAAATCCCAAGTGTAAAAAATATATGTATCTATCGAGATCGATTCTTACTAAAATATACCTTTATACAGTTTTTTAACTTTATTTTATCTAATGTTAGTCTATTTCCGATGCTGAGTCCTATCATCGACGGCCTCTTACTATGTTGATAGTTTTTGTGATGCTTTTTAATGAAGAAAAATACCGTTCAAGCAAGGCAATAGCTTGACAAGGTTATTCGGACTATGCTTTACAAAATTCAGACTTTTCCATTGTTTTCAAAATTTCTAAAAGTGGTGTAATTAAAACCACAGCAACTCGTAAACTCATGCTCGGAATGTTATGAAATGCTGACACATACTGTCTTAAGGTCAAATCATATGGATTTATTAACAGTCTGTATGTCATTGTACGAATTTATTGAGTATATAACTCTGTTCCGGGGATACATTATTTTATTCGTTTCTCAAAACTCAATATTGGGAGATGTCGCAGTAATCAACTAAGGTGTACTTTTAATATTTATCCACTGTATTTTCTATAAACTACATTTAATAAACTACAGTATTTTGATATAAAATATTCTTTGGTCTCAAATTCTGTAGAATTTAAATAAAATTTGTTCTCCCTTTCGATTTTCTCCCTGTATTTTACCTGTGACGTCACAATTTGTTGTCTGATACACTTCAGAGTGACAGGTGTCGCAAGAGTGATTTTATAAACTTCTTTCAACGAAACATCTATTTTAAATTTTACATATTTTCCACATAATTTATTTTTTGTCCGTATGGAAACTTTTATAGAAATAATTTATCTAATGTAGCGTACTAAATTTTATATTTAAATAAACTAAAATCAACATAACCTAAAAATAATGACGCATTAAGTGTCATATTTTGAAATACTTTACATATTGTCGCCTGAATGTGTAAAGGTCTTGAGTAGACAAAGTGTTTTTAATCCCGATATCACGTTTGTCTGTTTCATTATTGGTACATCGGAATCCAGGTATTTTTTCTGGATTTTCAATTTCATGGTTAAATTACATTTAATTTCAGTTTCGAATGAAAGAATCCCGATTTTTAAACTTTCGTATTAGCGATTGCTTTAAAAAAATCACTTAATTCTATAAAACAATTGGGATTCCCAACTTATTTATTCCAATGTAGTTTAAATACTGAGAGATTGGCGGTGACTCATGCTTAAAATAAATTGAGCCGTGAAATCTGTGAACAGTCTGTAACAAATTCTCACTAGATAAAATGAAAACGATATGGTCCATTGTTTTTAATATTTGTATAATTTTTTTTTCTCCATTTCTTTTCTATTGGCCGTTTTCCACTTCCAATTCATCACACGCTCTTGCACCCCTGGTTTATTTCGTATACTCCTTTTAAAACCACAAAGTGTTAGGGAAAATATATTTTTCATATATCATAGGGGTCCACAATTTTAAGATCGTGGTACTGGTTCTTTACATATATTTATATATTTTATAAATACGTTAACATTTTTTTAAAAGGTAAATATACATTTCGAGGCAACTTAATTCAACTTCCTGTGTTTCAAAAATGTCACCGGAACATGTCAAAAAATGGAGGAGGATATTAGAATAAAAATAATTCTATTTATAAAAATTTTCAGTTTATTCCAACGTACGCAGACAATTTTTTGACTTTGTAAATCGAATTTTGACAAATTTTGTACTAAAAAGTTAATAATTTTTTAGAGATGTAGTAACAAGATTATATTAAACTTCGGTAGGTAATAAAACGTAACGTTAGGTAAAAAATATTACATGAGTTAACGTTTTGTGTTTAGCAACGTATGTATTCCTTTGACTACAACCAGTAAACATTTTGGAGAAAATTCTATTTCATTTCTATTACTTTTCATGAGTTTTTTGTCAAGAACGCGTTTGTTTTTTATTTAGTCGTTCATAGGGAATGTCTCTTTTATGAGCTACAAACGGCGCAACGACTGCTCACTGTTGAATAAAAGCGACTCCTGTGACTCAATTTGAACTAAAATTGATTTTCTGTGTGTTGCTACAACTTGTAAAACGTTAGAATTGAAATGTACGAGTTCTATTCCATTCTATTTCACCAAATGTATACTGGGCAGTATGCGCTAATCCTAATAATTAATAATTAAACAATGAGGTTATAATGATTAACCTAACAAATAGTAATAAGTCTAATATCATGGGTCATTAAAAGATAGAAAAAAAACATCCAATAATCTTTTTAAAGAAAAAAAGAACTTGAAGATAATAGAAAAAGTGAGGTTATAATAGAGTATTATTATTCACGACTTGTTGAACCAGTCTACATTTTTTATGTTGTCTTTTACGATATCACCAACATCATTATTTTTGTCTAACATTGATTTTAAGGTCATAGGTCACAACAGAAGGTCACAATTTGAACTTTTACATGTTTTAACCTTTCATTTATATAAAGAATCTATTGTTTGGTTTGTTCAAATCATTTGGATCACTGGTTGTCGTATTAATAAATATATAAGCCGAAGCTATTGTACCGAGCGTTGCCCGGGAACCGTATATTTGTTCTAAATAGCTGACAAGAGATATATGAGTGTTCTTCATTTGCTGAAGAAATGTGTAGATATTTTATTTAGTGTAGAAAATATATAAACCGAAATTTTGTTCACTTGTCTCACGTAGTAGTATTAGCAGCGAAGTACACCGGGGAATCTGAGAACAGGCAAGAGGATGGACAGTTAATAGCTAATTTGACAAAATAACGGTGACAAATTTTTGTCCTTAAATTGTTTATAAAAATAAATTATCGGTGAGATAAAACCTTCGATTAATTTCTAAAAAATATACTTAAGAAGCTTGTGGTAATATTTGAGTCTGATCGGTTTAGCCATTTCCGAGTAATCTTAGTCACCGATTTAAAAAACACAGTTTTAAGAAAATGCATTTAAAGTTTCAAAAGCACTATACATAGAGTAAAACTTTTTTTTCAACTTACATAACTTCAAAAATAATCGCCGGATTTACTTGAAATTTTCTGTGTGTGTACTTAAATATATGTACATTACGAAAATGATAATAACATTTTTTTTTTTTAAATATTAACTGTATATACCTAGTAAACATTTTGGAGTCACTTTGACATCATATTGAAGATGCGTCATGATTTTTTTGTCATAAAAGAGTTCATTTATAGTTCAGTTTCTCACAGTCTTTCATATAAAATGTCTACTTTATCGGCTACAAATGGCGAAATTACTCCACCTGTCGGAACACAAATGAAGATAAAGTTGATGCGAACTATAATTGAAGTGAAATAGTGATAGAAACGTCACTAAATAGGACACGTCATCAAATTGTTTACTGGGTAACCCCTTAAATAAAACACTACGACGGTTGATAAAATTGTCTCTGTACTCTTACTACTTCAAGTTTCTAACTAAATTTTATATATATATTCTAGCTCGTTAAACTAACAATCAATAGGTGGTAGCAGTAGTAGATACTATGGACTCTATGGTGCTTTTATTTAAATAAGAATAATTGCTTACAATCCGCAAAGTTTATTTTTCATTAGACGTTATTTCAAGTCAAGACCTTTACTTAAAGGACTCTGCCCTTTCTAATAATAACAAATGAATAGTTTATGGTATTGTCCTACCTTTTATGTTATAGTTAGACATATATATTTCGGAAGCATCATCCTTATAATGCAAAAGTTATACAGGAAGCATTCTAAATTTGGTGACCTTTCAGCCTCGTTTATATCAGTCAAGTACTTGAAACATAATTGTTTGAAATGAAGATATATATAATATTAGTCCTTTCTTCAAATACTTGTGATTCAAGCAACTGGACCGTATGAAACATACTTTATAGCGGATGTAAAGTTGAAACAAGGTAAAATGGGGTGGACAGGTATTCAGCACTCGATCTGGAAGGCAAGCTGGTCCATCAGTTGGACGACGGTATTAAAATATTATGAGGGATGAAATCAGTGACGTAGTTTTAACATTATGGGGTCTTACACTTTTATAATCGATGTTTTACTTCTTTGTGAATCGATTTGTGTATATTGGTGATACGCCACTGGATGAAATAAGTATATTCAGATCATTACAGGTTTATTCCATTATTCGGTGATTTATAATACATAGATTACTTTAAAATTCTATAGGTGAGAGGTAAACTGTCGCATGCAATCAATCAAATCAATAGTGAGATATTTATTTCATCTAAACGCATCAATTATTTATTACACGTATACCTCGCTTAAGGGTTACATGTGTTTCGAAGCATAGTTTCTCTAATTTACAAATCTGGCTATAAAAAAGTAATTGAAAATACCATTTTCTATAATAGTTGCATTGAAAATCAATTGAACACAATAGAAGCAGAGCTCTGCAAAACTACTATTTATAAAGTCTAATTATTTATTTAATTACCAAGTGTTAGTATAACGTTCATATCATGGTAGAAGTAAAGTGCTAGTCGTAAATATAAATTAATGGAATGGTCAAATAAATTGACTTGCAAATGGCTTAATTAATAAATGCGTTTAAGAATTTTAACTATCTATATCATAGGCAACATTTTAAATATTACCGCCAATATATGTTAGCTAGAAATCAAGAACCTGTCATGAATCATATTGAATTTTATTGTATCTGCCTTTACGGCTTTACAACCTCCTTACAAACATTTTTTTTATAAATTCTCTTCTTTCTTTTCAATGTTCATCTCCTTTGTTAACTTCCTCCACTGCCTCCTCCTTACTTACTCCATGTATTTACTTTCATCTATTCTCTTGCAATCGTTGTTTCCTCCTCCATTTAAAAGGAAGTTTCTCCTCCTTCTATCTTCTCTTTTTCCTTACTTCCATCTTCCTTCCCTCTTTTCTGGCAATAACTCTTCCAAAGCTTAATTCACTTTCCACTTTATCCAGACATCTATACTTAATGTGTTCTAATTTTTCCTCTTCCTTTCCGCATATGCTGCATAATTTCTCTTCTACTGTTCCCCAATACCTTCTGACTCTTTCTTCATTCCTCAGCCTGAATCTATCAATCATTTTCACATTCTTTCAATCTTTGTTTTTTAGGTACCGTGTTCAATCTCTTAGCCCATAACCTTCTGTAACTTGTATTGTATCTTCCTCATCCTCTCCTGTTATTGAATCTCCATGTCTCTTTCTTTTATCATGCTTCTTACTATCATGAATCATATTAATAGACTGTATTTGTTTGAACCATCAATAGTTTGGGTGGGTGGAAGAATTGTTCTTTTCTGATCTCGTAGAAATAGAAACGCTTGTGTGATTTAAAAGACAAATGGTTTCTGATCCTTTTGTCTTCTTAAAAGTAACACAGATTAATAAATTAAATGATGCTAATTCTGGATAGTACTATATTAGACGCTGATGCTAGTAATAAAAGATGGTATTTCTGCTAAAAGAAACGATAATTTGAGCGCGTAATCTGTGGTAGATTTAATGATGTTTGTATATGTTCCAGTGTGGACTATTAAATATTAGATATTGCGGTGGTCTTTTGAGTTGTATACTTGATTGTGGATTTAGTTGTTGCCTGTGCGGCCTTTAAATTGTGACTAATATAACTGTGGTACGTTCCAACGTGGATGCTTATTCATGATAGATAGATAGATATAAAAACAGAACGAATAACTTGGAATTATGATAATAGAGCCTTAACATTATAAATAATAAAACATATTAATACATGGAATATGAAAATTAATTAAAATTGAAATAAGTCTTTATGATTATCTTTTATAATACATCGCGTTAAAATCTATTTCTTTGTTATCTGCCTTGCTACTGCGTCCTGCAAGCAGAAAAAACAAATATATTTACTTTGTCATTACGTTGGAAACCATTCTAACATTAAGCAGCATTTAATTCTCTATAAAAACCACTTCAACATATTTTTTATGAGATGAATACTTTCAAAATTACAGCCACTTCAATGTGTAGTACTTTTTTCTACAATAATTACTATTACATTATTTTTAATTTAAAAATTTAATTGTAGTGGGACATTCTCACCCACCTCTAATGACTCCCATATTAATAAAGCAGAGGCTGTAAATGGGGTTACAAAGATGCAAGACTACTGTAAGTGGGGTAGTAGCCCCTTTCCCATAACCATCCCCAACCTTCCGACGGGATGACGTTCTATTAAGATCAAGGGGTTTGCATTTTATACAGCGCTCATATCTACTTTGTATGATACAGTGGTGAAGAACCTTTTTTGTCTTAAATTGTAAATATAATATTTATATAATTGCAGAAGTACCGGCTACTTTCTAATAAAGGATAATCCCAATATATAAATACATCTACAGAACGGTGCTTGACATTTTTATAAAACACATGAAATAATGGGAAAGTAAATAAAACACTTACACAAACAAACGATGATCAACTGGAAAGAAACGAATTCGATTTTCGAAAACACGCGCGTATTCCAATGCAACATTGTGTCAAAAGTTTCAAGTCAATCGACCGCAGGCTAAATTTTTATATATAAAAATTAAAGATTAATATTCTAAATAAGCAGAAATTAAAATAAAATTTTTGTTTGACATATTAGTAATTAAAAATATAATGTTTTAAGCCTCATTCCCACTCACTGTTTTGATATTTAATTTACTGTTTTTATTTAATATTGTAATCTAGTTTTCAGGTTTTCGTTTAATCATTCCTTTTCACATTTTTGTTTTAATTTAAGTTTAGTTAATTTAGTTGGTGCGTATGCATTGGTAGTAATATAAATTGTGACAGACAAAATTGTATGTGAAATAATAAAAATTGCTATTTTTAATAACAATTAGTAATAGAAATTGTTTTCACTTCTATATTTTTCAAAAACTGACATTAAACTTCTTTTAAAAGTACATCCTACTGCATTTTGACAGATTGTCACATTTTGGAGGTTATAATGTAATGTAGTTTGTAGTTCACGATAAAAAAAATCTCGTCACAGTTTAAAAATAGTTTTGTACGGGCACGTGTGGCTTACGTTCGCCATCTCTGGTAGATGATAGCACCCCACTCCCACCGTTTCTACTGGCAAGATGGTCTTTGTTTCATATATACACGAATACGAGTACAAGAGATGGGTCACAGGCGAACGATTAAAGTATGAAATAATATACCCCTTGGAGATATTAAAGTGATTTGAAGAGACTTAAAGTGGCTCGTTCTTTTATCTATTGAATAAACAATATAACATCTTATCTGTTGTAATTACAATTAAAAAATGATTTATAAATTAGATATTAAAATTTTAATTTGAGTGATGAAAAAGGCAAAAAAGTTGAAAGGGTAATCTTTTAAAGATTAGAATCTTCATTTTGATTAAGGAGGAATATTTACAGCACGTTATACCTAATATTATAATAGTAGCGCTTTGCCCCGTCTTAGAGCGTCGTATATATCATGTCTCATTTGATTAAAAATTATTTTTTAAATTAGAAATTAAATTTATGGTCCCCCGCTCCCCTCCGCATTTATTCATTTTAAACCTTTGTTACTCTTCCATAAAGATTCAACTGAAACGTCAATTTTTCAAAAACATTAAATGATAAAAAACGTTAAGAAATATTTTTTTTAATTCTTAAAGAACGACACAGTGAGCAAGAGCATTAGTCTTTTACGCTGACTGCTGTGTCTTTGGGTTCGGTCCGCGGACCAGAGTTATATTTTCTAGGTTTGGTTGTTATCAAGTTATATTAATTATGTACATATACATAATCGTATACTTATTATTATTATTTATTTTAATGTTTTTGCCATTGGGCTCAACATTCTTGTGCATTAACTCATTTATTTACATATCATTGTGCTTCATTCATTTTTGATCCTTATTATATCTAAACATTCTCACCCCTTCCAAAAGAAAAATAAAAAAATATCCTTATAAATATAAAAATAAAACTGCTACTGCTACTGCTTCGCTCCTCCTGCTATTCTTCGCCTCCTGTTTCTACTCTGCCATTCTTTCTTTTTCCTCGCTCCTTTTCTCTATCTCCGCCATCCACCTCTTCCCTTCACTGCCTCTCTTTAATAACTGCACAATATTCTCTTCGCTTATTACCTTTTTCCCACATGAAAACTTAATGTGCTCCAACGTTTTTATCTTCCCCTCGTTCCAAAATTTTCCAAATTTTGTATGTGTCTCTTAAGTATTCTGGTATCATAATCGTATACTTATTTTAAGCAGTAGTGTAATTCACATATATGAGACAACAATACCACAAATACTACTAACATAATATAAGGTATATAGTCGCTGATATTAAATAAATTAACTTAAAAGCAAAGAAGAAAACTAGGCATATTAGTTACAAAATAAAACATTTCAATATTTCCAATCATCTGGAAATAGAATGTGATTTTCATCTGCTACGTTTGGAGCACACAAAGTACTTAAACAAAATGCTACACGAAAATAACATTTTAACAACTTTTTTTAATTATTTCTTCTCATTCATTTAACAACTTAAAAAGAATGATACTAATGTTAAGCAGCTATAAAAATGTTTTAAAAAACTAAATATTCTTGAAAATAGTTGAAACGTTTCCTATGTTAAAAGACATTTTATGATTTGTTACTTTTTATTTTTATCTACAATTTCATAGCGATCATTAAAAAAAACTAAATTCTTTTTATTAGGGTTTTTATATCATGAACACCTGTCTTTTAAGTAATATGATATTAAACTCCTGCAAGAACAACAAAATAATTCTAAGAAATAGTTTTTCCTTGAATAACAATGTGAATTTATTTAGTTTAGAAAATTGTTTATTTCCGTCAGATCGGAAAGAACTGTCAAATTTTCAAAAATATTCATTTTCTATATTTGCATATACTCGTATACTATAGCGGAAGAATACAAGTCCATACTTGTTTAACAGACTCTCATTTCCTGGGCGGAAGTCTGTCTGATACAGTTTATTTTCGTTTTAATATTTCGAGCATATTGCTATCTTTTCGCGGTTTGCATTTTGTTTGGTTTAGTTCTCATAACCTATAAACTTATTAAATAGACCACGTGGTTTTATGATTCAGATAGTGGTAGATCATCTTTACTAAGAACGATAAGCAATATTCGATTTAGACCACACACATTGATAATTACCAATAACTTATTGTGTATATAAAATGTAACGGGTATTTCTGATTTAAAAAGACCTGCGCTAATTATTTTATAAAAATCTTCATCGTGTAACTTTTTTATCTTCCTGAAATTAAAATTATGGTATATTTTTCCCGACTATGACTAGAAATACATTAAGACTTCGACTCTGTAGCTCTGGTGACAATAAATGTATTTACGAAGTGTTTATTATATATATAAATCATCATAACTTTAAAATAAAGCTCTATCAAAAGCTTTCAGTGAGCTTTTGATGCTCTATAACACATTTAGCTGCTATCATCATTAGCTTAAAAGTGAACTGTCATCTACATACATTAGCTGTGACCTTCTCACATGAATCTTATCGTCGGAATATTTAAATTCAATGACATTTATCTTTAACCAACGTTGTATAATAAATTAATCTTATAATATTGTATCGATTTATCCTGGTGTTCCAGTCTTATGAGTATATTCCAGTATTCCTGTATTCCAGTAGTCCTGTATTACTGGGATATTCTCGTACACAGCTAAATATAATGGACTCTAATGGTTTTGGTCTGAATTTTACATGTATTTGTGCTAGTTGTTACCCTTTGTACACACACACATTTATAAGTTTCGTTACGTACACACATTTACACGTATATTATTACGTATTATAAAGTAGGAGTTGGAAACCTGTTGTAGGCGTTTAAAGCATTTTTTATACAAGAAAAATGTTGTTCTTAGTACTCTTATAAACTGCATTGTGAATACTAAAAAGATCTCCTATATATTTAAGGTTTATTTAACAAAAAAATGAAAATAAGTAAACAAGGAGAAGTAAGGATAGTGGAAAAAGAAGTAAGGTAGCATAGAAAATGTTTATATTAATCAATGAAAGTTGTCAAAAAACACTTTCGTAATTCAATGTAACAGATTTAAGTACAGACGAAACAATAAGCAGAACTGGGAAAGGTAGAACATCCGAATAGATTCTTTGTAATTCTTTAAAAGGTCTTTTTAAGATATTTAAATCCTTAAAAAAGTCATCATAAGAAGTTTTATGATTCTACTAAAAGAGGTAGATTTATTTTTCAAAATAAAATATAACTTCACAAAGTGTTGCATATTGGGTAACATTTTTTATATAACAGTTACTTTTTTATGTAATATAAACCTTAAATATATGTAACTGTGTTTATCGGGAAAGAACACGTAGTGTTGTTTAACTAGTGTAACATTAAATTTTATAACAAGAAAGTTTTTATGTAAAATTATTTTAATTTCAATTGATTAGAATGCTTTTTTTTCATCTTAGCTTGAAACATAGATATGGTGACATAGATAACAAAAAAATTAGCACCAAGCCACAAATAGAGTATAAATTTAAATTTGTGTTCAGTGTTTTATTAAAAGAAATAATGCTCTGCGTGTCGGAAGATCAAAAAGCAGAGAAAAAATAAATTAATATTATAAGTAATTTTTTTTCTATTCAATTTTATTTTTCACTTTAGATAAACTAAAGATAAAAATAGGAGTACAAATAAAATTATTACTTAATAAAAATATTCATTTTTCTTATAAACTATTTTTAAATAAATTCTACAGTTATTTATATAAATGGTTTACAATCCCTGGCTTAGATCGCACACGATGAGCAAACTCCTACATGTATAACTAAGCCAGTAACAGCAAAGCTCTGTTCTTGATGTTAAGGAATTATTGATTTATTTATTATTAGTATGATACGAAAGCTTCGGCAAAGCTTAAAGCTCGCTATGTTAATCTATTAACGGTTTGTCCACGATGTGAAGTGCAAGGGATGTGATGTCTGTCAAGGGCTTGATTAGTGTCAGAAGTCAAGACAACACCCTTCCCTTTGGCCTCTGCTCAACCATCTGCCGTAGGCTGTTTCCCCCACCACATGTAAAAGCTGAGGAGCGTTTATGTGATCACCAGTGTTTACATTTAGCGGTACTTTTTCAATTTGTTGACCATTTGTGTGTTATTTTGAGGAATTGGTTCAGTTGAAGACTAAATTAAGTAATTAGACCTGTATTAGAATAAAGAAAATTTATTTACCTTTTAAATTATCTACATTTGCTGGTTGCTATACATGTTCTAAATGTGACTCAAAATGTAGGGGCCGCACGAAGTAATACCAATTACATCCCTAATAAAAAACGTAATCTCATGTTTTATTAAACGTAATAATTTTTATTTAACGTTATTTACCGAAGTTTAACGTAATTTTGTTACAATGACATTAAATAAATGCAAGAGATATTAAAAATTCTTTACCAATATATTAATTAAATATGTAACAATATTAAGTGCTTGGTTAAAAAGCTTTATTAACGTCAAAAAATGTAATTATATAGGAGTCTTTCAACAAAAGCGATCATTTTATGGATATTTCAATAAGAGCGGTCATTTTAAATCAATGAAAAAATGCAATATTCCCGTGAAAAGTATTGATATTTTTATTTTAATCTAAAGTACAAACTCTGAGGTTATAAATGAAAAACAATATCTGCCAAATGTCACCGAAAAATTGCGTTTTTTTAATGATTTAAAATGACTTGCGACGGAGGTAAACTCTAGTAAAAATTATATTTTGATTGAAAAACAGATGGATTTAGTAAACACGGGTTGGGATCTTAGACGATTAAGGGAGCAGTGGATGGACAACTATTTAATTAATACCACAGTGTAATACCTCTCCTCCCACTCCATCACATTCTCTGTATTTATCCAAAGAGTAATCTAAACCACTTAATATTTCAGACGTTTTCCTAATAACAAATAAAACAGGCGACTTTTACCACACACGAATTATTCTTATTATACCTACATCTAATTGCCTACATCAACCCTAAGGTACTACATTTATACGTAAATTGTTTATCCACAGAGAAATAATCTAGAATGTTCGTACTTGTATATCCAAGGGGATTCTAGAATCCACCATTAAGCTTTCGACCTAAGAGCTTTATATGTTTCTCGTAAAACCTTTAAGTCCAAAGCTCTGGTGGCTGTTACAAGCTTCTATAAGCTCTGTACGAAGCTCACGTTGTTGTCTATTTCTAGTAGACTCTTAGATATATAATTAGAACAATAGAATGGAGGGATATATAATCTAGCGTTATTTGACGGGCATATTGCATGATTTGTGTTCTACAATAGATAGCGGAAAGAGATGCAGTGATATTTTATATGAAATGATTTCAAGTTTTCGTTGTTACAAGTTTTTTCTTTCTTCAGATGCTTGATTTTAATAATAAATTTTTATTATTTGGAAAAGTTGTTAGTGTCAGACGATCCATGTTTGATTTCTCAAATCTTAAAGAAAGGAATTTAAATAAATTAATGTAACATCTCAAATAGTTTTTATTTTATTTCAATTTCACAATCATATCACAATCACAATCCTTGTGTAAAAACTACGCTAAAACTACAATTCAATCTTTTAATTGCTATATCTCTGTCAATATTTAGATATTTAATAAAATAGATACGCCAATACACATTTATTAACATCAATTTCAATAAAAATTGAAAAATCACCCACTAAAAAATGAGGACACAAGCCCATTTAAAAATAGAAATTAAATTTGAAATGAAATTTCGAATTATTTTGTTGGATTCAAATCATACACACTAAGAAGACGTCGCACTGCGACGGGGGTAAACTCTAGTATAGATATATTTAATAACCATAGCCTTCAACTTTAACTAATAATACTTTAAACTAGTTCAAGAAAAAAGTGAGGTTAAATCCGTCATTTTATATTTGAACCACGCCCCAATGTAAATTACTATACTAAACACACTCTGTTTTATTTCTCACAGTGTAGATAACCTTTAACACGACTAACCGTCATAGTTTTAAAATGACTGACATTTGACCTTCAATTAAAACAATATTTTGCTAACAACTATCAATCCAACTCATAATTGATTACGTGAACCTAACTCCTTTACTCTATTTTAGACGTAGGCATCATTTCCGAAAGAAAAAGCTTTTATAAGTAATAAACAGAACCGGAAATAGCAAATGTTTACAGATGATTTGGAGACACGTAGATACAGTCACTGATAAAAGTTAGAAAAACAAAAGTTTTGCGATATTCACGGATTAAATCATAACCGTAGTTGTAAGGCCTCCTGTACACGAGTCGACTGATTGCAAACTAGTCGCAAACGAGTCATGTCGAGCCGTGTTTCGTGATTCTATAGAATTTCTAACAATTGCTTAATAAGGGATTTTTTTGTGTCGTATTCGGTAAGGTATTTGTATGTATGTATGTATTAAAATACTTTTGTAAAGTATTTGTGCACATCTCTGCTCATGATGTCACCATTAATAGCATGCAACGTAATTGCCCTGCAACCAAGAAACATAGTCGCTCAAAACCAATTTCAAATTTCAATTTCTTTTAGCGTTATGTTGATTTTTGATCATGTTGATTTTGATGTAGATGTGACGTCACAAAGACCTCCCTACCCCACTGTCACACTTCCAGGATCCGTTCCTCCCCTTTGAGTGTGACGTAATGAATAGACGGCCCCTTATAATAACCACAGTTAACTGACTATTGAAAAATGGGCCCAAAATGTTTTTTTGAGTAACTCGTATGAAGAGGGGGTCAGAAATGCATCAAATTTGTGTGACGTAATTTAGGGAAGATGTAATATGCGACATATTTTCTATTCTGCATTTTTTCCATTATTTTTAGTTGTTGATAGCTGTTAGAAATATGTTACAAAACGACAAGGTTTTTGTGTATAGAAAAAGACATAAATTGGTAATTCGACTTCATATTATTACTGAAATATAAAAATACGATTTTGTAAATAAAAGTGAAAAATGATTAAAATGTAACACATAGTAAGTTTTCTATAAAAACCATTGGCTAATAATAAAAATGGGAAACAATAATAATAAAAATATAAAGCAAACAAAAACTGAATAAGCATTGATAAAATATAATAATCCTGCGTTTGTTTGATGAAGCTGATGGCGTGGAGGAGAATCTAGTGACCAGTAGTCCTGTGATGTCATAGGTCAGACAGGGATGGGGTGGGAATAGAAGGGGGTGCAAATTCAGCGCGTGCTGTTTGATTGTGTAAATATATTTTACAGTAAATAATTACTCAGAGTGTCAACGTAATTAACAAATGTAGGTAAATGATTGTAAATTATTTACTAAGCCGGTTAAATACAGTGTTGATATGCATTACCACGGTCTTACATACACGTCTAAAAACTGTTGCTTTTTAGAAAGGCTTTTATCTGATAGTGTCAATTTAATCTGTGTGATTCTTATTTTAGGTGTTCTTAAGAAGTTTTGTCATATGCTATTGCATAAGGGTAGATTTACTTTTTAAAAAAGGAACAAAGTACGTAACAAGTAACTTTTGTTGATAAATGTTATATAAATCTTAAATACGCAGCATTGGCTTTGGAATCAAATATCAAAATATTTTTCAGTATGATTTTTGTGCTTTTATAATCCAAGTTTCCCCTTCATACAGAAATATATCTTAGACTCTTTAATATTAGACGATTTCTTATAAATATTTTTAACAAAAATAGGTTCTTAATATTGGCTAAAAGCCTCATTCCCACTCACTGTTTTGATATTTAATTTACTGTTTTTATTTAATATTGTAATCTAGATTTCAGGTTCTCGTTTAAGCATTCCTTTTCACATTTGTGTTTTAATTTAAGTTTAGTTAATTTAGTTGGTGTGTATGCATCGTTAAAAATATATAAAATTTGACAGTTCGATAAAATTGTATGTGAAATAATTAAAATTGCTGTTTTTAGTAACAATTAGTAATAAAAATTGTTTTTATTTCTTTATTTTTGACAAACTGACATTAAACTTCTTTTAAATATAAATCCTACTGCATTTTGACAGATTGTCACATTTTGGAGGTTATAATATACTACAGTTTTTCTTAATTTAATATTTTAAATTTAAAATATTGGACCTTGTAAGGTTCTAAAAAAACTAAGAAAACTTAAAAAATAAATTAAATTAAAAATGGTACTGTGAATGACTATGCGTATTGCCATATGGTAAACAATTTAAATTAAATACAAAATCCAAAGTAAATTAAAGCAGTGAGTGGGAATGATACTTAAGGTTATTCAAACTATTTTAAAATTGACATATTCAAACAGTAACAAGAATTTGTATTTTAAAACGCCCCTTATTAGTTATTTTATAAAATTCTTTTTTTCATTAGTTGCTAGATGTCTATTTAACACATCGGCTGAAAAGTCCTTGGCCTAACAAAGAAAACACAGTTTTTTTGGTTCAAAATTAGCTTTATTCATC
This sequence comes from Panorpa germanica, assembly GCA_963678705.1. Lineage (NCBI taxonomy): Eukaryota > Metazoa > Arthropoda > Insecta > Mecoptera > Panorpidae > Panorpa > Panorpa germanica. The sequence goes on from OY783218.1 coordinate 10,491,355, forward strand.
AACGTAATCTCCATCAAGAGCAACGCAATCATTCCAGCGCCGCTCTAACTGGCTAACTAGTATGCCAAATTTGAGCAAGAGAATCATTTATATTTCTTAAAATCTGAACCACAATACACATAGTTCTTAATACCTGCTTCCCAATTTCACAATAGTTATAAAGTTTTTTCTGTAGTCATTATCAGAATAGCTCTGGTATGTAAACTTCGTTTCCAGCACTATCATAAATCTCAGACTCAGATAAGTGGACGAGTATGAACAACGCCTACTACCTACAAGTATTTTACTTTAAATGGTTGACCTATTTATATCATTATCATCATTATACGCTTCATTTGATATTTGAATATTTAAATTTTTAATGAGTCTTCCTCGGTTAACTCTTATAAAATGATAACTCAAAGCGTTAAGAGCTACTGACGTCATACCATCTATCCTATTTGTGTTGGGCATGTGCTTACAAATTTATAGTTTGCACGGTTCTTGTTATTATTTATTTTGAGATATTTTTTGTCTGATATTCTAATTAAAGAATACGTCAAAATATATTTTATAGGTCTAGAAATACTATTTAAATGTTTTATAAGATTGTATCGTACGCCATCTTTGATTATTAAAAGGTAACTTAAAAAATAAATGAAGATAAAGTTTATGCGAACTATAATGGGCTTTTGTCCTCATTTTTTAGTGGTCGATTTTTCAATTGTTGATTGAAATTGATGTTAATAAATGTGTATTGGCGTGTCTATTTTATTAAATATCTAAATATTGACGGAGATATAGCAATTAAAAGTTTGAATTGTAGTTTTAGCGCTAGAAATGCATTTTAACGTCAGTTATTTGTTGAGTAGGTCAGTGCTGTGGTAATGTTCTGTAGCTGTTGGTAGTCGAATAATCAAGTCAAATCAAAGAATAATAAGTTTTTATTTTATTTAACCCTGCTAAGGCAGACATAATATTGAAATTTGATTGTTCCTTGAAATAGCTGTAAATAATATTTGATATTTTGATATATAAATACATATAGCAGAGATTTATGAGCTGTAAGGTTGGTAACCTTACACAAGGATTGTGATGTCACATGCACTTGGAGTACAACGTTGAATAATTAAAGAGACAAAATGACTTTTTTAATTGTTAATATCTCCTAACATATAAGGAGTTGTTAAAAAATAATTGAACATTTGAGGTTCTAGGAACCCACTTTATCAATATATAGTACACTTTTATAGAAATTAAAACATAGGACACAAGCCCATTGTTTACTGGGTAGTATGTCTGGCCCAGTCTGGCTAGTATACTCAGTTACTTTTCTACTTAAAATATTTCATTACTGTTACAAACTCCTACTACTGCTATTAATAGAACATAATAGATTTGATGATAATGGGTTCTACAAACCAACAAAACCTATTAGTACAATCTTAAAGACGTGGGCGTTTCCATTCGTCACCTTCAAACATAAAATAAATTATTTAAAAAAGAAAAACCATATCATCAATAAATTTGACATGATTTCCTTTCACGGTAGGTTTGAATCCTCTCTCACTCTCCCTAAAATCCAATTATCAGCTGTTGATTTATTAATGCAACTGATTTGATTGCTTCAACACACGAACTTTGGCGTGGTAGCGGTAGTAGCAACGTCGGCGTCCAACCGTCACACCGTTCACATTTGTTTATTAATCTAATAATTCGCTCTACAAGTCTATATTCATTGGTATCTACATAATATTATCATTTAAATGACTTTAGTAATTCTGTAATGGTTCCACAACACATTATACTGGTAGTCAGAGGGCTGTTGATAAGAAATGTGCTTAGATTAAGCATAAGGGTGTTTTATTTTGAGGGATGTAACATTAAATGCAAATAGAACCAATAAAATGTGTAATGAAATTTTTTATTTCATATTTAAAAAGAGTAATGATGCTTGACGCTTTTTTGCTGCGTCTTAAAGTTCGATTCCCGGACTAGAGTTATATTTTCTGGGTTTGTTTGTTATTAAGTTAAATTGATTATGTACGTTCTTAACGTTGTCGGTGATAAGATTCAGCATAGGAATAGGTCGACGTTAAATAAATAAAATAAAAATATAATAATAATATAAAGGGTGGGTCATATGTTGTTCTCTTCGAAAGTGAGTGTTATTTCGACATTGACATTGCTGAAGCACTTAACAAATTGACAGATAGTAGTGTCAAATCTCCGCTATAAGAAATGGGTGTTTTTTTGGGTTATCTGTTGTGCACGTTTAGGCGATTAAGAGAAGTAATAGGCCATAGCGCGTGTGAAATTTGACGGCGTAAGACTATTCTTTATCCAGAAATTATTCGTGATATAAAACCACGTTTGATAATGTAGCTACAGCAATTTATCTGAAATTGTTTTTGATAAGTAATCGGAAACAAAATCTTCAAATTTTGGCCCCTATTTTGTAACTTTTTCTCCGACATCAACGTAATGAATTGGACCAGTGTGATATTCATTCATTTGTTAATACATATTGGCAAATAAAAGCTTAATCTTAAGTTGCATTTCACTACAATTTATTTTGTCAATATTAACAAACAAATAAATATCGCGCTAGTGCTTTATTTAAAAAAAAGTTTAATTTTTTCTTGATAAAAAAAGCATGTGGATTAACCCATTAAGTACCAGGATTTTTCAACGTTGGAATATGTTGGTAAAATTTTCAGGAATGTCTTATTTTATGCTAGAAGTCATTCCTACAAAAAATGAAAAAAAAAACGTTAAATACTTTTCCCGAAAATTGCCGTGTGATCGATCAACCATACGCTGGGACCCATAGCAAATTTGATTTTTTTTCAGTACAAATTCTTTTGTTTGTTTTTTTTGTAAATGGTAAGTATTTAAGTATGATCAATCACATTATACAAATAGTGTTATGGGTCATGGGTGTGGTATATTACACGCCATTTTTCGCCGATACCTTGTGACTTTGATGTCATTTAAAATTATATTTGTACTTTTGCCAATACACACCATAACAAATAATTGAATTCTTATTTTATTATTCTTTTTAATTAAAAAGATTGGAGACTATTTCAACAGTTCCAGGTGAACCCGTATAAAGATAAAAGTTGTCCAAAATATATATTTTTGTATTCGCAAGGAACCAAACCTATTAATAAGCTCAATAGTCATTTATTTTTTTCCTTTTAAATATGTTTAATATTTGGTCAAAGACAGCCGTGTGGTGAAACAAACGGAGGTCCAAAAAATGGGTTAAACCTACTGTCCCACATGTGGGACAACCGCTTTAAATAGGTTAATGCCTGAAATATAACCAACCCCATATATACTGCCAAGTGTGACACTATTTACGATATGTTTATGGCGTTGAAACTTTCTTATTGTTTTATTACAGTAATATACCCGCCGTTTGATTACGTATAATAACTGTATAGTGTCCCCCTGACTATTAAAACGGTGTTCAGAAATTGGATTTGTTATTTCTTGCAGTCACGCCACCGGTACAGAATGCCGGGGAAAAAAGCGAGCCCTAACACGCTATATTGACATTGGAAGTGATGTTCTTTCTAAACTACTGACACATTTAACAAATAACTAGCGAGTTCAGGTGTTTCAGGTGTTCGGGTGTTCAATGCCAACGCAATGATAGTGCTGCTGATAATAATAATGGAGTAATGAATTACGGTGATAATAATTAACAAAGTACATTATGCTATTTATAGATTACGTAATTGGTAACAAACGCCATGTTTTGAAAAATGAATTACATTCTTAAAGAATAGAAAATAATTGTAATAGCTGGAACTGGCTTATAACCTAAGTCTGAGGCTTCTCTCACAATGAAAGTGACGAAGTCTTAGAACTGATACTTAGAAAACATTAAAATAGAAACTTAATCACATGACAAAGTGTGTTAATGCTCACGCTGAAACGTTAGTTGGCCTTTTTTTCTAGCGAAATATAGATGACGAAGCTATACAGCAAATATTATCAAAAAAACCATGTTTTTTGAAATTTAACTAAAAAATATAGCAATATTCATTTTCAATACTTATTTCTGCGGTTCCAACTCATTAAAAGTCAGTGGAAGAAAGCTTAAAATGTAGATACGTTATTCATCTAACTAATTGCAGCTTTAGATTTTGATTATCATTTATAAAAATAAATAATATTATCAAAAAAACCATGTTTTTTGGAATTTAACTAGAAAATATAGCAATATTCATTTTCAAACCTTATTTTTGCGGTTCCTACTCATTAAAAGTCAGTGGAAGAAAATTAAAAATGTAGATACGTTATTCATCTAACTAATTGGAGCTTTAAATTTTGATTCGTGTTTATAGTTACTTACATAAAACGATTTAAACATAAAAAACATGTTTTTTTTTTTATAATATTTAACCTGCTGTATAGTATCGCCATCTATATTTCCCTAGAAAAAATAGCCAAGTATCGTTTCACCTTAACACTGAGATATGAGTATGAGACTGTCATTAGGTTTGTCTCGAGTGTGCGCTTAGTGTTATAGTGTCGTGATTTTATAAGTGAGTATTTTACCAATTTGAACAAATGCGTCAGAATCCTACAAATACACAAAGTAGTACAAAAATAGATTCTAATTTTGAGTACAAAAAATCACATAAAATTTATTACTATAAAATATTACTTTAATGTGATAATGGAAATAAAAGTAGGGCAATGTCGCCCTGTGTCCTCCCTATTATTTTCAATTTAATCACGATAATTGTGCAGCGGCGGATTGTTCCGCCGTAAAACTAATAAGGTCGTATAACAGAATGGCATGTCGTCAACTGATTTTATGGACCATATAAGTATTTTTACGATTTTAGAAAATGGACAATCTTATACTAATTTATATATAGTCGATTCTATCGTGTACAAATGAAAGCACCTCTTTCTTTTGGATATGTTTCTAATTTGGCTCAGGTACCCTTAGAATACCATTTTAGCTTCAACTTTATGGCGGTTGCAGCCAGTTTTTTTGCAATATTTTCTTACTAGTTTGTCCTAAGATAAAAGTAGTTATTATCAACGTGCTAGAGGACTCAATTTGCTACAATTCACGCCAATTTTTTTTGTATATCTAATAGATATAGAGCTGTACCGCTTTAAAGTAGAGTAGTTTATTGAATAATGTATTGATTAAAAAGTGCTTAAAATTTGCACACATTTTTTATACCTATTATTTTGAATATTTTACAACTTTTATTTAAATATTTATTTGATAAAAGAAATAATTTACTTACAAAATTACTTTCAGGAAAATGCATACTCAGTGTTCGTAGGAAAACTGTAGAGAAGTACACCGAATTCATTGACAATTAATGATGATGGTGTTGATGAGATTTGAACAATAATAACGCCTTAAGTTTTTATTTAAAAGTGACTAAAAATTTTATCTCTTAATCTTTTTCTGTGTATTTCTTTCATGACAGAGTGGTGCAAGTGCATAACTTTACATAATTAATTTCATTTATTTCTAATAATTATTAATTGTTTATTGTTCGCCTTTCGGCTTTACAATCTACATTCTTAATACATTTCATATACTTCAACTTACAATTAAATTTTTTTACATTATTTTTTTATTTCCAAAAGTACTTTCTGCTTCTTCTTCTCTTGATCCTCTTCCTTCATTTTCCCTAGTCTTCCTTCTGTACTGGTCTATTCCCTAGTCTATTTTTCTGGGTTGAAGTTTAACTGTTTCCTCGCTACTTCTTTCTTTCTCCTGCTTCCCTTCACTGCCTCTTTTAGTACTTCCTTTCTCTTCCTGTTCCTTGTGCAACCCAGCCACCAGCTTATTTATTCTCCTGTTTTTTTCTTTCCTTCTTACTATTTCCGCCATTCACCTCTTTCCTTCACTGCCTCCCTTTAATAGCTGGCCAATATTCCTTTCGCTCGCTACTTTTTCCTTACACTCAAACTTAATGTGTTCCAGTGTTTCGTCCTCCACTCCACCTCCACACTCTACACTTTCTTTCCTCACTACTTTCCCAGTATCTGTTTCCTTTTTCCTCATTTCCCAATCTAAACCTTGCTGTTCTTCTTATGTGTTTTATGTCTTTTTCTATAAGGCACTGAGGCTAATTCTAATTTATAGTTTTAAGTTTTATGCTGAATGAATCCTAAAATATATCACGTAATTAGCTATATTATTTACACTGGCAAAAATGATTACAGTTAATGCAATAACTCGCTAATATGTTTATTGGTTGCATAATGATTAAAACAATATTACAGACACATATGGTGTATTGAATTAAGTGCCAAACAATAAAAACACATGCAAATTGCATAACTGAAATTAATATATGTTTATATATACGAGTATAAACATAGACGTCTGCTGGAAAGTGCAAACTAGGAACTTGCCCCTCTCAGGATATCGAAATCAGAGAGATTGTGTGCAAAACAAAATCACTGACAAATTTACAGTGTTTAATGTATTTTTAAAGTCCATGTGAGTAGCTAAACTAAGCGGGTTCTGGAATAAATTGTAGTGGGGATAGCATTAAAAATATAAATATATTCAACACCTGTTAGAATATCAACAGGAATTGAAAACCTTTTAAAATTTATTTATTAAATACAGAAATATTATTTATTCACCATATTTAGTTTTAATAATAATTCGTAATTGAATCAAATACTATTTTATTGATATTCTAATATCATAATATGTAAATATTGAAAAGGAATTCAATTTACTTCCGTTTTAAACCGTCTTAATTGTATATCGGTCATTTTCAAGAAGAGTGTGAGCATAACTCAAACTATATTCTTTTTCTGAAACGAAATTCGCTTTGTTTATGAAAAATATAACACAGAATACTTTTTCGGGCCACCAACCACTCGAATATTCGTCTAAACTTTTAATGCAATCGTTTAAATAAAATAAGAATTAGGTTATTACATTTACTTGTTCACTAAAACATTAATACTTAGCAAACATTATAAATTAGGGGTAGTTAACGTTCATGCTGAGCATTGAGGTTATGTTTTAATGTCATAGTCGTCAAACAAATCTTCGAACGCTTTGATCTCTTCTACTTTACCGACACTAAACCAAAATGTTCGTCTTCATGTAAGGGTGTCAGATGTTTGTCAAATGAGCACGTTCTTTGTGTCCACAACAGCCGAATAATCGTATTAATCTTTCGTGGTCCACTTGATGTTCCAAAAAACACCACTACACTAAGATATTTAATATAATTTTGTTACGATTGCTTAAGGTTAACAATTCCTGAATTTATATAACATCAAACTAAATATTTAATAAAAATTATAATTAAAACTTAAAAAAAATGTAATAAAATAATGAGCAGAAAGCAATGAAAAATGATTTAAAACTTAAAAATGAATTCAACAAGATCTTAAAACCTTCAAAGAAAATTATTTTACGATCAGATTAATTTTATGTTTATTTTATATAACAAATTATCTTCTAAATCTTTCATAATCTAACGGTAATATTGTGATACTTTATGATAGCTCTATCTCTTTTCCACTTATTAAAAATTGTATTTTATTTATCAACAGGTTCAGTATACTCACTCGTATATTTTTACTTTTTAATTCTTGAATATTTGCGGAAGGAATATTTCATACATATTTCATTATTTAACTTGCTAGGGTCAAAACTTTGCAATCCTCTAAAGAGTTTGCCACTGTGCAAAGCATGTTATTCTTCAACAATTTAACAAAATAATGCTTCCTGACAGGACAGGATACGAGGATGTAACATGTGTCATATTTTAATTGAAAATGAAAAATCATTCATCAAAAAATATTTCATATTGTTTTAATGATTATTTTTGTGTTGTTTATACTATGTATATATCATCGTCCTCATATTCATCATTCGGATCCTTTGGTCCTATTCTTTATCCTGTGACGAAACGAAGTGCACTTCACCTGACAGGCAAGGTATGAACTAAACGTTTTTCAATTATATTTTTAATAAAAAACGACTCATTTTTTTTTAATTTACACGGGGAAATATATAAAATAATTTAAAATGACGTCAAGCGGAAAATTGTGGAATGGTTTTTCTATTTTCCAGTTTTTTTTATTTATGAGAAGTAGGATGAGGATGGGAAGGTGGGAAATAGGTATATCGTACTAAATAATTACAATGAAGGATTGATGCTTTTGTATTTTTAATTTATAAATTGGCGAGGTGTACTGTACCTACTTGTGATTGTCAAAAAATTAATTTAAATGTTGATTTGTTTGATATGAAATACTTGTTGAAAATTAAGAGCACCTGAAAATTACACAAAACAAAGAATAAACTCATTTTTTATACAAAAATATTTTGTTCGTATAACTTCCTGAAATCTTTTTGGCTATAGAAATGAAGGACCTTATCAGTAGAAAACTGATTCAATTACGGTTTGAGGTCATCATCGTTAGTGAAAATTTTACCATCTTTAAATGGTAAACATGCAGGTAAACAGTTACCTGTCATTTAAACTAAAGTTAATCAAATTTACACAATATAGTTAAATTAAAAGAAATACTTTCCTTCTCTCCTTGTTTTGGACTTCACATTTTTTAAACCTATTATTTTCAATATTTTACAACTTTTATTTAAATATTTTTTTGATAAAAGAAATAATAAACTTACAAGATTACGTTCAGGGAAATGCAAGCTCAGTAGGAAAAGTGTAGAAAAGTATACCAAACAAGAGAGTTTTGAACAACAATCTAGACGCCTTAAGTTTCCATTAAAAAGTGACTGAAAGTTGTATTTCCTAATTTTTTCTTCCTTTTCTTTCATGGCAGGAATATGCAAGCGCTTTACTTTACGTAATTAATTTGATTTATATCTAATTTATAGTTTTAAGTTCTAGGCTGTATGGATCTTAAAATATACCACGTAATTAGCTATACGAGTGTATAGTTAAATTATAAGAAATACTTTTAATTCCTTCCTTCTCTCTCTTGCTTTGGACTTTAATTTTCTCTTTCTCACTTTATCTACGTCTCTCTCTGTTGCCCTCGCGTCTAGTAACAATTATTTCACGCTCCTTCAAATCCTTAACTTCCAATTCCTCATACTTATCTTCTTTATCTCCTCCTCCACTACGTTTTCCTACCTCGCCTGCGGTCTTTCTTGCACTCTGTACTTCTCTTTGATAAGATTCTTAGCGATTCTGTTTTTGTTCATTCTTTCTACATCTCCTAATTATTGTAGTCTTTTTCTCTTGTATCTTTGTTCTTATTCTCCAATGGCCGTTTTCATGCTCCATAAATTTTGCTCTCCTGAATCCGCAAGAGATTACATTCGCTCTTTCTCAAAGTCCAAGTTACTTTCCCTTTTCCTCTTTACATTTCTTGCATCATGTTCTCTTCGTCACTCTTTCCAATAACTGATTCCTATCTCTTCGTACTCCGTACCGTTTAAATGCATTCGGAATTAATTTTACGGATAACCAAGCTGCATTGAATAAATCTTTCATTAATTATTGAATGATACCTTCATATTTTAATGAATAATACATAGTAGCGATAATATATCGAACGTTTTGTTTTAATTTGTTTATATTTCATTTTAAGATAAACAAATAAGCCTCCGCAGCGCTGTCTTGATGCTGAATCATTTGTAAACATTTGGATTAAATAGATCAATCTATATTTACGTTAAAGTTAGTATAGAAAATATAGCATGAGATGTGTGCTACGAAAAGAGCTAAGGACGGGCTACAGACGGGCTACGAAGTGCTACAACTGCTACACGTCGTAGAGAGTTGTAAACCACTTGAAATTTATCGAAATAAAAATACTACCTGCTCATCTGGAGTTTAAAGAATATTTGTTTAATTTTAGCAGAGATTAAAGTGGAATTTTAATATAGTTTTTAATTTATTGGATAATAAAATATTTTTATTTTTACTTATTTATTTTCTTAATCTTTAACTTTGCTACTTTAAGACAATTAGACGATACGAAAAATATTTCAGCTTGATTTTATTTGTAAAAATATAATTCTTTTTGTTTTTCATTTAGTATTTATTGATATTAAGGGATATCACTGTAAAAAAAATTTGTTGTTGATTAAGGAAGGGTAAAGTTTCAACTTTTTTTTCTTTTCATTTTTTATTTATTTGTATTATTGTACAATATATTAAGTTTATTGTGTAAAAATTTGAAGTCGATTGGAGTAAAACTGTCGGAGATATAGAGTTTTAGGCCTTCACCTCTCTAGTCTGCTTTCGTGTTATTTTGAAAGTTTTAAACGCGGTTTCTCGCACATAGCTTTTTCAGAGTCGGTGTCCTCTCTAGCTCAAAATCTACTGGACCGATTCTTTTGAAATTTTGCACACTCTTTCTTTACATAAATGCCATTACTTTTTTTTTTAATTTTTTAAACTTAACATATTTTAAAATAACAAAGTTTCTGATCGGTATTTCGACTTTTAAGTCCTGTAAAAAATTGAAAAATTAATAAATAAAGAAAAACTCGACAGCATTACCTGCAGAAACTTATCAACAAATGAAATCATTTTGGTTTTTCGGTTTCAGAAAATCCAGTGATGAGTTATGAGTGGCACCGCAATGTTACTTTTTTTTGTGACGTCTGCGGAGATTCGCTGTCAATTCCTCATTTCTTGACATTTATTTATGAAAATTTCATAAAGTATTCTCTAAATGTTATTTTATCATGTAGTAATTATAGAAATAATTATATATTAACTGTGTCGTCAAAAACTATTATCGAAAATATGCTTCTTCTTTATCGTTTTGACCTTACGGCGTGTCTTATTTTTCTATATACTTTCCTTTAACAGAAATGCAATTTGTCCATCGAATAAGGAAGCGTCTAGTATTAGAGTCAGAGAGAAGACAAGAATAAAGATAAGAAAGGACCTAGATAAAGTCCTGATAAAACACACTTTTTATCGATTCTTTTTGAATTTGAATTAATAATTTTCAACAAAAAATACTGCGGTAAATGAGGCAATAACGAAACCGAAAAGGGTGTCATCAAATGCTATTCCATTTTATGTATCAAAGATATTGGACACTTTTAAAGAATTTCATCCCTTTCAGGCGATTAAGGTCATTGTGTCCTTCCCTTTATTCAGTAAAATATATCATAAAGTTTCGTATATAAAATTTAATGAAATGCAGGATTCTGAACGGAAAAACGAAATTGTTGAATTTTAAAACATTTTTGGGTAATTGACAGTAAAGTATTTTGTAAATGTTAATCGCACTGTATGAGTACGTAGGCTCGCATCAAACACATTGGCTTTATTGAATAAAATGTGGGAGAGAAGAGAAGTGCGAGGGAAAGCGTATGCAGCTATCTTCGACATTGTCCCACGCGATTGCTTCTAAGAACATCGCTTGCAATTCTTGCTGATCCAATTGCTGTCATAGTAGACCCGTAGCTTACGACTTCTTCTTATCTTCATTATCTTCCACGTTTTATTCCCAGACCTTCGTCCTTTTAGCAAAGCCGAAATTTTGAGAATAAATAGTGTAATAAATGTAAGCTTGAAAGCGGAGCCTATTGAAAGTATGATGGATATAGTTTTTCAGTATGTTTTACAGAATTTTGTTAAAAACCAACATTCACTATTACCAGAATCCTCTCGCGTGCCCTGACAGTGATGATCAAGTCGGATCAAGTTCATCGCAAGCATATTGGCCGATCCAGTTATCAACTAGTGCGTATAAGCTCTTTAAATATATTTTACAATCCTTAAAAATTTCATTCAAAAATGGAAATCTTTACGATTTTATTAATCCAAAATAAGGTCATTTTAGTTAGTTGTAATAGCAGCAAAATATGGCACAGAACGTTCTGTATTTCAGGTAACACTTTTTACGTAAATTGTAATTTTTTAAATTTTAAATAAGTAACACTCGTCATTGTGTTTGCCTAACTTTGGAACCTGATCACGCGCTTGGTTCTTGACTGGTTTCAAATAAAATTAACTGAAAATATTTCACATGTGTTGACCGATTTGTAACACGCGTTGATTAAATTAGTAAATTAATATTTCCTCAGCATCTTTGCATGTGTGTATGTGTACCTACATATACTCGTGTATTTGTGTAAATACACTTCAACATTTCACAGAATCACGTATTTGCAGAAGCTGTGTTATTTTCACCTGATTTCCGCTTTATTTTGTATGAATCAGACTTATAAAGTTTTCATTGGCGTTCACTGAAAATTTAACAACGGGTACTTTTATTCTTAAAATGTACTTTTGTTCAACATTCGAGTTTCTGCTAACTTTAAAATATTATTCCGTTTTAAATTTAAATTTCGAAGAAGAAAAATAAATGTCTTTTTTATTCCCTCTATGGACGCCTATGTGTGTGTGTTTAAAGTAGAGTATGTATCAACATTTTCATCATTATTTCTTAGTTACTCAGTTTTTACGCTATTTATTCTGGTCTAGTTCTTAAATTAAATTACATTTATAAATAGTTTTAGAATTTGCCACGTATTTAGGTCTTTGCTTATTCTGTAAATAGTGTAATGGACTAGTACATGTAATTTTCTATTAGTTTCGTTAATTTTCATGGATGTAAAGTATCATTCCCACCTACTGCTTTAGTTGCTGGATTATTATAGCATATGACCCTTTCCAGCACATACTTTATTTTTTTTTTTAATTTTTATTGTAATGTTTTTGCCATTAGGTACTACATTCTTCTGGCCAAAATCATTAAATTACATATCATTGTGATTAATTACATTTTGTGATCCTTATTCTATCTACCCATTCTCACTCCTTCCAAAAGAAGAAAGAAACATATAAACAAAACAGATAAATTTAAATCCCTACTGCTTCTCTCCCTCCTGTGTCTACTCCTGTATCAGCCCTATCAATGATACGGGTCCCCGAGCTACAAGGGCCCCAAATGTGTGTCTTTGTTCCTTTTGTGAAAAATCTTTACCCATCATTTGGGCCCCCCAACAAATTTAGATACGGGCCCGTGTAGGGCACGCTACGCCACTGCATTTTAGATTAAATATTACAAGGTTTTACTTTAGTAAAATATTACATTAATGTAAACTTAGGTAGATCTATCTTTTCTGTGTACAGTGGACATTTTTATCTCCCGAGTTATTAATCTAAAATCATAGTGTAATAAATATAATAATTAGTATTAAATAAAGTATATTACTGATGCATGCACACAAAGTAGGTACATTCAAGATAAAAATTAAAAACACCGTAAGGAACACATATTCTTCTCTGTAATTAATACATACAATTTAAGTTAAAATATAAAATTAAAACGGTAGATGGGAATGACCCGCAAGGCGTGGAATTAACTGGACCAAGAAATTAACTGAAATTTAATGAACAGATTAAAAATGTCGTAAATATTATTGCGGTAAACAAAGCTCTAAATATTAAGTACTACACAATGTTGGCTAGCTAATTAATAATTGCTATTTAATGTCGATTTATTTTTAACTCTGTAAACAACGGATATTGTGGACACATTTCCCGCTTAAGACAAAAATGGACATGTAACCTTATCTAACTAATGACTGCATGATGTCAACGATACACCTAGATTAAAGTCATAGGGTCAAATAGCGCTAATATTATATTAAACAATACATGAATTAACGTTTTGTGTTTATCGGATCAGTGGAACATCATTCTCAAACAAATCATTTTCAGCAAATAGTAAATCTAGAAGGCACAAGTTGGATGGCCGTTTTAGGTTCAGAGCATATTTTGTCCTTGCATATTTTCATTATATTAGTCAGTATCCCAATTTGGAACACGACCAATAAACTAAACTCTAACGCACAAAAAAAGGGAAGTCGATTTTTGTTGTTCTCACATTCTTCAATCTTCGAGAAACATCCACATGTTATTTATAATTTGATATGATTTTAATTTAGCCTAAGTTCAATGTTCAATGTTATTTAAATTGAAAGAGAAATGATGGACGGTTGACCTTTATTTTTCATTCGTCTATGATTAGTTAAAAATTAAAAATAAATTATCAAAGTAAAATAAATAAACAAATTATATTGAGATAATATTATTATTAGTTATAGTGATAGACAGAGACAGAGGCTGAGGCAGTGGCAATTCTCAACCGTAAAACTGACATTTTCCTATGATTTTCTTAATAGAATAGTCCAGACAGTTTATAGGTTACAATTTGTTCGCGTTAAGGCTTTAATCACTTCAGATAAGAGTTCACTCTACAACTAATTTGGATCCGAAGCGTATAAGATACGAATAAGATATTCTAGAACTCGACCTAGGGACAACAAAAAAAAGAGTATCCGTTTCGAAGGCATTTTGGATCAGAAAGGGAGGCGAACGTTTCAGAAGCAAAAATGTATTACACCATCATATAAACTTAAGCTTTAAAATATGAAATTTCTTTTCCTGAACGTACCCAAATATATTTTCTACTTGTGGCTTAGAACGTGCTTCGAAAAATCTTACTCAAATTGTAATCAGGCTATTCGACATTACTACGATATGAAAAAATGTTTGTAGGTAATTACTTAAATGTCAATTTCTGGAGTCACGTAGAAATTTAATTACGAAGTCAATAGTTTTACAACATTCTAACTTTAACTTTAAACCTTTTTCCGTTGTGTGTGCAAGGTTCAACTTGGTAGCGTGCTGCAAGCTAGTTCAAGCGTTACAATTAATACTGTGTTCGTACAACGCTATTTTATGATACGCGTAATACTTTAACCGCGTTACAGGAGGGTCTACCCTATATTAATTTTAAGAAACATTAAAAGGTTCTAACTAGAGCACTTAAAAATGGAAATCAATTTTAAAGCTGCATTGATTATGAAATTGTTTATGTAAATGTTATATTTTCTTATATGCTACCACTTGTAAACATTTTTTTGGCTTAAAGTAGACTCACCGTATACCACTTTCAACATTTCAAGTGTTTTGGAGCACTTGATTCCATTTTTCATACAAAATTTAATGCAAACTCTTTGATCCATGTTTTTCGACAGTAGAAAATCGCCGAACACGCAAAACACTTCTAACTTTTATGCCTCTCACAAACAAACTAAATGTGCTATACAGCTAAAACTGTGAGCATATGTTCGAGACGAGTGTACCAACATAACAAAATAAAAAAATCGATAATCGAATGTACGTAGCCCGCGAAATTTTTGTCTCATTTTATTTTTTTGAACAGACCTCGTATTTAAAAAATTCTTACAATGTTTCAATTGGTTGGACTATATAAAAAGATCCATGTGGCATTTAACTTCACCGCTAGGTTGTTTCAGCACTCTGCGATGATGGCAAAAAGCCAGACCTTGTATTTTTCATACACAATCATTTGATTTATGTATACAAAGTTTGACAGACGACAAGTAAATTGATATTTTACATAATTAAACGCAGCACCAAATAAAAAATGACTTAAATACTAAATTCATTAGGAATTGATATTATTTTATTAATGAATAGCTAATAAACTTTTTTTAAAGTTAATACAAGAATAGATAAGGCTGGTAAATGTAGACTACTCAAACAATAGATCGAATAAAGCATTCTAAAACCAATTGTCTTCAATCAAACAGTTTTTATTGTAAAAGGACGATTCGATATCGCGGATGTTACTGATGGTAAAACAAAAGACAAAGTTTGTAAAACACGGAAATAACAAAATAGCTGATATCTGAATTCTGTACCACACATACAAACGTAACATAAATAAACAAATAGATGTATAGTTAAATAAATAGAACACGTATCTGAATAATATCGCGTAATGACGAAGAACCTATTGTTTCAAATATATTTTACATTAATATTATTATTTTAGTAACAATGTATTTTGATAAGAACGTTTGCTTTGTCTAATGGAATATTGCTAGACAATACCTGTTGGCTCTGATAATGCTGTACGTAAGCTATTATGCAATAGCGGCTATATATATATGTTTATCAATACTTATTTTATGTTTAATATCCTATTTATTGATTATAACACATGGAATACTAGAGTATTCGTCGTAATTTGTTAATTTGTTATTCTCAACACCAACTGTTTTTTTTTTTTTTTTTTTGTAATTTCAAAACAAAATGAGATAAATTATTTTTTTGTTTGACTCTTGTAGTCATGAGGGTCATGAGCAGGACCACCCTCTGGTGCCCGCTTATCGTTGAATTTTGGGACACACTGTATATAATAATTCTGGGTAAGGATTTAAAATCGCCATACAATTACTAGGAATAGCTTCAATAAAACAACCCTTTTATCATAGAAAACTTGAACTTTATTAAAAATGATACTACTAGCTTTCGAACACCCATGCAAGGTCATCTTCAGGTAAAACATATTAGAAAATTACACTCTCTACTGACACAGTATTCTCTTATCAATATTGGTCCCCACGTTAAAACATCTCAAGCCAGAATTAACACAAAATGACCAAATAACTATAAATGAAATACTGTAGTTCCATCAATTATGATTCTTTCTGATTAATATTTTGAATAGTGTTGATAGTGGTGATAGTGAAACTTGTCATTGGTTGATTTGACTATCTTTGGTACGCATGATGGTATCAATTCTTCCGATGAAACTTATTTAAGCAGGCGGAACCATACTCGCGTCAGAGTGACGTAGTATTTGTCTCTTTAACACTAAGTTTAATTAAAAAATAATTGTATATCTTACGTCTTGATAAAGAACTTCATCAATATTTAGTATAATTTTATATTGCTTATACCCTGTTAGTAGGCCACTTAATAGAAAATAGAAGAATGGTTTATTCATGTACTAAATAAGACTGAACGCCATTTGCAACATTAGTACAAAGAGAGGTCTGTGTGCTCAGACTAACACATTAGTAAATAATCTTTTTTTTATTTGATAAAAGAAATATACGAGTATATTTTTTTTTGCTATTTTATATTGTGAATAGTCTATTAATAAGAAAGTTTTCGTTTATTACTTCGCCATATTCCACCACTAAATGCCTATGTAACATGTTGGCGTGGCAAATATATCTTTAAAGCTCACCTCAGCCCTTGCCCTTGTGCCTACCCTTATAGTGTTACTGTTTATAACCTAAAATCTTTATGTGTGGTTGATTTTGGGGTGGATGAAACATAATTATAGTATAAGGAGCGAGAGCGGGAGCGGCTAATAAAACTCTCTATTTTCTTACTAGATTTAATTTAGTAGTCTAGCTTGATCGGTCTGGCCAGTGTAGATAAAATTTAATTATAAATCAAGATAAAATATTTTGCGTTTTAGAAATGTTTCAACAGCATGTAAAACAGTGAATGCTACTCGTTGAAAATATTAAATCGAAATGGTTCGGTTCGTTTGTTTTTATATTTCTTCTACGACGAAGAAGAAAAGACTTTTATAGAGACTTGCTTTTAAAAAGAAATGTATGCATTGTTTTACATAATGTGTACATTGTTTATGGTGAAATAAAAAAGAAAAGAATTATACAAGCTCAAAATTTGATCAAATTTAACCGTCTGTCTTTGACCTGCTAAAGACAGTTACGTGCATTTATGATTTACTCAACATAACAAAACTTACCTGTTATGTAAACGATTTTACATAATATATAACATTTTATTTTGTTACTTCTTTTTATACTTTTTGTTATTGTATCTTACGAAATCTGTTTTAAAGATTAAGACTTATAGAATATCTATAAAATACCATTAAATATTACTAGGCATTACTTCAGTCAAATATTACATGAATATAATGCCGGTTTAACATCAGAGAGGCATTTCAATAAAACACGAACAAAAACTTGTTTTTCTGAATAAAAACACCAAACAAAACGTTTTTAAAACATTTTTGTCTTGTTGCTGTTTTACTAAACAAAACACATTCCCATCTGGAGTTGATAAGATCAAAGGAAAACACGTTTGCGGTTGTTTTTTAGTCTGGTTTGAACACACAGTTTTGTTTTTTGTGAACATTTGCGCTTGTCAGTTGTTGATTATTACATTTATAATTTTTATGGTACACACAGAAAAACACTAAAAAAAAAACCAGTCTGTTTAGTGTGAACAATATGTTTTCGAAAAACAGAACTCTTTTAAAATAAAACAAAACATGTTTTTTAAGAATAAAACTGTTTTCAAAACTATCTCTCTGGTGTGAAATCGGCATAATGTAACACTTATGTTTCGTCTTTTGCGAGTAGTGTTGTCTCCTCTTTCTTCCTATGGGCAGAAACTGTCTAAAGATGCACCAGTTTCCTTTTACTTTTATTATTTAAAAGTCAATACATTTATTATACTTTATATTAATTTAAAACTATTTTCTATAATCAATTTCATGTATTTATTTTTTTAAATTTGTTTCAGGATTCGGGAGTTGGCACTCCCGTTACTTTACGGGTGGATCCTAAAGGATTTTACTTGCACTGGATTGATCAAAATCACGAAACAGATCTTCTGGATATTGCCACCATTCGAGATTCACGAACAGGGCAGTATGCCAAAATACCTAAGGTAATATATTATCATTATACTAACTACTTAATTTGACGATAAATTACTTTTCTAAAGGATAACGTAATAGTTTTTACATAACATTACATTTTATTATTTACTTAAGTTTAAAATAATTTTGTTACATTGTCATTAAATAAATTCGAAAGACATTATAAATGTTTTACCCTGTATTAATTTAATATGTACAATTCTGCATAAAACTTTTTACGTTAAATATACCTTAAATATATCTAACTATGTGTAAAGCATCTATACTTTAAAGTAAGTTGACGTAATTTACATGTTTTTCCAGAAACAGAAAAAAAATAATAAGTATAATTTAATTTATAAAAGTTGATTTTTTAAATCGATTCAATTTTTTTCTAATGGTGTAACTAACATTGAGTACCCTTGAAAACTAATAATTATAATGTCTGTATTTATTTATAGACCATAGAAGTAGTTTAAACATGCAATGATTGATTCAAAGAAACCAAAGTTGAACCCACCCATTTTTTGTTTTAAGTTTGTGATCCGGCGGTTCCACTACTAAAGAGCTTTTTCTCTAAGTGGATATTTTTTAGGTTATCTATTTGATTTATATTGGATTTATATTTCTCAATTGGCTCCACTATTCAAGCTTTCAGAATAAATGTGCAATATTTTTTAAATTTTCAAAACACGTATGTTATTTCATATATATAAAATTTTCCATTATACTTTCTTTGTGAAAGCTCTCGAATTCTATTTTCGCAAAAACTTGCAGGTATAGCAAATTCTATCTCTTAATAGATCTTTCAATTTCAATTTTCATTTGAAATTGGTTGCTTGAGGCATCTGAAACATCTGATAAAAAGTAAAAATAAAAAAAAGCTCTACTTTCAATTTTCAAATAATTTTTTTTTTAATGGAGTTTTTAAAAATAATTTTTTCTATTAGTTTATCAGCTGTTGCAAGTCTCGTTCTTCACGAGGCCTTCTCGTTGTCTGTTTCAATCATATTACAATTTAATTTAATAACGCCATTTAATGAAGCTTCGCTTCCATTCTCCAGGTCTTCCTTCCACTTCTGTATCCTACCTATTTCCTTCGAGCATCCTTTACCGGGGCGTACAAACAAAGGCATGGGGGCCAATCGGATGTCTTAAGAAAATTTATCTTATCTGAGAGTTACTTCAGAGAGAAATGTTCCGATATTGAATTATTATATTGAGAGCTTTTTTAACGAAAGGGATATTAATCTTGTTGTTATTTATACACGTATGTATAGAAAACTACTATATCGACAATATGATGTTTTATTTTCATGATTCATTTCCGTTCTCTTTTTACACTGTGAAAGTGTAACACTGTCATCAGTTTGACAAGTACCATCCAATATTATAATGTCCCAGGTGTATGTTTATATATTTGGTACTGAATTTTGTATGGTGGCTCGAAAATAGCTCCATGCATCTCTTTTAAAATTCTATTCCGTAGAGAAAAACATTCTAATACTTTTGGCGTCCTCAGATTTTTCCCTGAATTTCCTGAAAATCTTGGAAAACAATGGGCACTGTTTGCTGTATAACTGTTAATGAGTAAAAGATAAAAAGTTGAAATTTTGCATGTGTATTACGCTATTGAATACAAACATATTTCAAAATTTAAAAATTAGGAAAAGAAGCGTCAATAAAATATTTGACCAGATAGGGAACTTTGGAGAATGTTCAAATTTTGGATTGTGTAATAATTGAGTATAATAATTAATAAAAATAAATCAAAATTTTCAAATTTCATTTGGGAGCACGGGGGCTTCCAAGCATAGTTCTGACTCTGAGTAAAACCCTTTATTGCCATTACTTCGTGTCCGAATGGGTCCAGAAGTTTCGAAATGGTCGTGATAAAGTGGAAAATCAAATCCAAGGGACTGCTGATTGGCGATACTCACTCAATTACACTGGCACCTCACAGTTGTCCTCCCCTCAATACTTACATCTATTATGTTGTAAATGGTAAATGTTACGTTGTTCCTATATACTCGTATGAAACGAACGACGAGAAAGCCGTTAAGTTCATTGCGATTATTGATTTTAAAATATAACGCGAGAGTAAACCGACTGAAAAGAAAGTTAGAACTACCACAGAGAATAAACGAGTAACCATTTAAACCAGAGCCCAGAAACCAGCATCAGCAGTAGCAGGAACAGCATCATGAAGCATTGACACTGAATCTTACTCAAAGAACATCGAGAAAAAGATCATCATAAATTCATAACCTCAAAATTAGATTATTCAAATAATTTATTAGTTTTATGAATATATTTTATGGCTGTGTTCATTCTCTGAGGCGTTTTAACTTTTAAGAACTTTGGAGTATTCATTTGTGAACTTCATTTTAGATAAGAGGCATTTGATCTAATAGGGTATTTTCGTTTATGCAGGTAATTGTCGCTTGGCATATCGCCAAGTTTTTTATACGAGTTCGTATTTTCATATTAAATGAGATATTGATACGCTTAGGATAAAAATGTCTGTAGTATAATAATATAAGGAGAAAGACCTTACTTTGCCTTAGAAAGACAGATATACGCGTACGAGGCTATCTTGAAAAAATGGCGTCAAAATCGTTTTTCTGCAATATCTCGTTATCTGTGAGCCCTACGATAAAAATAGGTATCATCAATCTGATAGACTTAATTTCCTACAATTTGTGCACATTTGAACAGAACCGCTGAAAAGTAAACCACTTTACTGAAAATTAGTAATAATTCAAAAGGCATCAGATACTGGGAAAATAGAGAAGAAAAGATGTGCAAGGTATGCTGAAGAGAAACAGAAATACTGGAGCACATTAAAAGTAATCATGTGAGAAAAGAGTAAAAAATGAAAAGAAAATTGTGCAGTTAATAAAAAGAGGCAGTGAAGAAAAGAGGTGGATGACGGAGATAGAGAGAAAGAGCGAGGAAAGAGAAAGAATGGCAGAGTAGAAACAGAAGAGAGAGTAGCAGGTTTAAATTTATCTGTTTTTTTTTTTCTTGTGTAAGGAGTCCCAGTAAACAATTTGGTGAAGTGTCCTGTTTTGTGACGTTTCTATCAGTATTACACTGCAATTATAGTTCGCATCAACTTTATCTTCAACAGATGGAGTAATTTCATATGAACGACTGTGATATGATGACAAAAAAATCATACACATCTTCAATATGATGTCAAAGTGACTCTAAAATGTTTACTGGGGTGAGGTAGAATAAGAATCACAAAATGTAATTAAGTACAATGATATGTAATTTAATTATTTAATGCGGAAGAATGTAGTGCATAATTGAAAACACATTAAAACTAAAATAATAATAATAATAAGTTATATTTCAATAACTGTGTATATTTGGTAAAATCGTTTAGGTTACAGGTAACTTTTATTATGTTAAATAAACTTTAAATAAAAGTAACTATAAGTAATTTAAAATTATTTGTAATTAGAACTGGTTTTCTTAGAAGGTAGCTTCCCTTAATTTTCCGATATAAGACGTCCAATTGAGAAGCCCTTCAATTTAACATTTCCTTAACAAAATTGTATTTCCTCTAAAAATAACTTGTGAGAATTCACAAACAAAATTCTCATTAAATTCGTAACAATGTTTCGCGTCAGACAAACTAATCAAAGCTTAGTGACTAGTACTTGTATTGGGTTATCATGTGGCCGTGAGCTTTCAGCCGTGATCCTCCTATGGGTTCTGCTGGAAACCGTAGAAGCCACAGAGTATGTTATCTCATCTGTTTTGGTACTCATCTCTCGTGTACGCCCGGATGAAAATAATCCTTACATGAAGCCCTAATCATAATTTAATTAATTTCTAATATATTGAGCTACAGCATTCTATACGCGAGAATACTTTTAGGGCGACGTTCTTATCCCTTAACGAAATAACATTTTGTGTTTCACCATGACTTATATGGCGATGTGGATTTATTTTTAACAAATTGAGTTTGCTGTGGTATCTATGTGTCTCATAATACATAAACGAAGAGGTTTAGAATAGCTAGGAGGACGTCGCAGCCGAGATTGATGAGGTATCAACACACTCGACAGTAAACCTTTTCTTTTAAACTTCTAATTTTATTTATTTTCAATCTATAAATGTAACATTTTTTCTTTTCTTTAACGTCAGCCTGTATTCAATACTAATGCAACTTAGGCTGAGTTCACATTCACGTTTTTTTGCTGTATAAATATTATCGAATAAACAGTGGCGCATACATTTTATATAGAACCATTCATACGACAAAAAAACGTACACAGCTAAACACGTTTATCGAATACTCATCGGACTTGCCAAGCAAATCGAATAAACTTTAACGAATGGGCTTGTGTCCTCATTTTTTAGTAGTCGATTTTTCAATTTTTGACTGAAATTGATGTTAATAAATGTGTATTCGCATGTCTATTTAAATATTGACGGAGATATAGCAATTAAAAGTTTGAATTGTAGTTTTAGCGCTAGAAATAGTCGGCCATATTTGTATGACGTGAAATACATTTTAACGTCAGTTATTTGTTGAGTAGGTCAGTGCTGTGGTAATGTTCTGTGGCTGTTGGTAGTCAAATAATCAAGTGAAATAAAAGAATAATAAGTTTTTATTTTATTTAACCCTGCTAAGGCACACATAATATTGAATTTGATTAGCTGTAAATAATATTTGATATTTTGATATATAAATACATATAGCAGAGATTTATGATCTATAAGGTTGGTAACCTAACACAAGGATTGTGATGTCACATGCACTTGGAATGTGTACAACGTTGAATCCCTTTAATAATTAAAGAGACAAAATGACTTTTTTAATTGTTAATATCTCTTAACATATAAGGAGCTATTAAAAAATAATTGAACATTTGAGGTTCTAGTAACCCGCTTTATCAATATATAGTACACATTTTTTTGAAATTAAGACATAGGACACAAGCCCATTCAGCTTGCAGTACCGCATAGTGTTATACGGTATTTTTCACACGGCGTGACTTTTATCGAATAGTAACCGAACAAGTGTTTAGTGATGAAGTATCATTTGCACGTGTTTAAAGTTTATTATTAGAAAATGTTCTTTTTTAGAAAATGATTTATTTATTTTTTTGGTGGGATAAAAGCCCGTTTTGTGAAATAAAACTATGGAATTATATAAAAATCGGTGCCACATTAAGTTAAATAATACCTATATCAAACAGCGTTTTTTTTACTTATCTTAAACATATAGAAAATTTTATTTTAGTACATTTATTGTTGTATGAAAACTTTGGCTATACGATTCTACTAATAGAAATTGTCGTGGGAACATCCCGCTGATTATGCGTTACTAACTAGGTGGTAAATGATCTTTTTCTGTTGGCCTTATGCTAAATTCAATTATATCCAGTCATAGTTTACTAAGATGGAGGCTCCCATCTTTCTTGTTTCCTCCTAGATGTATTTAAAAAATTAAGAAAAAGTACGACTCTCTTTTTAAGTAATTTTGTTAATTTGTAGGCAACCCTTTTTCATAGCCGCCCTTGCGTCTGCACGAGGCAACCCTGACCTTACTCCTTATCTTAAAAAATTAAACGGTCATCCAACAATTCGACTGAATCATTTGCCGCTTGCGATCATGACAATACGATTTCGAGATTTTTTCTTTCATATAAAAATGAAATATGTTTTTTTTTTCTTCAAACATCAATCTTTTCATACATTGTCTTGTTACGTTAGCTTAAAGTTGATAAAAAGTTGATGTCTCATGGTTCGGTCATTTATTTTAATAATTCTATTATATCGGACAATAACGTATACTGTGTCAGGGTTGGTAAACCATTTTCTACAACTAATTTTTGTATCCTTCCACGGCTAGTGTGTGTAGAACTTATGTATAAGCTAATCAAGCACAATAAGTACTATTAAAGAAAGAGACATGCAAACTAATAAGAAGAGACTACAGATAATACAGAATAAGCGTATAAAACAATCATAATAAAACTGCAAACAGAAATATTATAGATTATTATAAATACCCATGGTACTATACAAATACAACATTTAGGAAAATACACTCACGATAGCCTACTCTTTAAAAATAAATGCAAACTATACAACTTAGGAAACTACATACTTCTTTAGTATGCAAAATAACACCACAAAAAATTAAGTTTGATGTTGACCCAATTTTCACTTTAGAAACACACAAGACCAAAATTTAATACACGACATTTTTATTTACAAAATATTTAAATAAAAGTTTTAGTACATTAAAAATCCTTTCTTAAATAGTATATACTATAATGGTTTCAGAAATACGGACAAATTTGTAAGCGTTTTTTTTTTGCCTTGAATCATTATTAATTTTTTGAAGTAGTTTACTTTATAGCAGGGCAATTTAATATGTATCAATTGTACAAAAAAATGTTGTATACACACATTAAAGGAAATTAAGTCCTCTATCAGATTTCTAATAACTATTTTTATCTTAGGACCCACTGGTAAAAAGATATTGTCCAGAAATTGTTCTTAGCCGCCATTTTTAAGTCTAGTAAACTAAATATTTGGAATCAACATGACCAAATTATTAAAGAATTAGAGAATTTCTTTTTTCTATTTTAACAAATTTAAAAAAATTCTACAGCTTGAAAATAAACCAATTTAACAAACATTTTAAGAATTCTGTATTTTTCGATAAACAAATGAATAATATGTTATTTTAAAGAAATGAGCTACTAAATTAACTTTAAAATGCACTTAATACTTAAATCCTCTATGCTGGTATCAACTGCCATTAGATTTGATACTAAAATAAATTTAGTAGCCATTAAATAGCGGTTATCGTAAATACCTGCACTATATTTTGACTTCACAGAGCCGTAAATAAATACGACCATCCAGTCATCCTTGTCCTTGTCTGTCGTCTGTCGTATGTCGTACGTCGTGTGTTGTCTGTCGTGAACGAGGACAGTATTCTTGTAATAAATAAATCTATTTCTATCAAAGACAGGTGTCACTTTAAAAGCCACAAATAGTAATTAAATGCATTAAACAACCATCTTTATTAGTTGGTTATTTTGAAACGATGGTTTTCTTAAAGGCAATGAACATAATCCATCTAGTAAACTTAATGTAATCACTAATTAACAAATAAATAACGACACGATTAATACAAAACCATTAGAAAAACTATGTATAACACATGGGCTGAAAAGTCCCGGGCCTAACAAAGGAAACACAGTTTTTTGGTTCAAAATTAGCTTTATTCATCAACGTAATCTCCATCAAGAGCAACTCAATCATTCCAGCGCCGCTCTAACATTTCAATACCAATTTTGTAGAACGATTTATCTTTTGCCTCAAAATAGGCCTCAGTTTCAGCGATAACCTCTTCATTCGTGCGAAATTTCTTACGGGCGAGCATTTTTTTCAGGTCTGCGAACAGGCAGTAGTCGCTGGGAGCCAAATCTGGCGAATACGGTGGATGTGGGAGCAATTTGAAGTTCATGTAGTTTTGCCATTGTTTTGATTGACTTGTGACACGGTGCGTTGTCTTGATGAAACAAAATTTTTTTCTTTGCCATATGCGGTCGTTTCTTTGCAATTTCGGCCTTCAAACGCTCCAATAACGCTATATAATATTCACTGTTAATGGTATTTCCTTTCTCAAGATAGTTGATGAATATTACACCACGCACATCCTAAAATACCGAGGCCATAACCTTTCCAGCCGATTGTTGTGCTTTCGGGCGCTTTGGACGAGGTTCACCAGTTGCTGTCCACTCAGATAACGATCGTTTTGATTCCGGAGTGAAGTGATGGATCCATGTTTCATCCATTGTCACATATCGACGCAAAAATTCCAGTTTGTTACGTTTAAACATAGCCAAACACTGCTCAGAATCATCAACACGTTCTCGTTTTTGGTCAACAGTAAGCAAATGCGGCACCCACTTTGAACAGACCTTTCTCATAGTCAAATGCTCATGCAATATAAAGCCACATTCTCATACATAAAGCTACATTCTCATGGTAAAAGCCACATGAAAATAAACGCCACATCTTCCTCAAAATATTCCCATTACTCCTTCAGGGATAATTTTATCCACTTAGTCGACCACTGGTCTAAAAACGAACAAGTGAATTTGCTTCATCTGGTTTCACTACCGTAGCAGTGTTGAATGAAGTTGCAAATAAACCATTAACGTGTAACAGAGACAAATATATCTTGTTTCTTTTTCTGTGATATTCATAATAAATATTTTCAAATATAAAAGAGACAGCAGCTATATCTTTATTTAAAGGTATGATGTTAGAAAGAGAAGTAATTGATTTTTTACTAGAACTTCACTTAGCTTCAATATCTTTTCACTGACAAAAATTTTAAGTTTACCATCCCTGTCCTATTCACTAGTTGTTCAGTTGTTGATCTTATATTTCCATATCGAACGAACAATCAATTGTAATCAATGACGCGTAACCGGAAATATAGATTTTTTTCTTTTATATAAATTATATTTTTTTCTTTTTCATTTTAAGACTGTCGATTGTTGTTTTCTTTATTTCAATAACGTTTTAGAAGTAACTTTAATATAGATAACGATCAACTGTAAATATTCGTTATTTTTTAAAGCAAATTTTTAATTTCAGGACCCGAAATTAAAGCAAATAGTGACGATGGGTTCTCAGGATACCTTGGAAGAGAAGACAGTGACAATTTGCTATGGATCCGATTTTGTAAATCTAAATTTCATCAACTTTTGCTGCACAAGGAAAGATATAGCAAAGGTAAGAATAAAAAATAATTAATAAGTAAATAATCTGTAATAATCACTAAACTCTAAACGTACACATGTGTTATTAACATAATATTTTTTAACGTAACGTAACGTAACATTTGTTATTTAACAAAGTGTAACATAATTCTATTACATTGTCATCATGTAAATGACAAAGGACATTCATTTATTATGTAACATCATATAATCTTGCAGACAGAGCTTTATTAACGTCAAAAAATGAAGAGGTATGTAATTTAAAATGTATATAACATCAGAAAATTTACATTATATTAACATAAAAAATATTATGTAACAGGTAAACGTGTTGATGTTAAGTAAACCTTAAATATACGTAACTGTGTTTAGCGGATACTTTCATAGCTATAAATAGTAGTCTGTAGACATTCAGAGGATTTTGGTCTTTTCTAATAAAGCGTAATAGTACTTCGTAGTACATCATTACAAATTAGCTGTCAGCAGCGTACAGGGTATTCACTATTAAATGGATTTGCAATTGTATGTAGGTGTACAACAAATGGCAGGACCTTGATAATTCAAACTAATTAGAACATATACCAAACATAGAACATATTTAGGTTTATTTCTGTTTAAATTACAGTGTGGCATAACCCCTGTGACATGCCATACCACCCGTTGCTGTTTCCCTGAACAAGATAAATAACTTTTATGAAAATAAACATTTTGTTTATTTATAATTTTTCATAATAATTAAAAAGTACATTATTTGTCCTTTTAGACAAATATTTCTATAAGGCCATACGCAAAAGTACAAGTACCTAGAGCGCCCTTAATTATAAATATGTTTGCACAACGAATACGAGGGTATGATATTATAAATAAGGAAAGTAACATTTTCAAAATATAACGAACACCTTTAGGCGTATTTAAATAAGGGTTTGTAAAATGTTAAAATAAAATAATGAAAATATGAAAAGGAAAACAGCGAAACCACAGTTGTTGGGTAAATGTAAAAATTGAAACATTTGTAAAGAAATAATAACCTAAAAATGATCTTGAATAATGTTTTGTTTAAAAAATGAGAATAAATGCGTTCGCTTCTTGTCTTGTAACTAATATTGTACTTTCTTCATTGTTTAAGAGTAGTAGGCAAGTAGGCAGTAGGCAAACAATGAACATTTTACTTCTAGAACAATGACGTAACTACCTGAGGCTAGGAGGGTCGCGTTTATAAAGTTGGCTGAACTTTTAATAAACTCTGAAAACGTTGTTTTAAGATTACATATATCTATACTTTAGCATAGGCGCACACTGGAAGCAAGGCTGTATTTAGACTCGCAAGTTTCTTGAACATAAAACGTAAACTCAATTTTTTATTATTATTTTATTTTAATGTTTTTGCCAATAGGTACTATATTCTTCCGCCTTAAATCATTAAATTATATATTATGTCTAATTGCAATTTATTTGTGATCCTTATTCTATCTACCCACTGCTTCTCTCTTCCTGCTACTCTCCCTCCTGTTTCTACTCTTTTCTCGCTCCTTCTTTCTATTTCCGCCATCCACCTATTCCCTTCACTGCCTCTCTTTAATAACTGCACAATATTCTTTTCACTTTTTACTCTTGTCTCACATGAATACTTAATGTGCTGCAGCTTTTCTATCTCTCTCCAGCACACCTTACACATCCTTATCTCTCTATTTTCTCAGTATCTGCTGTCTTTCTCTTCGTTTCCCAATCTAAATCTTACGATTCTTTTTATGTCCTTGTCTCTTTTTCTCGTTTGTATTCCGGTATCTCTCTCTCCCAAAATCCTCTTGTATCTTTCATTATATTTGCTGTTCATTCTTTCCAGTTGCTGTATCTCCTTGTCTCCGCTCCTTAGCTCCTCTTTTACACTTGTGCTCTGTTTCTCTTCTTCTCTCTGCCTCTTCTGTCGTCATTCCGTTCCTTTCTAAGTACTCCTTTTTCCTTTTTGTTCCTAATTCTGTAACATTGTCATTAAATAAATGCAAGAAGTATTACCCTTGCACGATGTTGAAAATTTGCAACAAACTCTTTAATCTATTCTCAGCTATTTTTATTAGAAGATATATCGAATTAGTTTTCTTATTAAAAAATAAAGTGTAACTAGACGTCAAACGTATTTGCCTCTCACTCACACTCATTACTTCTCATGCAAATGATTCTTTAAGTTAAATTCAAATGAGTTTTCGGAATAATTAGATAGTAATATCTTTTATAGTTGCACAACAATTCTGATGGGGCTTATTATAACAGTTCTTCTTCGATAAAGACATAATTATCTTAAGACGGTAGTGTCTCCAGTGTGCCAGTGCCCTTATTATAGCTAATCCATTTGTTTTTAATTAGGACCGGGCGTCCACTTACTGTACAACTCATATAGTCAAGTTGTTTACTTCGACCAGCAGCAAAACATTTAGCAATCCCATTGTTTCCTCATCTCCGCAGTCAACTGGTGCTTCAACTAAGCTAAAAATCGATAATCCAACTTTATTACTTGTCATCCCCACAATTTACCCATTTTATCCCGTCTATTCCATCCATCCTGTCTATCCAGTCTTTTTTTCAGTCTGTTTAACGTAAACTCAACATCCCGTTCCCGTTCGCGATCCCGATTCCCGATCTCCATCTAGATCCAGATTTCGTATGCTTCTATTTTCAATCACTTTTATTCATTGCTTGAGTTTCCCAAGTTTCCTTCCTACAGGAAAATAACGGATATGTGTAATAACGTCAATCACGCAGGCTTTCAACCAGTGTTTTGTATTACTGATTTTATTTTCTGTTTTTTTTTCTTCTTTCGTTTTTGATTGCTTTTTTAAGCCTAACTGGATGCTGTATTGTTGATTTATCTAAACTCATTTTTATGTTTTTTGACAGAAATGTTTCCAATATTGTTAAACATAAACTAAACTCTATTTTTAAATAATAATAAGAGTTCAACTAGGGCTCCAAACCAATCTTTAACAAATTTATAACATGTATACTGGATAGAATCGGTGGTATTTATAACGAAGCCTTTTTTGTGTTAACATCTATTAATGAATAAGCGAGAAGCACGAATGCAAAGTATAAGAACAAAGGAGACAAGTATATAAGCGCATATTGAATTGTAGCTGGAGATATAGAAAAGAGTAACTTTATAATCATAATTAAAAATATATATGAGGTAACTTATTAATAATTACGTGACATGCACTCTTATCTAAAGTATTTTAATTTTGCGGTAAAAAAGAGAAAAATATAGCAGAGCGTAGTTTCGATCTACGGACCTCTGGGTTATGGGCCCAGCACGCTTCCACTGCGCCACTCTGCTTATAACATCCTGTCAAGGATAAAACGTACATAAACGGTATGAGTAAAGTAAGAACTCTCGCTGGTGTTGTACGTTCAATATTTTGTAGTAATCCAATTTTTTGAAATTTTCGTTACTCTGGTTTCCCTTCAGAGCGAATAAATCTTTCGCCTTTTACTAAAGATTTCCGTGGAGGGGAGCACTCAAATGAGTCTAACGACTAATTTTTTGTCTGCCCGGCATTAAGTTGCTGGGCCAATAATTAACAAATTACTATCTCAAAATCAATATCTATCTGACTATAGTTCTATTCAATTGTCAGATATTAAGCTATGTTCGGATTCGATCCATATAACAACGCTATACTTTTTCCTAGGATTGGTTGTAATAAACTTATTAGGCAGCGATGTAATTGACATACATGAGGGGCATAGAAGAAACTGCCAACATAGTAGGAGGTCGTCAGTGATAGCATTCCAAATTTTTAGAACCTGCAGATCACATTGAGATATTGGATTTTTTGAAATTGCAAAATTAGTTAAAATATGCTATGAATTACTTGTACATCCACCCTATTCTCCAGATTTAGGGCCGGTTCTTCAATTCTCATTTAAACTCAGGTACGACACAATTGAAGTTTAAATTAAAGAAATAAGTTTCTAAAGAAATAAGAAGTCTAAGAAGTATGTATGTATCTGTTTTGTGTAGAATGCGTCCAGAAAATGAAGGGTAGGCTATCGTGTGTGTATTGCCCCTGGCGTTATACTGAATTTCATTTCTTGACTTTTTAGAATACAGTTATAACAAAACATTATTTTAAACAAAGATGCAATTGTTTGTTTTAAAACAAAAACTTTTCCGAAAGTAAATTACAAAAAATAAATTAAGATTTCCTCAGCACTTTTATTTTTCTTTTTAAAATAAGTCTCATTAATAATCTTAACTTCATCTTGACCTGCTGATACTTTCTACTTTTAATTTTGCAAACTCTTAACAAATGAATAAAAAACTTTTACTTAACTTTATTTTATAACAAAATTCAAATCATTGAGAATAAGAACATATTGCAATAAAAATAACGCATATTTTTCTTAGCGGAATAAACCGAAATTAATACTCAAAAAATAAATCACGATTTCTATATCTTCGATATAATAGTACCGTATATATGCCTATTTTCATATGTTCAATCAATCGAAGACGGATTCGCTAAAATATGAAGGAGAGGGAGAGGAAAGCGGGGAGCTGATAAAGAAAGAACACCCACTGTTTCTGTTTGCACCACTTCCGTTCGCACCAGTGGCGGCTTGTTAGAATACGTAAGAGGAGGCCACCTCGATAAAAAGTTAATGGGCTTGTGCCCTATGTCTTAATTTCTATAAAAGTGTACTATATATTGATAAAGTGGGTTACTAGAACCTCAAATGTCCAATTATTTTTTAATAACTCCTTATATGTTATGAGATATTAACAATTAAAAATGTAATTTTGTCTCTTTAATTATTAAAGTTGTACACATTCCAAGTGCATGTGACATCACAATCCTTGTGTAAGGTTACCAACCTTACAGCTCATAAATCTCTGCTATATGTATTTATATATAAAAATATCAAATATTATTTACAGCTATTTCAAGGAACAATCAAATTTCAATACTATGTCTGCCTTAGCAGGGTTAAATAAAATAAAAATTTATTATTCTTTGATTTGACTTGATTATTTGACTACCAACAGCTACAAAACATTACCACAACACTGACCTACTCAACAAATAACTGACGTTAAAATGCATTTCACGTCATACAAATATGGCCGACCATTTCTAGCGCTGAAACTACAATTCAAATTTTTAATTGCTATATCCCCGTCAATATTTAGATATTTAATAAAATAGACACGCCAATACACATTTATTAACATCAATTTCGCAAGCCCATTGTGATCGATACAATTGTTCTGGGCAATTGTTTTTTAAAGAAGTATTTGTACGTAGAACTTCCCGCTGATTCTGGCAACCATTTTAAAATCAGTTGATAATTTGACCTATAAAATGCCGATAACTCAAAAACCGGCTGTCCAAAGAAAACATAAATTGCAGATTTGAAATCAGCGTTAAATTATACTTTAGGGTGCGTTTGAATTTTCCAAAACAGAAAATATTACTTTTTTATCGCGGCGGAAAATATTACTAGAGAATAGATTATATTATTATTATTATATACGTTTATTGTTCGCCTTTCGGCTTTACAATCTACATTCTTAATACATTTCATATACTTCAACTTACAATTAAATTTACATTATTCTCAGCTTATTTATTCTCCTGTTTTTTCTTTCCTTCTTACTATTTCCGCCATCCACCTCTTTCCTTCACTGTCTCCCTTTAATAGCTGGCCAATATTCCTTTCGCTCGCTACTTTTTCCTTACACTCAAACTTAATGTGCTCCAGTGTTTCGTCCTCCGCTCCGCACACTCTACACTTTCTTTCCTCATTCTTTTCCCAGTATCTGTTTCCTTTTTCCTCATTTCCCAATCTAAACCTTGCTGTTCTTCTTATGTGTTTTATGTCTTTTTCTATAAGGTACTGAGGCACATTATTTTCCCATAACCTTTTATATCTTTTATTGTAGTTACTTTTTTCTATTTTTCCCATTCTCTCCTGCTGTTGTATCTCCTTATCCCTTCTCCTTAGCTAGTCTTCCACACTTGCGCCTCCTTCTCTTCTCCTCTCTGCCTCCTCGACCGCCATTCCATTCCTTTCAAAGTACTCCTTTCTCTTTTTTGGACCGAAACTCCAAAGTACTCCTTTCTTTTTTTCGGGGCGAAAAAAAATAATATTCAAGATTATAGATTTATACAAGTTTTAAGCTTTACAATTCGAGATTGTCCCCTTTTTTCTACTATCTACAGTTCAGTTCTGAAATCTCCAATATATCAAATTCAATTCTATATATGACTGGAGATGGTAAATGCTCTTTCTATTTCTTCTGTGGACACCTCAGGCTGCAGCCACCAGTCGTTTCTACCCTTACACAATCATCCCTATTTGCTTGATTACTTTTCGACCGTTTGAGTAAGAGTATAGACATGAATATTTGATAGGTTTCGTTATCAATCGTTGAGTTTGATATATTTGTCTAATAATAATCACTATTTTATTATAGGTCATATATTTTTATATGGTTAAACCACAATTTATATTTATTAGATTATTTATTGTGCTCAATAAAAAAATATTAATTATACTTAAATAAAAGCACCGACGACTAGGCGATGTGCGTAGCTTCGCGTTATACTATATATTTACAAAGTTAGTTTCCAATTTTCCAATGGGCTTGTGTCCTCATTTTTTAGTGGTCGATTTTTCAATTGTTGATTGAAATTGATGTTAATAAATGTGTATTGGCGTGTCTTTTTTATTAAATATCTAAATATTGACCGAGATATAGCAATTAAAAATTTTAATTGTAGTTTTAGGGCTAGAAATGGTCGCCCATATTTGTATGACGTGAAATGCATTTTAACGTCAGTTATTTGTTGAGTAGGTCAGTGCTGTGGTAATGTTCTGTAGCTGTTGGTAGTCGAATAATCAAGTCAAATCAAAGAATAATAAGTTTTTATTTTATTTAACCCAGCTAAGGCAGACATAATATTGAAATTTTATTGTTCCTTGAAATAGCTGTAAATAATATTTGATATTTTGATATATAAATACTGAGCTGAGATTTATGATCTGTAAGGTTGGTAACCTTACACAAGGATTGTGATGTCACATGCACTTGGAATGTGTACAACGTTGAATCCCTTTAATAATTAAAGAGAAAAAATGACTTTTTTAATTGTTAATATCTCTTAACATATAACGAGTTATTAAAAAATAATTGAACATTTGAGGTTCTAGTAACTCACTTTATCAATATATAGTACACTTTTATAAAAATTAAGACATAGGACACAAGCCCATTCGTCACAATATTAACACGGAAGTCATGATCACATATTTAAACCACTCTAAATAGTTTTTATATCCAATACATAAATACGACATAACCTCATTCGCTTCAATGTGAAGACAGTTCCAAAACACAAAGATTTAACCAGAGACAATGAAATAAAGAGTAAAATAATAAATTGGTTTAAAATTAATTAAAACTCCAAACGATAAAGATACTTGTGCACTGTATATAACAAGGATAAAATGGTTATCTTTCCAGTGAACAAACTCTAGAGCTCCTTACAGAATAAGAGGCCGTTGATGTTTTGAAATTATCACGTTGGTAGCAGTGTTGTTGTGTTTCAAGAGTTTTCACAGAGTTTCACTTGACTCAATGGTTCTAAGTTAAGTGTAGTGAACCTTTACTGACTCAATTGCGAGAGATAAGAACGTGACTCTTTCTTTTTGTGCATTGGATAAGCTTTAAACATTTCGGAAGTCTTTTGAGATGTTCGGAGATGACTTTTATAAGACGCGAGAAGGATTTTGTAACTTTATATTTATAAAGGCGTAGTCTTCATTGTTATAATTAATTAACATTTAGAAAATACCAAAATATATTTATAAATTATACACCAGCGGTTCTCAAAGTGTAGGGCGCGACCCCCAAGGGGGGCGCAATGAAGGCTCAGGGGGGGCTCAAAGCTTGGTTGAAAAATTAATTAAATTTACTTACAAAATAATAAAGCTAACTTTTTATTTTTAAAATCACAACAAGTGTATAATTTTTAGTCAACGTCGTAAAAGTGCCAAACATTTTATTTTTTTTAGTTTATCAGAAAATACAGAGAAAAGATGCAAACCTTCTGCAATGGACTGAAAAGGTCAAAAGCTTTGTAATAAAGCTAAGTTTGTACGAGGGCGGTCTGAAAAGTGACAATTTGGAGCTATTTCCTAATCCTAAAATTATGAATAAAGAAATGGATCTCAAAACTATTCCAACCAATGCAAAGAAATGCTTTCTTAAACACCTTAGAAATCCTCAAATCTCGAGAACTTGGATGGTTTGGTATGGATTCAAACCCCGTTCAAAACATCAGTAGATGAGTGCTCCCTCAACATGAAGGAAAAAGAAAATCTCATTGACCTCCAAAGTGAGACTGGGCTTGAAATGAAGTTTAAAGAATCTTCTCTCACATGCTTCTGGATTGGTGTACAAAAGGAACATCCAATTTTGAGTGAAAGGGCATTGAAAATGCTCACCCCATTCGTCATCACTTATTCTTGTGAAACAGGGTTTTCTGTTCTAGCTGCCAGGAAGAGTAAATATCGCTCAAGACTGGATGTGACCAAGAAACTCAGAGTAGCGTTATCAGAACTGACACCGCGTTTCAAGAAACTATGCGCAGAAAAAAAACAAGCACATCCTTCACACTGAGCTCTTTTTATTATTTTTGCTTTGAGTTACAAATAACAATTATGTACTATAGTAGCTAAAATACCTAAATAAATTGCAATTCTTTGTATAGAATTTGTTGTTTGATTACGATTAAATCTATTGCCCAATTAGAGATGCGTAGAATGTGCAAAACTTAACTAAATAAAAATTGACTGTAAAATGTCAAATGCGACTCCCTTATAATATAGTACGCTTCCATGTAGGGGGGGCCCGGTTTACAGCTGGATTATGCAGGGGGGCTCGAAGTAAAAAGTTTGAGAACCGCTGTTATAATGTATGGTAGTTATGATAATCCATATCAAAGTATAATAAAAAAAGAAAAATTAACATTAATTTTAACCTGTACACAATTATATCAATATAACCGTTTCGTTTGTCATAGTTTTTATTCTTTCCAATGGGCTTGTGTCCTATGTCTTAATTTCTATAAAAGTGTACTATGTATTGATAAAGTGGGTTACTAGAACCTCAAATGTTCAATTATTTTTTAATAACTCCTTATATGTTAGGAGATATTAACAATTAAAAAAGTCATTTTGTCTCTTTGATTATTAAAGGGATTCAATGTTGTACAACATTCCAAATGCATGTGACATCACAATCGCTAATTGCTATCTCTTTTATACAACAGAGCGTAAAAGAGATAGGATATTCAAGATAGAACTCTGGCAAGTTTACAGGTTACCAACTTTACAGCTCATAAATCTCTGCTATATGTATTTATATATCAAAATATCAAATATTATTTACAGCTATTTTGAGGAACAATAAAATTCTATTATTATTCTTTGACTTGACTTAATTATTTCGACTACCAACAGCTACAAAACGTTACCACAGCACTGACCTACTCAACAAATAACTGACGTATAAAACGCATTTCACGTCATACAAATATGGCCGACCATTTCTAGCGCTAAAACTACAATTCAAACTTTTAATTGCTATATCTCCGTCAACATTTAGATATTTAATAAAATAGACACGCCAATACACATTTATTAACATCAATTTCAATCAACAATTGAAAAATCGACCACTAAAAAATGAGGACACAAGCTCATTTTATAATCTCGCTTAAATCCATCTCTGCTTATGCCTTGGCAATGATAAACATCAAGCGCTGTTGTACGACAAGTTTTATTTAAGTTTTACAGTATAGATTTTCTAACGGATAATATTTCTTTAACGAGTCAACAATATATTTCTCGGTAAAACACTTATCGGATGCAGAGATGTGACCCAAATGCAATTCTGGGTGAGATATTAACAAAATTATGAATCGGCGCCAATTTTAAATGGAATCTGTCCAAATTTGCTAAGCTGCTTCAAGGAATTATTCATTTATATATATATATATATATATACACACACTATATGTAGATGATGTGTTTCATTCATTCTTACATTTTTAAGAATTTACATGTCTGCAATGAAATATATTTTTTGTTATTGTAAAATATCGACTAATGATTTTTATTGCAAAAACTTTGGCAGCACTATTGCAGAAATGGAGAAATATTTCGTTGTTTAGTCATTTGAAACAGTGCCTATTTTTTAAGTTATTGAACTATCTGATAGGTTCTATTGTTTCCTATAAAAAACTGTTCCGATTTAGCTGGGATTCCTAACCGAAATTATTCGGTCGTTTTCGGTTCATATAAAAACTTTATTCGGTTTTACCTTTTCTGCTCAAAATAAGAAACGTCAAAATAGTTTTCATTTTATTTTAAAACAAATTGTTGCGTGATTTTAGTTTAGTGAGCAAACTATATAGTACATAAGTTCAATGGGCCTGTGTCCCCATTTTTTAGTGGTCGATTTTTCAATTGTTGATTGAAATTGATGTTAATAAATGTGTATTGGCGTGTCTATTTTATTAAATATCTAAATATTGACGGAGATATAGTAATTAAAAGTTTTTTAGCGCTAGAAATGGTCGGCCATTTTTGTATGACGTGAAATGCATTTTAACGTCAGTTATTTGTTGAGTAGGTCAGTGCTGTGGTAATGTTTAGTAGCTGTTGGTAGTCGAAATAATCAAGTCAAGTCAAAGAATAATAAGTTTTTATTTTATTTAACCCTGCTAAGGCAGACATAATATTGAAATTTGATTGTTCCTTGAAATAGCTGTAAATAATAT
This sequence comes from Panorpa germanica, assembly GCA_963678705.1. NCBI lineage: Eukaryota > Metazoa > Arthropoda > Insecta > Mecoptera > Panorpidae > Panorpa > Panorpa germanica. Next base: position 10,529,441 of record OY783218.1, read on the forward strand.
TTGATATTTTGATATATAAATACATATAGCAGAGATTTATTAGCTGTAAGGTTGGCTGTAACCTTACACAAGGATTGTGATGTCACATGCACTTGGAATGTATACAACATTGAATCCCTTTAATATTTAAAGAGACAAAATGACTTTTTTAATTGTTAATATCTCTTAACATATAAGGAGTTATTAAAAAATAATTGAACATTTGAGGTTCTAGTAACCTACTTTATCAATATATAGTACACTTTTATAAAAATTAAGACACAGGACACAAGCACATTCCCATAAAAAAATATAGCTGTACGTCGCTAACCACAAAGACAACCAAAGCAAAGAGGATTAAAACGTCTAAGTTTTAAAGTTTAGAACCTATTAACTTTACCTTAATGTTTAAAAGCTTCTAATGGTTTTACTTCAAAGCTCTTTGTAAAACTTAAATGTTTTTCTTTAATTCCAGGTATGGACAGACGAGCTTCTTCAATTGGCTTACAACTTAACTCAGCTAAATGGATCGGCGACAATGTTTTTACAAAAAGCTTATACGAAAATATTGTTAATGGTTGATAAGACTGGGAAGATTCCAGTTAAAAAGTAAGTTTTTATAATGTAAAGTTTAAAGATTATAACTACATCTATTTAAGCTTTATTTAACGAAAATTAGTTTCCCTTTACATCAAATTATTTTGAGGTTAATTTTTTTTTAACCAATAAAATAAGTCACAAAATTTACTAGTATATTATTATTATTTATTGTTTGTTGTTCACCTTTCGGCTTTACAATCTACATTCTCAATACATACTTCAAATTACAATCAAATTTACATTATTCTCCACCAGCTTAATTATTCTCCTGTTCTTCCTTTCCTTCTTACTATTTCCGCCATCCACCTCTTTCCTTCACTGCCTCCCTTTAATAGCTGGCCAATATTCCTTTCGCTCGCTACTTTTTCCTTACACTCAAACTTAATGTGCTCCAGTGTTTCGTCCTACGCTCCACACATTCTACACTTTCTTTCCTCACTCTTTTCCCAGTATCTGTTTCCTTTTTCCTCATTTCCCAATCTAAACCTTGCTGTTCTTCTTATGTGTTTTATGTCTTTTTCTATAAGGTACTGAGGCACATTATTTTCCCATAACCTCTTATATCTTTTATTGTAGTTACTTTTTTCTATTTTTCCCATTCTCTCCTGCTGTTGTGTCTCCTTATCCCTTCTCCTTAGCTCCTCTTCCACACTTGCGCCACCTTCTCTTCTCCTCTCTGCCTCCTCGATCGCCATTCCATTCCTTTCAAAGTACTCCTTTCTCTTTTTTGGACCTACTAGTATATATCGGGGATATTATGAAATGATGAACAAGTTAAATAAAATAGACTATTACGCATTGTGCTGCTCTATTTTAAGTGTTTATATCTTCTACAACACTGTAAAATACTCGTAATTACACATTTGTTTCTCATTTCTGAAATTTATCTTTATAAATATATAGGGTACAGTTTCATAAAAATTAAGACGAAATACAATTAAATTTTCCGTGAGCTTAAATAATACCATCTAAGGCGCTTTTCATGTTAAGCGTTGTATTCCTCCAGGCAGCTTGATCCGTTACTGTCTTAGCTTTAAATGTTTCATTTGTCCTTTCCACGTTTTCTTCACCCATGCATTACTACTGATATATAAATATGAAAAGCTTTACAGTATATGAATGTATTAGAGAAGTATTAAAAGAGGTTTAAACATTTTTCAATGGTAATCTTTCTTTTCAGTGTCGTTAAGATGTTCGCACAAAACAAAGAAGACCGACGCCGTGTTGAAAAAGCATTAGACCTCTCAGGATTTCCTTCTGGCAAAGGGGACCTTATTTCAGAACAAAAATTCACCTTTGAAGAATTTTATAATTTTTATAAGAACTTAACGCAACGAAATGAAGTAGAAAAAATATTTGAAGAGTTGTAAGTTATTCGTTTGTTTCTGTATGCTTAATATTATCTATTAACTATATTACTTTTCCATAGAAGTTTTGGAAGAAATTCAAATGCGCCTTGTGCTTATGCAACATCAATTACATTTGTTATTTTATATTATCTCTCATCTTATGTTTTACCTTACGGATCGAATGTTTGAAAGAAGCTAACAAAATAATAAATCATTGAGAAATATTCGTCTGAATTTCCTAAATGTTATTTTCTATACAGATGTCTTGTAATAAAATTTGTTAGTTCTTGTTGTAATTTAAATAACATTTTTCCTCAGAGTCGGAAATTCTAAACGGCGATTGATGTCGACGCAACAGCTGGTCGATTTTTTGAATAAAACACAAAGAGATCCTCGATTAAATGAAATATTACATCCCTACGCTAATCCTGCACGTGCCAAGGATCTTATTTCACAGTATGAACCTAATAAATTTAACTCACAAAAAGGGCAACTAAGTTTTGATGGATTTTTAAGGTATGTATAATTTTTTAGGTTATGTTTAGACTCATCATTTTATTTCGTTCAAATCTTTATAATTTCGTCATACTTTTTAAACTGTTTTTATTCAGTTAATAGGGCTCTCTTTATTATTTTCTTTTTGGTTAGGTAGCTACTTTACCGATCAATATTTCTGTACTATTTAACAATAATTTACAATTAATTTTTATTTTAATTAGGTATTTAATGTCTGAGGAGAACCCAATAATGGCTGTAAGCAAATTAGAGCTATGTGCAGACATGCAGCAACCTCTCGCACATTATTTTATAAACTCCTCCCACAATACTTACCTGACAGGACATCAGTTGACAGGAAAGTCGAGCGTGGAAATTTACCGGCAATGTTTGCTGGCAGGATGTCGGTATGTACTACAATATTTTAAATCTCAAATTAATCTACCAGTCTCTCATCATTTACTTTTTAGATGTGTGGAACTGGACTTCTGGAATGGCCGTTTCGATGAGCCCGTTGTTTGTCACGGATACACATTCGTAACTGATATCAGTGCCAGAGAAGTTTTGGAAGCTATTGCAGAAAGTTCGTTTAAAACCAGTGATTATCCAGTTATACTTAGCTTTGAGAACCACTGTAATCCCCGCCAGCAAGCTAAAATCGCTAATTATTGTCGCGATATATTTGGAGATATGCTATTAGATAAGCCATTAGACTCACATCCTTTAGAACCTTCATATGAGCTGCCTCCTCCTCATTTTTTGATGAGAAAAATTATAATTAAGAACAAGAAAAAACATCATCATCATCATCATCACCATCACAAGAAAGTAAGTGAGGTAAATTGTATCTATAGCTAACAAACTAACACAAGTCAATCGATATTTCTATTTAATAAAGACTTGTTTTCCTAATTTATTATTTATTCCAACAGCAACAACAACCGGAAGCTAAAGAAGACGTTACAACCGGAAATGGTGACGTGCCACATCATGCTCCGCCATTACAAGTTAGTAAAAACCGTTATGTTTTACTGGATTTCAAGTTTATATTGACTGAATGTTTTGTAGCAGGTTCGACAGTCTTCTAAAGACAGTACTGGTAGCAGTGATTCTGATAGTTCTTCCGGTGAAGAAGATGGACCTATAGCACCTGTATTAGCTCCAGGAGCTGCAACAAATCCTGATAATAAAGTTCCTCAAGCACGTGAGACTGAAGCTGGAGCTGAAATTTCTGCACTTGTTAATTATGTTCAACCTGTACACTTCAATAGTTTTGAAAATTCTGAAAGTTAGTTTACGCCTTATCTATATGCTACCCCAATACTTCTCACTTATTTATTAATATTTTTGTTTTCTTCAGAAAAGAATCGATTTTATGAAATGTCGTCTTTTGATGAGAAGCAAGCTACAACGTTATTAAAGGAACGACCTATTGAGTTTGTAAATTATAATAAACATCAGTTATCAAGAGTATATCCCGCAGGAACACGTTTTGACAGTTCAAATTTTATGCCTCAAGTATTTTGGAACGCCGGTAAGTCAAGCTGACAATATGAACATAGTTATACATACCTAAAACGGAAGTTTATATTTTTTTAACTATTGCAGGTTGTCAACTTGTTGCATTAAACTATCAAACGTTGGATCTTGCAATGCAGCTAAATTTAGGAATATTTGAATATAATAACCGTTGTGGTTTTATACTAAAACCGGAATTTATGCGTCGGAAGGATCGTCGTCTTGATCCCTTCGCAGAATCTACCGTAGATGGTATTATCGCTGGCACGGTATCTATAAATGTCATATCAGCTCAATTTTTAACGGACAAGAGAGTAGGAACTTATGTAGAAGTTGATATGTACGGATTACCAGCTGATACTTTTAGAAAGAAGTTCAGAACAAAAATTGTACCTAATAATGGTATTAATCCTGTATACGGAGATGAACCATTTGTATTTAAAAAAGTTGTTTTACCAGAATTGGCAAGTATTCGTTTGGCTGCTTATGAAGAAGGTGGGAGATTAATTGGTCATAGAGTTCTACCTGTGGTTGGTTTGTGTCCTGGATATAGACATGTCACATTAAGAACAGAGATTGGTCAACCCATACCATTATCAACATTATTTCTACATATAGTTGTTAAAGATTATGTACCACATTCATTCTTAGATTTTGCTGAAGCATTAGCTAATCCTATTAAATATCAAAGTGATCTGGAAAAAAGATCGCAGCAGCTAGCTATTTTAACGGAAGGAATGGAGCCAATGAACGAGGAAGACGTTCCGGTCAACATGGGTATATATTTGAAGTCATTTTTTAGTTATAATATTTTCTTATATATTAATACTTTCTTGGTTTCGCAGGAAGTAAAAAGGAATTAAGGCCGAATGATACAATTTTTGGTAGTCCAAAGCACCGAGCAAGTATTTGTGCCAGCAGTGCCCTAGGAGTCAGTATTACAGAGAATAACGACAGTGATCATGAATTAAGTGAAGCTGTGGCTGCTCCTATGTTAACTGTGAGTGTTAAAAATTATGTTTATTTATTTACTAGATGTATCCTCTTCTATTGCTAACATATTCTTCTTCTTTGCCTATTCTTTATCCGCTTTACAAATAAACCTGTTATAAAATTTATACCAGATATAAAGCCTAAATGGTATAAATTTTATAACAGGTTTATTTGTAAAGCGGTATGTGTTATTTAAATCTACAACAAAGCTTTCTTATTTTAATTATTTTTCTTTTTATTTTAATAAATTTATCATCCATTACAGCAAGCAAGTATAGACCAGCCAATTGTATCAAAATCAGAAATAGTAACAATTATATCCGAAGAAATTAGAGCAGAGTCTTTAGAAAAAATACTAGAGAATAAATTAGTGAAAGAAAAGAAAGTAGAATTTGAGAAGAAAATAGAGTCTTTAAAAAAGAAACATGACAAAGAAAAATGTCGTATTCAAACGCAAAGATCTACCGATTTTACAGATAGTGTTAAACGATCAAAGTTTTATATGGGAAACAAGTTAGTTAAAAGATTGTCAAGTAAAAACATGTATGTATATTAAATTTTATGTATTATCATCTTCCAAAGCTACTTATATTAAACCCTATATATTTTCATAGGGATACACCACTGCAGATTTCATCTAATAATTCCGAATTAGGTGAATGTAGTGAAACTGATGGCGAAAAACATGACAAAGGAATTTCCCGCAGCCAGTCCGAACGTTTACTGGCTGTGTGCAAAGAACAGGCTAATCAGTTACGGGAATTGAAAGAAAAGTACCATGATATTATTTACAGCACCGCGGAGAAAGTCATGAGAGCATCCCAAGCTAGTCAGATGAAAAACCTTCGAGTATGTATATTAGCTAGGTCATTTATCAGGCTTCAGAAACCATATGCAATATACTAAAGTTGTTTTGTTTGAAGGCTTTATTAGACCGCGAAACTGCAGACGTGATGAGAGGTCTTCAGACAACACGAAGAAAAGAAGTTAAGGATTTGGTTAAAGAGCGTCGTGATAGAGATGAGCTTTTGCGAATGAAAAGAGAAGTAAGCTAAACATTTTACTGATTACTAGAGTTTACCCCCGTTGCAAAGCGACGTCTTTTTGGCGTGTATCATTTGAATCCAATAAAATAATTCGTAATTACATTTCATATTTAATTCTATTTTTAAATTGAAATAATAAACTCGCACACATATACATTGACACATATAAATTGACTAAAAAAACATATTTTTTTATCAAAATAAAAAATATTTTCAATTTATGCGTTTTTTCGATTCGTAAATAAGTTACCAAGGTTAGCCTATATACAAAATTTCAACTTTCTAGCACAATTTTTACTCGGCAAATACTGCCCCCGTGCCCCCAAATAAAATTTTGAAATTTTGAATTTTTTTTTATTAATAATATACTTCATTGTTCTAAAATCCAGAATATGAACTTTCTCCAATGTTCTCTATCGGGTCCCCGAATTTCATCAACCCCCCCTTTTTTCAATTTTTGAATTTCTAATTTTTAAGAAATGTCAGCATTGAATACCTTAATACACATGCAAAATTTCAACTTTCTATCTCTTACGAATTAAAAGTAATACAGCAAGAAAGGGCTCATTTTTTTTCCAGTTTTTCCAAAATTACGGGTTTCCAGGAAATTCAGGGAAAAATCCGGAGACGCCAAAAGTCTTAGAATTTTTTTCTCTACGAAATAGGCAATTTTTAAAAACATTGACTTAGCCGTTTTCGCGCTGCCATACAAAATTCACTACCAAACATATAAGATCATAAATATACACCTGGGAATTTATGCAATTCTAATATTTTTTCTCTTTTAGGTTGCTTCCTCCATTGTTGAACGAGGTGTGACAGAAAGAGTTCGTTTGGCACAAGATTATGAAAAAAGAAGAGATGAGCTACAGAGGGATCATGATAATGTTAAGGAAGCATTGTCTTCTTATAAAGCTAAGGTGATAACACAATATCCACTTGAATATATAGACTGTATAGGTTTTTTAATAAATCGCAATTATGCGTTCTTTTAGGAAAAGGCTGCACTAATAAAGGAATTTGAATCTCGTGGAATTGATGCAGAGCCTACAGCTTCGAATTCCACATCAACGTTGCAATTGGAACTGTAGCAGGACGCTTCCGAGGGGGCCGACTCCCCTCCGAGGTATTCATGTTGGATTCTTCGAAATTGTTGTTAAAACAACAGCAATTAATTTAAAAAAATAGAATAAAAACACAATATGTAAACTGTGTTTAATTGATAAAGAATTTTTGGCGAAATTCTTGAAAATACTATTTTGAAAATAGATGGAAAAGTAGGGCAGGTCCCCATTATCGTAAATAATAAATAAGTAATTTTGAAAAATAAAATTATTGTACTGATTTAAAATTTCTTAGATCGTGAGTTGTAGATATACAATTGTTTATTATAAAAATTGTAAAATTATGTGTCTTCATAATCGTATAATAATTAGGAAAATCTATATATTTTCTGTTCCTTTTATGCAATAAAAATACATAACTATACATTTAATCAATTGTGAAATATAGATCTTCGTTAGGTACTTTACAAAATGAAATAAATACAAAAATATTTATTCTCATCTGATGATATTTTAGAATCTTGTAATCTCATTTTTACGCTTGCAGTCGCATGTCTTCGTATATACATATTTACAAACATGTCTTGTTGTAAGGAATTGTTATCATAAGTATTTTATAATATCGAAAAATCGTTATCTCTTTAATAGAAACATCTTGTTTAATATTTACGTAAATGTCGTGATGTATCCGTTGGATCTTGGACAATCTAAATTTATCTAGAAAATATTCCAATATTTTACCTTCATTTGCTACAGATTAAGTTAAAGTTCTCGAACAATATCGTTAAAATCTTTTTTATTTTATATTTTAGACCGGATTTTATTTCTATGGATAGTCATACAAGTGTTCGTTCACTTTTCTGCAACGAATCATCAGTACAAGAGATAGGGTTGCTTCCATGAGAAACTTGAGGTATGAGGTTCCTTCCATGAGTAACTTAAGGTATGTCCGTTTTTTTTCTGTTCCTTTAGTAAGTAACATATAGTAAGCAGAACATGGTTTTCATCAAAGCCGTCATTTTCCGTATACGATAATGTACAGCGAACGCACTTGTATACGTACTTATACAAAGAGACCAATGACTTTCATGCGGACAACACGACGTTTATCTTAAGGCCTGTCTCATTATGGCACCGTATTTAAGCGAATTTCTGCCGGACGTATACGGGCTATTACGCTTTACCTATCCGAACACTGTAAATGTAATGAGATCGCTCTGGAGCTCTCAGACTGCACGCTACAAAGCCGTCCGAATACGGGCTGCACTACCTCGCACATTAGAACCGTATAAAGGCGAATTTTATCCAAGCGTTACCACTACTACAACGATATCGTATTCGAACCTTTGTAAATGCAAACAGCCGCCTCAGACTGGAGGGGATACCTAAGATCGCTCGTTGTTACGCTGCAATACGGTTCAAATGAGGTCTATCGGCGACATCGCTTATGACGAGTATGTTCTGCATGCAGTTTATGTTTGTATTTCAGTGAATCATGGACACGGATACCGATACCAATATGATAGAACTAAATTTAAATTCATGACAACCAGAACTCAGATATATAATAAATGCTAAAGTCCCTTTAATACCAGTAGTGTATCGATAAAAATTAAAGTTAAAGTTTGCTCTCATGATAAATTATATAAGTGCTAAAGAACTCCAATACACCCCCTAATACACGACTACAGACATCTGTGACACACATAGGCGGTTTGCTTTGTATCTCATCCAATCCGCCGATTTACGTCCGAATAAGCCGTCGCTTAAATACGGTCCCATACTGAGACAGGCCTAATGCGCAACTATCGATTCAAATACGTACCAACGTTATGTATCACCTACATTTAATTTACAAGATGACTATATTGCTTTCAATAAGGTTATCGATATTATAAAGTATTTATAACTAGTTATATCAAATATTACTCATTTAACTATTTGTAATAATATTCATCATAAATTTCAAGATAAAAATTTGTGTAATTTATATAAAAATCTTTAAATATTATACAAAATATAAACAAACATTCCATCTATTTGAAATTTATGTGAATGGTGAGTTAAGTTATTTACTTAATAAGTAATATACATTAAATTATTATTTATATATTATAAATTTTATTTATATCTGAAAAAATACAAAGCCACGTTATATGCTTGCTTAAATTATATAATAATGAGTCGATTTTGATGGTTGTGACAACTTTAGTTAGAGAAAAATGTAATATTTTATATAAGAGATTATTTTATGTAAGTTTTATTTTTGGCACAAATATTTTATTTTATTGTTATTATATAAAATTATATTTATTTAAATAAGTTAACGCTATACAAACGTTGCATTTATATATTTTAATTATGAATCAGATTGTATATTAATTGTTACCAATATAAGTATTAATAAAAGATGGACGAGTTAAAATTTCACTACCAACTGTTCGCTTAAAATAATAAAAACAATTTGCTTATTGTTGGTACTGGAATTCTACGTTAACTACGTTCATATTTGATATATATTCTTTATTATATACTTACAGTAATTTCAATGAAACCAAATATAACAACTTGATATATACCTAGCAGAAGTTTATATGCTAAATTAAATTTTGCATTATCCGTTTTATTATGCCCAGTGTTAAACCATAGGATGAAAAATAAATATGATTTATCTCTAAGCATATTTACTGTATAAATTCTACTTAAAAGCTATATTTGTATTTATTTACTGGGTGGATAATCCATTGTTAATACAGTTTCGCACTTGGAATTCTTCATGAACCCGTTAATTTAAATAGCTGTGAATTCAGTTTGAAATAATATAGGGTACCGGCAATTATTTTTCAAACAATGTACCTAACTACATTAATAACTAAAATTTAAAATATAGCAGAATACTATACTATATTTAGTTGGCTAATTATTAAATGCATTTATTTAATAAATACTGTCCACATAGAATCTATATATTTCCTGATATTTAAGAAGATCAAGGGTTATGTTTCATAGTATGCCACTGATTATATTTTGAAAAAGTAATTAGTATTGATATTAAAAAAAGATATTAAGGAACAGTGTTCGGAGCTAAAATTATCTGAAATTATCTACTTTATAATGTCGCAGAGCTCAAATTTTTTGACACAAATTGTATTTATTATTTTTTTATAGTATTTTCTCTCCCAAACATTTACTAATTATAGTATTATATTTTTAACTACAGCAACATTTACTGTTGGAATATTCAGTCACAAAAACAAAAGCTTGTTCGAATAGCTTAAAAGATATGTGAATATACTAGAATTGATATTTTTTAAATCTGATAAGCGTTTGTACGAATCGTCACCATTGCTTCAAAAGAGTTACTTTCCTTGTAATTGCCAAGTTGCTTCCTTAGAAACGCAGGCGTAGCATTTACATAAAGTTTACGTGTAACTGTACAATATATGTAAATGCTACATAACTGGGTGTAGTAGGTTTCTATTGGTGACCCTGAGTAGAAATATAAAAAAAAATTACAAGTGTTGCAGCATATTCTTATATTGTTTTATCAGGTATTTTACATAGTTTTAAAACCTAAGAAACTTTTGTCTCTTGAAATATGCTAACCTCAAACATCAACATGTGAAAATATTTTGTTCAAAATATAATATGTGAAATAGTAGAAATAAAGTGATTAGCGAGATAGTTTTGCTAAGTCACGAGGATGTCCACAGTTTCTTATTTTTGAAGACAATAAAGAAATGATGCACATATTTATACTTTATTATTTAGCACAAATATTAATACCGAATGACGAGTTATTTTGTTTTGGTATTGCTCAGTTGTTCTCTCAATAGACCTGTTTCATTGAAGAGTGTTCGAGGAAAAAAATACATACGCAGAATTTGGAAAATATAGCGCTGGTGTAAAGAAATAAAGAGATAGTCTCAAAATTTCAGTTAACGGTGAATTGATTCATCAAATAATCCTGATTTTATTTCAATTCATGGACGTTATAATTGCAATACTATTAATACTATTTATGGACAAGATACCATTTCTACATGTGACAGGTCTATTATCTATGTAATGTAACTGCATTCATAATATTTAATTGCATTTTGAATTCAAGAACAAATAAATTAAATCTACCTATTTCAAATGCAATAACTAAAATTTTATAAAAGTCAAGACATGTTAAACGTTATAAATTTTTGAAAAATTTATAGTATTTTTCGAATATTTACTGATTTTCTATATTTCGAATTTTTATTAAAATATTATAATGTAGCCCGTTTTCAAATTCAAATTTGAAAATGAGAGTAAAAACAAATTAGAGGAATATGGAAAATAACTGAATAATTTATTTTAAAATGCTAACCATTTCTTTTGTTACTTCTTTTATTTGATATTCTTCATCTGAATATTCACAAAATTGTGCGTTTCATCTAGTAACATATAAAAGACGACGTTTTGCCAATTTGGATAACATTGTTTCTATTTTCCAACATAATTCTGTCAAAATAAAAATAATAAATATTACATAACATAATATAAAATTTTAATTAACGAGATAGTCCCGATAATTTACATATATTTCTGTTATTATATAATTTTTTATGTTTTTTAATTTATCACATCTTCAAACCCATCGTTGAAAACAAATTTGAAAAACAGTTTCAAGTACACAAATTTCATTGTTTTATACCTGTAAATGGTTTAACAAAACCTAGTTTGGAAAATAAAAGCAATGTTTTAAAAATACAGTAAGAAAATTAGTGATATATATGTATTGTTAGATCGTATATTATAAACAAAATTTTTGCATTCAGTGACAGTTATTAAAAGAAAGTTATAGCGAGTAGAAATAAGAAAAATGCCGTAAAATGGCCTGTCTTAATAGACCTGTCTTTTTTATATTAGAGACAAATATATTTCAAGTTCCCAAAAAAAAGTTGTTCCCTAAAAATATCATTTTTGTGACCTACAGCGAAAAAGTTTAAATTTTGATATAAATAGCTCACGAGGTGAAGTATAAGTCAGAAACTATACGTTGTTTAGATTATGAAAGATGAACTGGTTTCACCATGATTAAGACATTTCATGTGAACGACTAAAGTGTGAATATAGATTTTAATAAATACCTAATTAACCCTGACTAATTAAAGATGCAATATTTGAGATGCTGATAAATAAGTTTATTAATATATGTAGTACAGTTTTATAGAAATTAAGCAAGGACCACAACCAGTTTTCGTTTCAAAGTTTAATGGAAAAGAAAGTTATATAAACAAGAATATTCTTGTAACATTTCTACTCGATTATACTCGCCAGATTGTATGCGATGTATAATCGATGCGGTTTCGTTGAAAATAATATTACTGATGTTAAATTACTCGTAATATTGCAGAATATCTTCTTGGCGATGGTTGATTGTGAACAGCTATTGCCTGGAAGTCATTTTACTTGTAATTATTTATGTCAGCTGTGAGCTTCACTAATCTGCCATGGCGTGGTACAAGACGTTTGCAAGCTACATCTATTTCATAAAATATAAGACTTATTTGTAAAATAGACGAAATAGTTTATATTTGGCTATTTCTCAATAAATTCTTTTTTGACATAAGCAAATATATTTGTGCGAAACGGAAACACGTAGTTCACCTTGAATTATTATGTCATAATTAGTAAAAGAGACAGGTCTATTTTATCAAACACCAAATTAAATGTTTCGAATATTATATTTGAATGTGATTTTTCTGTAATTCGAAAGAATTTGTTGTTCATTTCCATATTCAAATAAATATATATGGTGTATTATATTATAAAAATAAAATCGAAAAATATATAACAAATCTTGATATTAAAAAAAGGTATATATATTCTTCTTGACAATCAACGTAAAAGTAAATAAATAAATAAATAGTTTATCAAATATTTAAAAAAAAAATAATAAAACATGTTTTAAGTGTTGAAATAACTTAAATGTTAATGTATTGATTAAAGTAATTAAAAAACTGCACATTGTATTAAATTAGCACAAATTGTTGTACGTGAATTAATAAATAAATATAATTATGTAGTAGGTTTATAGAATAATTATTAGATTCCTTGTTTAAGAGCTAGTTACGTAAGAGTAAGATTATAATTTATTAATTTATGATTAAAAAATTGAGTTTTTGAAATACTGTTTTATTTTTACTCAGTTGGGTTTGTCTAATGTAACAAAAGTTTCTTATTTCGTAAACGGTTATTTAATACATTACATTTTGTGACATTTTCATACTTTTTGAAAATTAATCTACCCTTTTACTCATGTTAAGGAATTATAAAATATTAAGAAACCCTCTTTGGCGTCTAATGCTTAATTTAAGTATGTTTTACTTAAGGAAAATATTACACGAATATACGGTTGATTGAGATATACTTATTTTAAAATTGAATTTTAGTTTTGCTCTGCGTGGGATGTTACAGAAGAAATAACTAATCAAGATTGTGTTTCTTTTTTCACGACAATCATAATATAAAACTTGATGGGATGTAGGACCCAACTCTTAGCAGTAATTGGAGTATGCATCTCTGTTGTATAATATTGCAACGTCTTGAAAAATATTTGGACATTTGAGGTTCTAATAGCCAACTATATCTCCAGAAATAAACAAAACACAAAATTAAACAAATATTTATTTTCAAGGTAATTTGATATAAATTTTACGTTATTAGAAAAATGTGTGAGAAATATTTATTTAATTTTATAAAAATATTAGAAACGATTTTTATAAAAGTGACAGGTCAGGCATCAAAAGGGCAATTTTTTCTTTATAAAAATAAAAATTTAACCAGAAAATTCAAAGCAAATATTTCTAAAATGGGCAACTATTTTTTAAAACGTCAAAACTTTTTGAAATTGGAATATGGTCAACTAAATATAACATCTTAGTACATAGTAAAGAAATACAGAAAATGTCTGGAGATTGAATGAATATATAATGAAGCCAAATTAAATACAAAAAAAAATTATGATAAAATAACAAAAATTTCAAAATTCTATATAATAAATAATAATCAAATACAAAAAAATGAATAGAACTACAATATTAAACTCAACCAATTTTAATCTATTATATTATTATTTTACAATAAAAAAATTTATTCATAACCCCAAAATAAAAACTAAAGGCAATCTCTGTGAACTTGTAGAGTGTTTGGATAACACCAGGCCTAAATATTTAAAGGTAAATTCATTTTTTATTTATTTCTCTTATTTATGGGTGGTACATATTAGGATTCAAATTTTAAGCACTTCACTTTCAAATGATATCCCTCTGACGAGCTTTACGTAAACTAAAGAAAATTATTTGAAAGGAACTCTTACTTAGTTCAACTAGGACATCAACTTGGCTTCGCACAGGTGAAGTGGTTTCGCCATTTATAGCGCATAACATTGACATATGTTGCATATGTACTACTGTAAAAAAACTCTTTTCTGGCAAAAATTAATAGATTTTAATGAGTTTTAACAAACTCTAAGGAATTGTGTTTAACAAATATTTCAGGTAACTTTGACAGGAGCTACAAATCCATTTGCTAAAATAATGGCTTTAATGTTGAAACAGTGTCCCCTAATTGATGAATTAGCTTTATACGATGAATATGGAACGAACGTCAAAAATGTATCACTTGATTTATCGCACATTGACACGAGGACAATAATCAGTGCTTATGAAGGAATCAAAAATTTACGAAGAGCTTTATTAGTAAATATATTTAATACATTATTTAAAAAATAACTGTTTCTGGTTCTATTGTCATTTGATTGATATTCTGCCAACCAACTTTAAAAGTGTGGTTTGTTTCTTAACTAAATACATTTTTTTATTTCTTTTTCGAATATTGTATTTGTATTATAGTATACAAATTAATGCATTTTAATATTTGACTTTAGAATGCTCATATAGTGGCTTTTTGTGGAGGCTATTTTCCAGCAATGGCATTATCAGATGAGGAGCTTTTTGAGCTGAATTCACCATATGCATATCAGGTAGCTCTAGATTGCACGACGTCCTGCCCGCAGACGATGTTATGTATTGTCACACCACCTGTTTCTTGTTTAGTCCCCATGGTGTCAGAGGTAAATAGCACCAATTTCTAAACATATACTCCAAAAAACAATAAAACGAAATGGAGTTCTTTGATGAATCAATAGTGAATGCACTGTTAATTCAAGTTCGTAATTTGAATTCATTACAAGCTCTACACGAATTCGAGTTCGTTTAATTTTAACTAATTTTCTTTCTATATAATATAACAGGTTTTTAAAAAACATTGTATATATGATTTTCGACGAATTTTTGGAGTAACTTCTATAAGTTCAATGAGGGCTAATACATTGGTTGCTGTAGCTACTGGACATTCTCCCCAAAATATTCAAGTCCCTCTTTGTGGAGGTCCCACCAAAGAAACATTAGTACCAGTTTTATCAAATACTGAAGCATGTAAGAATTTAGAATCTGTAAGTGATATATATGAGAGAACTCAGCAAGCCATTCGGTTGTTATTTAGTCGACACAATAGACTAGATGTTAATATAAATATTTTCAAAATATTCAGTAAATTATTTTACTTTTCGGTAAATTTTTGTCCGCCATTAAGTGACTAATTGTGTCTCCTTTGTTACTGATGTTACCTGTAACTGAATGTTATTAATTAGTTTACTGGAATACCTAAAACACATGGACAGTAAAACGAGATACATAAATTTCTTGTAGAAATCAATATGGCTTCCTGGGAAAAGTTGATGTAATTAGAAGAAGTATTTAATCTTAAATTCATGATGACTGTTTTAGGAACATTGTGATAGCCTAACAAAATTAATCAAAGAAGCAGATGAGACAATATGTAAAATAAAGGGCAAGGGAGCTTCAGACGTATCTTTGGGTTTTGCAGCAAGCAGATTTGTAATTGACATAGTTAGTGGTATGATTATTTTATTAACTATATGATATACAGTGATAATATTT
The DNA here is from genome assembly GCA_963678705.1 of Panorpa germanica. Classification (NCBI taxonomy): domain Eukaryota; kingdom Metazoa; phylum Arthropoda; class Insecta; order Mecoptera; family Panorpidae; genus Panorpa; species Panorpa germanica. Next base: position 10,545,484 of record OY783218.1, read on the forward strand.
TAAAGATTGAATGAATGAAAATAAACATTTTCAAACAGAACATTTTTATCATATCCTCAAACCTTTAGAATATTTGGTTTGAATCTCGTGAAGCCAGATATTGAAATTTGGGAAGTGTGGTAATGAGCTTATGTCTTATGTCTTAATTTCTATAAAAGTGTACTATATATTGATAAAGTGGGTTACTAGAACCTCAAATGTTCAATTATTTTATAATAACTCCTTATATGTTAAGAGATATTAACAATTAAAAATGTCATTTTGTCTCTTTAATTATTAAAGGGATTCAACGTTGTACACATTCCAAGTGCATGTGACATCACAATCCTTGTGTAAGGTTACCAACCTTACAGCTCATAAATCTCTGCTATATGTATTTATATATCAAAATATCAAATATTATTTACAGCTATTTCATGGAACAATCAAATTTCAATATTATGTCTGCCTTAGCAGGGTTAAATAAAATAAAAACTTATTATACTTTGACTTGACTTGATTATTCGACTACCAACAGCTACAGAAGATTACCACAGCACTGACCTACTCAACAAATAACTGACGTATAAAATGCATTTCACGTCATAAAAATATGGCCGACCATTTCTAGCGCTAGAACTACAATTCAAACTTTTAATTGCTATATCTCCGTCAATATTTAGATATTTAATAAAATAGACACGCCAATACACATTTATTAACATCAATTTCAATCAAAAATTGAAAAATCCACCTCTAAAAAATGAGGACACAAGCCCATTTCTAAAGTTTACGAAAGTAGAACCGTTAAAAGGCATGATGATGATTTTGTTGAAAAGCAAAGTTGAAAAAGGTACAGTAAATGGAACTGTCATAGAGTAACGATGAAGTGAGTTGGAGAGAGAATAAACTATTTGGTGAACTAACCAATCAGTCACCTAATTCTATTATACGTATGTGTAATTCTATTTTATATATTATAAATAATAATTATTATTTTGTTTTAGCCATTCGTGTTAAAAGTATGTGCGTGGACTCTGCATTTGTTAGATATACAGATAAAACAGTAAAGCCCAGGGCTCGCTATTTATGCACACCATTGCAAGTGGGGCTAAATGGCATTGAAGCATATCGCAGACCAATCTTATCACCTAAAGAAAAAAAACTGATGCAGGCATCAATGGGTCATTTAAGATATTTAATAGGCGTTGGAGAATCATATGTGACCGGTGTCGAAGCCCACAAACGTAATATATCACAACAAGCTATTCAATATGCAAAAAAATACGAACAGGAACTAGATAAAGAAGAAGAAGAAAGAGAAAAAGAAATAGAAAGAAGAAAGAAAGAAGAAGAAAAGAGAAAATCGTATTTTAGAAGAAAGAAATGAATACAATTATAAAATTAGAAAAATGTAAGATTGTCACTGTATCTATACATCGTTAATTATACATTGTAACTGGATAAGTGAATGCATGTTACGTAACAAAAGTGCTTTTCTATCAGATCAATAATAAATTATTTTGCTTGTATAAAATTTACTTTAAAATTGTGCTATTAGATATAAATCTATTGTACGGCAGATGGCGCCACTATAACCACAAGAATTGTCGTGGTCTGTTTTATCGACAATGCAGCCATGTTAGTTTACGAAAGAGTGCTGGTGAGACGTCTGCATCTCGTTTAGATTAATTATTTAAAAATTATAATTAAATTATTTTAGTTAAATTATAAATCTATATCATTAACATTAGACTTATAAATATACTATAAGAAGCTAAAGTTTCATTACCAGTGATTTCAATGTAGTGCAGTGTTGTTTCAAAAATATATTCATTTCACCTTTGTAGATAAACATTTTGACAATTATAAACGGTTTAGTACGTTTCATATAAGTTATATAGTGTTTTACTTTACGGTGTAGAATATATTAAAGTAAATATTTATGACAGTATACATATTACAAATAATAAACTTGTTGGATTTGTTGTAGCCGAAATATTGAAGAAACGAAATTTTAATATATTTCAGATTCCTGAATGTAAGTAGATATTTTCTTATGTCTAGATTCTACCTATTATTATTAATATAAGCGTCTTTTTTTGTACGTATAAGTTTAAATGCCTTTTAACTAAATGTCTACAAAACTTACAAAACCTATAAAACAGAACCTACAAAAATATTAAAGTATTATTGTTACTTTGTAAAATGTGAGCTTGGTATATACATTTTTTCGTTGATTTAAGTTTTAATTAAGTTATGTGTTTGCAACAGAATAACAAAATTAACAAGGCTAATCTCTTTAGAATTGTGAATTCATTCTTTGAAGTCTATTTTTTTTAAATTTATTAAAATATATGTCTATTGGCTTCTATATTTTCTTTAATATTAACACGTTGAAGTAGATTTAGTTATTTATAATTTGACTTTCTGTTTTGCCGCTTAATTTTTATCCCTTATAATATTCCTATTCATTCAAAAATAAATTTACATAATTTACTTGAGTTTTGTTGATATGAAAAAAGGTAATTTATTTTAAAAATCAAATGTATATTTATATTATATATATATAACAAATAAAATACAATCAAATCTAGCTAAAATTTTCTTATAAATTAAGTCTATTTATTTGAATAATGTTTAAACCATTGTAATCATAAAAACTTTCATTTAAAGTAAAATTAAGATAATTTAGTTGCATAAAGACTACCACAATGTTTACATAAAATAAAAAAAGTATATTACAAAAAATAACACTTAAATGTAATTAAAAAGAGAACTAAGGTAATAAGGGGGATCAAAAAAATAATATTTTAATGATAGTTGAAAAAGTATGTTGGATTTTTTTGTATTTTGTTTAATGTTTATGAAATCTATTATAACCAGACCTTCCTCTATGTCCACCCGGTTTCATTTTTTGTTCTCCTTCCTCTATAGGTCTTGATTTTCTTTCAAATATATCTTCTTTCGTATTTATGCTTTCGTTCGACATTTGTTTATTGTCTAAAATAGAATTATAATCAAAATCTTGTTCAAACTTTAGTTTTTCTAATTTATGGGTTAGTAATTCATGCGAGCCAGGTGACCCTAAATCTTTTATTTCAGTTAAAATTTCTAATTTCGAAATGATTTTCAAATCCTTACTATTCTTTTGTGAATCATATAAATTAGAATTTTCACTGAAACCTGAATCGGATCTTTGTGTGCATATTTTATTTAAATTACCATTTAAATTCATTTTACAACTATCCACAACTGTTAATTTATTAAAAACATTTATGTGGTTATTGTTAGTAGGTATTGAAACATGTTGGTTTGAATCTTTGCTTTCGTCAGGGTCTGAATAATTGCTATCTATCACGTTTGAGTCTTTCATATATTCTTCTTGTAGGGTTATTGTATCTAATAATCCCTTATAAGGTTTTAAATTAGCGTCTTCTTCGTTAAGAGATTCCATCTTGTTAACGTTTCCGGTACATATACTGGGGCGTGGGCTGTTTGAAACAGATCCTGCAGAGTTTCTACGGCTAGCTGATAGCGTTGCCATGCGTCCTAGTGCACGGATAGCATTTCCAGTTTTCTGTTTAGTTGCACATAAAAACAAAACACAAAATTGCAAATAAAAATCACACCATGCAAAAAATAAGTTATAAAAATCTTTGCTAAGTAAATAGATACTACAGATAGCATAGATTTAAACATAGTAAAATAATTATTTAAAAAACAAGTAGTAGTAGTAGAAAACCATGCATATATATAAAAGAAAATAACAAAAACTTTATTAGTATCTCGTACCTGCCATTTTCTTCTAATAATGAATTTTTTAAGTTTATCCGTGCTCAATTTTACGCAACTCATAGAATCACTTTTCTGAGACAGCCACGCACTGTTCAGACATTGAGTAGCTGTAAGACGGTCTTCTTTTCTATATACTAGAAGATTACTAATAAAATCTTTAGCGCAATCCGATATATTATCGAATGCTTCGTCATCAAAATCATAATCTGCGCGAGTAATATTCGCAAAAGTTTCCACATCATTATCGCCCATGAATGGAGATAGACCAGAGAGCCTTAAATTAGACAGATAAATAATTAATATCATCAAATATAGAAAAGTGTTTAAGATGTTGCATTTTTTTAAAAGCAGGCGTAATATTTTTACATTACTGTAAAACATAATGTAATGTACTTACAATACGTAACAGATGACTCCAACGCTCCACATATCAGACTGTAGTCCAATGGGTTCATAATTAATGATCTCTGGAGGTATGAATTCAGGTGTTCCAAATAATACTCTTACTGGTTGGTCTGTCAACTTTTGTGCCAGTCCAAAATCAATTATTTTTATTTCATGTGATGTACGTGTATGACACATTATATTTTCTGGTTTAAGATCTAAATGTGCTACACTCATCTCATGCATATATTTAACAGCTTCACATATTTGTCTCATAAATATTATACAATCTCTTTCTGTCAGTGTAAAATCATCTGCTACCACTCGCTCGAATAGTTCACCACCCGTAATGCTAGAAACATAAATTATAGAATTAAGTACTATTGGAACCATAGAGGTATAAGTATGGAGTGCATAAGGTTTATTTATATTAATGTACAACGTATTAAATTTATTGTGTAAACATTTGAAGTCGATTGAAGTAAAACTGTCGGAGATATAGAGCTTTAAGTCTTCACCTCTCTGGTCTGCTTTCGTGTTACTTTGAAACTTTTAAATGCGGTTTCTTACACATAGCTTTTTTAGAGTTGGTGCCATCTCTAGCTCAAAATCTACTGGACCGATTCTTTTGAAATTTTGCACTCTCTTTCTTTACATAAATGCCGAGGTAACGCTGTCGATTTTTTTTAATTTTTTAATAACAAAGTATTATAAAATAACAAAGTTTCTGATTTTTTCATGAAAAATCGGTATTTTGACTTTAAAGTGATGTAAAAAATTCTGCTGAAAACTCAATATAAAAAAGAAAAACTCGACAGGGTTACCTACAGAAACTTATGAAGTAATGAAATCATTTTGGTTTTTCGATTTCAGAAAATCAAGTGATGAGTTATGAGTGGCACCGCAATGTTACTTTTTTTTGTGATGTCTGCGGAGATTCGCTGTCAATGCCTCATTTCTTGACATTAATTTATGAAAATTTCACAAAGTATTCTTTAAGTGTCATTTTATCATGTAGTAATTAGAGAAATAGTTATATATTAATTGTGTCGTCAAAAAACATTATCGAAAATATGCTTCTTTTTTATCATTTTGGCCTCACCCCACAAGAGAGGTTCTTTTGATATTGCAGCAATACAGATAAATAAGATTTTATTGTTAAGGTGTAGCTATTTAGCAACTCTATATGACCGACCATTTATGTTTACGATTTTTTAAAGGCTTATATTTTCTTTACGGGTGTGCTCATAAAAAATTTAAAGATAGGGTTGTAACATTAGGTTAGGTTAGTAAGGATTCCAATCAATTACAGTGAGTAATTATCATGGAAACAAACACATGCTATTTTAGATGTATAAGAATACATACTATTCAGTAACCATAATCATATCCTTGGGTCCATCATAGGCAGCTTCTAATTGTAACACTTTTGGATGTCTAAGTAGATTCATGATAGCTATTTCTTCGTTTACTTTCTCGCGGTCTTTAGCTTTAATGCAGCGAATAAATTTCGCTGCCATACTAAGACCTGATATTTTATCTGTGACGCGGTACACAACTGCGAAACGTCCTTTTCCTAATTCTTCATTCACATTGAATCTGGACCTGAAGTCGTTATTTGTTTCGATCGTTACTTTTCGATTTGTTGAAACATATTGTTCAACAGCAGCATCATCTAAAAGTAAATAATAATTGATAAAAAAAAATTATTTTCTGAACTTCAAGCTAAAAAGAGAATGATTATCAGTCAGTTACCATAATCATTAAGCTGCACTGGATTACTCTCTATACTTGGATCGCTGTATCCATGTAAATTTCTTGCACTAACTCTAAAAATGTATCGACAACCCTTTATCAAATTCTTAACTACATAGGACAGTGAGTGACAATGTTCTGTAACTGTAGTCCAAGGAGTTGTGATAAGGTCGTCATCATTTATTGTACACATTTCCAATTTAAATCCTGTTACTTGACAACCTCCATCAAATGGAGAACTACTCCATGTTACGTATATTGAAGACGGTTCTGCAGTGCAACTTGGGACTCCTGAAGGAGGATCTGGAGGTCCTGAAAATTATTTCAAATCGTTATTAGATATTATTTGTATAGCAAAAATAAATTTTACTTTTTTGAAGTGTTATATTAGTTGCATTTTATAAATGGTAGGCGTAATTCATGTGGATATTTTTAGAATGATGTGTTGAAACCACAAAAGCGAAGAATATACAATGGATTCTTAAGAATGATATGGAAGTATTTACACTGCATGTGTACGAGTATATGAAAATAATATAAAGTTTAAACTATAATCGCGGTTTTCTAAGAACTATGTTTGTCCTCATTTTTTGCAAGACACCATGACCTATTTAAGAGCCGTTTACGCTATTTTACACAGAATTAAATTGTCTTTTGAGTCACTTTTTACCATTTTTATATGGACGTAAATGGTTGGGTATGTTTGATAATTTATAGTTTCAATGAATATAATTGGAATTATGAACATTGAACAATAAAATGGTTAAGCTATTAGTTACTTAAGGGGGTTGTCTAGAATTTTCAAAAAATCGATTTTTGTTTTTTCTTGATATTTAGAAAGTATAGTCTTTTAAGAATATACCGTTAAATTTTTGTAACGATATTGCCAATAGTTTCGCTACTACAGCCGCTTTAGAATATATCAATAGCCATAGCATACTTAAAACTTTAATCTCATTTATTTCAAAACTACTTTTTTCGGCATGGTGTTATAGAAAAAAAAAACTATTCAACCGAATCGTCTGAAATTTTAATGTGTTATTCACAACATCAATAGCTATCGTTGGAACTAGAATCATTTTTTATTTCAGGACAATAATTTCGTATCTTTTTCATTAAATAACTAGTAAAAAAACCCAGTTTTTAGAATTTCAACTAATAACTGTACTCATACTAATTAATAATTTTCTTGGATTTTATTTATTAGATAAATAGAAGAGCCAAAATCGGCAACGCCGTCCAGGTTCAATTTTTTGACAGGGTCTACTTCAGCGCCATTTTTAACATATTTAACAAGATTTTTAAATTTCAAAAAAGATTTTTTTGTATGTAGAATGCATGTAATAATAACCCTAAAAAGTTAAAATATAGTTTTCATTATTTATTATAAAAAAACAATCCTTGAAATACCTTAATAAATTTTCAAACTCTAGACCACCGTCCCCCCTTAAACATTGTATAAATTTTTAAGGAGTTTTGTTTGTTACCTTCTACTGAAACTGAAGCATATCTGCAATCGGCGCCGTTCACATTTTCAGCGCTAAAGACATATTTTCCACTATCGTCGGCTGTGATATTTCTTATCATGAGGCAGGATTCTCCCCGCTCTGTTGTGATACTAACTCGGTCATCTTCATAAAGTTCCTTTCCCTATAAAAATTCGTTAAATAAATTTAGAACGCACTTTTTAAGGGTTGTGAGGAAATAAGAGTTCTTTCATACTGGAACAGACTACTTGCGATATCGCCTATTTTCAGTAGTGTGTATTTGTTTTAGACTTGTTTCGCATTACCACATTTTATCTTCAAAGGAACATTCTACTTCAATATTTATGAATATATCAATGTTGCTTTAAGGTGAAACGATACTTGGTCATTTTTGATTCGCGAAATATAGACGGCGACACTATACAGCAGGTTAAATATTATCAGAAAAACCATGTTTTTTATGTTTAAATCGTTTTTAGTTAGATGAATAACGTATCTACATTTTAAGCTTTCTTTCACTGACTTTTATCGAGTTAGAACCGCAAAAATAAGTTCTGAAAGTGAATATTGCTATATTTTCTAGTTAAATTTCAATTTTTATATAACTGCTAACATTTCTAAGGGTTTGTCATAAATAAAGGTTATAAAATTTATGACATACCCTTAAGAAAGCTTAAAATGTAGATACGTTATTCATCTAACTAATTGCAGCTTTAGATTGTGATTCGCGTTTATAGATACTTACATAAAACGATTTAAACATAAAAAAACATGATTTTTTTATAATATTTAACCTGCTGTATAGTATCGCCATCTATATTTCGCGAGAAAAAATGGCCAACTATCGTTTCACCTTAAGATACAGGGTGTATGTATCTGAATTTATTGAAATCTTTGTGTTTACGACATCATAGTCAGTGGAGAAAGGAAAACACCCTCTACTAAAGTCGTAGACTGGTCGTAGTCTGTTCCAGTCTGAGATCAACCTAAGTGTACTTACAGATTTCATCCATCTTATAGTCGGCTCTGGTTTTCCATAATACAGTGCTCTGAGCACAACGGTACCACTCTGAAGGGCCGTACAGTCTTCCGGTCCTTCAACCACACTTGCCGGTATTTCCTCTCTGTAATTTTTGTGAACATCTGACCAATCATCTTCATTTAGACTTTCTGGTGGTTCCAGTTCCGGACTGGGTAACACCACTAGTTCCGATATGCATGTAACTTTGTATGATTTTAGGGGTAGCTCTTCGGGAGGGATGATTTTCACGACTGGAGAGTTTGGTCTGGGCACAGGCTTTGCTGTTATTGATGCTCTACATCTTATTTCCCCGCATTGCTCGTGGGAGACGTTCAGAATGTGTAAGATCGATTCGTCGCCCCTGGTTTCCACCTGTTCAAACATCAATATTTGTTTAATGCTGTACATATTCATTTTTAACTATACTCCGATACATTCCGCTAATAACAATCTTAGCAAATCTTAGATGAATATATTATAAATGTGTTGATAACATTTAAATTGAGAACTCTGATGAAACCACTGGCGTAGCTAGGTATGGGCGAGTCGGTGCAGTGCACCGGGGCCCCTAAGCCCGGGGGGCCCTCGAACTTTTATGACTTAAATTTTAACGGTTTCACAGTGAAGTAATACTCTTAGTAAATAGTTATTCCCGACAATGCATACAAAACTTTTATAACAAAAACATAAACAATAACAAAAATTCTAAATAGGAATGAATTTTTTTTATTGAGAGTGTATTTCATACGCACTTGTGTACAAATTTATCACTAAACATAAGGGAGGGGGGAAGCATGGACCAGGTAAGGGTCTAAATCTATTACGTAATTCTCTCAGGCAGAGGTTTGCATTCTAGTTATCGCGCGTTCAGTTTAGTTATGGGCCCAGATTTTTTTTTGCACCGGGGCCCTTGGTTACCTTGCTACGGCACTGAACTTAGTACTCATTTCATATAAATCAAATTTAACATCGTCTTGCTGATAAATACTGCAATCTATTAATCTTATGAGAGGTTTAGTTAGAATACTTATAGAGCGAAGTATTCCTAGAATTAAGTGGTATTCCTGGAATTAAGTTCCTCATTACTTGAAACTATTGTGTTTACTTAATAAAACTTATTATATTTAATATATAAATAACACAACTTGTTCGTCTTATTAAAACAAGACAACTTCCTTAAATACAACAGATACGTTATATTTAAAAATAGTTAAATAAAGGTATTTGATGTACAGTTATAAATGATATATGTCAAAGAATGTTTGTTGTTAATTGTTTCTACACAATTTGCTTTTGTCTTTCAAAAGAATTGAATACAGAGTACAGAGTACAGAGGTCGTGTGAACGATTTAGCCTCTATTTTGTTTTAAATAGAAAAAGAATTATTTCAAAAGTCTCACATGGATTAAAATCAAAACAAAATTAATAGAAGTTTCAAAAAAGTATTTTATTAAAAGCTATTCAAGTTAGATCTTTAGTGCAGCTTGTTTGTTTAGTCAAAACTGTCAAAGAATATATTTTGATTTTAATATGTTTGGTTGGTAATTCTGCAGAATTGTCTATATTAGTTTAAGATTTCTCCTCTAACGTAACTTTAACTATGTTGAAAAATATTTCTTTTCTTTCTGCAAATTTACAGTATAAAGTATCATTCCCACCTATGCATTTTGAATTTTTATTTGAATTTATTTAAATTAATATAATGGGCTTGTGTCCTAAGTCTTAATTTCTATAAAAGTGTACTATATATTGATAAAGTGGGTTACTAGAACCTCAAATGTTTAATTATTTTTTAATAACTCCTTATATGTTAAGAGATATTAACAATTAAAAAAGTCATTTTGTCTCTTTAATTATTAAAGGGATTCAACGTAGTACACATTCAAAGTGCATGTGACATCACAATCCTTGTGTAAGGTTACCAACCTTACAGCTCATAAATCTCTGGTATATGTATTTATACATCAAAATATCAAATTTTATTTACAGCTATTTCAAGGAACAATCAAATTTTAATATTATGTCTGCCGTAGCAGGGTTAAATAAAATAGAAACTTATCATTCTTTGATTTAACTTGATTATTTGACTACCAACAGCTACAGAACGTTATCACAGCACTGACCTACTCAACAAATAACTGACGTTAAAATGCATTTCACGTCATACAAATATGGCCGACCATTTCTAGCGCTAAAACTACAATTCAAACTTTTAATTGCTATATTTCCGTCAATATTTTGATATTTAATAAAATAGACACGACAATACACATTTATTAACATCAATTTCAATCAACAATTGAAAAATCCACCATTAAAAAATGAGGACACAAGCCCATTCGAGTTAAGTTAATTTAGTTGCACATCATTAGTAATATAAATTTTTACAGTTCAACAGTTGGACAAAATTGAATGTGGAATAATTAAAATTGTTGTTTTTAATAACAATTTTTAATAGAAATTGTTGTTATATCTTTATTTTTGACAAACTGACACTGAACTTCTTTTAAAAATAAATCCTACTGCATTTTGACAAATCGTCACATTTTGAAGTTATAATATAATATATTTTTTTTATTAAGAAACTTTAAAACAGAGAGTGGGAATGATACTTTAGTTTCCTTTAAATAAAAAGTTATGTTTTTAAGATAATATGAAGTAATTTGTTTATAATAAAATAGCAAAGTTAAAGAATGTAAACAAATATTAAAATAGATTAACTATAATGTAAATAAAATAAAATACAACACTCAACGAAATAATTAACTTCATTATATTTCTTTTCTTAATTATGATAATTATGAAAATATTTATTAAACAAACAATTAAAATAATTTTGTAATCACTTACATCCATTTCTAAAAGCCACTTATTATTATCCATAATCCTTAGTGTGCTCCAATAATAAATATAAGAAATGTTGCAGTATTTATAATGTAGCTAAACCCTTCGAAGCACGCACATTTATAGTATCTGTCAGTAATGATACACCACTACTTACTGCTGCTTTAAAATGTACAACAGTACCCAAGGACCGGATCACACGGAACGCACACACTCGAGAAACACACAACATCCATATGACAAATAATGACACATTTGTGACGTCACACATGTGAGACAGAACACATGAAATATTACAAACATATGATGGATCTTTGACTATACACTACAACGGATATGTAAATATATTTTTAATTATCAGTAACTAACTATATAAATATGAATTCGTTTATTATATTAATGCTTAAACACTGTGTCATTATATATAAGAACTCAACCTGCGTATGTTTGTACTCGCAAAACACGAAAAGTAGTTGGTCGATTGACTTGAAATTTTGACACAACGTTGCATTTAAATACGCGCGTGTTTTCGAAAATCAAATTCATGTCTTTCCAGTTGATCATCGTCTGTGTTCGTGTGTGTGTCTTTTTATTTCCTTTCCCATTCATTTTATATCAGATTGAGCGTAACCAGGATAATTGTTAATATCTCCAAAAATTTAGTGTGTACAATTTTACAAACGTTTTAATTATTAGAAGTGTTAGGTAGTTATTACCCAGTAAACACAAAACGTAAAACTCATGCATTATTTAGAGTATTATTATTTAATTAACGTCACATTTTATTATTTACTAATTTTATTCATTAACTAAATGCAACAAACATTATACATCTTTTACTAATATATTATTGTAATATGTAGCATTATATTATCTTGCCTAAAGAGTTTTATGTCAAAAAAGCATACATTTATGTCGAAAGATTACTTTTGTTATATAATAAATAACTTCTTTATGTTAAATAGATTTTACATATACATAATTGTTATTAGCAGTACTATTCGGTGTTCTTTTTAAGAAATAAAATAATAATAATTTTTTATTGTTTTATTGCGCGTCCTTCACTACTGTATAATCAAAGATACACATTAAATCGGAATGGCAAATTGCAATAATGAATAATAAAAGATCCAGTCCGCGTATTTCATAATTAAAAAGAGAAAAAAATGTGCAATGTATGTACGCTTTGATATACGTCATCTTAAATGATCAAAAACAAGAATAAAAATAAATGTCTTATCTCTTAGAATTTTTAAATACAGAGGTTTAGTTCTTACTTATCAAATGTGGTTTTAGTGTTGTTGATATTAGAATTATTATTAGGTAATATGAAATCACTACGACCTTATTTAAAATCGCACACGAACCGCAATATTATCACTGTTTGAATTTAATTCAATTATTCTTTACGATTACTATGTTGCACCAGTTACTTTTAAAACTATGCTCCGAATGATGTAATTGAACTAATCAATATTTTATCTTTATATTATGATCGATTATAATCCTTCTAAATGTGAAAGTTTCATTATGAATTGATTATTTGATAATGACCAGACATTATTTTTTATATTATTTAGCATATTCACCAATATACCACATAGGTTTATTTCTCTGCAACAACGAGATAAGAAAGAGAATAAATTTATAGAAACTGACCTTGAAATCATTGGGATCTTTCTTAACATCCCTTCCTGCAACTGCCCACCTAAATGTCACTTTTCCTTCCACAAAACGTTGCACACGAACGCAGAAAGACACTGCTCTACCAGGAGCACTAATGACGGGGGACAATTTCTTTCCAAACTCGCCTAGTATATGGTCAGCACTTTGTGCTTCTGTAAGAACACCCTTAAATTAAGTAATCTAATCAAGAGGAGTCATTATTTTCAACACTGCACAAGTATTACCTTCAACAAAAATGTTTCCTTCAGAAGTACAACTGCCAAACTCATTTTCAATCTTGCAAACATAACTTCCAGAGTCCTCAACAAATAGATCGGTAAATTTAAGAGCAAAAACTCCATTTCCATAATCAATATGTTGAAAATCTTCACAATTTGGTACATGTTTATCATTTTTATACCAATTAACTTTAAATATTGGTGATCCAATACATTTGCATTGTATTTCACTTGTTTGTCCTTCTTGAAAAGAAGATTTCCTTAATAAATGTTTGACAAACTTTGGAGGAAGTTTATCATCAATTCTTGTACTGTCAGCATCCAGTACATGTACGCCTGCAGTTGTGCAAGCAATTCCATGATCATTCTGGGAGATACAACTGTATTCTCCTTGATCTTCTTTTACGATACCATGAATAATCAAACTTAAAATATCACCAGTTTTACTTAATATTATTCTATCAGACTTGACTTCGTTTCCATTTTTATACCATTTTGATTCTGCTGCATGATGGACTTCACAAGAAAGTCGAAGCTTAGATCCTGCCCGTGAAGTTGTGTTTATCAACCTTCTGCTATAGAAAGGTGATCTTTTGGGAGAAGCGCTGCAAGCTCTTACACCTCTGCTACTTCGCCTGCAACAAATAACATCCAATCTAGCGGTTGCTTCAATTCTTCCGACGTCGTTCTCCAACGTAACTCTGTAGAGACCTGCATCTTCTATCGTAACCTCTTGAATTTCTATTATTCTCACATCTTCCTTCTCTTTTATTGATATTCTTGCTGATGGTGTTACTATGGAACCATCTTTATCCCAAGTGGTCCATGGAGGAGGATGTCCAGCGATGGCGCATTGGAAACGAACCGTTTCACCTTCCTCAACTACTTTGTTATGAGGAACGGCGTAAAACTTTGGAGCGACGACCTTCAAACGACGCGTACGGATTGGAGAAGGATGAATTGATAATTCTCTTCGTCCTATATAAGAAAAATTTAAAGTTAATCGAAGATTTATTGCATAGGAATGTATTTAGTTTAACTTACTTGACAAAGGAGAGACACTTCTACAAGGAGTAGTTCTAGGAGTTGATCGCGGTGTTGAATTTGTAGAGAGGAAACCAGGAGGTCTACTCAACTGTCCACTGATCAAATTTTCTTTTTCTTCAGGAACTGTAACCAATTATTAGTTTTACAAATGATCTAAATATAAATCTATATATTTATTTGATGATGACACTTACCATCGACAACTAGACAAGCGGAAGTAAATGCCTTGCCTAATTCGTTATACACTATACACGTGTATTCCCCTTCATCTTCGGGGAAGACGTGAGCTATAGATAGAGTTGCTCGAGTTTCACTGAATTCCATTTTAAAGTCGTCAATCATTGGTAGAAGCTGCAAGACATAAGTCTTTAGTATTTGTGCATATACAGTGAAGACCGCATTTACACTACAACATATACGGTTGGTAATTGTGGAAGACATTTCACCTTTAAAAGTTTTTATGTCACTCATTTGTCACTCATGTTTTGGACATTTTGTTGACTAATTTAATTGGAATGTTTGTACATACCAATGCGTATAGAGTAATTGGCCATGCAATGGACGTAAATTTTGGATAATTATAAATAATGGCCATTCCTTATAACAAAAACATTAATTTAATTATAAAAATAATAAATTGTATTTCAAGTTTGTAAGTTTTTATGGTCATCAAACATAAATTGAAATTATTCAAAATATCGAAATTTATTTTAATAAGTAATTCTTCTTTCTTTTTAAATATTTCTATTTAAAATGTAAATACGAAAACAACCGTTAAACAGTTACGTGTATTCGAATTACGTTTCGATTTCGAATTACGAACAGCGGTTTATTTGAATTGTTTCTTTTAACTAATATGTCACACAAGAGAATTTGTTAGCATTAGAAATAGAAATTAAAGCGACGTAAAAAACTTACACGTCCATCTTTTTCCCATTTGATATCAGGTAATGGGGTGGCATTTATGTGACATTCCAAGGTTATAGAATCCCCGTCACAGCATCGTAAGTCGTTTAAGGGTCTTGTAATTACTGGGAGTGTTTGTACCTTGCTGCAACAGAAAAAAATGTATAAAGTCAATTATTCACCTTTTAAATTTGCTATAAATTTTGGTACATTTTTTAAAATAATTTACCTGTGTTTCACTGCCCGATGGTCCATAATGTCTTTAGAAATATCTGCAACATGAATAAACAATAATTAATATGAATTATTGCAAAGATATCAACGAGAAAGAGCGCATTAATTGAGCTATACCACTCTGGTGAAGTCTTACTCTTCTGAATGCCTTAGGCTTTACGTATCGTCTTATTTTGTTCCACTCTTTATGGCTTTATATTTATAGTCAGTGAGCAAAAGTTATTTTGAATTTAACATTATTTTTTGTTGAGTTACAATTTGTTCGTACAATATGTCGAGAGCATTTATGCTTAAACCGCTATACGATATTTACGATACAAACCTATATTTTCTGGGTTTGGTTATCAGATTTCATTTGATTACGTGCTCATTATAATAAAACTTATAAAGCAGGAGTGTAGCCAACTTATATAAGGTCATGCCACTTTAAGCACTGCCAATATTGTAGGAAGTCGTCGGTGATAGAATTCAAAATAGGAAATAGCAGAGGTTAATCAAATTTAAATAAAAGTAATATATTCCCATAAACGTTTTAATCTTAAATGTAATTTTGAATTTGTGAAATCATGCGTTATACGTTAGTAATATACACTATTTTGTAATAATTACTATCCTATTTAATATAAATTATTGTATTTTAATTTTATTTCTGTATATTTCACAAGCTGAATCTTACATTTTAGGTTAAAATCTTAAATTAACACTAGATCTCAGTGAGTGAGAATTTTAGTAAATATATTTGATCTATTTTAGAAATTTTAAAGAGAATGAAACAGAAACACGTGGTTTATGAGTGATTCCATATAAACGATTAATTTGGTTGTCATACCTTGTTGTAAATTTGCAGTGAGCGCCTGTAACTAGCTTAACAACAAATTTGATCCCCTTAAAGCTTGCAAATTTTGTCACAGCTTGTGGCAAAGATAACTTCATAATTCTTTAATCGTTAGAAACGATTATTAAGATTGTATTAATTCGAATGAAGATAATTTTATGGTTGTAACATTTGCATTACGTCACATTTTTACATAAAATAACTATTTAATCAGTTAGTATATGCAATTTTATAAAACTGTGCTCACAGACTATAGCATAAATATGTGGGCTGAATGTTTGGTCATATGTAACTATTAACAGGATGACATTTGTAAACAATATAACAATTTTATTAATGTTCTTTTGCATTAATGTATGCAAACATTAAGTCGCGACGGGAACCTCTTTTGGATTTGTTTATAGAAAGAGAAACAATTAAATACTTTATAAACTTTATTAGTAATTTATGAGAGAAGCAAATTGGTATTGGTAATACATAGATTGTATATTGTACATATGTATATATATCGTACTTCTTTCTTCAGTTTTACGGCAGAAGCTGCTATATAACAATATATCTTTGTGTATAAAAATTCAGCCTGCGTATCTTTGTGCTCGCAAAACTCGGAAGACTGGAAATTTTGACACTACGTTGCATTTTTTTTTTTTAATCCAATAAACGAAAACTGTATTTTTAAAAGTTGGTTTATTTTCTGGACTAGGACTTTTCTTTTTGGGTTGAGTTGAACAAGTTAAGGAGGTACAGGACGTACCGTCAATGCAAAAAGTTTATCTCTCGGTAATACGAAATGCAAAGGCAATACGAAGTACGTGAGGAACGAGCAAATATTGGGACTGTACCTTTGAAAATGAATTTTTCAATTCCCTATTAAACTGCTTTTTGCTTGTTAAAATGATTTTCTTATGCATATAATAGTTTAATAAATTAAAAATTACCTATAATTAATATCAAATTTATATTAATTCAATTTAAATTCAAATTAAATATTTTAAAAAATTTGGCAACGCTGTAAATTTACGTGTTGACGCATGCGTGATTTGGTTCTTTGACCAATAAATTGTTATATTTTATATAACATTTATTCCGATTTTGAATTTCGTTGCCGGTTTATAACCTACATTTATTGTTTCTTAAAGGTTTTATTTAAATATTTTCGTAAATAGGTATCCTTTTGATAATTTTCTTTTTACAATAGTTACAGAAAAGATTGTTTTATATACACCTAGTTTTTGAAAAGCCGTGTCACCATTTTTTTTAGTTAAAAGTTATATTATGTGGTGAAATTGAGCTAAAAATTATGATTTGTGTGGAAAATGACTATTTTTAATCATGTATAAAAAGAAAACTATGAACCCTAGGCCTCTAAAATTTCAAAAGAGTATGTATTTTAACTATTTGTATCGACCCTCCAAATTTCACAACGTTTTCATCATTTATGTTACCTCCTTAAGCCGCAGAGCCGGCTTAAAAAATTAAAAAAATCCGCCGCGAAAAAATATGATATTTTAAAAATATTCAACGGTATAGTTTTAACAGCAATTTTTAAAAGAAACCTACAAATGGTGTACCCTATTATATATTTACATTAGTAAAACAAAAAATTTAACAAGGTACCTAAAATGTTTTTTTTTCATTTATAAAAACCCTTCAATCGAAAAACCATAATTAATTTATTAACTGCAATTAACGTAACCATACGACCAATCACATGCCGTTCATTTTATAGCCTATAGTATAGTCTAATAAATATAAATAACTAAAAGAAAATAAGTTAAGATCTAGTTCATAAATAAATTCACATGATTTATTTTTTTCTAATTTTAATGATTTTACTTATCATGCACGATACTTGTATGTATGTCCTTTCCGTCAAACATTGAATAAATTTACTAATTAATTAATTAATTATGCAAAAATCCTTTTAAAGTTAACTGAATGCATTAACATTACGATATGGTTGACTTAGTCATTCAATAAAATAGCGTTTTCAAAACTGTAAATATGTTGACTTTTAAATATTAGTAGATATTTTGTCTTTTATAATATTTCTTCTTTTTTACGTAATTCTGTATTATCAAACTCGAAGGGACTCTAGTTGGTGGTTACATTTTTAAGTTGGTATATTGGTTTTGCTTTCCATACACTTTCGGATGTACGATACATACCTTTATATAACTTTCAAGCAACAATAACAATTAATATTTTATAAGCGTCTTACCTTTTGCATATATTTGTAAGGAAATCACGGCTTTAGCTTCTCCATGACAATTTGTTGCAATGACTGAGTACGCCCCAGTGAAGTCTAACTTGGCTGCCGGTATTTCTAGACGATACTCCGGGCCCGCGCCCACCCGCCGGAAATGCGGTGCGTCGCGGTAATAATCCGGCTGAAATTCATCACAATATTTTATTATTCTATAGACACATATCTTGGTCACCTAATTAAAAGAATTTTTTAAATCACATTTTTTGTAATTATTTCAGAGATAATATCTGTTGACATTTTACATATTATGTTTAAATGACTGCTGGCATTTATAATTTATCTGTGTTATCATGCAGGTGTGGCTAACCTTTAAAATAAGGTACAATGCCACATTTATAGGTTAGTTACAAAAGTAGAGATAAGCGATAAAGAAAGGTATAGATTATATCCATGTATAGAGTCTTTGAACATAGTACAGATTAAAAACCAATTAGACATTCTTAATTACGCGTTAGCCACGCTTTTTTGGCAATGAAAATATGTTGTAGGACCGTTTCTATCGAAGCATTGGAAATAAATAAGATAGCTTGTAAGACACTACTAGAAATTCAATAAATAATAACTATAATAAAACAACTACGATAAATTATTTTGTAATAAAAAACTATCCTGCTATTTTTTAAACCCCCGTATCCAATGTCACGTCTCATATTGCGAATTCTCCACCCCTGTTAGGTGTAATATAACATATTTAAAAAAAGAGTATATTTTCTCAATAAATATTACCAACTTTTCTCACCCTCGGCAAAAACCAATTCAATTTCAATTTCAAATTTTCAAAAAGTGTTAGTATTGAATACCGTAATACATATGCAAAATTTTAACTTTATATATTTTTCGAATTAAGTTATAGAGCCAAAAAGTAATAATTTTTTTTTAGTTTTTACAAAATTGCGCGTTTCCTTGAAATACGACAATTTTCAAGGAAATGAGCGAAACCGTTTTTGAGCCACCATACGAATCTACATAATAAACATATAAACATACATTTGGAACGTTATAATATAGGATTATTATAGTCATGCTAATTTTTATATTTTACAAACTAATTTTTGTCATAAAATTATTATAGCACACTGCCCAATAAACATTTGGTAAAGTGCCCTATTTTGTGACGTTTCTATCACTATTTCACTTCAATTATAGTTCGCATCAACTTTATCTTCATTTGTATTCCGACAGGTGGAGTAGTTCTGTCATCTGTAGCCGATAAAACAGACATTTCATATGAATAATTGTGAGAAATTGAACTATAAATGAACTCTTTCATGACAAAAAAATCATACGCATCTCCAATATGATGTCAAAGTGACTCCAAAATGCTCCAAAATGTTTACTGGGTGGTTACTATGTTCACATAGTAATTTTTACTGTGTTTCACACAGTGTATTTCGTAACATTTTTCTAAATCTGTATAGTACAGTTTTGATGAATTTGCGTTGCAAAATCCAAGAACGTATAGTTGATAGACATTTTGAAAGTGAAAAATATTATTTCTTTTAATTCAAACTTGTTAATTGTTTTGTGTTAAAAATAGAGCAAACGTTGCACACGACTGGTATTTATTTGCAAAAAAATATGTTCCGATATTTAATGAGAATCACTGAACGCAAAATAAACAATTTGCCATTTACCAGCCGTAAGATTGACGACTCGACATTCGGTTATTTATTGTGTTTAATTAAATTGAATGAAATTTTAAACAAATTTGATTGTCTTTGTTTATAATTAATGTTTTGTTATTTTTTATTAAAAGTCAAATGTCAATACGATTTCAACGTCGAAACTATAGTTGTTTTGCAAAGTTAATTTATTTTATTCATTTATGATGTCATACCAATTAATTGAGAACTAAAAGAAGGTCCTTATAATTAGAAATATTAAATAATATTCATATCTAATTATTGTGTTTATATTTAAGGTGAAACGATACTTGGAAAATTGAAAATGAATATTGCTATATTTTCTAGTTGAATTCCAAATTTTATAAGACTGGTAAGTCATATAAAAATTTAAGTCTTAAGCGTAAGTTTGAGAAACATTATGACAAACCCTTAGAAATGTTACCAGTCATATAAAAATTGGAATTTAACTAGAAAATATAGCAATATTAATTTTCAAATTTTTATTTTGCGGTTCCAACTCATTAAAAGTCAGTGGAAGAAAGCTAAAAATGTAGATACGTTATTCATCTAACTAATTGCAGCTTTAGATTTTGATTCGCGTTTATAGTTACTTACATAAAACGATTTAAACATAAAAAAACATGGTTTTTTTGAGAATATTGAACCTGCTGTATAATATCGCCATCTATATTTCGCGAAACAAAAATGGCCAAGTATCGTTTCACCTTAATGGGGTATGTTATTTTCTGAAGCGTATTAGATAGCGAAATGATTAGAATTGTCCAAATACGCATCCGAATTTAGCCTATATATATTTCTGAGTTGTCTGCCATTATAAGCCTAACCAATAAATAATTGAGGTACTTCTTCTAACTTAATCCGATGATACAAATAAAGAATTTAACATACATATTAAAATAAAATAGATCAACATACATCTTCTCTCTTTCTTACATTTATATTCGTATATAAGTTTGTCTCAGTCTCGCATTAACGACGCACCTATATACAAAATAAAGTTTATGCGTGCATATTTCACCCGAAACTAACAAGAACCTTCATTTTACAATCGAATACTAAAAGTCTTCGTGTTCATTACTTCGGGGTCTAATTGCACGAACGCGTGACCGCCGCGCCGCGGTCCGGCGGGCCACGTAATGTGTGTCGACCTCAACATGTATTCCATTATTCTAATTATCAACATATAGACATTATTTCTAAACATGTTTAATGTTATTTTTATTGTTTTTGTTTAATATGTTTTTTTATGTTATTCATTATCACTAGTTTATCACTTTATATAAATTTAAGGTATTTGACATTTTTTAACAAACAATACGACGTTATCACGTCCTTAGGTTTATAAATATATACATTATGTGAGATATTTAAAAATAAAGTCACATTTAAAAGTAGATAGGCACAATGTTATAGATCTTGTTTTTATTTTTCTATTTAATTTCATTCAGAATATAATCTTAGAATTAAGAATTTAGAATATAAAACTTAGTATAACAAATATAAATTTGGAATAACAAAAATATATTACTGTATTTAGAATTGATGTAGTCTTGTTATTTTAGAAAGAATATGCAACCATATTCCCTAATTTGCCTAATTCTCAAATTTTTAACCCTAAAAGAAATCGACTTTATTTAACTTTGTTCATCACCATCATAATATCATAACTGTATGTATTACACGAGCCATCTGTAAGTAGTAATTGGCGTTTGACTATCACTTTTATCCATCTCTTTTACAGTAAAAATGAAATGGCAATTCATAGAAGGAGGAATGAAGGAGAAATAAATATTTTAATTGTTATGGTTTCCCTAATATGGTTATTGGTTTTAACTCCCCTATTGGGAGTGGAATTATGGATTTTGTATATATGTCATATTTCAAAAAAAGTATATTTATCAAATGTCGAACAATAGAATTGTAAATAAATAAGTTGACATCATTTTTGACAGATTTAACATCATCAAAACATTCCTGAACAAACATGGTCATATTTTCATTTTTTATAGAACATTTACATAATCAATCATACTCCACGTACAAAGCTAAAAACATATGTATGTAAATATTTAACCTTTTAACCTTTCGTGTTCTCAATAAGTACATTTGACACAGTACAATAACAGTTTGTAGACTGATATCTTTTTATACGGTAAACTTTTTTTCGTTTTAATAAATATGTAATAATAAAAAGTCATATATAAATAAGAAAAATAAATACATATACAGTTTCTGCTGATGGACTCAAGGCTTGGGCAATTCTCTGACTCTTATAAAGTGAGTCATTCAAGCCAGATACGGAGAAAAGCGAAATCCGCTCAATGGCGTAAAAGTGCAATATATTACTACAGAAAAATATATAAAAACCTGAGTTACAAGATAAAAAATTCTGAAAAAAGTTATTTTTAAAATCTACTTGAATTAGTTAAAATTATCTCTAAACACAAAACGTAAAAGCACACTAAAACTCCATTCCCATCTACTAAGCTTTCAATTAATGTTTTAACCTTAAATGTAAGTTTAAATTTGTGAAATATGAAGAAATAAAACTAATTATATTAAATATAATAATTCGCTAAATACAAAACGTAAATTCATGTTTTCTACCTAACGTAACGGTTGTATAAATTATTCCCCAAAGTTTAACATAATTTTGTTACATTGACATTAAATAAGTGCAAAAGTCATTAAATATCTTTTACTAATATAATAATTTAATATGTAACATTATTTATTAACATCAGAAAATATAAATGTATGTCAGAACGTAACTTTTAGTTATATAATGTTACATTATATTAAGATAAAAGAATTAATAAGAAAGATAATCCTTTTTAAATTAACTTTACATATACGTAACTGTGCCACTCTGAGTTATGATCCCTAAAGGTTATTTTTACGTATTTTAGTATAATTTGTAGATTTTATGTTAACCTTGAATGTTACTTTGAAGCACTAAGTACATTCAAAATAAGAACTAAAAATAAACTAAAACAGTAGGTGGAATGGGATTTTAAGTCTTCCTTTTAATAATAAAAATATTTTAGTTATCTAAAAAGTCGTTTTCTGATTCCGTTAGTAATAAAATAGGTAGCCGAATGTTAAATACAGCTAACTGTTTTAATAAGTATTTTACTTTATAATTAAAGTATAAAAAAACGTAACTGCACGATATTTTTTTACATATAAATGAAACGACCTTGCATTTAATTTAGTTGCGTAACTCCGACTTTGAATAGTATACGTAATATGAGAATACATGTGAAATATTGTATTTCAATAGTAACAAATAAATGCTCAATTATACAAAGATAGATCACTGTAACTAATATGTCAAAATATAATTGAAAGACAGTCTGTAACCTGTAGCACAACGTACCGTGGCTAAGTCTTTATTTAGACAAAATTAAGTTAAGAATTATGTAATTATCTAACTATAGAAGTCAGCTGGTTTAATCAAAGTTAGAACATAATTATACGTGCGGCTAAACTCAGGCATTACAGCATCAAATAGCTTGGCCTTTTGTAAACTACGTACTTCAAACGTAAATTATGTCATTATATTTTATGCAATAAGAAAATGTATTTGACTTATCTATTATTACCAATTTAGAAAACGAATTAGGGTTGCCAACCATTCTTTTTATGACAATACTGTCATTTTCTTGCAAATACTTGTCTTGTGTATTTTAGGTGAAACTAGTTTTTTGTGTGTTTAATACCAATATTTTGAACAGTGTATTGGTTTTTATGTACGACGACACATGTGTGGACAAAACGACAAGTTTCTGTTTACTATCGGTAAACTATAATAGATTAAAGTGCTCAAATATTTGCTTAGGTCATGTTCGAGGTACCGTACATACATACGTTGACAACTATGACATTAAGGTCCTCCGCAAATGAGGCGACTGATTGCAAACTAGTCGAACCGTGTTTCGTGACTATAGAATTTTTAACAATAGTACGAGTATATCAGAGGATTTTATTGTGTCGTATTTGTATGTATATATGTATGTATTTAAATACTTTTGAATAGTATTTGTGCCACCATCACCATCAAAAACATACAACCACATGCAACCAAGCTTAGCCCTGCGACCGAGGAACAGAGTCGCTGAAAAGATACTCCAAACCAGTTTAGTTTCGTTCGTGCCGTGTGTTTTCTTTCACTCATATACACGTTTGTTCTCTCACTAACAACACAGTTACATTCTCATTCGGTTCGGGCAGATTCCGGGGCTAAGGTTTGCAATCAGTCGCCCCTCATGTGCGGACGCCCTTAAATAACAACTACAAGGGTAGTTTGATAATTCAGTGGCTTTTTGTTTTTGAAAAAGCGCTTTATTTATCAACGTCCAACGTCTTTCCAATTTATATATTCTTTCCAAATAATAGGTTTTCTTAAGGCACTCAAAATAGGAGTTTGTTTCAGTGATGACCTCTTAGTTAGACACTAATCTTTTACTGCCCAGCCATTTCCTTAGGCTTAGAGACAGGAAATAGTCGCAGGGGCCTAAATTCAGGTTCGTAGCCCAATTTATGAATTTTTGCCATGGTGAACTGCTTTCAATGACTATAAGTTCAAATTACGAGAGCTCGACGGCAACTCAAACTTAAAACAAGTTGTGGGGTATAAACTACTGATATAACTAAAAAGCACTGACTCATTTATTTTTCTATAATATATATAGAAACGAATAAGATAAAATTCATTATCGTATTATAGATTTATACCGCTCTTATAACCTCTTTTAAGTATAAGTCGCCGACGAACTATCGTGATTTGGACTATAGTTATCTATTTTCAAGGGTTGTCAATCACAAACTAAAAGACACAGCTTGCTCAAAACTTGACAGTTGACGAAAACTGCGCGGGCAAATTCAAAACAGTCAAGAATTATCAAATAACCCTCCTATATAAACAAAATTAGGAAAAAAATTCAAGTAATTTAGTTTTAGTTTTTTTTAAAATAACTTTATATTTATGTTTCGTTATTTCAAATTTACAAGTAGTTTTAGTTATTTAATTATAATAGTCTCTTTTCTAGTTGTTTCCAAATTTTGTAAACAATCACAAAATTCAAAATGGAACGAAGGAAATAATAATAAATTAACTAAATTTACCACTTACATTTATGTGCAATCAATTTCTTCCTAATTATTTTTAAACTTAACAAATCAAACCGCGTACTTCTCTGCCAATCAATCTTCTGTCAATCGAACACGTGTTACTCTTTTTAATTATTTCAATTCACTTATAATTAATATAACAATGTAAATTCACCACTGGTTTGCTTATGATGTATTCAATTATTTTGATATATTGTTGACACTTGTTCGTTGGACCGTTTCTTTGACTGTTACGTTTAATCGGGCATGTGGTACACTACACTCGGTATCTAAGGTGCGTAATCTGACCTCTGTACAAGCAGACCTTACAACAAGAACTGAGCACTGACAAGAAGGCACTCGAATACGACTTGTAAAAGACAACGAACGCTTGGTTATCAACTATCAGTGAATGCTGCTGGTACTGACTGCTTGCCAGCATGTTGAAAGCGGTAAAGTAACAAACAGCGGACAGTGGCGCATTTACCTGTAGGCGATTGATTATCTCAGGGTATATTGGCCAGCTATTAAAGGGAGGCAGTGAAGGAAAGAGGTGGATGGCGGAAATAGTAAGAAGGAAAGAAAAAACAGGAGAATAAATAAGCTGGTGGCTGGGTTGCACAAGGAACAGGAAGAGAAAGGAAGTACTAAAAGAGGCAGTGAAGGGAAGCAGGAGAAAGAAAGAAGTAGCGAGGAAACAGTTAAACTTCAGCCCAGAAAAATAGACTAGGGAATAGACCAGTACAGAAGGAAGACTAGGGAAAATGAAGGAAGAGGGTCAAGAGAAAAAGAAGCAGAAAGTACTTTTGGAAATAAAAAGGTCTAGAATAATGTAAATTGAATTGTAAGTTGAAGTATATGAAATGTATTAAGAATGTAGATTGTAAAGCCGAAAGGCGAACAATAAACAATTAATAATAATAAAAGGTACACTTTTACATATGTTTCACTAATGAACTCGACGACCGATATATCTATTGGTTTTTTTATTTTCTTAACTATCTAAAAGTTGATGAAGTTCTATTTAAAATTTTAATTTCCGTTTTGCCTCTTCATTTTAAACCATATTTGTAGCCAAGTATGTAAAATAAGTAATGGATTTTGTTTATCTTTGTACACAATTTTCATAACATCAAAGAGATAGCAGGAATACGTCAAGCAATTATGTATTTATTTTTTACAATTTTTGATTATTAAAAAGATAAAAAAGACTGCAATATTGCTAATTTGTGGTTTCAATTATATGGTATAATACGGCACTGCTCCGCTACTTAATTATCGGCATAGAACAAAACAAATAAACAATTATATTATTTATATAATAAACAATTAATTATTCAAGTCCTTATTGAATGTTGCCAAATTAGACCGCTCGCACACGACGAAAGAAACAAGTTTTTTCATGTTTTATTTCATTTAAACATAACTTTTTTCATAACTTTGCTTTACCAAAGAGTCATCTGTATCAAATCAACAAGAAATCTTTGTATCTAGTATATTTTTGCTAAGATGCTCTCAAACAGAACGTAAGACTGTTTGTTGTAGAGTATTGTCTTACAAGGTCGACCTTCCTCTAAGAACACTTGTATTTCAGAAGATCATTTTGCTTCATTTTTATACGCGTACAAAAGAATTATTATTCACCTACAACAACCAAATATTGTTGTTGTTTTAACCTTAAGAAATAACGAGGTTAAGAGCTCACGGTTTAGGTTTAGGGTTACAATTTTTTAAATATAAACAAGTCGCTAGAATTACAAATTGTATCACTACAAAAGAATTTATAACACTGTCTTCTAGAGTACAGGCTATGTAATTAGAAAACTGTCTTAATTTCTGATGACTTAATTTCTTTAATAAAAATAATGATAATTATTTTTTAAAATAGTTTACATTTTTTATCTATTTCGATTTTAATGCGTCGTACTGTTATAAGGCCATTAACAAGTGTCAAATATTTTAAGTACGGTATGTCTGATGACGTATATCTATGTTACTACGTCATCAGAGAGTATAAGGGTGTTTTCGAATTACGACAGAGTTGAGCACTTTAAAAAATTGTGCCCTCACATGATGAGCGCAATTAATACCAATTAAATAATTGTACAAATTCTTGATATTCTTGACAATTACTATTTCCAATACCATTGTATGAAATAATTTAATACTTTTAACAACAATCCTCTTTAATCCAAACTTTATTTAAACCATAAAAGTATTTTTTAAATAAAGTTAAATTTAAAAAATGTTTACAATTTTTGAGAATAAAAATCAACAAGTAGGGATGAAGGTGCACGTTTGAAAACTAATTATGTTCCAATTAAAC
Organism: Panorpa germanica; assembly: GCA_963678705.1. Classification (NCBI taxonomy): domain Eukaryota; kingdom Metazoa; phylum Arthropoda; class Insecta; order Mecoptera; family Panorpidae; genus Panorpa; species Panorpa germanica. The sequence continues at coordinate 10,573,031 of OY783218.1, forward strand.
ACCGCACAATGTATTTTTACTGTGTATTTCTCACGGTGAAGCTGGTACAATAAATTAAATCGAGTAACGCCAAAATATAACAAATGCAGAAATTCAATTTTACATAGTTATATTTCCGTCGCACTTTTTTAAATATTTAGAAAAACTTCTACTAAATAAAAATTCGACTTTAAAAATGAGTTAGCAAGCCCATTTTTAGAATCAGATGCATTCTAACACTGTGCGAGTATAGCTACAACTGACTAGCTTGGCGGTAAATTTAAAAAAATTTAAGACAATGTTAATGCACTCTTTCTTTTGAACATGTGTAATATTTTACCTCCACAAAAATGATTCAGTATTGTCAGGGTGTCATTTAAAGTAGGATATCCTTAAACTAGTTAAGATATTAACCACATGTTATTTCTGATAGATCGAAAGATTCACACGTTATTAAATGTGCATAAATATCAAACTAAGTTTTGCACAAAACAAACAAACAAAATTCTAAATATTTGAATGCCCATGTAATTCCAGCTTAACATCATTTTATCCATATAAGTGATAGTTTTTATACGATTTATATACATGTGTAAATATTATACATGTTACTTGCGATTTTAATCATGCTTTCGAAATATATTTTTATATTTCTGCTGTCTAATTATGCATGCTCAAAATGAAATTGATAATTAAAAATTATATTTTTCATATTTTGGTGTATTATTTAATAGAATTTCTGCTTCGAATCTGATGTGTCGTATGTCAAAGATCAATGGACTTTAAATAGAAAGATGTAGAACTATAATATGTTAATGGATTTGATTAACGACTTGATCAATTGTTTATAGTTAATAATTTAATGCTAGAGTATTATCGGTTATTAGTATTATAGTGTGAAAAATCACGGGACACATTTTGTGCAGGTTGACAATTGCATTGGAATTCGGTAAATATTAAGTAATTACTCTTCGAAGTAATGCAGCTCCAATAAATTTGGGGTAATATCCAAAAAACTAGCTGCCCTCTGAGTTAAAAGAAATCAACATTTAGAGGTTTCATACCTATAACATTTTTGTTTAATTGATGATTATTAATTAATACACTTTATACAGCATTAGAATTAAGTCAGTGAAAAATATTAAAAAAATCACTAAGGTTTTACCGGTTGGGAAGAGAGGATAAAACATTTTAAATATTTAATATGTTTTCAAAAAATATTCTAGCAGATATTAATAAACATATTTCGAAAATGACTTAAGTACTACTCACGAATGGAGACTGGAATAGAAATTAAACAATAAAAAATAAAGAGTTATTTCAGGCATAGAATAATAATAGTAAAACAAGATTCCGCCGCCCCCTATGCCCCCTCTCTTCTAGATGGGCGCCTAAGAATTTCATTTATTTCATTTCTAAAAACCAGTTTCGTTTTTTGTTGTTAATTGAGGGCGGAATTTTAAATTTGATGCATTAGTGATACAAAATTTATAGATTAATAATTACATAAATTTTATACTAGTTTAAAATATGATTAATTTACACTCGCGTGATTTCTTTATGTTCCCCAATACCTGTTTTGACTCGATTAAAGCCATAAAGTAAATATCGCAAACTGTATTTCAGGTAAGTAGTTAGTTAATGCAAAGACAAAGATAAGAAAATATAAAGAAATATGTGCATATGTGCACAAGTACATAACTTATGTATGTATATACTTCGTGGTTTCTATGTTACAAACATATGTTTATCAGATTTATCTAATCACATCTATCTAAAAACTAAAATGGACATTTTACATTATTGCCAGTTTATTATCATATATCTAAATATTATTATTAAAAAGTATTTGTAACTTTCCCTTGTATAGTACAGTTGAAAACTTTTGTACTACTATCGTAAATATAAAATATAGATGTAGTATTTGTGTAACATTTACGTAAAAGAACTTTGTGGCATTAATCAATCAAACAATAAACCCAATCAAACTTGGAAACGCATAAACCCTCTAAAACACAAAAATGGAAACGCATTATGGGAATATTTTAAATACACAAAAGATTTTGAAATACGGCTGGCTGCACTGTATAGAGATAGGGAATAATACTTGGAAGCAGAAACAGCTGATTTCGCAAATGATTTCGCTATTAAATCCCTAACTAGCTAAAAACAACCACACTTTATTATTTCTTTGAGTCTGTAGCATAATACTTAGATTTATTAAATATATCAAGAAGATAAGATACGATAGAACCATCACACTACTTTCTAAAAAGTTTATATGTACATTAATTATACTCGTATAAAACATTTTAAATAAGGTCAATAATTCATAATTATTTCTAAATTTTTTCTCTATTGAATTTAAAAGAAAACCTGTATTTTGTTTTACTTTCCTTATATGGATTATTACCTTTGATTGCATATGATTACAGACAATATATTAATAGACGAATGGATGAAATAATAATAATACAAAGTAGAATAATAATAACTGACCTTCAGAAAATCTCGGAGCCAGACGACCTCTGGCTTCGGATCGCCAGCCACCTCACATACAATGATCACCGTGTCGCCCTCGAAGGCCTCGCTGGAACGCGGTTTTTTAATGAAGATTGGTTCTTTAGAATATCTGAAAGAAATCAGTAACAATTAGTTTAATTAATTGTTAATTAATATTCTAAACATTTTAAATGTTTTAGCTATGGAATGGTACATTTTCTATAGTAATCGTAAAAGATTGTCTAATTCTTGTCGCAGATGTGTGATAAGGGAAAGTTGGCACAGATAGTTTGCAACAATAACTTACATAGTGCTTGGCTGAATTATAGTAGGTGTCGCTTGGATTGATCCTTGTGTTGATCCGTTGATCACCACTTTGCAGCAACTTTCTGTTCTTCCAACTTCGTTACTGGCTGTGCAAGTATACACTCCTTCGTCTCTGCGTGTAACACCAGCTAAAGCTAGTTCTACGGTTCCATCGTGATCTAAAGTCATAATTGCTCTTCTGCTAGGTCTTAATTTTAATCCATTTCGATACCAAACAACTCCTACTGCTGGATATGCTTCCACCTGTAAAGAAAATTATTTATTAAGCTTTTACTCGAAAAATATTTACAAATTTGTTGACAAAATTACCTGTGCTCTCATCCGTAATTCCTGCCCTTCGGTGAATGTGTATAAAGGATCCAACCCACAGTAAAATTCAGGAGCGATATAAGCTCGAATACCTTTGTCAACAATTAAATTACATCTGCAGGAAACAGATCCAAATGTATTCTTCGCAGTTACTGAATAAACTCCACTGTCCATTAAATTGGCTTGCGATAATTCCACAGTATGGAAGTTTTCTTCACTCCAGAAAGTGAAGCGTTCTAAAGGAAAATGAAGTGATAAGTCAAGAATGAGAATATTGTTGTTATTCTATAAATTCGCACTTACCACTTGGTAGAATGACTTCACCATCTTTGCTCCATACTATTGATGGTGTGGGAGCTCCTACAACTTGGCAAGTCAATCTCACTGGATAAGTCATTTGAACTCGTCGATCTCTTAAACGCATTGTAAATTGAGCAGGTTGTTCTGTAGATTCTTCAATTCGTCTGGAAAGTTTTATCAATGAGACGAGCTACTAGATAAAACGTCGTTAACTTTAAAAGACTTACTTTTTTAATTTGTTATCAGCTTCAAAGATCTTCAAATCGTCAACAATTAGTAATCTAGCGAATGTAGATACCCGACCAGATTTATTAGTCGCCTCGCACATGTATCTTCCTGAATCTTCATGCCGTAAATTCATAATATGTAACTGACAAATTGGTCCAATAAAATTATAATAAACTCTTTCATCTTGATCAATTTCAACGCCATCTTTATACCAAACAATTGTTGGAATTGGATCCAAAACTTCACATTCTAAAGTAACTTCAGTTCCAAACATTGCCTTCAACTGTCCTGGTAAGATTGTAAGAAATTCTGGTAATGCTGTGTTAGTTCCAACTGTAACTGGTATAGTTGTCTGGGTAGATTGACCAAAACCATATCTGTTACGTGGTGTTACTCTGAAATGGTATTCAACACCAGGTTTCAGTTGGAAGACATCAAAACTGTTTATTGGAGACATTCCTAATTGAACCCATCTGGCTCCTCCATCTTCTCCAAGTTCCCAACGTTCTACCCGATACGCGAGAACTGGAGCTGCTCCACGATTTTCCGGCTTCGCCCAAGATAAAGATAACCAATTGTTACCACTGTCTGACATAAGCGGTTGAGAGGGTATTGGTCCAGGAACATCTGAAAATAATTAACATTTATTAAGTAATATATCTTAAATAAATATCTATAAGTTTTATAAATGAAAACCACCTTGGTGCTCTACAAGATAACACAAGAAATCAGACACTAGAGAATCTTGAGATATCCATTTCTTTCTTATTTTAGTCAACAATAATTCGTCATTGTCACTACTGTATCCATTTAATTTGGGTATATCATTAATTGGTAACATAATACTAAAACTAAATAAGTTTTCTGAGATAATGTCACATCTACACTAAGTGCCAACGGTAACTAAACTACTGGGAAATGGAAGGAAACAGCATTCATTGCCTTGAAAGAAACGTACACACATTCAAATAGCATATTGCATAAATATACAAAAACTTATGAGAACTATTTATAAAATGAGAGTAGTGTGTATGTATGTACGAGTATGTATGTATCGTAGGTGTTATATACAAGACTTCAGTTAGTTCTTGTAAACATAGAATAGGCAAAGAGATTTACGTATATTCTGCGGAAGAGGAATCTAATTTATTAGCAAATACCAAGGAGTTAAAAACATAAACATTTTTATTTTTGTATATGAAAATATTTAAGTGCTTCTCCTGAAATATATTCCACTTTCTTTAAGAAATTATGATGATGATGTTTTATCTAGGCCAACAGAAATATGTAAATATGAAGGTAGTCAAATCATCCAGAGGAGGGTTTAAAGAGTCCAAATTTCATTTACTTATAACCTCTTTTAATCATGAGTCGCTATTTGAGCTATATAGAGATAATTAACATGTTTTCATGTTTTTATATTCTTAAATGAAGATATTGTAAGTGTTTAAAAAAAAAGAAATGTAAAAGATCTTCTTGCGTTCTAAAATTAGACCAAAAATCATGCAATCGTGACAGGCGTAGCTCACACCGTGTCGTGTTGGGCGTGCTTTACGCGTTGATTTCATACAAGTGTCAGTTGGCAAAGTGACAAAAATTTATAATTACGGTTTTTGTAAATTATGTCACAGTCAAATAGTAAACTTAGGGCAACAGAAATTTAAAAGACATAGGCTTAGAATTAGGCAAACAAGACTTAAATTATGACTTCTTCTTTAAAATCTAAAGGGTCCTTCTATACACACTCAAATATATTGAGTTGGTAACTCGCTCAGCGCCGAGTGTATGAAAAAACGAAAGTCTGTGTAGGAAACACAGGCCATTTTGAGACGTAAGAAACAAATGGTACAGCAACAATTATATAAAAAGAGTTAATTTTTCTGCAATCGAAAATACGCTAAAGCTAGAATAGGTACCCTATTTTTTCAGTGATTTAATAATAACAGTTATAATTATATTATTTTCTTACTCAAATGTAAAATTACTTTTATTATATTTCTATTTTCTTCTGATGTACGCCATCTATGGTTCGGCAGTGTATTGGAAATCGCGAGCATGCAAGCTTTTATCAAGCTTAACTATAATAATTATAATAAAATTTACCTTTAAGATAAGAAACCTCTGCATAATTTAAACTGGAAACGTCTGGATGAATCCAATCAGGAGTCGGGGTCACTGACCTAGCTCTCTGTCGAATCTATAAATGTAAATAATAATTAAATTATTTAAATTTTAATCATAAAATTTGCTTTTATACTTCATAGATAAAGGTATCTCCGTAACAGCTTATGGTGTTAAAGCCTCGCATATGACAGTCTACATTAAGACACAATTGTTAGCGTTGTTTCTGTCTGTTCAATGTGTCTGTTCAAAACTCTCCAAAGTACAACTGTACTTACTTATTTTATTGTTTAATTTTTATAAATTATAATTAATTTTTATTTTATTACAGATGCTATTGCTACATTCTCATCTACTGAATTGGTAAGTCAAATTTTTTTTTAAATAATAAGCTTTCCGTTTTTCTGTTAACTGTCATCCCGATAAAGGATTTTAGGTTAAATTAAATGTATTTTCATCAGTATTTAGGTTGGATATTCATGTTTTGTGTTAAGCGAGATAGAAATCAATATGTCAATACATACCGATACTGTTACAAAAGCCCGATCGCATCCATATTTGTTCTTGGCCATAATGCAGTAAGTTCCTTGATCAGAGAGAAGCGATCTCTTTAATGTAAATCTAACGTAGTCGTCGGAACAATACTTGATTGATCTCAAACTGTTTGTTATATCACGCGTTCCTTTCGTCCACGTCACTGGAATTTTATAAATTAGATTACGTAATGTTAAGGCGTCTAACTTTGACTATTATTTTAGTATTGATGTGTACCTTTTGGCTTAGGATTTCCTTGAGCTCTGAAGGATACAGAAATGTCTTCCCCAATAGCAACCTGTAGAGTCTTATCAGGGTGTGAAACGATAGTAGCAGGCTTACCATCCCGGAGCATGCCAGGTGTGATTATTTCAACACAAGCCGTAGTATCAACTTTACCATATGCATTTATTGCCCGGCATGTATATTTACCAGATTCAGAAGTTGTTGCGTTACTTATGGCTAAAGTATAAACGCTTCCTTCAATAAAAGAACGAATTCTTTGAGATTTCTCTATTACTTCATTTTCTCTCATCCACATAACATCTTTAGGCATTCCCTTAATTTCAACTTGGAGAGCTATTGTACCCCCATGAGGAACTAAGTGATCAGACAAAATACTTGAAAAATGGGGTCGTCTTCGGTCGCGATCGCCTCGTTCATAACGCTTTGGCTGATAGGATTCTTGGCCTAAATTAATATTGAAATAATTAATGAACTAAGAATTATGTGTTTATGTTATTATGAAAATGTTTCATACCCTCAAATTGAACGAAATGAGAAATCTGATCGCTCCAAACATTGTTTTCCGCCTTGCATGTGTATAACCCGCTATCATCTTGTATCGGATTGCTAATGTAAAGTTTACAAATTCCTCCAATTTGATCAGCTTGTTGATAGCGTCCTCCAGGTTGAATTTCCACTCCGTCTTTCAACCAAATTATTTTTGGAGTAGGCTGTCCACGAACGGAACACTCCATTACTAATTCATCTTCAGCTAGATGATAAGTATCTACAACATAAGTGAAACAGTATAAATATTTTTAGATTTATTTATGAACTATGTAGCTTATATGGTATATTATTTAAGAGAACAATATGATATTGTTCCAAAAATAATAATTCCTACCTCTCATAGATCTCGTAAAAGTAGGTTTAATAGGTGTAGCTTCGAAGCCAGCATAAACTTTAAGACTAGATGAAGTTGATACCTCACCATTTTGATTTTTGGCTACACATGAATATTCTCCGGAATCTGCCGGGGCAGCATTTAATACTTCAAGTGTAGCCAATCCATCAAGACAAGAAGCTCGATATCGGGAACTCGCTTCCAATTTTCTACCGTTCTTTAACCAAGTAATAGTAGGTTCTGGTGTTCCTAGGACTGTACATGTCAATTTAACTCTGGATCCTTCAGCAGCTGTTCTATCAGTTAGATGAGTTCCAAATATAGGTTTTCGTTTGGAATCTTTTATTTGTCTATGAATTGTAGTTTCCGAACTTGTCTTATAATCGTTTCTAGATCTGCTACGTGGGATAGCATCACTACTTTCAGACGTTGAACTCTCATCCCATGAGGGCTTTACAATTGGTAAATCAATTTTAGGTACATCGTAACTTCTACGTCGTATACCAACATTTTCACCATCTTGTGACATCCTTCTATTCCGCCGAAGGCTTTGACCTTCCTCAACATATTTTTCACAGCTTCCTCTACTTCTGCGTCGTGGAGTTTCTGCTACATCCATAACAGAAGCAACGATTTCACTTTCTTGTGACATTTTTCTGTTTCTTCTAAGACTTTGACCTTCTTCAACATATTTTTCACAGCTTCCTCTACTTCTGCGTCGTGGAGTTTCTGCTACATCCATAACAGAAGCAACGATTTCACTTTCTTGTGACATTTTTCTGTTTCTTCTAAGACTTTGACCTTCTTCAACATATTTCTCACAGTTTTCTCTACTTCTACGTCGTGGAAGTTGTGTTACATCAGTACCATCACCTGATGATGTAGCTGATTCTCCATCTTTAATAATCGAACTGGAAATATATATAGTAGAATCGGCAGTAGCAGTTGAAATATCCAAAGGAGCTGTTTCATCCTTTTCTTTATTAACACTTAAATCTGAATCTTGATCAGTTTTATCCGTGTCTTTCGACTTTTTAGTTTTAATTTTTGTATCTTTCTTAATTTTCTTTTTATCTTTAGTTTCATTATCCTTTAGTTTAGTTTTTCCCTTTTCTAACTTGGCCTCCTCCTTTAATTTTGCCTCTTCCTTCAACTTAGCTACTTCCTTCAACTTGGTATCTTCCTTTAATTGAGCCTCTTCCTTCAACTTGGCCTCTTCCTTCAACTTGGCCTCTTCCTTTAATTTGGCCTCTTCCTTCAACTTAGCCTCTTCCTTCAACTTGGCATCTTCCATTAATTGAGCCTCTTCCTTCAACTTGGCTTCTTCCTTCAATTTGGCCTCTTCCTTTAATTTGGCCTCTTCCTTCAATTTGGCCTCTTCCTTCAATCTAACCTCTTCCTTCAATCTAGCCTCTTCCTTCAATCTAGCCTCTTCCTTCAACCTAGCCTCTTCTTTTAATTTAGCTTCTTCCTTCAACTTAGCCTCTGCCTTCAATTTAGCTTCTTCTTTCAATTTAGCCTCTTCCTTCAATTTAGCCTCTTCCTTCAATTTGGCCTCTTCCTTCAATCTAGCCTCTTCCTTCAATCTAGCCTCTTCATTCAACCTAGCCTCTTCCTTTAACCTAGCTTCTTCTTTTAATTTAGCTTCTTCCTTCAACCTAGTCTCTTCTTTCAACTTAGCCTCTTCTTTCAACTTAGCCTCTTCTTTCAATTTAGCCTCTTCCTTTAACCTAGTCTCTTCCTTCAACCTAGTCTCTTCCTTTAACCTAGCTTCTTCTTTTAATTTGGCCTCTTCCTTTAATTTGGCCTTTTTCTTCAATTTGGCTTCTTCCTTCAACTTGGCCTCTTCCTTTAATTTAGTCTCTTCCTTCAATTTAGCTACTTCCTTCAATCTAGCCTCTTCCTTTAATTTAGCCTCTTCCTTTAACTTAGCTTCTTCCATTAATTTAGCTTCTTCCTTCAACCTAGTCTCTTCTTTCAACTTAGCCTCTTCCTTCAACTTAGCCTCTTCCTTCAACTTAGCCTCTTCCTTCAACTTAGCCTCTTCTTTCAATTTGGCCTCTTCCTTTAACCTAGTCTCTTCCTTCAACCTAGCCTCTTCCTTTGACCTAGCTTCTTCCTTTAATTTGACCTCTTCCTTTAATTTGGCCTCTTCCTTCAATTTGGCCTCTTCTTTCAATTTGGTCTCTTCCTTTAACCTAGTCTCTTCCTTTAACCTTGCCTCTTCTTTCAACGTAGCCTCTTCCTTTAACCTAGCCTCTTCCTTTAACCTTGCTTCTTCCTTCAATCTAGCCTCTTCTTTCAATTCGGCCTCTTCCTTTAACCTAGCCTCTTCCTTTAACCTTGCTTCTTCCTTCAATCTAGCCTCTTCTTTCAATTCGGCCTCTTCCTTTAACCTAGCCTTTTCCTTTAACCTTGCATCTTTCTTCAATTTGGCCTCCTCCTTTAACCTAGCCTCTTCCTTTAACCTTGCTTCTTCCTTCAATCTAGCCTCTTCTTTCAATTTGGCCTCTTCCTTTAACCTAGCCTCTTCCTTTAACCTTGCTTCTTCTTTCAATCTAGCTTCTTCTTTCAATTCGGCCTCTTCCTTTAACCTAGCCTCTTCCTTTAACCTTGCTTCTTCCTTCAATCTAGCCTCTTCTTTCAATTTAGCCTCTTCCTTCAACTTGGCCTCTTCTTTCAACTTGGCCTCTTCCTTTAACCTAGCCTCTTCTTTCAATTTAGCCTCTTCCTTCAACTTGGCCTCTTCCTTCAACTTGGCTTCTTCTTTCAACTTGGCTTCTTCTTTCAACTTGGCTTCTTCTTTCAACTTGGCTTCTTCCTTCAACTTGGCTTCTTCCTTCAACTTGGCTTCTTCCTTTAATTCAGCCTCTTCCTTCAACTTGGCCTCTTCCTTCAACCTAGCCTCTTCTTTCAATTTAGCCTTTTCCTTCAATTTAGCCTCTTCCTTTAATCTAGCCTCTTCCTTCAATCTAGCCTCTTCCTTCAACTTAGCCTCTTCCTTCAGTCTAGCCTCTTCCTTTAACCTAGCCTCTTCTTTTAATTTAGCTTCTTCCTTCAATTTAGCCTCTTCCTTTAACCTAACCTCTTCCTTTAATTTAGCCTCTTCCTTCAACTTAGACTCTTCCTTTAATCTAGCCTCTTCCTTTAACCTAGCCTCTTCCTTCAACTCAGCTTCTTCCTTTAACTTAGCCTCCTCTTTTAACAAAGCTTTTGCCTTTAACTCAGCTTCTTGTTTTAGTTTTTCTTCTATTAGTTTAGCTTCCTCTTTTAGTTTTGTTTCTTCATTTAGTTTGGCCTCTTCTTTCAATTTTGCATCTTCCTTCAGTTTAGCTTTCTCCTTCAGTTTTGCGTCCTTCTTTAATTTAGCATCTTTTTGTTTGGTTTCCTCTTTTAATTTAGCTTCCTCCTTTACTTTGACTTCTTCTTTTAATTTTGTTTCCTCCTTCAATTTTGCTTCGTCCTTTAACTTGGCTTCCTCCTTTAATTTGGCTTCCTCTTTTAATTTGGCTTCCTCCTTTAATTTTGCTTCTTCCCTTAATTTTGCTTCCTTTAATTTAGTTTCCTCCTTTACATTTTCTTCTTCCCTTAATTTTGCTTCCACTTTCAACTTTTCTTCTTCCTTCAATTTTTCCTCTTCTTCTTTCAACTTTGTTTCTTTTAATTTTTCTTCTTTTTGTTTAGCTTCTTGTATTTGTTTAGCTTCTTCCCTTACTTTTGTTTCCTCCTTAAACTTAGTCTCCTCTTTTAATATGGCTTCTTCTTTCAATGTAATTACTTTTTGTGCAGCTTCCTCATTTAATTTAACATCTTCCTTTATTTTATCCTCCTCCTTTAATTTGGTTTCTTTTAATTTACCTTCCTCATTTAATTTAACTTCTTTATTAATTTTATCGTCCTCCTTTAATTTGGTTTCTTTTAATTTACCTTCCTCTATTGATTTCGTCTTTATTTTTAATTTACCTTCTTCTTTTAATGTATCTTCTTCATTTAATTGAACTGTTTTTATAAAGTTTGTTTCTTGTTCATTGGATTCCTCCTGTAATTTTTCTTCTTCTTTTAATTTAGATTTGTCCTCTAATTTAGTTTTATCCTCCAACTTATTTTCCTCTTTTACTTTTGCATCTTCCTTTAACTTACATTCTTTTATTTCAAATTCTTCATTTAATTGAGTTTGTTTCTTTATCTCAACTTCTATTTGTTGAGCGTGTTCCTTAATTTTGTCTTCTCCTTTTTGCTTATCAACCTCTTTTAACTCAACCTCATTAAGTGTAGCTGCTTCATTTTGCATAAATTCTTCTTTTGTTACAATTTCTGCTCCTGAACTAGCTTCCGCTTTAAGTTCTGCTTTTAAATTATTCTCTTCGATTGGTTTAACTAATTCTTTCTGCTCAGTATCATCTTTTAGTGTTGATACTTCTATTAGTTTAACTTCATCTCCTAGCGTAGTACTCTCTTTTAGTTTAGCTTCCTCTAAACTAACTTGTTCGTTCAAGTTAATATTCAAATCTATAGAATCGTCTTTCAGTGAAATTGTTTCCTTTACATTATGTTCTGCTTTATCTTCCTCTTCTAGTTTAGACTGCAAATACTGTTTAGTTTTAACGTCTTCGGAAGACCCTGTGTCATTTTTATCTATTTCTTGCTTACTTTCTTTTGATACTGATTTTTTTCGTTTAGTATCCTTTGAATCCTTCCGTTTTATTTTCCTTACTTTCTTACTTTCTGAATCATCAGATTTATCTTCTTCTGATTTTTCTTTAGTTAGTATTTTTTCTTTTGAATTATTCTTCTTAATATTCTCTGTATCGTCGGTCTCTTTATTTATTATTGAAGGATCATATTCCTTCAAATCACTCGGATTTACAACTTTTACATCAACAGCTGCCGATTTCAATGTTACGTCAGAGATTGACAAATCTTCAGCCACTTCTTCCGTTATTGAATATTCTGCAGAAGATATTGTCTCAGCGGTAGCTAATTCGGTTGTATTCAATTTCTTAACAGGTGATTCACTTTCATTAAGTATATCTAATTGCAATTCTATAGCTGTTTCCTTTTCTAGTTCATCTAGTACATGTGCCTCTGTTTTTAATTCTGATATACTATCTATAAGTGAAATGTCTTCGAGTGTTTCCATTACAGTATGTTCTAACCCTCCCGCTATATTTTTTTGTAACTCTGGTAATACCTCGGCAGTAGTTTTTATTTTAGATATATCTTCTTGCGTTGATAAATCTTGTGCTAATTCTGTGACTTGTTCAGTAACTTCTTGAGTAATAACTGGCTGTTGTATGTTTTCCGTAACTTCCACATCAGAAACATTAATTGATTTTTCAAATATTAATTCCTTTTGCATTTCTGCATTATTCAATCGTATTTTTTCATTGGATATTACAACATCTACCGTTGCAGCACTGTTCTCAACTTCCTTAACTGATTCGAGCATTATTTCCTGTGTACTTTCAGGTACCATGCAAACTTTATCTTCTACAGTAGTAGTTGTCACTTGAGTGGACTCGGTAGAGATTTCTAATTGATCTACAGGTGTTGTTTGTTCTTCAACCTCCAACTCTAAATCTGGTGCTACTTGTGCTTGCTGTAATACAATTGGTTGTGTCTTTTCAGTTATATTTTTTAATGCATCCTCTCTAGTTTCAAACGATTCCGTAGGTGTAGTTATTTTTTCTGAAATATCAGTGCTTTGTTCATTTAATTGGCTTAGTTCAGATTCCGTGTGTTTGTTTAGTTCCATATCTGTCTTTGATAAACTTTGCATATCTGATACACTTGGAAGTATGTCAATTGAGCTATCTTCAGTTTCCGGTTTTAATTCTTTTAGACTTGATTTTCTTCGATTAGATTCCTTCGAATCCTTTCGTTTCATTTTTTTAACTTTTTTACTCTCAGAATCATCAGATTTGTCTTCTTCTGATCTTGCTTTCTTTAATTTCTTTTCCTTTGAACCACTTTTTCTTCTCTTCTGTTTGCTATCTTGTTCCGGACTTGATTCTTGTAGGTCTGTTGGAACTACATCACCTTGTAAAGAATCAGATTTCTTTAACACGGGTTCTTTCTGTTCAGTCTCTACAGACTCTTGGCTGATTGATTTTTCAGTTTTAAGTTTGGACTTTTCGTAATCAAGCTTTGATTTACTTTTTAATTCTTCTAAGTCCTCCTTGATATCTCTTACATCTTCTAAATCAGACTCTAATTCTGATTCAATTTCTTTCATTAATTCTTCGTGCTTATGAATTCTTTCTTCCGTGATTGTTGCTTTAATTTTTGATTCCATAACATCTAATGCAGATAAAATATTTTTTAATTTATCTTTCTTAGGCTCATTTTCAGCTAGTTCACTAGTTGTCTCCAAAATAGCCATTTCTTGAACAATAGTAGATGTTTTCTGTAATTCGTACTCTGGCATAATATTAGATACTGTCGCATCATGTTGTTTCAAATCAGTTGTTTGTTCAACCAGGATTTGTTCTTCCGTTTGGGCCGAGTCCATGGTATCAATGAATCCGGAGGATGCAGATTTCATAGTGACTTCTGATTTGGATAAATCTTCAACTACTTCTTCTACTATCGAGTGTTCAGACGAAGATTGTACTTCAGAAATAGTTTTTGCTGTGTCTTCAACATGTGTCTTGTCTTCTTTAAGAATTTCTACAGGAACCTCTACAGCTGTCTCTTTCTCTTCCTCACCTAGTACGTGTGCTTCCGTTTTTAATTCTGATATACTATCTATAAGTGAAATATCTTCTTGAGTTTCTAATACAGTGTGCTCTTGTCCTCCAACTATATTTTGCTGGTCTTCAGATACAATCACAGCATTAGTTTTAATTTTTGATAAGTCCTCCTCTGTTGATAAAGCTTTCACCAATTCTTTAACGTCATGACCTTGAATAATAACCGGTTGTTGCATTGCTAGCTCTAATTCTGCAGGAATTAAATCTGCTTTTACAATTCCGGTTTCGAGTGAAATATTTTGTACCGTTTCACTGACAATTTTTTCTTCGTCAATGTTACCTTGTAAAATTTGATCACCTACCACATCAGAACCTACTTTTACAGCAGATTCCTCTACCTCCAATAATTGTTTTACATGTGTATCGCTTAAATTTATAGAAGACATATTATTATTAGATTTTAAAGAAGAATTATCGTTTTGCTTACCATCTACCAATTCACTTTCTTTTTCAAGCTGAATGAAATTTATATCGACTAAAGCCTTTTTTTCTGTAACAAGAATCTCGCTTGATGCTTCATCTACAGGTAGCATTTTACCTGTTTCTGCTAAATCTGCCTCAATTAAGTTATCTGCTGAATCGGTTCTAACTTGCTCCAAAGTTGATTCGACTTCTAAATACTCAATAGGTATTACCAGTTTCGTTTCTTCATCTAAAATTGCTGCATCTATGGGTTGTCCTATTAAGACCTGATCCTGCGGCTCAATTAGAATATGCTTTTCTATAACTACTTCATTACCAGATATAGCTCTTGGAATTAAATCTTCCGTAGACTCTATTGATATTACCTCCAATTCCGAAACGGAAAGTTTATCTTTGTGTATATTGAGAACACTTACTTTCTGTGCAATGTCTTCTGTTATAATATCCATTACATTTTCGGACGGCTCCGTTATTAATTGCTCCGCAGACATTTTAGCAACTTCTTGAACACTTTTTGCTAATGTCTGCAGCTCTTCTGGCGTTGCTATTTCAGGAGCTTTTTCAAACACTAGTTGTTGCTGCTGTTCTGCTATTTGTGTCTTTCCTGATTCGTTAACTACTTCTTCAGCTGAAGCACTCACTTCTACATTACCTGGTAAGTTCTTGATAGTCTCACCCAGTAATGTTTGTTCTTGTGTTATAATTCCTAATTCATTGATTTCACTTACAACCTTTCCATCAGATGAAATCGTCTGACTTATATCAAGTGATTCACATGACTCTAAAACAAGTTGTTCTTCGTTTTGTACATGTTTCTGGATTTTCTCAACTGTTTTATCGATATCTTGATTCAAAACGATAGATTCTTCCATATGCTGCGCAGTTTCCAAGGTTATATTTTCTTCTTTAATAATGTTTGCAGATGCGTTAGCTTGAGACAACAATTTATCTGTTGGCTCATTAACTAATTGCTCCTGAGTAATTGCTACATGCTTGGAACAATCTTCTACAAATTGACCTTTTTCTTCAAGTAATAAAACGTCTTCTGTCTTAGAAATGTCTACAGTTTCTTCAATAACAAGTTGTTCCCCAATAGTAACAGTATCTCTGGGCAGTTCTTCAATATTATCCCCTAATGTTTTTAATTCGGATATATCTTCTTGTAGAGACAATTCATTAACATGATCCTGTGCCTCTTCTTCTTTAATCATTGCAACTCCTTTAGCAAGTTCATATGCAGACTCAACCTCGGTTTGTAATACGGATATGTCTTGCTGTGTTGATAACGATTCTACATGATCTACTGCTGTTTGCGCTTGTATTACAGCAACTTCTTGAGGTGATTCTTGTAACGCATTTGCTAATGTTTTCATTTTAGAAATATCTTCTTGAGAAGACATATCTTCTAAAGCGTGCAACACTTCTTGTTTAATTACACTAGCTATGTCTTTTGCTTTCTCTTGTATAGATTTTGCATCTGTCTGTAGATTTTGTTGTACATTTTGCAAATTGTCATCTGAGAATTCTTCTAAGGTCTCTATCACAATTTGTTCCTGTACTATTGCACTACTTTGAGCAACCTCTTGAATAACTTGGGCTTGCGATTTTTTTAAGGAAATATCTTCTTGCAACGACATATCTGCCAATGGTTCCATTATAGTTTGTTGCAGAGTTACAGCTGTTTGGTTTCTTTCTTTCTCGTTTATTGAAACAGCTTTAATAGCGTCTGTATTGTCTTTCACAGATATAATGTCCTCTGTTCCTTCACAAACTATCTGTTCCTGTACCATTGTGCTATCCTTCTGCAGTGGTTCAACTGTGTGCGCAACTGTCTGCAGTTCTGAAATATTATCTTGTTTTGACATTAAACCTATATCTTCCACAATGATATTTTCTTGCACAACAACTGAATCTTTAGGTAATTCTTCTAAAAGATCAGCACTTGTTTTAATTTCAGATATATCATCCTGTGTCGAAATATTTTCAACAATTTCACATATTATTTGTTGTTCTTTCCATGCTGTATCTTTTAGCTTTTCTTCGCCAGAATGTGCTTCTGTTTTAATTAATGATATATCACCTTGTGCAGATAAATCGCCAACAGCTTCAAGGGTTGTTACTTCCTTTGTTATTGCAGTTTTCCTTGCAGAATCCTTTGCTGTTTGTGCAGATGCTTTTAGTTCTGAAATATCGCCTTGATCTGACAGGACTTCTAAGTTTTCAATAACAATATTTTCTTGCACAACGACAGAGTCTCTAGGAAGCTCTTCCAACGCGTCAGCAATTGTTTTCATTTCCGAAATATCTTCCTGAGCCGAAATGTCTTCCACTGGCTCTAATATAATTTGTTGCTGGACTATTGCAGTGTCTTGCAATACCGCTTCCACTAAGTGAGCTGTTTCTTTAACGACACCACCATCTTGTATAGATAAATCTCCAGTAGGTTCCATTATAACTTGTACAGTGCCAACAGCATGGTCTTTCGGAAGTTCTTCTATTCCATCTGCCATAGTTTTTAATGCAGAAATATCTTCTTGAGTAGATATATCATCCGCTAACTCTAAAACAGCCTGTTCCTGACCTACGGCAGTTTCTTTCGTTTCCTGAGTAAGAACCTTTGCTGTTTCTTGAAGGTCTTTCAAATCTTCTGCTTTGGATATCTGTTTAGACGGTTCTAATGTAGTTTGTTCCTGGACCACAGCTGTAACTTTCGTGGATACTTCCAAAGTTTCAGCTTGTACTTTAAGAATTGATATGTCATCTTTAATTGAAAGTTGTTCTATTGTATCTTCGACTTTCTGCTCTTGAGTGATTACTCCTTGCTGTGTGCTTTCCACAGCTTGTTTGCCTGTTGTTTTCAAATCAGATAAGTCTTCTGCAGTTGAAATGTCTTTAGTATCTTCCAATAAAATATTTTCTTCAACCAATGCGGTATCTTTTGTTTTGTCAGCGGAAATTTCAGCTTTTACTATTTTGTTTGTTACATCTTGTGCAGATAGATCTGTTACTTGCTCAATTATTATTTGTTCTTCAATGATCATGCTATCTTTAGGTAGTTCTTCAATTGCTTCTGCCATTGTCTTCATATCAGAAATATCTTCCTTTGTGGAAATATCATCTATTGGTTCAACAATAACCTGTTCCTGTGTAACTGCTACCTCTTTTAACTTTTCTTGTATCTCGTCAGCCATTGTTTCCAAGTTAGCGTTTTCTTTAATTTTCTTCGAAGTGACTTTTCTAGTTTCTACATCTTCAAAATACTTTAACAATTCCTTAACAGAAACTGCTAAAGATTTAAATTTGCTTTGTTTACATAGAGTTTCTGCCCTTCCCTTTTTCGATTTGGATTGTATATGTTCAATGACTGAATTGACGTTTTTAATGTTATCGATTAACTGTCTAACTACTAAGTTATCTTTTACAATTAGAAGCGTCTCTGTTTCATCAATTTCACTGTCATGTGTTATTAAATCAATGCATTGGTCAATTCTCTCCATTAGTGGCAAAATTAATTCCAAACATTGTCTTTCCTCGAGTGTGAACACGCCTTGGAAAATTTCTACATACTCGTCGAGTTTTTCTGATACACAAGTTTGCAGATAATTCAATGGTATTGTATATAATATCTTTGGTTCGATTAACTCATGGTTTTTAACAGTTTGAATGCACATTTGCAGTTCTTTTATCGGTTCTACTAACGATTTTACTGACTCAGAAATAACTGATTTCAATTGAATATCACTTTGTGTTTCGATCAGTATTCCTTCTAGTTTCTTCAATGACTCTTTGAGTGGCGTTACGACGTCTATATCTCCTTCCGAACAGCATTCGTGAACCATCTGTTCTTGATAATTCATCGCACATCTTTGTAATTCAGATAAAGGTTCCAATACCTTACCTAAAAATGCTGTATCTTTCTCGGAAACCAAATCACGTATTTTCTCAATAATAAAAACTTCTTGTAAGTTTGCAATGCATACTTCTAGGTCATTTACCGGCTTCACTAGTTGCTTCTGTTTCACTTCCAATTCCGTGGTTGTTTCAACGATTACTTTCGGTTCAACTATAACGCACTCTCTCTCACTTATCAAACTATCTGCAGTAGTCTTTATCGCCGAAATATCGTCTAATGTAGATAGTTCTTCTACTGGTGGCTCTAGTTGTTGATGTTCTTGAATTTGCAAGATACATCTTTCCAATTCCTCTAAAGGAATTGCCAACGCCGATTTATGGTCGACGCTTTTATCCTTGAATTCTGGTAAAGGTCCTGATAAACACTGTTGTTGCAAAGTAGCAACGCAATCTTTAAGTTGTTGCAAAGGAGTTGCTAAAGTCTTAACATCAGATACGTCTTCTTGGCGTGATAAGTCAGCTACTTGCTCAGACGATTGCTGATAAATTACAGCAATTGCTTTATGTAGTTCTCTCAAAGGTTCAGCCAAAGTCTTTATTGCTGATATATCATCAATAATTGATAAATCACTTACTTGGGATAAATCTTGATGATTTATAACTTGAATGCAACTTCGAAGCTCTTGCAATGGAATCGCTAGAACTTGTAACGCGTTTATACTTTCTGCAGATATTTGTAAACTAGGTTCAATAAGAGACTGCTCTTGTATAACTGCTAAACATCTTTCTAGCTCATGTACTGTGGATGCAGTTTCTTTAGCTGGAGCTATAAAGGAATGCAATTCCTTTAGACTACTCAAGCTATCTTCTGACTGCTCTATTTCTGCTTTTCTTAATTCTTTTTGTATTTCGGTATTTTGTAAAATTCTTAATTCGTTACTTTCAATACCAAATTTAACTTCGTCGACAATCTGTTTCATACTTTTAAGTGTTTGTTTATTCACTCCTGGTTGACCTTTATCTTTAGAAAGTTTCAGTTCGCTGTTTTTAATATTTTCTTCTAGTTTCATTAATGGTCCTATTAAATCAGTCAGAGAACCAGAAATTGATTTCTCTTCAATTTGTCGTAGTCCATAATTCATGTCCTCTATGGGACGTGTTAAATTTTGCAAAATTTGAATATTACACCTTCCTGACGAATGAATTATGACATTTTCTAGAATTTGTGATAAACTGTTTTGCAGTTTATTAAAGGAGTCCAATAAACCTTTCTGAACTCTGGGTTCTAAAACGACAATATTACTCTTGAAATATATCAATGACTGAGCCATGTTCTGCAACACTTTATTATGTTCAGAATGGTCCGATATTGAATCCTGTTGAGATGATTCCTCAACCTCCAAGCCAATTCGGGCTAGACCATTCTGAATTTCTTGTAACGGAGGTACTAAAGATTCTATTACGTTTATACTTATAATACCTGAATATCTCTTACTCTCAGATTGTTGTTGCAATATTTCCAAACCCTTAGCTAGTTCATACATTGGAGGTGTAACAACATCCAATATGGCGATGTTCACTCTACTTGTGTCATCTGGTTGACTACTATTTTGCTGTTGAATTACAGACACTTCATGCTGCAGTTCCAAAATAGGTCCCGAAATTTTTTCCAAGATTGATTTATTAATATTAGAAAATAATAGTTCTTCATTTTCTTCTATGGATAATTCGTGTTCAATACTCTCTAAAGCTTGTTGTATTTTTACTACGGGGCGACACACATTCTTCAATTGTGAAGCTATAGCACTTCCTTCTGAAATATCCAGAGATTGAATAAGTTTGGAGTCCGTTTGTAAGCGAGCGATAGATTCTTCCATGTGCTGCGCAGCTTCCAAAGCAGCTGCTTCTTGCATTAAAGCATTGGACTTGATGGTATCTTCACACATCTTCAAGCCGGTTTGCATATCGTTCAGTATCAAACTCATCTCGTTAACAGTATGTGATTTGGCGGTTTTCGTACAGTTCTTTAAAATCTCAAACACATTTTGCAACTGATAACTCGACGTATCGACTATACAAACACTCGTTCTTTGGACTAATGTGTTTCCGGTATTATCTATTTCTACACATTTTTCTATCATCGTCAGTCCTTGTTGCAAACCTTTCAATGGACGATCTAATGCTTCTATTATTTTCACATTATTTGCACCTGACGCTTTTAGAGTTTTAACAATGCTTTGAATTTCTGTCACGGGATTTAATATACTGTTCAAAATCTCGAAACTTTTATTTGCTGCAACACTGGATAACATTAATGTCGACTGCAGACCAACTTCTTCTTCAACAGCTTTTAGATGTTTATGAACTACATCTAAAGTAGTAATCAGCTGACTCAAATTATTATCATCAATAACTATGGTTTCACTCTCTTCCACTGGTTTGAATATTAAACCATCACCTTCTTCACCAGAAATATCACGAAGGGCATTCACAATTCGATCTTCTTCTTGGCCAATCTTTGCATCTGCTTCAAATAATGCTTTAGTTTCTTTGATAGCTCGATCAATCCGCATTTCAATTTCTTGTGAAATTGTTAATTCTTCTATTTCTAGTTTGACTTTGCGTTCTCCACTCTTAGCACTAGCAAATGTCAAAGGATCTGTTTCGGTTAGGCATTCAGTAGCCTCATCTGAATGGCTAGCTTTCGACAGATCTTCTTTTGGTGAGAAGCTGTAATATTCGTCCCCACTTCTATATGAGTCGGATTTCTTCCTTGGTGGTCGTTTTGGAGGAGTCGTTCTGTCAAGACTTAATCTTAAAAATTCATTCTTCAGTTTATCATAATTCAAACCATTCTCATCTGGAGAGACTGGAATTGTATTATCAGTAACTGACATTTCGTCAATATCAGCCTCCGTTCTTTCCTCTTCAACAGCTTGGAAGTAATCAGGAGACACATCTATTACAACAGCCTCCATTAATAGATGTCCAGACTGAGAGGTCTCTTTTACAAATCGTAAAGGAGGCAATTCAACAATATTGTGCTCTGTTACATTCTCTGAAAGTTGATCTGCATACATCTCTACAATTTGTAGTGCCTCCTCCTCCGTTAAGTCAGGGGTTTCATACAGAGAAACAGAAACTTCCTTTCCGTCGAAAGAGAAGGAAACATCTGCCCTCTCGTCCAATGTAATGTCACCTTGTGGCGTGTCGTACATTTGAGAAGTTCTCTCTTCGTGAATTGTCGATAGTGAAATATTCCTTTGCAATGGAAGATCAATAGTAGCTTGAGGTTTTTTCTTCTTTTCAAACCCTAGTAGACTTGCAGAGCTAGCAACCACACCCATGCAGTTCTTAGCTTCACAAGTATAAGTCCCCAAACAACATGTTCCATCCTGTCCCGTTATTATTTTATGTATATCACCAGGTTTCAGTTCCTCACCATCTTTATACCATTTTAATACTGGTTGTGGTACACCAATTACTTTACATTCTAAGTTAACAGCCCCTTCATCCGATAAAATAGCCCGTAAACATTCTAAAAATTTTGGTTTCTTGAAATGACGTGGTATAATTAGCTTTAGAAAGCATGAAGTGACACTATGACCAAAATCATTAGATGCTACACATTTCCATTCTGCTTGATCAAGGAATTCCAACTGACGTATGTCTAAGTGGCAGATTCCTTTCGGTTCACGAACTAATTGGTAAATGTCGGAATTTTCCACAGGAAAATCATCGCGATACCAAGAAAGATCGGGTTCTGCTGTGACGCTCACTGCAAATGAAATTCAAGTTAGAGAACACAATTAATCTTTTTACAATCGTTAAAAATCTTTACCTTGAACAGTAAATCTAAAACTGTCATTAATCTTAGCTTCACAACTTTTTAATCCATGGATGAATTTCGGAGGTTGATTCTTCGAGAACAATTGTAATCTTTCTTCTTCATTCAATTGATTCTGAATGTCCTCAACAGTTAGCTCCGCTGAGCTGCTTGCTTCGCCCATTACATTTTTAGCGATGCAACAATAAGATCCAAGAGAGTTTGTCCCTGTCAGTTGATAGACATCACCTGGTTTTAATTCTTCACCATCTTTAAACCATCGCAGCATTGGGGTAGGAAAGCCTACGACTTTACATTCAAATGATACAAGTCCTTCTTCTGTCAACACAGCTTTCAGACTGTCCATAAATCGTGGATGGCGGTAATTTTTAGGTACTAAAAGATAATTTATTCACATAAATTTTTTATTATTATTATTGGTTGACATTGTTAGAACATTTCTTACTATCCATTTCCACTTTGCACGCAGAGATAGAAACGCTGTCGTCCACACTTGTTGCGACGCATTTCCACTCTCCAGCGTCACAAGCATGGGCATTCTCAACGGATATACCAAGGCCTCCCAACCCATCTTCAATTAGTCGATATCTGCTTTCATGGTCACTATCTATGCGCCCAGCTGTATTATACCACGTTACTGTTTTCGGCCATGGCGGTACAGCAACTAAAAAGTACACATTCCACATAAATAAAACAATTCTGTACAATATGGGTAATAAACAATATACATTACCTTGACAAGAAAGTGTAAAACTTTCTGCAATTTTAATATGGATGCCTTTTAGTTCACGTGTGAAAATCGGTGGTGGAGATATACCAACCAAACTGTAAACAATTGATCTATGAATATCTATTTAATGCCTGCCTCTACTTTTTGAGGTTAACTTACCTATCAGCAGGTTTCATACTTCCCTCCCTACTTCCCTTCCCTACCACATGAACTCTGGAAGAGGAATACATCGTTCCCATACAATTAACAGCTTCGCATGTATATGTCCCCAGCGATGTTGGATCTTCTGGGTTTGCCGTAAGCGCAAACATATCCCCAGCTCGAATCTCGCTGCCATCCTTAAACCACCTTAGCACGGGCGTGGGAACACCAATTACTTTACACTCTAAAGAAACGGTGCCATGCTCAGTGAGGAGGGCTCGCAAATCTTCCATAAACTCGGGACGTTTGTACGCTTTCGGAACTGGAAAAATAATTACTTTTATTTCATTCATTTCTTAACCAATATTGAATTTTGAAATGTTGAAGTGTATTTACCTAATACAGTTATCACACAACCACAACTGGACCTTCCACCGCCGTTCTCGGCCATGCAGGTCCATCTTCCTCCATCTCC
Source organism: Panorpa germanica (assembly GCA_963678705.1). NCBI lineage: Eukaryota > Metazoa > Arthropoda > Insecta > Mecoptera > Panorpidae > Panorpa > Panorpa germanica. The sequence continues at coordinate 10,596,680 of OY783218.1, forward strand.
TACTACTACGGGGGCCACATCCAAACAATAGAATGTTCCCTCTGCTATAAGACGAAATCGGTCCCCTTCTAATAACCTAATATCATTGTGGTACCATGTTACCTAATAACAAATATTTTGTAATTAGTTCAGCGTACTATTCACGACACAAACCCGAGTCGATATTTTGACCCTATTAAACCCGTTTCTGGTTTCTTTTACATTGGATTTTTGCTCCTACATGTGGCAGTTATCGGACAAATTACGATGTTTAGGCTCAAATGAGGATGACATTCAAAACCTCATATAAACTAAGCCACACCCATCATAATTTTGTTTATGACCAAGGGAGGGTCAATGTTTAGGACGAGACGAGGTTTACTTTACTTTATTTAGTATGAAAAGAGGAGTATGGATCGATAGGTCTAAAATTTCGACTCGGGAAAATAGCACATGTTCTTACTTTGACATCTGATGAACTCTTAACCTCCACCAGAAATCTAGTCCTGGTACCAACTTTAACAGAAGTGTCATTTAATCTTCGTATGAATGCGGGAGGATCGTCTCCATCGACAGACGTATCCTGTATTCGTAGTTCGACCGTGCCCCGTGAGTCTCCCGCTGGACTTCGTGCGGTTAGAGTGTAATGACCTGCATCTTCCCTTTGGACATGATCCACCGTTAATTGTACGGCACTTTTTGATTGCGATGTGCGGTACCGTTCACCTGGTTCTATTGGTATGTCTGCCCGACTCCTGGAAACAAATACATTCAAATGATACTATAAGACATAGTAAAACAAAATAATGATTAGAATTAACTATCAATAATTCTGCCGACGAACTCTGTTAATTATAAATAGCACAAAATTTGTATTCCTATTCCAGGCACTAATTTATAACTCTCTAAAGTTTTTCCCTAATGTTTTATCTCTAGAGAACACTGTCTCCATTCTTTACAAATAACATTATAAAATCTTTTATAATAATATTTGTGTCATCTCACTTAAGGGGTGGGAAGGAAGGTTTCAACTTCTTTCTTTATTTATTTATATTATTGTACAACATATTAAGTTTATTGTGTAAAAATTTGAAGTCGAGTGGAGTAAAATTGTCGGAGATATAAAGTTTTAAATCTTCACCTCTCTGGTCTGCTTTCGTGTTACTTTGAAACTTTTAAATGCGGTTTCTCACACTTAGCTTTTTCAGTGTCGGTGCACTCTCTAGCTCAAAATCAAAAAAAAAAAACGCGACAGGGTTACCTGCAGAAACTTATCAACTAATGAAATCATTTTAGTTTTTCGATTTCAGAAAATCCAGTGATGAGTTATGAGTGGCACCGTAATGTTACTTTTTTTTGTGACTTTTCTGTGGAGATTCGCTGTCAATGTCTCATTTCTTGACATTTATTTATAAAAATTTCACAAAGTATTCTTCAAAAGTAATTTTATCATGTAGTAATTATAGAAATAATTATATTAACTGTGTCGTCAAAAAACATTATCGAAAATATGCTTCTTTTTTATCGTTTTGACATTAAGCCCCCTCACCTCCCCCCGTAAGTGCTACAAAGTTTGCATGTCAGGATGAAGCCATAAGATTTGATCGTTCTTATTACACTAATACAACATCTGGGACAATACACACACGACAGCCTACTTTTCAACATCTAATACAGACTACCGACAGACATAATTCTCTATGCGCATGCTACACAAACCAAACATATTTTACATTTGTTTAAATATAAAATACCACCGTAACGAAGTAGGTTCTTTTACCACTTTTCCCTCCACAAACACACAAGACAAAATATAACAGAAAAACATCGATAATGTAAATATCGATAAAAGCTAGGTACCATTGAATTAAGAAATAGAGCTAATAAAATTGTAAACATTAAAAAATAATTTAAGAATAATAAAGGTTTTGAATTTTATTTTAATGTTACTAATAATTTTCCAATAATATTTTTAGGGCCATGTCCGTAACAACGTTGACCCCCGCCAAGGGTACTGGATAAAACAGGGAACAAATATGACAATTTGGTGAGTATATGATATTTTAATTTACTAAATGTTTTGTATTTGAAAGTTTTAATTATGTTACAAATTAGTTTACAACTAGATCGTTGCAACTTTTTAAGAGTCACTTATTTTTAAACATTATAAAAACTGAGTTACATAAATACTACAACGCGCTTGCCAATATTTAGTACATATGTATATACGAGACGCCCAGGGCCGTATTAACAGTAGCGCACTTTTGTCATGCCTACTGTCAATAAGCTCACTACTATTTGAATTTTTTCTTTTTATCTCTCACGTAATAATATTTGCGTCAGGTCTACAAAAAAGTAAATGCGGCTCTGGTGACACAACGCCTGTCATTATATTTTTCTCACAGAAAACAACGAAAATTCAAACTTTCATAGTAAAATGAATAACAGTCTTATTAGTGTCGTTATATAGATTATTATATTTATCTGAAATCGCGTTAAATGTGATGGACACACACCATAAATGCAATTAACATTATATATAATCGAGACTAATTGTTTTAAATATCGTTAAATACGTAATGTAATATAAAATGCACTTAAAATGTTGTGCTAGTAATATTAGGTTTTTTATGTAACATTATAATATCTTGCATTAAAAATATTTATTTAATTTAAAATAGCTCGCAAAATATTTACGTGTACTTAAGTATTATCAAACATTAAAAAAATTATCTGTTACGCAAATAATTTTACCCAAAATGCAACGTTTTGTGATCTATTTTAATGCTTTTAGCAAATGAATCTACCGCGTCTTGTGCATTTGCTAGTGCAACCATTCGTAAAGTATGTCACTTCATTCCCGTAAAATATTATGGTTTTTTAACAACCTTTTTTCCACCCCATTGCCACGTCTTGTCACACATCGTGAAAATACCAAAAAAATTATTTTAGTCTTATTTTCTTAATTAGTAGTATTGTGCCCATTAAACATTTTGGAGTCACTTTGTCATCATATTGAAGATGCGTCATGGTTTTTTTCTCATAAAAAGAGTTCATTTATAGTTCAGTTTCTTACATTTTTTCATATAAAATGTCTACTTTATCGGCTACAAATGGCGAAATTACTCCACCTGTCGGAATACAAAATACGGAATACAAATTGAAGTGAAATAGTGATAGAAACGTCACTAAATAGGGCATTTCACCAAATTGTTTACTGGGTGTCGTTTTTTTTAAATCAAATTTAAGATGAGATGTGACGTCGAAGCTATGGTTCCTCACACGCTTGTCACCCACCCACTCTCCTTCCCCCCGCCATTAGCGAGATTTTGAATACATTTCCGCTAAATACAAAACGTAAAAAAATCATACTAAAAATTCTACCAATGTGTAAAACTTCAGAACAAATTTAAAATAAATGTAACATAATATTTTGTATATTTTGTAACAACTGTATTTGACGGGTTAGAAGAATAACGATGGTAATTTAAAACACCCTCTTCAATTTTATAGGAGTGGTAAAGACGTTAGAAAACTCGCCTCAGTTAGTGACTTTAAAAATAGACTTAATTTATAACGCCATCCACCATAAGTCAGTCCGACCTTTTCACGGTTATCGAAAAAAATATGAATTTAGTTTTTAACTTCTATAAATAACATAATATAATGATCTAATGAACCCAACGTAGAATAAAGTGCAACTAGGTTATATAACAAGTTGGACAAAACAAAAATGGAAGCGATCCAAACAATTAGCTGAGTTCGATGGAAGGTAATAGAAGAAAATCCTGCTGATTGTATTAGACAATGCCCGAAAGAACAGTTAAATTCTAGTTCAACTCTAAATACTCGCTGTGACGCGATGCAGTCATTCGGTCAGTATCTCGATATGTGAATCACATTAAATAGATCAAGTCAATAGATATGGTTCTCAATATGTGGGACGTAACAGTAGTGTAGACACTTTACCAAATAGATTTACATATATCCCGCAAAACGCAAAACCTTACACTTTACATTCAAGTAATATTTTACTTAAAGTAAATGTAATAATATTTAATCCAAAATTTATAACTAATCTAAAAGCCACTAATCTTTAAATATTTCATAGTTATTAAAAGGGTTTTCTTAAGAAGTTTAATGAGTATACTAATACACAAAAAGGTACGTTGTTGCTTGACGCTGACTGCTGTGTCTTCACGTTCGATCCCCGGACTAGAGTTATATTTTCTGGGTTTGGTTGTTATTAAGTAACTTATCAGGTAGTGGTGTGGCCCACATATACGAGCCCACAACACCATAAAAACTGTCAAAATTGTATGAGCATCGGAAATAGATTAAGTTTTAATAAATTAAATGAAAAAACAGGTTGAAAAGCAGTAATATAGGTCACAAAACGTTGTATATTCCGTATCATTGTTAACCTAACAAATAACTATTGTTATGTTAGATAACAGGAAGTATTTAACATAACAAAAGTGGAACAAATTTTTCTTAGTCCAATTCATGTTTTTTTTTCACACAATTTTCACTGCAATTCATTTACAAATTTATATCCACGTTTTGCTTATTTTAAATAATATAATGTATTCAAATTTATTTTAATTAAAAATTTTTTTCAACTTCCCGGCTTAGCCGACTCTTGCCCGACTTAAAGGAACACGTTACACGTTGGGTAAATTTTAAATGGGCTCAAATAATTTAAACAGTTAAACTTTGGAAATATAGTTGACTTTTCTAATAGCGTTTTTTTTTTTTCAAAGAGAATGTTGCACTTTCCCTTGCAGTTTCTCTGAACTTCCAGCACAGTGCAAGTATTCTATGTTCTATTGTAGAAAATAATTTTAACCTTTAAAATTTATCGTGTTCTACTGTAAAAAGTGTCGCCCTGTCTACATAGAAACAGTGTAACTTTTTAAATTTTTCTGCACCCAAGTTTTCGTCAACAAGTTTATTTATATATCATTGTGATTTCAACAGCTAAGTTATTATATACATTTTTGCACATTTTTGTAGATTTGTTTGTGTTATAGTGAGTATATGTTGGTCAACACATTCATTAGTGAGACATATACAAATATTGAAATAGAGACGGTAATTCGACAAGTTTATCTGTACTATAATTTTGTTTGGTTGCATTTACGAGTTATCTGAGTATTGAATCAAATACAGGGTACGCTGTTCTCACTAATGAACTGGACTGGGCTACCTTTCTAGTACGACAAAGCCAATTGATATTTTATACTCTTTAAGAAAGTCCAGATCCAGATCCAGGCAGATCTGCTGACATTGTTTTGAAAGCACCAACCACTACGTAACTGACGGTTATTCTCGATGGCTAAGTACTGGGTTGTTACCCTTGTTTAGAGGAGGTTTTACAAGACCTCCTTACACCACTAATCTAGTAAGCTATGCTAACAAAAGTAATCACCTTTTTCTGTATGTAGATGAAGCCGAGGATGCTGCGGCGACCTTTTTTCCATTTCCAGAATCACATTTGCAACATTGCGTCCCCATGTTTCTTATATTTAATAAACCATGAAGACCCTTCCACTACACTTACACCACAAAACAATAACTTATCACTCTTTGCATAGGTTTTATTGTCACCAATTAGGGCACCTCCATATTTAATAAAAATTTTAATACTGTAAAGATATATAAAACATTTAAAATACAATACCCAAACACACTTTAAATTTTTTTTTATCTGTTATATATATAAATATGCAAAAAAAAATTTTCTTTTGTTATTTTTACCAAAACCCACTTTGACCACCGTTAAATATTCGAATTCTGACATAGTGACATATTTTTTAAGTTTGAAAAAAAAGTTTTCAAGTTTTTTTAATTTTATTTTTATTTTTTTCTTAAAATTATGTCAAGATACGCCGCAGCATCTTTCGCGCTTCCGTTTTATAAACTATACTAAACGTAAAACGTTACGGGATAAATTGGAAAGCATATCATCACTCTCATATGTAGAATGGGTCCTGTGCTCCCGGTCCCATTCCTAAAGTTCCCGATCCCACCTCCCAAAAGGGTTATTTTTATCATCACAGGGCGATATAGACAATATAACTCCGTTATATACACACTAATATTATATATTATTATATATTTGGCGAATACGTCATTTCTGAATGCGCGTACTGCTCTTTCCACAGACTTATTAATGCTCTGTTTACATTTCAAAGATTAAACAATGTATTGAAAGAACTATCATTGTTTACTATACTGCATGAAATATAGTTGGATATATTTCAATTAATGTAGTTTTGCCGAGACAATCGGAGACAAAAGTCTTGTCCGACTAGACTAATTCATTTTTGTCGGAGACTGTACGCGACACATAGAAAATTTCATATGCAGACACACACCATACAATCACATGACTTATTTTTTATAAATTTCAACTCTAAATATTTATATCTTTTCAACAAATCGATAAAGAAAAATGATTTTCACATTTAAACTTTTATGAAATATTAGTTTTTTTTAACTATGTTTTTACGTATTTTTCTTTTTATTCTTTATCGGCCCGTTGCATGTTAATTCTGTGCACTTTAATTTTAAATATCTCGTTTCACAATCGATAGCAAAATTTCATTTATTTTTTGACTAATTAAATACACCTAGATTAACATTATATTTTAATTTTATCAAATTCTTAAGAAAAGTGAGTTTACGAGCACACTACCTTAACGTTGACATACGTTCTGAGGAGAAATTGAAACCTCAAAATCTGTTATAAAAACATTTGTTTTACGAAAAAATTACTTCCCATGAGAAAATACATAACAATAGTAACCTAAAAATAACCAAAACCTAGTTTTCTCCTGTATTCACATTGTCCCAGTGTTGTAAATGGTTAAGCAATAACTTGACAATTATTCGTATTCAATATATTCATTTTTAGTCCACCATATAAACGCAGCTAAAATTTCCGCAATCCGACAATCCGGTGGTTCCACCAACATAAAAATCATTCATCTTTTTTCTTTTTTTTTTTTTTGAAAATAAAATTAGTTTTTTTATGTGTATTTATTCGTAAACATCATCAGTTAACTATTTATAAATAACCAACCACAGTCACAGAATGTTTTCAGTTTCTGACGAATTTTTGCAACGCATGTTTCATCTTACGCCATTGTACAAATATTAAAATATGATATATACATAATTATGTCAGACATCAATAACACTAAATATTTTATCTCTGCGCCATCTGTCTTTTAGATACGATTTAATTAAATCCAGTTAATTACAACATAACTTTAATGTCCAGCAGGCCACCCGTATTCACGACGGTTTTTATAGTTATTATCATATACAAAAATGTTATTCAATCAATTTTATGCGAATCTATAACTATAATACTGGGCCCAGACATGCTACAGAACATCGTAATGCATAGCTGACAAAAGCATAAATACTTTAAAGCCGTTTTAGACGAACAGATCAGACTTTCAATCTGATTCAGACGAACTGTACGATTATTGTATATATCACACTAAAATCTGAATTGTAACAGAGATCCGATCTGATCTGACAGTGTGGTAAGATCATTCAGATGTGTAGAGAAACATAAAGAAATAAAATTAATTATATTAACAATACAATACAATAATTTATATTAAATAAAGATGCCTGTCGTATGATTTCACAAGTTCAAAATTACATTTCAGGTTAAAACCTTAAATTAAAACTAAAAAAGTGAGTCGGAATAAGCTTTAAAGTAGATATGGATATTACCTTATACAAACGTTAAATACATAATCTAAAAAGGTCTCGATATTGCTTGAAATCTATAATTTTATCTACTTCCACAATAAAATTGATCATTTGTTTTTCTTTGTTTTCTTTTTCTTTGATCAATTGTTCTTTTTTTTTAATTTAATTAAACCTTTATTAAGTTTGTATAAGAAGTATTATCTACATCTAAAACGCTCGAATTTGGGGGCTTTACTGTAATTCCATTTAATGATTTTGTAGTTCATGAACCATAAATAAAACGTCGTTACTACCAGTTCGTTATTAAAAGACGGATTATTTATATTCCTGTCGATTCATGTAAAAAGAATACGGAAATAAAATGAAAACCACATAAAATAATCTACACGACGCAAAACTATTAAACCTACAATATCTATAAATAGAATTAATGCATTAAGCGATGTTATTTGTAAAATATGTCTACGTAGTGAAGGAAAACAAGTCCTTGCTTGCTGCATAGGCATACTACCAACCGAACGCTGAAGCAAACAGATGGACAGTTTTACATCATATACGATTTGAAATATTTCAATTAAATGGCTGCCAATTTTTCCAAGAATCTGTATTTTAAAATACATCAACATAATTACCATAAAATGGGATTGTGAACTCAATTTTTATGGGTCGATTTTTTAATTGTTGATTGCCATAGATGTTAATAAATGTGTATTGGCGTTTTTATCATATATTATAATGTCCCAGGTGTATATTTATATTCTTATAGTCTTATATTCTTACTAGCGTTCATCCCCGTCGCAAAGCGACGTCTGTCTGTTATATGTGAATTGAATTTCATCTCAAATTTTAATTTCCTTTTTACCGTGACGAGATATTTCTACCGTAACGAGATATTTTTTACCGCAACGAGATATTTTTACCGTGACGAGATATTTTTACCGTGACGAGATATTTTTACCGTAACGAGATATTTTTACCGTAACGAGATATTTTTTACCGCAACGAGATATTTTTACCGTGACGAGATATTTTTACCGTGACGAGATATTTTTACCGTAACGAGATATTTTTACCGTAACGAGATATTTTTTACCGCAACGAGATATTTTTACCGTGACGAGATATTTTTACGAGAAAGTTGGCATCGTTACATATTATATTCCATTCTATTCTATATTCTTTGCACAGTCATTTTAATTTCGTATTTGTATTTTAAGAGTAAACCAATAATAGAAATGTTAGAGTTGAAAGGAAAAAGGAAAAGGAAATGCTCTGAATATAAATACCCTTCAAAGGATATCACATCCTGAATATGGTTTGTGAATCTCATATATTCATTTGTATAAGTATTTATTTATATTATACTTTTAGGGTCCTATTGCAGATGTTTTCCATGTAAAATTTTCATATTAATGTCCTTTTATTCTAACGAGATAACGGCGACAAAATGGCGGCATTTATTCTGTAATACATTTATGTATTGTATTGTAAATATGAAAAATGATGCCAAGATATTTATATGAACAATCTCTGAAAGTTATAGTTGTGTTAACTTTTTATATATTTTTAATATTACTGATATACAAATAAAGGAAAATTTAAAATGTTATGGATGCATATTTATGTACGAAGTTTGGCTATTAAATAACGAGACTGTAACAGCTGTTTATCATGAAGCCTTCTCTTTCAAACGCAGTGCCTCTCGCTTCTGTAACCAATCAGTTTCGCAGGGAAAATGTTAAGTGTAAAAATATCTCGTCACGGTAAAAATATCTCGTCACGGTAAAAATATCTCGTTGCGGTAAAAAATATCTCGTTACGGTAAAAATATCTCGTTACGGTAAAAATATCTCGTCACGGTAAAAATATCTCGTCACGGTAAAAATATCTCGTTGCGGTAAAAAATATCTCGTTACGGTAGAAATATCTCGTCACGGTAAAAAGGAAATTAAAATTTGAGATGAAATTCAATTCACATATAACAGACAGACGTCGCTTTGCGACGGGGATGAACGCTAGTTTTATTAAATATCTAAATGTTGACGGAGATATAGCAATTAAAAATTTGAATTGTAGTTTTAACGCTATAGATGTCGGCCATATTTATGACGTAACATGTCGCGCTATTAAAGATAGGTCAGTTATTTGTTATATGTATAAGAGTTCCGTGTTAAGTATGCTAACTCTTTTGTATAAAAGAGATTGCAACTTAGGCGGACGTGGTGTATTGGAATCTTTTATAACGTTGGATCCCTTAATAATTAAAGGGAAACAATTTCTATTATAATTGTTAATATCTCCTAACATATAAGGAGTTACTAAAAAATAAGTGGACACAAGTCCATTATATATTATATTAATAATTGCTTACAGATTAACCCACGTCTATTAAATATAAAATTTATGTAGCATTATATGTCTATTTTATTATATTATTTGACCTTCATTTTATCTTCAAAGTCATTTTCAACACCTTGTACGTTATAGTGTCTATGATTATCACGTTGCGCTAGAACCTGTCAATCAGTGAGAAACGACGCCGACGCTGACGTCGTGGATGGACGACGGCGATAGACGTTTCTGTTGCACTGAGGTTTAGTTTCCCACATTTCCCGGTTGAGTAACGTTGCCAATTAACACAAGCGTTTCTATCAATAGAAAAACTGCACCCGTCATTAGAAACGCCAAAATTTGCTGGACCCAATTTCTAAGGTTAGTTGGTTACAATCAAGCAGTGCTTGTCAAACTGTTGTTAAAAATCTAGGTTTGTCAGAGACCGATCACACTTATCTAACAAAAATTTATGCGAGGTATTTAACTTGGTCAAGCTACAATTATGCTCTACTCAAATAAAAATGAGAGTTGAGATACAAAAGTATTTTGGAATGGCGATCGAGGAGGCAAGTGTGGAAGAGGAGCTAAGGAGAAGGGATAAGGAGATACAACAGCAGGAGAGAATGGGAAAAATCGAAAAAAGCAACTACAATACAAGATATAAAAGGTTATGGGAAAATAATGTGCCTCAGTACCTTATAGAAAAAGACATAAAACACATAAGAAGAACAGCAAGGTTTAGATTGGGAAATGAGGAAAAAAGAAACAGATACTGGGAAAAGAGTGAGGAAAGAAAGTGTAGAGTGGGCGGAGCGGAGGACGAAACACTGGAACACATTAAGTTTGAGTGTAAGGAAAAAGTAGCGAGCGAAAGGAATATTGGCCAGATATTAAAGGGAGGCAGTGAAGGAAAGAGGTGGATGGCGGAAATAGAAAAAAGGAAAGAAAAAACAGGACAATAAATAAGCTCGTAGCTGGGTTGCATAAGGAACAGGAAGAGAAAGGAAGTACTAAAAGAGGCAGTGAAGGGAAGCAGGAGAAAGAAAGAAGTAGCGAGGAAACAGTTAAACTTCAGCCCAGAAAAATAGACTAGGGAATAGACCAGTACAGAAGGAAGACTAGGGAAAATGAAGGAAGAGGGTCAAGAGAAGAAGAAGCAGAAAGTACTTTGGGAAATAAAAAGGTCTAGAATAATGTAAATCTAATTGTAAGTTGAAGTATATGAAATGTATTAAGAATGTAGATTGTAAAGCCGAAAGGCGAACAATTAATAATAATAATAAATAATACAAAAGTATTAACCATGGTTTATGCAAAAGGGGTTTTACAAATTGTGACAAAATATTTAAGGGGGGGGGGGGGGGTGATGGTAGCAAAAGCTTTGTAGCGTCACTTACAATCTATTATATGGACGCTGTTATGCATTCATGTGTCAAGCGCCAAAATATTAAAAATTGAGTTAAGCACGAAATGTTGTTTCTAATACAATAAATAAAAATATTTTTTATGAACTATGTCATAAAAAAATTTGCATTCGATGTAAAAGCTAAAACTTATTATTACAATATCTCAATGCAGAATTCTCGTTTTGCAAAAATGGTTCATCCGCCTAAAGCATTGTGAAACCTGAAGATTTTATTTCGATTCAACCTTTATTAAAATCAATAATAAATCGAAAAGTTGATATAAATAAAAATAAAATATCATGGCTTCAGACGTTTGAAATAAAATTGAATAAAGATACTCCGCACTTAATTGAAATAAAATCAAAACTTTCTGACCAACCACAAATCATTAACATTGGTAAAATGAAAAAAAGAAAGAAATTAATTACATTGAATGATATTGAATTACCGAATTTATGGCCACAGGGAAAAGCTTTATCTTCAGCTAAAATTTCTGATTTAAATGAATTGTTCAAATTAGTTTCACCAGACTGTCAAGAATTTTACAATTTTCTCAAAGATGCTGAATCAGCTGATTTTATCGATGATATTGAAGGACTAGGAAACACATTAGACTTCGCCATTGATCCTGATGATGAAGATGAGAATCAGTAATAATAAATCAAAAAGAGCACTAAAAAATAATATTACCTTAAATAAATAAAAAATAATAATTTTTATTCACGATTTTCATATTATTATTTAGAAATTTATTGATGAGAAATTTGTTATAACTTCCGTTTCAATGTTAGAATATATTAATATCACTTAAAAACTATTGATGTAATTTTGATAAAAAGTTCGTATGTCACTGTTGATAAATTTAATAAAAGAATAATTCCAATAAAAATCCAATTCTAATTTGTGAAGTATAAACCTTAAATTATTTTATTAATATAAATAGTCCGTAAGTTAATTTGCTTTTATGTGTCAAGAGACTTTGAAACATTTTTACAAATTTAATTAAGCATATTGAATTTTGCAATAATATTTTTTTATATTTTATCAGTTATTCTTTAAATTCATTATATTCCAATGAATAATTCATGAATATCTGTAATAGTTCTAATATTTACTTGCTTATATGATAAAAATAATTCTAATTATTCTTATCTGAACAATTTGAATTAGAAAAACTAGAATGTTAATTTTCTCAAATCCCAGTATCTGGCGCTTGACACATGAATGCATAACAGCGTCCATATAGAAGCTTGAAATTTTACACCCTGAAAAGTGCTTTCAAAAATCTCCGTATATATTCAAGTATACCTCATTTACTTTTTCAATATTACAAAAACTGTTATTAATGCAAATGACGTAAAATAGGTTGAAATTTGTGTGAGTTAATTTGTAACTGAGAATTGAATTAACAGCCTTAACAAAAACACATAATGGGTTTGTGAACCATGTCTTAATTTCTATATTAACAAAGTTTGTTACCAAGACCTCAAATGTTCAATTATATTTAATAACTCGCTATATTTTAGGAGATATTAATAATTAAAATAGTAATTTTAAATCATTAATTATTAAAATTCCAATACAATTCTTTTATACAACAGTTCGTAAAAGAGATACTTAAAACAGAACTCTTATACATACAACTAAAAACTGACCTATCCCTTAATAGTTCGACATATTACGTCATAAATATGGCCGACATCTCTAGCGCTAAAACTGCAATTCAAATTTTTTATTGCTATATCTCCGTCAACATTTAAATATTTTATAAAATAAAAACGCCAATACACATTTATTAACATCTATTTAAATCAACAATTAAAAAATCGACCACTAAAAAATAAATTCACAAGCCCATTATGACTGACTTTGCTACTGTCTTCTATATTTATTTAATACATATTATATAAATAACGTAACTACAATATTATTAAACTGTTGGCAACATGTAATACATAGAATAATCTAATAATATTCTGCAAGTACGAAAGGTTAATGATACGTAATAGAATGAATAGAGAATCTTGAGAAGCATAATGTTGCACACATAATGCTTGCTGAGAAGTGCATCATATTCTTTTTGTGCACGTGGCCATAAAATACATACACACCTGCATAACCATATAATATAAGAAGAGGCTTATTTTGTAACCGTTTCTATGACGTCTTGCGCTTAAATGCAATTTGAGGTTAAGTTTTTATTTGCCAATATTAACAAGAATGAACAAGATACAGTTTTGCAGGCCTGCATGTAAGATTACTATGGGCTTGTGTCCTCATTTCTGAGTGGTCGATTTTTCAATTGTTGATTGAAATTGATGTTAATAAATGTGTATTGGCGTGTCTATTTTATTAAATATCTAAATATTGACGGAGATATAGCAAATAAAAGTTTGAATTGTAGTTTTAGCGCTAGAAATGGTCGGCCATATTTATATGACGTGAAATCCATTTTAACGTCAGTTATTTGTTGAGTAGGTCAGTGCTGTGGTAATGTTCTGTAGCTGTTGGTAGTCGAAATATCAAGTCAAGTCAAAGAATAATAAGTTTTTATTTTATTTAACCCTGCTAAGGCAGACATAATACTGAAATTTGATTGTTCCTTGAAATAGCTGTAAATAATATTTGATATTTTGATATATAAATACACATAGCAGAGATTTATGAGCTGTAAGGTTGGTAACCTTACACAAGGATTGTGATATCACATGCACTTGGAATGTGTACAACGTTGAATCCCTTTATTATTTAAAGAGACAAAATGACTTTTTTAATTGTTAATATCTCTTAACATATAAGGAGTTATTAAAAAATAATTAAACATTTGAGGTTCTAGTAACCCACTGTATCAATATATAGTACACTTTTATAGAAATTAAGACATAGGACACAAGCCCATTTAAACCTAATATTTACCTACCATATACGATTTGTGTTATGCGGTTATTGTGTGTGCGGCTAGACTCGCAACTGGTTCCTAATTAATATTTGTAATTAACTGAGTCTCTCTAACATTTCCTCTAAAGCTAACATAATTAGCTTAACTTAAATGTTCGTAGTGCAAGTAGTCACTAATTAGAGTTGCAATTCATAACATTGAAATTTGGCACAAAGATCTTTTGAAAGGTCAGAGTGTATGAATCAAACGCAACATCAGTTGTTTAATATTTAGATTTGGCAAGCGCACTTATTGAATTAAGGTAATAATTTCAAAGATAGTTCCTACTCTACCCCACCGACTATTGTCGTCTCTCTTCTACAACAGAAATGCGAGTGATATACATAGGAGTACGAGTATACGAAATATAGCTTGAAATAAAAACATCCTAATCTCCTACTCTCACTCTCTTTCTATGTTTGTGCTAATATTTTTTATTTATAAATTCTTAAAAGTAATTTTTAAAAGCTTCTAAATAAAAAAATTAGAATCTAGTATGATCTAGACGATCTAGTGGCAGTGCATGAGTCTACCTAATATAAATACATACCTATTACAAAAATCTTCATTCTTAGCGATGACAAAGAATGTTTAGGAACTGATTGACCCAAGGCCATTTAGTACGCAACGCCGTTATAAATAAATGCAGTAGTTCTATGTGATATGTGATAATTACTATTGAATCGAGTCTAGATCCAGGAGCGTATTTAGACTCGAGGGTAACTGTACGAATGTACTACTAAAACCTCCCTATATTCATGTCAAAATTTACTAACACAAGTTATGTCACATCATTTTATATCATTCATGACATATTAATATTTGAGGTTATATATGATTTGAATCTTTACTAAATGTCAACGGGAAAAAACATTTGCGAAATGTATGGTTTAAAACTTTACTTTAACTTTATATAGATTGAAACCTCTCTATAAATGTTTATAAATAATGTTTCTTTTAGGCCTTTTAGTTATTATTATATTATAACACATACTTAGTTTTCAAAATTATCTTAGATAATTTAAAATAGAATTCGTAATTAAATAAAGAAAAACTAAAGGAAATAATAAATCTTTAAGAAGTTAATGGTATTAAACATCTTTGTGCATATTTAAATTATAAAATTTTGTACAACATTTATGATGTAGTTTATTTATTTTCTGTAAAACTTAACACCCAAGTAAAGTACATGTACTTTTATCTGTATGTTATTATAGTAGTCTATCGGCGAGTTGGCAGGCGTTAAAGTATATTTAAATCATATTATTTTATTGTTGATGTATATTTTACATAAAATTAATGATGTTTTTCATGTAAATGTATTTACCATGTGTATGTTACAGGTGGAGCCCCTATCGGTTGTGCCACGACGTTAAAGGAGAGAGTAGCTGTGCCCCCCAGAAGACAGGTCATTTGTGCCGGTGCGGCACTCTTCTGAGGAACATCTTTGTTCTCTGGAGGTGAACCTGAAAAATGGTAAGTTGCAATTTAAATTATTTATACATAACAAAAATAGAATGAAAGATTTAGAAATTAATTTCATTTGTGCGATTGAGTAAGCTACAAGAATAATACATCAGAAGAATCAAGTTATAATTAAATCGATCGGACAATAATACGCCAGATGTAGACGTGATTTGCAGAGGCGAATTAATTGAAGGCCGACGAACCCGGGGCGTGAGACGTGAAGGGCAAATATAAATTTATTATATTTATAGAACTTTTCTCAATCGGCAGGCAACTTATTCCGCCACTGGTGATGTCGATTCCTATTGTACCGACCAGTGACCGTTTTAGACATTTAAATACTGTTTAAATCATTTAAAATCATGTGTCAATCAAGACATGTGTTCGTCGGCTTCATTAATCAATGATAGGTTATCTTTAATATTTGTTTTACTGCCAGTGAATTAGGTTAAATGGAATTGAGAAAAAACACATTTGTTTTCCGTCTTTTTTAATATTTTAAGTTTTTATTTTGAATGTACTTATTGTGCATGCATTATGCGGCAGTAATCCTTTTTAATATTACACTATTCCTAAGTTTTGCGAGCAATGATCGTGATCGAACAAATCTGATTTATATGAGTGAAACATTTTACGAAGAGTGAATCACTTTTAAAAAAGTATTCCTGTACTATTCCTGAGTTTTATTATTAATTATTATTACAGTTCAGAAATACTGTTTTAAAAGTTATTTGTAAAATGTTTCACTCATATAAATCAAATCTGTTCGATCACGATCATTGCTCGCAATACTCAGGAATACGGGCCCGAGATCCGAATATTTGTTTCGTTCATGTTCGGGATCGAGGTGCGATGACATTAAAACATAACCTACAATGCTCAGTATGAACGTATCAGAACTGCCCATAACTAACAATTTTTGTCAACTATTTTTGTTACAGTAAAGAAATAAATATAATAACCTAACTTTTATTTTATTTGAATGAATTGTGTCAAAAGTTTGGCATTTGGCAAGTGTGGACAGGTAGCAGAAGCACGTATACTCGAAAATGCATATGTGGTCTTAGCCTTGGACATAAATGTAATAATAATAAATATTTTAAAGGAACCACAAAGGTGTTTCAACAGACACTCTGGACAACAAGCCCTAGCGCTAGCGGCTGACGCATGACGCATGGTGTGTACCCACTCTTACATTTTGTTGTGCAATCTATAATATATAATCTCACTCACAGTCGAAATAATTTTCAGTGCTGTTCTATGTTTCGTTCTATTCGGCTTTCTTTCAATTCATTAAATAAAAACTTTGTAAAAAGATTGTACCGGTTAAAATTATTATACAAGTTAAAATATATAAAGGTAAATAAATATGTTTATTTAGTCCAAATCACGATAGTTCGGCGGCGACTTATACGTATAAGAGGTTATAAGAGCGGTATAAATCTATAATACGATAATGAATTTTGTCTTATTTGTTTCTATATTCATTATAGAAAAATAAGTGAGTCAGTGCTTTTTAGTTATACCGGCAGTTTAAACCACACAACTTGTTTTAAGTATGAGTCGCCGCCGAACTCTCGTAATTTGAACTATATCTACAATATTTTAATAAGAACAAGTATGAGTCTACATTATGGACATCATTAACACTAAAGAGTGACACATAAAAATGTTGATTATTCATTTTGCTCTAATGAATACAGAAAATGCTATAGTTTGATCAATTATGATTAAACTTAAGTATAATTAATTCTTCAACAATTTATAATTCTCCATGTCTCTATTTTCTAGGAAGTTAAAAAATGGACATTCACGAAGCAGCAGCAAATGGAAATTTGGAGCACATACGATTACTGATCAAAGAAGGAAAAAATATTTACAAACCAAACGACAATAATGACTGTCCACTGGCCATGGCACTAGCCAATAAACATGAAGACGTGGCCATGGAATTATTGGCTGTTTACGAACAAGACCTCGCTTTAATTGATACAAACTACAAAGGTGTAATATACCTCGCTGTATCCGATGAAGACATGCAGTGCGTATCAAATTTGAACTCAAATGGTAAAGCAAGCAGCCTCGTCAAGGTGTCCTTAAAAAATAGCGCCAAGAATTTAAATGAAGTAAAGGATGTTTACGTGACCACGAAAGAAGATTTGCAGTTGTTGAATAAATTGAGTGATGACAATGGTCTAATTGATGTTAACATAAAGAATTTGCACTGTACATCATTACTGGCTTTAGCCATTGATGTTGGTAATATCGAGATTGTGACAAAGTTGCTGAAATTGAACGCTACACCTGTATCTAACAAAGGCACTTTGAATACTACAGTGAAACGCGCATCTTTTCAAATTATTGACCAGCTGTTGAAACACATTCCATATAATTCATTAAATCCAGATGATGATGTTCTTTTATTACAACAAGCGGCTAAAAACAAGAATACTGCAGTTTTTAATTTAATTTTGGAACTATTGGCAGATTTAGAACTGCAAAAAATTAAAACAGCAAATTTGGAACTAGCGAGAAACACGTTTATCAAAAATTTGTTGGAAACAATCACGGGCGAGTATTATAAAACATCTGTTTTGCATGTTTTGATTCGGTCCCAACATTTCCAATTAGTGATGGATCTTTTGGATAAGTATAATCCCAGTCTCGATATTGCAACCAACGATTACATAAATGTAAGTCTATTGGACAGCGCTATTATCGCCAACAGTCTCGAATTAGTCAAAGTTCTTATTGATAAAGGAGTGGATATACTGAAAGATTACAGCGATAGAGAGGAGGATTACTTTAGAAACTCATTAATAGTGGCAGCCGGCTATGGTGATTATCAGATCTTTGAAGAAATAGTGAAACATTGCCCTAGCGAAATTTTTAAGGAAGGTTCCCACGGATCTTTTAAAGCGCTGTACCATTGCATACGTAATGCGTCTATAGAAAAAGTAAAGCTTTTGATAGAGTATGGAATGGACCTACATGCGCAGGAGGAAGGTAGCACAGCGTTAATCGAAGCAATTTGGTCGGATAATTTAGAGATGGTGAAATTTGTGATGAATCATTTAAAAACTGATCCCGAAACAGGCAAATGTATTTATTTAGATACTCAAAATTCAGCAGGTAATAGTCCCATTGATTTTTCAGTCCGATCAGTTCCAAAAAGGGATATTTTTAATTATCTTTTGGAACTTGGCGCCAACCTAAATTCAGCGGATAGCTTGGGATGGTCACCTTTACATTTTGCTAGCAGATTTGGTCACCATGAAATTGTGAAGATAATGTTAGAGCACGGTGCCGACATCACTCAAGTAAATGACAAAGGGGATAAGCCAATTCAGTCCGCTCTTAAATCAGGAAACTACGAAACTTTCAAATTGTTCTTCAATTCTGATGTGGATTTAGAAATGAGAAACGTTAGTGGTAATACATTGTTGATCTCAGCGGCGAAGTTCAACACTTTTGAAGCGTTCAAAGATATCCTGCATGCAGGAGGAGATATCCACGCTGAGAACTACGCTGGACAAACTGCACTTCACTTCGCCAATAATTTAGAAACAATTAAGACGTTGATTGAAAGGGGATCGAATCCATTGGCGCGAGATAAGATGGGAAACACACCCTACTTGTACAACGCTGGGGATAGCGATTGGAGAACGGAGCAATTTGTGAATCACTTAAAGTTCGATATAGACTACTCCCTTGTGAATGATTATAAGTATAGCATCTTGCACTACATCCTGCACAACGGGGCATATTGTCTTGAAAGATTCCCTGAAATATTTACTGAAGAGAAATTCAACCCCCTTTTTGAGTCTTCGGGCTTAAATGAGTACGGGCAGTCAACCTTTTATCTGTCTTGCTTCAACAGTGAGGTTCCTTTGGAGATTGTTAAAAGAATTGTTGAAAATAGTAATCCTGACCTAAACCTACGCGCTGGAGATGGCGGCTCTGTTCTTCATTGTTTAGTTATGAACAGGAGTTATGACACTCTGGATTACGTTCTTGGGAAAGGTGCAGATATTGAGATGTTAAGCAAGGAGGGCCAAGAAACGCCTCTTTTAGCAGGGGTGTCTTGCCCTAAAATCGTTCGGATTTTGGTAAAATATGGGGCCAATGTAAACGCGCAGAATGCGGATGGCAAAACGGCGCTGCACAAAGCGGCGGAGACGGGAAATTTGGAAAGCGTGAGGATTTTAGTAGCGGCAGGGGCGGATTTACAAATTACTGATAAAAATAATAAGACTGCATTAGATTATAGTTCCAACTGTAACATGACACATTTTTTAACTTTACTTTTGTAAGATATATAGAAATATAGAATAATATATAGTATCATAAAAATACCTTTTTATATCCTTAGAATTATAAAAATTAAAAATTTTATTCATAAAATTCTATTCATTTTTTTTTTATTTATTTATATTAATGTACAACATAGTAAGATTAGCGTGTGAAAATTTGAAGTCGATTGGAGTAAAATCCAGTGATGAGTTTTGAGTGGCACCGCAATGCCTCGCTGTCAATGCCTCATTTCTTGATATTTATTTATGAAAATTTCACAAAGTATTCTTCAAATGTTATTTTATCATGTAGTAATTTTAGAAATAATTATATATTAACTGTGTCCGTTAAAAAACATTATCGAAAATATTCTTATTTTTTTCTTATAACCTATATCTTCTGGTTCGAATCCCGAACCAGCGATACATTTTTCTGATTTTAATTGTTAATAAAATTATTTGATTATATGTTTTCATAATCAGCCTAGACTTTGACATCATAGCAAGGATAGAATATAAAATAGTGTATAATACAAATTTACACTGGTTAGAATGGAATCGTAAGATTGCACTACTCCCGCCTGTCAAGATTTCAAAAGAAGCCCGATGAAAGTAAGGTAGGTAAATACATATTTGTAACATTCCAAAAATAATCATAATTTCTACAGGTCAGGGATTTCTATACTATTTCTGTAACAAATTTGCAAAACACACACACATGCATATACGTAGCTGTGTATATATTATTACCTAGTCCAGGTGATAAAATCATTTTGCTTTATTTTAAATCTTAAAAAGAATACAGCGGTACTGTTCAAATATCATAACAAACGCTGTATGATTATTATTAACACAGAACTGCACACCACAAGAACTTATAAAATTAAAACAAATTTATCACAAAGGGAAATACACAAAACAAATAAATCGGGATATTTCCGGGATCGGGAAGATAACTTGTAATTCCAGAGTACAGATTCCAGAAAGCTGTACGACGCGGCGATTTTTCACGTAAGCCCGTCGGGGCATTCACTCAGACACTAGGAGTATTTAATCTTAATTTTCTATATGCGTAATATTTTAAAAGCAATATATTTGTTGAAGTTTTGACGGTGTTAGAATATTTTATTTTTGGATTAAACAGTTCTTGGAACTATCGAATGCGCAGGCGCGGATCTTTGCCATCTCTAACGCTAACGCTCTAGCGATGTACATTATTGTAGACTGGACCGAAATATGTAATAGTTTACGTTTTTTAGTCGGCGTTTGAAGACTATGTCTATGTATTTCTGGCCGAGTGATATTGTTTACTTTTTACTTTTGTGCAGAGCTGCATTGTGACTCTACACACAAACAACTCTGCGTGCAAATTTTCGCAATTTATACAAATATAAAAATAGTAATATTTCTGGTAATTATTTGATATAGCTACACCTTTTGTTTTGAATCTAATAAAAAAAACTACTTCTTGTATACTCAAAACATGTACAAATCTTACGTAATATACATTATACCATTTTTTATTTAGGAAAAGACAATATTAATGGTTAAAGTTAAAATTTCAAATTTGAGGTTAGAAATAATATGCCAGTGTTAAATATATAAATGAAAATGGCGTCATATTCACATTTATTGGTCAACTTTAAGCATAAATACTGTATATTTTTTAATAAAAAATGGTATAATGTATATTACGCAGGATTTGTACATGTTTTTACTATATTAAAAGCGCCAGAAAATATTCGAAAGTGCAGTAGTTTTTTTATAAGATTCAAAACAAAAGGTGTAGCTATATCAAATAATTACCATATTTCTTTCCTCTTTTGTCGATTCTTTTTTTGTTTATTAGTGCCATCTAATCACAGTTACATATATTTAAGGTATTTTAACATAAAAATAATATGTAACCACACAAATTTCATACGTCCCCATTGTCACGTCTTATTACACACTTCAAATAGAAAATTTTGTTTTTTGGCGTTGTTTTCTTTTTGGAAATTGTGCTTTAGAATAGATGTAGTTGTAGTTGTATTATTAAATAATACTAAAATAGAAACTTTCTGTCATGATCTAATTTCTACTATGCATCTAATTTGTACTTTTCTCTTCCAGACTATAGTGTGGACCAGCTCCAGTTCCATGCTGAGGTTTGATGAAGACGTCCTATGACATCACCAACCATTTCCAGAAGAAGATATTTTGAAAATAAAATTAAAATTAATTCTAGTTATAACAATAAATGCACCATTTGTATTTAGATAATTAATTAATGAAACCGTGTTATTATAAAATTTGGGCTTAACCAGCAATCGCAAAATAATATGAATTAAAAAAGATACCTGTGTTTTTATAGTAAACAAGTTTATAAATCTTGTCATTTTTTCTTCCTTAGAGTAATAGTACGAATTAATGTGGAAATTGTCTTTCCCCCATCTATAAATAATTTAAATTTTAACAAGTTATGGGCATTCTATTTCGGCTCTGCTTTGACTCTGCTGAGGACAGTGCAGTTTGTTAGTAAATACCCGGCATCTTTGACGGTTGCATCAACTGCTAGTGACTGCAGTTTATTTTCATTGCCGTTCTAAAATCGGAACGATTTATCGTGCCTCATTGTTCTTTTATTAAACTAACGACTTGCACTGACTGCAATTAGAATTATATCATTTGTTTAAATACTTGATGTTGCAATAAAATCATAAAAGAAGCCAGTGTGGTTTGGTTTCGTTCCTTTATTCGTGCTCTTTGCCGATTGTCAGATTCGTATGCTCTGATGTATATTATTTACCGCTACTGAAGCCATCATTATTAATTAGAATTATGTTCTATGTGATATTAGAAAAATTAAAATTATTCAAATGTGGGTATAAATATTAGCTAGTGAAATAAATAATATCTGCCATCTATGCAATAATAGTATAACTAAATTTAGTTTAGGTATTTAGCACTAGATGGAGACAGTAACGAGTATATATTGTTGCTGTATTTCAGGCGCTAATTTATTCCACAATTAGTTTTTGTTTGCATTTCTTAGGTGTCGATTTTTCAAATTAATTAAAGGGACATTTTTAATTGTTAATATCTCCTAACATATAAGGAGTAATTAAAAAATAAGTGGACATTTGAGGTTCTAGTAACCAACTTTATCAATAAATGGTACAGTTTTATAGAAATTAAGACATAGGACACGAGGCCATTTTAGATTTTACTTTATATCAATTACATTATTACTTAAATTAAATTCTCATATAAAATCTACTATTTAGTTGTTAGATAATATTATTTAAGTTTCTAAATAGAATTGCTTAGCAATAATTTAAAATTAAAAAGTGTATATATAGTTGCATGGTAATCAGGCGTTGAAAATAAGATTTTTTTCTTATTTTATTTGAGATAAAAAAATTATATTCTTAAAAAGGAGTGGATAGAGATTTTTAAATTATTATACACCAGATTAGTAATTATTATTATAGTTAATTGTTCCTCTTAAATGTATCACCTTCTTAAAGAATTTATTTATTTATTATTCATTTGATTTCTATCATTAAGCGATACCTTTTAGAGGAAAATTAGTTTTAAAATACTTTTTTTAATGTATCTGAAATTTATATTATATAAATAAAAGAAGTAAATTGAATTTTAAGTGTTTTTATTTTCATATATTTATAAGTCTTACATTTCATAATACATATCAACAATTCAGTGCAACATTTTATACTATAAAAAATCATAAATGTTCTTTTATTTTTTCAACGAAAGAAGGTTATACTCTTGTTAAAAATGATGAAAAGCTTCAGTTTTAGACTTTAAGAAATCATAAATTTTCTGTTATTTTTTCAACGAAAGAAGGTTATACTCTTGTTAAAAATGATAAAAAAACTTGGAATTTTAAAGTTTAAAAAACATCTATTTGTTAAAATTTTTTAACGAAAGAAGACTATAATCTTCTTAAAAATGATGAAAAGATTCAATTTTAGATTTTAAAAAATCATAAATTTTCTGTTATTTTTTCAACGAAAGAAGGTTATACTCTTGTTAAAAATGATAAAAAACTTGGAATTTTAAAGTTTAAAAAACATCTATTTGTTAAAATTTTTTAACGAAAGAAGACTATAATCTTCTTAATTCTACAACGGGCATAAATAATTTTTTTGTCTTATTAGTTGTTTTAAAATATTAATACACATTCTTTCATAAAAGAAAACTAACATTTCTTTGAAATTTAGGATACACTTATATTCCTTATGGCCTAAAATAAGGAACTGCTTCAAAACATTTTAAATATCTATTCGTTTCTAGATTTTATGCGACCTTTTTTAAATTCATGGACTTTTTATTCTTAATTTTTTTTTTTTGGATTTATTGAAATGTTTTGATGCAGTTACGTTCGTTAGGCTTTAAAATAAAAAAACTGCTTCATTACAAAACTTGCAAATAAATGTACACTATATTGAAAATAGCATTTATACAATATGAGATTTCTGGATAATATTGCGCCTGACAGAATGGCAACACTAATTACGAGCAAAACTTTCTCTACAAGAAAGTAATGAATGACAATATTTACATAATGAATGTAACAACTAATTGGGGACGTTGTGATGCAGTTACGTTACTTAGGCTTTAAAATAAAGAACTGCTTCATTACATTTTAAAGAACTAAGCGTGGCTGGCTTTTATGCGACCTTTTTTAAATTCATGGACTTTTTTTTGTAATTTTTTTTTCTGGATTTATTGAAATATTTTGATGCAGTTACGTTCCTTAGGCTTTAAAATAAAGAACTGCTTCATTACATTTTAAAAAACTAGGCGTGTCTGGCTTTTTTGCGACCTTTTTTAAATTCATGGACTTTTTTTTGTAATTTTTTTTTCTTGATTTATTGAAATATTTTGATGCAGTTATGTTCGTTAGGCTTTAAAATAAAGAACTGCTTCATTACATTTTAAAAAACTAAGCGTATCTGGATTTTATGCGACCTTTTTTAAATTCATGGACTTTTTTTTCTTAATTTTTTTTTTGGATTTATTGAAATATTTTGATGCAGTTATGTTCGTTAGGCTTTAAAATAAAGAACTGCTTCATTACATTTTAAAAAACTAAGCGTATCTGGATTTTATGCGATCTTTTTAAAATTCATGGACTTTTTTTTTAAATTTTTTTTTTGGATTTATTGAAATGTTTTGATGTAGTTACGTTCCTTAGGCTTTAAAATAAGGAACCACTTCATTACTTTTTAAATATCTACGCGTGTCTGGCTTTTATGCAATTTTTTTAAAACTCATGGACTTTTTGTTTTTAATTTTTTTTTTTCGATTTCTTGAAATATTTTGATGCAGTTACGTTCGTTAGGCTTTAAAATAAATAACTGCTTCATTACTTTTTAAATAACTAAGCGTGTCTGACTTTTACGCGACTTTTTTAAAATTCATGGACTTCTTTTTCTAAATTTTTTTTCTTGATTTCTTGAAATATTTTGATGCAGTTACGTTCGTTAGGCTTTAAAATAAAGAACTGCTTCATTACTTTTTAAATAACTAAGCGTGTCTGGCTTTTATGCAACTTTTTTAAAATTCATGGACTTTTTTTTCTAAATTTTTTTTTCTTGATTCTTTAAAATATTTTGATGCAGTTATGTTCCTTAGGCTTTAAGATAAAGGACTGCTGCATTACTTTTTAAATATCTACGCGTATCTGGCTTTTAAGCGACCTTTTTTAAATTCATGGACCTTTTTTCCTAAAACTAAAATATTTATATTTTTGAAAAATGATTTGTGTTTTCTGACGTAGTTTTTTATGCTGATTCCAAAATTGAAGTCCATTTTTAATTATCTGTTATAGTTTTCGAATAATCTGTGTGTAAAGTTTTTGACTATTTTTTAATTTAAAATGCTTATATCTCGCAAACCAAAAGACTTACATAAAAATGAATTCCATATTTGAAATCAGCATTCAAAACTACATTAAAAACCATTAAAAAATCAACAAATTTTTTTCATCAATTTTTAAGAAAAGTAAGAAGACTATACTCTTCTTACTTTTCACAAAAAACACTTTTTCTATTTTGGCACATGATACATCTTTTCTAAGGTAGTTTTTTACGCTGATTCCAAAATTGAAAACCATTTTTAATTATCTATTATAGTTTTCGAATAATCTGTGTGTAAAGTTTTTGACTATTTTTTAATTTAAAATGCTTATATCTCGCAAACCAAAAGACTTACATAAAAATGAATTCCAGATTTGAAATCAGCATTCAAAACTACATTAAAAACCATTAAAAAATCAACAAATTTTTTTCATCAATTTTTAAGAAAAGTAAGAAGACTATTATACTCTTCTTACTTTTCACAAAAAACACTTTTTCTATTATGGCACATGATACATCTTTTCTAACGTAGTTTTTTACGCTGATTCCAAAATTGAAAACCATTTTTAATTATCTGTTATAGTTTTCGAATAATCTGTGTGTAAAGTTTTTGACTATTTTTTAATTTAAAATGCTTATATCTCGCAAACCAAAAGACTTACATAAAAATGAATTCCAGATGTGAAATCAGCATTCAAAACTACATTAAAAACCATTAAAAAATCAACAAATTTTTTTCATCAATTTTTAAGAAAAGTAAGAAGACTATACTCTTCTTACTTTTTCAAAAAAATATAATTTTTATTTTGGCACATAATATATGTTTTCGAACGTAGTTTTTAATGCTGATTTCAAAATTAAAATCCATTTTCAATTATCTCATACAGTTTTCGAATAATCGCCGTTTTAAAATTTGTAAGTTTGACTTTATTAAAATTACTCAAAAGCCAGAAAACCGTAGATATTTAAAATGTAATGAAGTAGTTCTTTATTTTAAAGCCTAATGAACATAACTGCTTCAAAATATTTCAATAAATCAAAAAAAAAAAATTAAGAAAAAAAGTCCATGAATTTAAAAAAGGTCGCATAAAATCCAGACACGCCTAGTTTTTTAAAATGTAATGAAGCAGTTCTTTATTTTAAAGCCTAACGAACATAACTGCATCAAAATATTTCAATAAATCAAAAAAAAAAAATTAAGAAAAAAAAGTCCATGAATTTAAAAAAGGTCGCACAAACGCCAGATGCGCTTAGTTTTTTAAAATGTAATAAAGTAGTTCTTTATTTTAAAGCCTAAGGAACGTAACTGCATCAAAATATTTCAATAAATCAAAAAAAAAAAATTAAGAAAAAAAAGTCCATGAATTTAAAAAAGGTCGCATAAACGCCAGATGCGCTTAGTTTTTTAAAATGTAATAAAGCAGTTCTTTATTTTAAAGCCTAAGGAACGTAACTGCATCAAAATATTTCAATAAATCTGGAAAAAAAATTACCAAAAAAAGTCCATGAATTTTAAAAAGGTCGCATAAAAGCCAGGCACGCCTAGTTTTTTAAAATGTAATGAAGCAGTTCTTTATTTTAAAGCCTAACGAACATAACTGCATCAAAATATTTCAATAAATCAAAAAAAAAAAATTAAGAAAGAAAAGTCCATGAATTTAAAAAAGGTCGTATAAACGCCAGATGCACTTACTTTTTTAAAATGTAATAAAGTAGTTCTTTATTTTAAAGCCTAATGAACATAACTGCTTCAAAATATTTCAATAAATCAAAAAAAAAAAATTAAGAAAAAAAAGTCCATGAATTTACAAAAGGTCGCATAAAATCCAGATGCGCTTAGTTTCTTAAAATATAATGAAGCAGTTCTTTATTTTAAAGCCTAATGAACATAACTGCATCACAACATTTCAATAAATCCAGAAAAAAAATTAAGAAAATAAAGTCCATGAGTTTAAAAAAGGTCGCATAAAAGCCAGATGCGCTTAGTTTTTTAAAATGTAATGAAGCAGTTCTTCATTTTAAAGCCTAAGTAAAGTAACTACATCACAACATCTCCAATTAGTTGTTTCATTCAGTATGTAAATATTGTCACAAAATAATTACGAAATTCATTACTTTCTTCTAGAGAAAATTTTGCTCGTAAGTAGTGTTGCCACTCTGTCAGGCGCAATATTATCCAGAAATCTCATATTGTATATATGTTATTTTTTCAATATATTGTTAATTTATTTACAAGTTTTGTAATGAAGCAGTTCTTTATTTTGAAGCCAAACGAACTTAACTGCATCAAAGAAATTGAATAAATTGTAATTATTTTTTAAAGAAAAAAAGTCCATGAATTGAGAAAATATTGCAAAAAAGCCAGAAAACCGTAGATATTGTAAATTTAATAAAACAGTTTATCAATTTAAAGTGGAGCGGATATAGCTCAATTAAAACATTACACACATTTGAAATACTAATTTTTTAAAAAGGAAACAAACACATAACTTACACTCGTTGCCTTGCAACGGGTCAAATAGCTAGTTATTTTATAATGTATGTGATGTTTATATTATATAAATAAAAGAAGTTAAATGCATTTTAAGTGTTTTTATTTTCATATATTTGTAAGTCTTACATTTTACGGTTCAGTTCTGGCCTTTTAAAAATCATAAATATTTTCTTAATTTTTCAAAGAAAGAAGGTTAAAAATGATGAAATAGTTCAGTTTTAGATTTTAAAAAATCATAAATTAACTGTTATTTTTTCAACGAAAGAAGGTTATACTCTTGTTAAAAATGATAAAAAACTTGGAATTTTAAAGTTTTAAAAACATCTATTTGTTAAATTTTTTTAACGAAAGAAGACTATAATCTTGTTAAAAATGATAAAAAGGTTCAGTTTTAGATTTTAAAAAATCATAAAATTTCTGTTATTTTTTCAACGAAAGAAGGTTATACTCTTGTTAAAAATGATGAAAAGATTCAGTATTAGATTTTAAAAAATCATAAATTTTCTGTTATTTTTTCAACGAAAGAAGACTATAACCTTGTTAAAAATGATAAAAAGGTTCATTTTTAGACTTTAAAAAATCATGAAATTTCTCTTAATTTTTCAACGAAAGGAGACTTGTAATCAAAAATTATTTTAACAAAAATTTGTATAAAAAAGTGTTTTACAATTTTGAAATCAGCATAAAAAGCTACGGTAAAAAATATGGACATTTAACTTTTCTAGAAGAGTCCATTAATTTATGTTGCTTGAAAACAAAACTAAACATTAATATTCTCAAATTAAAATACATAGCTGATAATCACTTTAAAGCATAGCTGTTATAATCTGATTAGAGCTGCGTGAGTTTACATCTAATTATGTCTAATAATGATACTTAGAAGTAGTAACCTAATCATACTAGCTAGCTTTATCTCCAACAACAGTACATTAAGATGAGAATTACAATAAATATATTCTGCCACGTCGCGCTCTTAACTTTTCATTTACTTTTTTAATATCATTCTCTAAAAATGATACCCCCCGATCGTCTACAAATCAGAGTTCGAATGCTTAAGTAGCCTTTTCAAGGTATAAACAAATGAAAATCAATAAAATTGATTTAAATGCAGTGTTTAAGTAGTTGCATATTATCCAGGCGGAAAGAAATTGAAGTGCCATCTCTTGAAGAAATGGTGAACCAAATATATTTTAAGGTACCCTTTAACAGATGTCGCTAGTAAGTACATATTTAACCTGAGAAATATTCTTATTTATATATAATAACATTCATAAAAAAACACTTTGTACATTAATATCATAATTATTATTAACAAAATAGGTACCACATATATAATACAAATTACAATAAATACAAAATATTTTATTAAATTATTAATTACAATTTACTGATGGAATTCTCTGATTTCTTTAGATTCAGTTGAGTTCTGAAAAAAGTACAATATGTTTTAGTTCAAAATAAATCACAATTAAGGAACAGTTGTAATATATTAAATAATAATTGGTAAAATATTTTATTACCTCTAAATCTAAAACCATAATATTTTCTGTCCTATTGGAAGGTTTTCCGTGACGCAATTCGACTTGATTGTTATCTTCATCATGTTTAGGGCAGACTCATACTTTTATTTTTTCAACATCAGCCAATCTAAGTTTAATGCTAGAAGAAAACGAAATCATTTTTTAAATTGCTTCTAAATATTTTATTAATTGAAATTATTTGTATTATTAGAAGCAAAAGCGAGTGTTTATAAACTGTAGTTTTCTTCCTCCTAAAAATGCGTTACCCTCTGTTTATCTGAGCTAGTTCTTTATATAATTTTAATTGAAGATTTTAAAACTTCGAGATTTTTCAAAACTTGATCTCAGGCTTATCAGAGACAATCAAGGAAATAGTTCTGAATTTATTTGTTAGATGTCACTCATTCCCGATGACAAGATATTCAACATAACCTTACTGCAATCTGACATTTACATAACTAAAAGTAGATATTTAAGCTATATTTATAATAAAAATGTTTCAAAATATATTATCTCGATTATCAATAGTAAGTGGGGTTGGTGTTATAAGTTACTACGTTGGAAAAAAATGTGAACGACAACAATTACTTGAAGAAATAAAAGCAATAAATGAAAATGACCCATACTTGATTAACTATTCTCAGAAACTGTTACAAGGGGTAAAAATTATATTATATTAATCCTGCATTTTCTAAACCTTCCTTATGCATATAACATGCTTATAATAGATACAAGAAAAACCGGGACTTCCTGTTTTTGCAACAGTCTCAGCAGCTGTACCAATGACAACAGGCGACTTGGAAGTCATAAATAAACCAGGAAGAGTAGCTCAAATTATGAAATACGGTTTCCCAGGGTTGGATAACGTTAGGTTTTTATCACAAATTACTATTTTTAGATCGTTCCAGGTAATAAGCTAACCTAATTTAAGTTTAATGTGTTCAGGTCCTTTGACAACTATGTTTTGTCGTATGATAGACGTATGAGGGTGCCCCATTGGGTATTTGAACACATAACTCAAGATTCTGTTAAGTATAATGAAGCTGTAGATCGATCCAAATGTGACTTTATGCCAGATGAAAGCATACACTACTACTTCAGGTTAGTATACTTCAGATTTCAACTCACCAAAACTCTTCGATTCTTTTTAACTGATGACAACATTGTAGGTCGAGTAACAGTGACTATAAGGGCTCTGGATTTGATAGGGGTCACATGGCAGCTGCAGGAAACCACAAAGCTCAACAGAAATTCGTTGAACAGACTTTCTTCCTCAGCAACATAGCGCCTCAAGTTCGTTTAAAATTCTGCAACAAATAAATTACAGCTTTATTTACGTATATAACTACAAATATATTCTTCTGATTAGGTTGGGGCTGGCTTTAACAGACATTCGTGGAATCGATTAGAAAGTTACGTTAGAAAACTAACTAAAATTTATCCCAACGTTTACGTGTGTACAGGGCCCCTCTATCTGCCCAGGTAATTAATTGTGGGTTTAATTCTATAACTAGAAAACATCATTATTTTCTATAAATATTCATATATTTCATATTTAATTATTAGTTTACCCGGTACCAGTTCGACCATTAAATTATCATCAGAATCGTAATTTGTGACTTCAATAATCTACAGGTACCGCCTTATACTAATTTTGAACAAATTAATCGAACCTAAAATTTTCTCTTCTTCGCGAATCCGTAGGAGATCCTTAAGAATATCACGGTTTTATTCAATAGAAAAGAATATAACATAAAACTGTTTACCCAATGTTATTCAATTGAGTACAGTATAGTTGTTTTTCATGTTGATTAGGTGGTAAACCAGCTATAAATATAAATGTAATTACAAGCATAATTATAAATTCCTAATAGTAATTATTTCTATTAATTTTTCAACGAAAGAAGGTTATACTCTTGTTAAAAATGATGAAAAGGTTCAGTTTTAGACTTTAAAAAATCATAGATTTTTCTAAAAGCATAATTATAAATTCCTAATAGTAATCGTTTCAGTTATTCTAATTGCAAAATAATTAGAATACAAAATTATATTTACGTTAAATATGTAAAATAAAAAAAATTTTGTTTAGAAAAAAATCTGATGGAAACTTCTACGTCGAGTATCAAGTCATTGGGTCGAACACTGTCGCTGTTCCAACACATTTCTTCAAGATTGTAGTCGGTGAAACCGCTAACAATAAACTAGAAATGGAAGCATACGTGATGCCAAATAAAGTTATAGATGACAAAACACCATTAACTTCATTTCAAGTAAAGATTACAGTATGTATGTCATATGATTTATAAATATATTTAATTAATATCACATAATTATTTCAGGTGCCTCCAGAAACCATTGAAAGAGCAGCAGGATTACTATTTTTGACTAATGTATCAAAAACCAATTTGGTTAAAATAAACGGCAAAAAATGTTAACAAAAATATTTTAGTTAAAATTTATATTACTAACAGTTAGTGAAATTTATATTTGTTATTTATTTTATCATTTTATTGAATGACTTGTTTGCAGCATATATGTACATAATTTATAATAAAGCTAAAACTGTTAATTGTATTTTTTATTGTGATTTAAGTAATCGTTTTCGGGATATGCGTTAAACGATGCCTTTTTATAGCTTTCTCCATGTTAAATATGCGCACTTTAGTTAATAATAATACAAAATTTTCATTTAACGATTGTAATTTTAAAACGAAAGTGAAGATTTATCACAGAATGAAACTGCAATCTGTAATTTTGGTTTGTATCCGTGGTACACTTATGGAAACCACTAATTATAAATTAATTGTCTTATCAATCGAATAGCTGGCC
This sequence comes from Panorpa germanica, assembly GCA_963678705.1. Taxonomy (NCBI): domain Eukaryota; kingdom Metazoa; phylum Arthropoda; class Insecta; order Mecoptera; family Panorpidae; genus Panorpa; species Panorpa germanica. The sequence continues at coordinate 10,629,540 of OY783218.1, forward strand.
TTGGGTACACGTTTTCAGCTATAGGGTATCGGGTTGATATTAGAGCTATCAGTATCGAGTAATATTCTTAAAATGTCAGAATATTATATCGTGAAACTAATACATATTATTTATTTGGAATTTGGGTAGAGTCTAACATGAAATATTAGTTAACAAAATTAATAATAAAGCTCGTACTTAGTAAATATTCATTCATAAATTTTAAGAAATGAGCTGTCTAAAATATTTGTTCTGTTATTAATTTATCAACAAGTTAGAGAACAATAATCAGTGATTTCGTAGTTCCTGATCAGTACAAATTATTACCTGACTGTAAGTAACAAGTTAGATCTTTATGTAATAGCTTTTTATATTGACAATTTACTTATATAGCTTCAGCAGATTTTTAGATTAATTTTAATAAACAATAATGTTGATTGCCTTCTGTATTCGCTCTATAAGTTGCATCATTTTTGTTAAATTTCTAATAATAGTCTTTTCTATATCTTCGGGTCATGTTAGAGCATGTTACAGTCCTATTTGAAATTAGCTGTTTCGTAGAAAGTGAATGACACAGATATAGCCATCGTCAGCGGCTTGGACTAAGCCCTAGTCCGAATAGACTTAAGGAGGATTTCTACTTTATTGGCGCCTAAAACTTAGACATTAATTTTAACAATTTTTTGTAAAGACGGTATTAAAGATACAATAACGAAAATACATATCTACAACTACATGTCTTAATTTTTATAAAACTACTATATATTGATAAAGTTGGCTACCAATTTTTAATAACTCGCTATATTTAGAAGATATTAACAATTAAAAAAGGCATTTTGTCTCTCTAATTATTAAAGGAATCCAACGTTATGAAAAATTCCAACGCATTGTACGTCACGTCCGTTAATTTGCCATCTCTTTTATACAACAGAGACGCATACGAGTGTGTGTCAACTCAACTCAATAACTATATCAACTTTTGGGTATTTAAAAAATAAAAACATTAATATACATATATTAAAATTTATTTCAATCGAAGAAAAACCCCTAAAAAATGAGTTAGTTCATAAACCCATTATTACTCTTTCTCCCACTCGCCTTATTACACCACGCACTTTTCTAACATATCATCACTTTAGATGCTGACATAAACTCTATTTCACATTTCACAAATTTGTATCAAACTGCAGATTTATCTTGGTTAATTTAAAATCTGTGTGTGCATAAGCATGTCTTACAAAATTGCGAATTTATATCTTCACATTTAGAGATTGACTTCTTTTTCGGTTCTTTAAAGCAGAAGATCCCCTTAAATACCGAACTGTTAGAATCATGTGACATTTCTATACACATGTTAAGTAATTTGCGCTTTGGCCTTACATATTAATACTAATTTTTATGCAAGCAGATATAATATAGTTGTAGTAAACAAAATTCTTAGCAAAGCGTTCGTTGTTCCATATTGAAAGATACAGAGTGGTTGATACATTGATGTCACTTTTACTATCGATAGTAGAGCAGCTCCAGAAGAATAAATTTAACAGGATGACACTAACAAAATAATAAGTGATATTGTTTGTTTGATATTATTACCAACGAAACTTCTACGGCGACAAGTCTTATTTGGAAACCACATGCATAGCCACAGAGTATAGCGTTGGTACCGGAATCAAACCTGCAGAAACAGCACCAGTAACACTTTAGTTGTATCATTAAATTGATTATACAACAAGTATGACACCTACGGAGTTTCCCAACACCATAAAACCTGATAAAATAGTAGAAGGTTTTGAGTGAGAGAAGTAATAAGCGAAATAGTGCGACGTTAAATAAAATAAAAAGCAATATATGCCGTGTTACACAAAAAAACATACTATATCATAAGTGCAACGAACTTTCAATTAGCAGTGCAACTAGGACTGTACATTTAATACAAGCGCATTTACATAATTAATACAATTGTATTGTCCACAGTCCACTATTTTACTATTAATTATTGTTTACGTTTTATTTTCTCATCGCTGTTAATAAATAAACTAATCGAAAATATGTACAGTCACGTTTAACTTACAAAATACTAAATCGCAAAATGTTTTATTTATTTATGGTATAGTACGCATACAAAGAATACAGTCAAAAATTAAATAAAACATGAATTGAACCAGTGTGATATTTATTTGTTTATTAAACCCAGCGTGTAAACACTATATTTTTCGAGTCATGGTGTGTACACTGGGTCTTTGAGGGTTTTCTAAGCTTTTAAAAAATCTGATTCTGGATTACTTCTTGAAGTGTCTACTACATGGTCCAGAACAGAACATGGTACATCCATCTTTAAAAACTTGTAATATAATTGTAGTAAAAAGATGAACTAATAAAAAAAAATCTATATACATAATCTAAGAAATAATATATTAAATTACATACAACATTTATTTTAACCATGAAAAAACTGTAAAACAATGAGAAAAACGCATTTACTAACATTGGAAAATACTAACGTCGTTTGTACACTGACCCTTTTAGGGAAGTAGACCTTTTTTGCAAATAAACTGCCAGATCCAAACGCTTTTGGAACCTTAAGTCCCTACCACTACCTAGATTTTTTAGGGGGCATAGGTGAAGTACGCTCTATACTCATGAGAGAGAAATAGGACTTTGAAATTTCAACTGTTCCTTAAAAGACCCAGTGTACACGCAGGGTTAATATTGGTAAATAGAAACTTATCTTTAAGATGCATTTTCACTACAATTTTATTTGCTAACAAAGGAATATCAAACTGGTTCTACTCGACAGAGAAAAAGTAATAAAATAAGTCCCTAAATTTCTGGTATATGTCAATGTTATCCTAGAATAATTGTTGACGTTTTATAAAAGAAAATAATACAAACAAAATTAATTAAAAATGAGTTTAATATTTAATATTTCTAATAATAATTTCACTATTAATATTATTAAAACTGCTTTTTAATATATTTAATACAGTATTACCATAGCTTCACGTTTGCTATTATTTGAAAGAACAGCTGATGTATTTTTTACAATGTCAAATTATCATTGTTTTGAAACCAGCTGTTTAATTACATAATTAATATTTTTAATCATGTTTCTAATTGATTCATTAGTCAGTAAGTTTATCGTCTTTACCAAATGATAGACAACTAATTTAGACAGAGAGAGTATTATTATTAATTATATTATAATTGTTGATTGAAATTGATGTTAATAAATGTGTAATGGCGTGTCTATTTTATTAAATATCTAAATGTTGACGGAGATATAGCAATTAAAAATTTGAATTGTAGTTTTAGCGCTAGAAATAGTCGGCCATATTTGTATGACGTGAAATGCATTTTAACGTCAAATATTTGTTGAGTAGGTCAATGCTGTGGTAATGTTTTGTAGCTGTTGGTAGTCGAAATAATCAAGTCAAGTCAAAGAATAATAAGTTTTTAATTTATTTAACCCTGTTACGGCAGACATAATATTGGAATTTTATTGTTCCTTAAAATAACTGTATGTAATATTTGATATTTTGATATTTAAATACATATAGCAGAGATTTATGAGCTGTAAGGTTAGTCACATGCATTTAGAATGTGTACAACGTTGAATCCCTTTAATAATTAAAGAGACAAATATGACTTTTTTAATTGTTAATATCTCTTAACATATAGGGAGTTATTAAAAAATAATTGAACACTTGAGGGTCTAGTAACCAACTTTATCAATATACAGTACACTTTTATAGAAATTAAGACATAGGACACAAGCCCATTGACTTTTGCGCGATAAATAAATTGACATTTGAAAATGTTCTTTTAAGTCATTTATACAGTAAATATGTATTAAACACTTTTGCTAATTGCGACAAATGAAATATATGATAAGAACCAATCGATCACAGTTGCTTACATAAATAAATCAACGCAAGAGACTCTAGTGACATAAACATCAATATGAATTACAGTATGTACTAATACATCTTCTATCTCTTTCTTACTTACATGTTCATATATATTTATTTGTATTATATAAGTCATTTATTCCAATCACACACACACTTAAACTTTGAGAACCACTGGTATATAGCGTGTTATTACTGTATTATATAAAGCACCACCAGTCATGCTTCTGCCATTTGTTTTCACTACATTTTATTTTTGATATTTGGTGTTGCATATATATAGTATTATACGTGTAGTTTTCGATGGCAACACATTTGATTTTTTCTTGTGATTTTTATAAATTTTATTTAATTCATTTGAATACACATGTTTAGTTATCAATGTAAAATTATCTGTTTTTAGGCGTATTGTGTAATTAATTCGATAACCAATACATGTGATCCGTCAATGTCTGTTATCGTTGTTATACCAACGGTGATTTGATCTGTATCTAGGCAGTTTGATGTATATGCAGTGAAAATATTAAAAGTAATATTATTTGACTACTTAATGTCTTTGCACAGTGACTAGTGTGGTTCTGTTATTTACATAAAATATATTTTTACAATAAAGTTCAAGGTATGTGTGCTAATTGAACAAGTAAATACTTAATGTGATTGGTTTTATTTTCTAATATCGTTTAAAAAATGGTTTTCGCGTTGCGATTTAAAAAATACTATATACGTTATATTTCCTAAATATAAATTGCCTTCAAATAATAGTGGGAAATATTTTAACTAATTTCTTGAGTAAAGTCTTCATTTTAGGTTTGTAAAACCTCATTCCCTCTCACTGTTTTGATATTTAATTTACTGTTTTTATTTAATATTGTAATCTAGATTTCAGGTTTTCGTTTAAGCATTCCTTTTCACATTTATGTTTTAATTTAAGTTTAGTTAATTTATTTGTTGCGTATGCATCGTTAGTAAAATAAATTTTGACAGTTCGACAAAATTGTATGTGAAATAATTAAAATTGATATTTTTAATAACAATTAGTAATAGAAATTGTTTTCTCTTCTATATTTTTCACAAACTGACATTAAACTTCTTTTAAAAGTAAATTCTACTGCATTTTGCCAGATTGTTACATTTTGGAGGTTATAATGTAATATAGTTTTTCTTAATTTAAGACATTGGACCTTGTAAGGTTTTAAAAAAACTAAGAAAACTTAAAAAATAAATTCAATTAAAAATAGTTCTGTGAATGACGCGTATTGCCATATGCTAAACAATATAAATTAAATACAAAATATAAAATTAAATTAAAGCAGTGAGTGGGAATGATACTTAAAGGTTTCAATATTTTAAATTATCAACATTTAAAACAGTATCTTCGAAATCTGAGTGAGATTATTTTTCGCAGTGCAACCTTAGCCTAAGAAAGAACCGTCTAAACGATATGTTCGGCCAATTCTTTTTACAGTGTGATAATTGCAAAGTAACCTTTTTAATACAGTACAAAACCTTGTAGTATTTAATTTAAAAAGGTTTTATTTTATTGCTATTGTAAAAACTTTAAATCCTTAAAAGGGTGTTCTTAAGCTTCTGTAATTCTTAAATAGAATATAAGAAAAGGAAGTGGTTTAACCTATATCCACATCTGCCTCTTAAAGCTGACCACTTACTTAACTATAGTGTTTCTAATTTCTGTATATTTGTTATCACGAAATACAATTTGAATTATTTATGGAATAGAGCATTCGTGTGAATATATTTAGCATTTAAATTTTTTCTTACTGTATGCGTTACTACAGTAAGAAACATTTTTCGACAAATCGGCTCTATTGATGGCGTACTACATACAGAGTATGCTGAGCCGTAACATGCCGGTTTCGGCACTTCCATAAAGATTCTTTTACACGTTTTGTACATTTTTTTTATATATATTCGTATAATAATAAAATGTAGTGATACAGTTCACATTTAAAACCACGACTTCATAATTAATAATTACATACTTAAATACAATTTAGTCTTAAGACTAATAAGCAATTTACAATTGACATAATTACCATCAAAAATATAACCTTACAAAATTGTATAGTTCTCATATGTAAACACGAATATTTTTAGTTTGAAATTCTACAATTTTAACATTAAGTTATTGGTAAAATTTTAAGGCAGATAAAATAAATTAAAGTAGTTAAAAATATGATCCCCGCACTTGCTAGATTGACAAAATACCTTTAGATATTTATATACCTATATCGCCTGCACAGATTTAGAATGTGTGTAAACATCTCAAATACTTGAGTAATCGTTTGCATTTTTATCTCGTTATGTATCTACGGTATTACGTTGAAAAGTGTGTTCGATAATCTGACAAAATCCGAAAATAACCGTGGTCACGTACGTGCCGGTTTAAAGAGAATCTAGTCTACTGTTACTATTTTATTAAATGTCTAAATGTTGACGGAGATATTAAAGCAATTAAAAGTTTGAATTTTAGTTTTAGCGCTAGAAATGGTCGGCCATATTTGTATGACGTGAAATGCATTTTAACGTCAGTTATTTGTTGAGTAGGTCAGTGTTGTGGTAATGTTTTGCAGCTGTTGGTAGTCAAATAATCAAATCAAGTCAAAGAATAATAAGTTTTTATTTTATTTAACTCTGTTACGGCAGACATAATATTGAAATTTTATTGTTCCTTGAAATAGCTGTAAATAATATTTGATATTTTGATACATAAATACATATAGCAGAGGTTTATGAGCTGTAAGGTTGAATTCCTTTAATAATTAAAGAGACAAAATGACTTATAAACATATAAGGAGTTATTTAAAAATAATTGAACACTTGAGGTTCTAGTAACCAATTTTATCAATATATAAGTCCACTTTTATAGAAATTAAGACATAGACACAAGCCCATTTTCACTATATTTTACTTTTTATTATATATGGTTTGAAGCTTTGCTTAAACAAGTAAATACATGTTTTACAACAAACATTCAACAACTCTGTAATTTCTTTCCAGTATGCGCCCCTGTTTTACACATATTATCACAGATGTAATGGAATTTGACACTATGTTCAATTTCGTAAATTTATAAAACATAGCAATAATAAAACAATAAAATTATACAGTATATTATTATAGTGGAATACAATATTATAACAAATAGCGCTGCTCTACATGTGTTATATTGATAAACATGTTATTTTTATATCAGTTACTTGTAGGTTATGTAGAACTAGAAATATTTGCCCTGATGGACATTAGTGACACTAGTTTACACGTTATCTGTTCCCCGACCATTTTGACGTAGACATCTCGCATATTTTTTCTGTTATTAATTATTATATTGTTAAAAATAGAACGCAGTACGTTGCAAAAGTCTCTGAAGGCCTTTTGTCTATTCTATTACGAGGCCTTGATGTTTCATATTGCAGAAATAAAATGTTGATTAATTAGAATTTGATAAAGACTATTCTGCAAGTATAGCAAAATGTATGAAAGGAACAAAAACAATGAACTGTATTACGCGTATGCAGGGCCTTAAATAAGGTTGTGGATAGTTTAGGGTGAAAATAGGTAAAAATATATACGTGTATGCATTACTGTGGTTTTTAATCTTGTTTTTACCAAGCTCAGGTGCCTGCGAACTTTTGTATAACACTGATAGTCCTGTTAAATGAAGATTTAACCTCGTAATAACCTAAAAACATGTATAAATATTTGTATTGATATTTTATAAGTTCTCTCAAATATAGTCCAAATCACAATAGTTCGGCGGCGACTTATACTTAAAAGAGATTATAAGAGCGGTATAAATCTATAATACGATAATGAATTTTATCTTATTCGTTTCAACGAATTTTTCTATAATGTATATAGAATTCTATATACATTATAGAAAAATAACCGAGTCAGTGCTTTTTAGTTATATTGGCAGTTTATACCCCACAACTTGTTTTAAGTATGAGTCGCCGCCGAACTCTCGTAATTTGAACTATATCTTATAGTATCCCAGTAAACAATTTGGTGAAGTGCCCTATTTAGTGACGTTTCTATCACTATTTCACTTCTATTATAGTTCGCATCAACTTTATTTTTATTTGTATTCCGACAGGTGGAGTAATTTCGCCATCTGTAGCCGATAAAGTAGACATTTTATATGAAAAAATGTGAGAAACTGAACTATAAATGAACTCTTTAATGACAAAAAAACCATGACGCATCTTCAATATGATGTCAAAGTGACTCCAAAATGTTTACTGGGATGTCATATACGCAAATCGTGTTTTTCAAAGGTAAAAGGTCACAAAAATCGGTATTTTTCTAGATATCTTGTTTACTATGCTCTAAATGACTTTTTGTGTTATTAGCAAAGATGTAGAGCATTAAATTCTCTACAAATTTGATCTTACGTATTTTTTCGTGTGATTAACCCTTTCAGAGATATAGCGCGGAGAGTGCGATTCATTAGTAGAGTAACAGTGCAGGTTCTTACCGCACTATCTGATAGAAATGTGAAATTTGGTACAATAAAAAAGTTTAATAAGTAAATAAATTACAGATGTGAACCCCTTAAACTATCTCACCTTTCCCTGTTTTATACAGAGTGCGTCACTACGATCGTATAAATGCGATATCTAAGCAATCGCTTAACATATTTTAATTATGTTCACGGTAAATGAAAGCTGAATAAATTACGCAAAATCTATAAAGAACAACATTTTTTCAAAAAACTAATTATTTATAAGTTAAAAGCGGTTTTAAAAAAGAAACAGAAATTTGTTCGCAATGACGGTCAAATTTTCTGACGTATTAATCGAAAAGTCGTTTTTTTAACGTGAACTGTAACATCGTTATAAATTTCAAAACAACTGAACACGTCTGCTTCGCCGCGTCAAATTCTAACGCTGATATGAATCAAAAAAAATATAAATCAACGTAATAAATTTGATTTTTATATGTCGTCTATTTTTTATCGTTTCTATCAATCGTTATCGTTATCTCTCATAAATCGATCAGCCATCAATCTGATTAAATTGTCAACGCCAACATATTTTATCTGTCATAAATGATTACATCTCTAATTATGTACAATGTAATAATTATATAGATACGAGGTTAAAAAGCTTCTGAACGTCGATAATAAAATTTATTACATACAAGACATAAACTAATAACACAAAGTTAACTTAATAGTAAATACAGGGTGTCCCAAAATGTATACAAAATTTGGATGATAATAGCTTTAAATTTTGGAATTTAAAAATTAATGAAATTCAAGGTAAAATTAATGTATAATAGTAAATACAGGGTGTCCCAAATGTATACACAGTTTGAATGATAATAGCTTTAAATTTTTGAATTTAAAAATTAATTAAATTCAAATTAAAATTAATGTATAATAGAAAATACAGGGTGTCCCAAAAAATGTATACACAGTTTGAATGATAATAGCTTTAAATTTTGAAATTTAAAAATTTAGTAATTCCGTTTGTCTCAATTACTCTGTTTATTAGCTTTGTAAATAACAAAGTCAACAAATACGAACAATATATGATGTCTTTACTTATTTTGCTAAGAATAATAATGACACATACTATACGAGTATGTAAATAATGCTTAGCTACAATTAAAGCAGATAAAAACGACTGTATGTCCCAACTACATAAAAATAAGATTATTAAAACGAACTATTAAATTGATAATAAGACTGAATTAATTACGATAATAAAATTACGATTAGATATGATACGCTCAAAAGCTAATACTGTTAAAGTCAAAGATCAAAAGAATTAAGTTATTTAATCCATTAGAGAACATAATCCCTTTAACAAATATAAAAAAGAAATAAATCTTTTAATAACCAACAATAATATTATTTATTTCAATAAAATTTACACAAATCAGAAAATATGAAACAATAACCCAATGGGCTTGTGTCCTATGTCTTAATTTCTATAAAAGTGTACTATACGAGTATATTGATAAAGTGGGTTACTAGAACCTCAAATGTCCAATTATTTTTTGATAACTCCTTATATTTCAAGAGATATTAACAATTAAGAAAGTCATTTTGTCTTTTTAATTATTAAAGGGATTCAACGTTGTACACATTCTAAGTGCATGTGACATCACAATCCTTGTGTAAGGTTACCAACCTTACAGCTCATAAACGTCTGCTATATGTATTTATATATCATAATATCACATATTATTTACAGCTCTTTCGACGAACAACAAAATTTCAATATTATGTCTGCTGTAACAGGGTTAAATAAAATAAAAACTTATTATTCTTTGACTTGACTTGATTATTTCGACTACCAACAACTACAAAACATTACCACAGCACTGACCTACTCAACAAATAACTGACGTATAAAATATATTTCACGATATTTAATAAAATAGACACGCCAATACACATTTATTAACATCAATTTCAATCAAGAATTGAAAAATCGACACCTAAAAAATAAGGACGCAAGCCTATTACCCAATAATAGATTTTCAAAAGTGGGGTATGTCACATGTGGAAATATAGTGACTTACCCCACTTTCATAATAAACAGATGAAATAAATAATTCTTGAGATTTGCAGCAGTCTCCCAAGTGAGAATAAACAATTATCAAAGCAAATAAAAAAAAAGAGTATCTTAAAAAAAACAAGATTTTAAAGGAAAATATTCTCTTTATTATATATCATGAATGCATGACTCATAAGCAGAGTTGCCACATTTTAGTCTCACAGGACAAAAATTAGTCAATTTGTTACCTTTTTTATAATTACCGAATAGCGAATACCTAGACAATTACTTGTCTATTAGTTATTTCCGCACTGTGATTTCAATATTACGCAGGACGAATAATTTTTGCGTGGAGAAGATGTAGATCGAGAAGTACCTAATAGCTAACTTATTGCGCCTAAATATTTCAGTGGCACCGCTTTATCAGACGATTACTATTATTAGTTAAAAACATTACAATTATTAGATAGTACATTTAATTAACGTAAAATTTAGAAAAGGTCAAACAATTCAAACAAATCGGGAACAAGGTTGTTTTTTTAACTTACTGTCCAACTATCTTAAGTGTTTATCGCAGAAAGAGAGAGATAGCATCAAATCAATATATTCAACAAACAGAGATAGCTAACAGTCTCGCGTTAAGATTTAAGGCAGACTTGTTTCAAATGTGCAAATTCTCATAAATATCGAGAACCCAGATTGATGTGTTTTTATTGTGCAGCCGCCCTAAAATGTCAAAATTGTTTTATTGGTCATACGTTGTCGCGTCCTCACACTGTAACAGACTGCGCGCGACTCTCAGTCTTCGGAATGGTGAGATTCGCACGTAGTCTGTTAAATTATTGTATGTAATAGAACGCTATGAATATCACCACATGAAATTTATTCCAAACGTGCAACCCGATCTCAGCTAGCTAATATTTTTGAAAATTTTGAAATGAGAACCTTGTTCTCATGATCAAATGTGTTAAAGCGAAACAACTCCAATGCACCCTACTGAGCACAGAAACGATGACATCTAGGGACTCGAAAATTATTATAAAAATAACAATTCAATTTTTTACTCGCACATATATGCCAAAAAAATATTAAAAATAACCAAAAGCCAAAAAATAACATTAAAAAACAATAACGAAGTCCTAGTCCTTTTTATAAAAAGTGTCATAAAGTTATCGGGTTTTATTTTACATAATTTATTTTTCTGGTTCCCGGGGCTCTATTCTTGGGTCTTGCAAATAATAATCGTGATCGAACTGATATGATTTATATGAATGAAACATTTTACGAATCACTTTTAAAAGAGTGTTTTTTAACTATAATAATAATTAATAATAAAATTCAGGAATAGTACAGAAATACTCTTTTAAAAGTGATTAGTAAAATGATTCACTCATATAAATCATATCTGTAATGGGCTTGTGTCCTATGTCTTAATTTCTATAAAAGTGTACTATATATTGATAAAGTGGGTTACTAGAACCTCAAATGTTCAATTATTTTTTAATAACCCCTTATATGTTAAGAGATATTAACAATTAAAAAAGTCGTTTTGTCTCTTTAGTTATTAAAGGGATTCAACGTTGTACACATTCCAAGTGCATGTCACATCACAATCCTTGTGTAAGGTTACCAACCTTACAGCTCATAAATCTCTGCTATAGGTATTTATATATCAAATATTATTTACAGCTATTTCAAGGAACAATCAAATTTCAATATTATGTCTGCCTTAGCAGGGTTAAATAAAAGAAAAACTTATTATTCTTAGACTTGACTTGATTATTTGACTACCAACAGCTGCAAAACATTACCACAGCACTGACCTACTCAATAAATAACTGACGTTAAAATGCATTTCACGTCATACAAATATGGCCGACCATTTCTAACGCTAAAACTACAATTCAAACTTTTAATTGCTATATCTCCGTCAATATTTAGATATTTAATAAAAAAGACACGCCAATACACATTTATTAACATCCACCACTAAAAAATGAGGACACAAGCCCATTAACTATTCTCTAGTCGACGATGATCAGCGATCGTACGTAGTCTGTACCACTGTGAAAGCGCATAATAATATTATTAAACTAAATACTTCTGCCCCATTAAGTATACATAACATTAGAACGCATTATTGCATTTAGCTAACTATAGGAATTACCCAAAAAAGATCGTTATCAGTTTTTTTCTCTTTTTTGTAAACCTGTAACATGTACGCTGCAACGATGAGTTATCTTATCGTAAAAAAAATAGTGGGGGAACATGCATAATTTCATCGTCCTTCGAAGCATATTGTGTCTGATGCTTGCGATGCCCAGTGCCATCGGTTTCTCAAGTTCTTCGTGCCTCTTGATGTGGTATTCCCCATACAACAAATAATTCCACATTTATTACCTGACACTCTCAGAAAGTGAACGTAGTATTGTTCTTACACGTACAATTACAAAAGTAAAATATTTATTTATTATTACTAATTAGAGTTAAGATGTATGTTAGTCGATAGGAGTATTATTTTAATTTGTATATTTTTTTTATAATTAATATAATTATATTTTTTGTTTAAGATTTTTAATTAATGGCCATTCTTTGCTGAATTCTTTACTTGCCATTTACTATGGATACTGGGAATAGGTAAGTCATTTTTTAAAATTATTTTTCTAAAAATCTATAAAATTTATAAATAATTTACCCCCTAAATACAAAACATAAACTTGTATATTATTTAACGTATTGTTTACATAACATTATGTTTTATTATTTACCGAAGTTTAACATAATTCTGTTACGTTGTTATTAAATGCATTTAAGAGACATTAACAATCTTATAATACTATATTATTTTAATATGTAAAATTATGTAATTTTGCATAAGAAATTTATTGACGTCAGAAAATATAATTTTTGTTATGTAACCTTACATAACATACGTAACTGTGTTTAGCGGGTATACGATATGTTTTTAATTAATATAAAAGCTATTTTAAATTATTATGCTCTATTTAATCAGTTTTATTTTTGTTTTGGAACCCTGTGCAAATTTGAAATTAGGCCCACTCGATTCAGCATTCTTATTCTTCACTCAGCTCTTTTTTTAAATAACCGTATTGTGCCACTATCTCAAGCTATATTTCTACCCTAATATAAAATTAATCCCATGCCCCAAATACCAAATTTAAAGTTGTTATTTTGTAAACTACATTCTCAAATGAAGTTATCTGTTAAACACAAAATTTCGCATTCATGTAATATTTTAATTAAGTAACATTAGGATACTTTATTACCATTTAATACCTAAAAAGAATTTGCTAAGTTTCTATAATCCTTAAAACGGTACCTAAGAAGTTTATGATTTTGTTAATAGTAAAAAGGTAGATTTATTTTTAAATAGTAGTAAAATAGGTCACAAAATACTGTAGGTAATATTTTTTATGTAACAGGAAACTTTTGTTATGTTAAATAAACCTTAAATACACGTAACTATATTTAGCAGGTAATATACAAAAATAATGTATTTTTAAATTCACATCGCACATGTTAAAATGAATTTCTGAATGTTATTGGAAAATATGCATAAACAGTTTCAATTAATTTAAGTTTTGTTTGTGGTATTGTAAAGTACAGGTTTAGAGCAAACTGTGACGTCAAGAATATGTGAATATTTTTCTCTATAACTTTTCGATTTTTTATCTCAACTTAACGCTCCAATTGTTCATTTTATAGTAGTAAAACATAGTATCTAACGTTATATTCAATGTTATTGTATCTTATACACTTTCTTTACTTGAAAGGTACTATAAACAGATCCATATTACGATATTACTAAGAAACTATGACTAATTACTATCAATAAGAAGATATTATTAGAAAATAGCAGAAAAATAATATTTTCAACATTAGAAAGAAAACAAGAAATGAATGCAAACATTAGCGTGCGTATACTACGCCTAATTGCATTAACACTACATGCACTGAGTCTATTCCATACCCCTACCTTATTTATGTTGCTATGGTACACATCTGGGTATTGTAACGGATGTAATAGTTCTATAAACACGAAAAATATATTAAACAGATAAAAAAATGCTAATGGCTTTTAAAGTATTTGATATAGAGATATGATTGACGTATCGTTTTGTCAAAAAATAAATTTAAAAAGTATATGTGTCCGCTTCAATATTCAGGCATGTACTATCGCAGAAAAAACATGGAGATAGAACGGAAGAGACCCCCCATATCGAGTGTGTTTGTAGATGAAATAAGGCCTAGTTTACAAATACAGAACTTTACAGACTAAATACAGCACTGTTTTTACATATATTGATAATATCATTTGTCATTCATTATCTTTACTCATTTTATAGATTATTAACCCCCCGTTGTAAAGAATGTAGTTTTCCGTTGTTTGTTTTTGCCAACAAAATGTTAAAACTCTCTCACTCACTCTCTCTACCTTTCTCTGTACATCTCTGTACATATAATAAAACTTGTAAATAGTGTTTTTGTAAATAATATTTTTCAGTAAAGCCGGCCTCAGTGTGGCGTCGCCACTTATGCCCGAAACGAAAAAAGGTTTGGGGACCTATAATATTAAAAGGCCTGTTTATCTTGAAGAACAAGTACATATATTAGGGGGATACCAAGTACCAGAAAAGAAACGTAAGGTTTTAAATTATACTTAAATAAAAACTCTAATGTGCGAATGTCTAATTTTATGTAAGCACAATACCGCCTGATACTTATGTGACTACACTCACATGCAAATACAGTGTTTTTATTTTATTTGAATTAAATGTACATCTATACCCTAAAAGCATAATTATTTATGCTCTTTTTTGTCTATTGCATATATATTCATTTTTACCAGTTATATTATCCAAGTTACTATTAAAAATGAACTATTTTTGCAGGTTTTCATGAGTACCTCAGATGCTTAAATGAATTTAACGCATGGAAGTTTATACAAACTTTAATCCCTATTTTAAAATGGCTACCGGAGTATTCCATAAAGAAATATTTATTTTCAGACATTATGGCTGGTATAACAGTCGCTATTATGCAAGTACCTCAAGGTAATATATAATAAAGTTCGATATTTCGTGTCATATGGAAATTTATTTAATTTCTCACACATTTTTTTTTAGGCATGGCGTACGCAATGCTGGCAGGTATAATGCCAGTATGTGGTCTGTATATGGCATTCTTTCCAGTGCTAGTGTATGTTTTCTTTGGGACATCTAAACATATATCAACAGGTAACGTAGATTACAATTCTAAATCCCGTACACAGGTTTTAATCGATTTAAAAACTAGAAGTTAATTCTGAATTAATTTTAACACAATATACCGTTATCTATTCAACTAATAATTAATAAATGATTCATAATTCGCAGGTACTTTTGCTATAGTTAGTATTATGAGTGGCAAAGTTGTACGCGAGTATGCAACAGAAGACGTAAGTTAGGTGAATGTTTTTTCTAAAATTAAAAACGTTTTATGAATTAGGTGACTTAAAGTGATTCTTTGTTTACTACTCTTATCCAACCTATATCGATGATTTTAGACACTGTGGACATTGACTACGTTAAGACACACTGCGATGTCTGTGTTTCTTTCATCTTTCTACGACAAAAATTAAATTGTCTTAAGACAGTAATATTTTCAATATGCGTATTCAATTATTTATACACAATTTTCGGGTTTGATTCCTTCATAATACATTCTGGATATATTTGTTCAGAGATGTGTTTTTCAAATAGATATACTCAAAATGCAAATACAAAATAGTAAATACCTGTTTTGTAATTAAATATCTTTTAAGAGTATAGAATTTTATATTTTATTTGAAAAGTTTTACAAACCTATTTCCTATTTGGAAAATACAAAATACTTTTTTCATTTTTGTTACTTCATAGTATTAATCAGTAAATAATATTTTTTGAATATAAACTTAAAACCCCACTAATATTAGCACCATCTATGATCTAAAAGTATTTGCACAATTGTCTTAATAATTCTAATTTTAAATGATAGATGTGCCTATTATTTTATTATCCTTCCTGTTACTCCGACCATAAGACATCTGATTTTCGTTTACCTAAATTTGTTTATCATATTTTCTCGTTCATTATTTGTTTTACTACAAGACAATCACTCCATTACATATATATTATTTTACCTACTACCCCCTACATGCGACATCCAACATTTATATATTTTCATTCATAAGCTGACATTATTTAGACATGAGTGTACTACATGTGTTGTACTTTTAACGTACAGACTAGTGCGACATAAACATGCGACACTAATAAAACCCTTACTTTTGCTATTTTTAAAAATTCTAAGTAGTATTTTTATGAAACAAAAATGTTTCAAAACGAAGTCGGTGTTTATCAAAGAGAATTCTCAGAATTATTAAAATAAAATAACATTTATATAAGTAACATAAAGAATATTCTATTTTCTCAAAAGTATTTTAAAATACGTATTTTGTAATTAAATACTAATATGAAATTTATTTTTTATTTTGTAATTGAAATAGGAAAATAACGAGGTATTTGCATTTTGTAGATAATAATAATAGAAAAATTAATTTCTACTTTTCTTTTTACTTTCTTTACTCCCCGGGCTGTATTTTTAATATGTCAATTTCCGATGTAATGCCCTATAATACTCAACACAAATGGTCACCTCGTTCATGAATGACCGTTCATATGTGATATTTTCGTACATTGATTTAAATCATTATTTTGCTAATATATTTCAGAGAACTTTGGAAGCACCTAAATCATTGAATATAACTGGAGATCCACTTACCGGTATGTAAACTGAATTCATATTTTACTTCAATTTAGATTATTTATTTTTCTTCATTTCAACATTATTAACTACATTATAATATTGCGATATTTCGCAGTATGTATGTATACTTCTATAGAAATTTAAATTATAAAGAATTTAATAAACTAATACTTGCCCCTAGAATTATTATTTAAAAATTTTCACAAATTTATTTGATTTTTATTTTCCTATTACAGCACCAGCAGAGGTTATTACAGCAGCTGAAGTAGTAACAGCGCTTACTATGGTTGTCGGTCTTTATTTGGTAAGAACAAATAATTTCTCTTCATTATTAAAAATGTTTTCTAAAACAAAAGCATTAAGGCTCTCACACTATATACTCGCTAACTATTCAAGTAATATTTTATTTAATGTAAACCTATATCAATGTCAGTATTATCTCAATCATAGAGAAAGAAAAGTCTAAAAAATATGATTCCATTGAGCCATATGGTTTATAATAATCTGCGAACCATCTTATAAATGAAAATGTCTTTTTCAGCTGATCATGTATGTTTTACGTCTAGGTGCAATAAGCGCATTTCTATCCGAAGCTCTCATTAATGGATTTACAAGCGCATGTGCTGTTACTGTACTGGTCACACAATTTAAAGACTTGCTTGGCATCAAAATACCCAAACATAGTGGTTTATTTGGATTAGTAATGGTAAGTAATTTAATATTCATATAAATATAAATTTCAATGTCGTAACTACCCTGTACAAAACGTTTTTTGTTTATGTATAGTTCCAACAAGTTTATCCGCATTATAATTTCGTTTGATTGCATTATGAGTTATCTAAATATTGAATCAGATAGACAGAATTGAATTTATGTACATATCTAGACAATCCACATGTGTTACAGCGATAAAAATTCATTTTCGTAGTCTCTATTTTCTTTTTCAAATCTATGTTTAAATATGTAAATACAGTTCAGCAGAATGTTGAACTTCGGATCACCATATGACCACATACTTTGCATACTGCTACTCAATGGGCTTGTGTCCTCATTTTTTAGTGCTCGATTTTTCAATTGTTGATTGAAATTGATGTTAATAAATGTGTATTGGCGTGTCTATTTTATTAAATATCTAAATGTTGACGGAGATATAGCAATTAAAAATTTGAATTGTAGTTTTAGCGCTAGAAATGGTCGGCCATATTTGTATGACGTGAATACATTTTAACGTCAGTTATTTGTTGAGTAGGTCAGTGCTGTGGTAATGTTTTGTAGCTGTTGGTAGTCGAATAATCAAGTCAAGTCAAAGAATAATATGCTTTTATTTTATTTAACCCTACTAAGGCAGACATAATATTGAAATTTTATTGTTTCTTGAAATAGCTGTAAATAATATTTGATATATAAATACATATAGCAGAGATTTATGAGCTGTAAGGTTGGCAGCATGCATTTGAAATGTGTACAACGTTGAATCCCTTTAATAATTAAAGAGACAAAATTACTTTTTTAATTGTTAATATCTCTTAACATATAAGGAGTTATTAAAAAATAATTGAACATTTGAAGTTCTAGTTGAATTTGAATTTATAGTACAATTTTATAGAAATTAAGACATAGGACACAAGCCCATTACAATATAAGATAAGAAATCAGTTCAATTTACACATTGTTTTCAGCAAGCTATTGTATTTCTTTTGCATGAATTACTAATAAACTTTTGTTAACTGTGAAATTTATTTTATAATTATGTATTAATCCTTTGTGTATCTCCATGTTTATTTTCGTTGACAAAAGTTAAATTAAACACTTGTTGGCGGTCAAAAGAATATGATTAAGACGTATAACAGATAAAAACGATTAATTTTTGAGTATGTTACACTGACTTAGAAAAGATACCGAGAAAAAATGTTGCCGTAAAATTTTTATTAGCCATGCTTCCTTCACATACGAGTCTTTGAAAAATTCAATGAACAAGTTCAACTCTCGTCAACTATATTAAACTACATGTACACTTGATAATAAAACTATTATTAATTTTAGAATATCTACGAAGTGGCGCTTGGTGTTCCTAGAGCCAACGTTGCGACTGTAACTGTTTCTGCCGTTTGCATAACCATTATGGCATTGAACAACGAAATATTAAAGGTAAAAGTTTAATCTATGCATATATACATATATAAATAACTTTTATTTTACATAATGTATATCCTTTTTTCAGCCTCGAGTGGCTAAAATTACAAGAGTCCCAATTCCTATAGAGTTAATGTGTGCAGTAGGAGGTACAATTACATCATATTTACTTGATTTAAGTGGAGTATACGACATTCAAATTGTGGGCCACATTCCAACAGGGTAATATATAAAAATATATTCTGTATACGATAGTTTAAGAGGAAAACTTAAATACATGATATAGTTGCTTAAAGACGCCTGAATAATGCAACCATTCTTACATTACAGAAACATATTTTAAATTTCTTAAAACTATTTCCCTTTTGTACAAAAAAACGTATAATTATAATTATATGTTCAACTGAAATCTATTCTGGATTCTAAACTAGCATAGTAATGATCACTACTTTTCTGTTTTTAGATTACCATACCCTCAGCTTCCAAAATTACATATTATGAGACTGGTTATGATTGATGCTATTGCCATTACTGCAGTGTCGTACTCTATAGTGCTATCAATGGCTTTAATTTTTGCCAGAAGATATAAATATACCATTAAAGCGAATCAAGAACTACTAGCTTTGGTATATAATTAAAATTGAAAATTAAAAACCTATATTATTCGTGCATGATTGCATTTTTTTTATTTTTAGGGCTTAGGAGATGTTCTCGGATCAGTCTTTTTCTGTTTACCAAGTTCTTGTTCGCTAACACGAACTCTGCTTCAAGCCCAATGTGGAGGAAAAACCCAATTTGCAAATATAGTTTCTGCATTTCTAGTGCTAATGGTTTTGCTGTTTTTAGCACCGTTTCTAGAGTTATTACCAAGAGTATGTAAAATATAAAATAAATTAATGATTAATCTTTTTGTACAGACAGATTATAATTTGTTTTGTTATTTTCAGTGCTGTTTAGCGTCTATAGTGGTCGTTGCCCTCAAAGGAATGTTTTTACGATTTGCAGATTTCAGAATATATTGGAGACAAGGATTTTATCCATCAATCACATGGTTAGGAACCTTCATAGGGGTTATTATTATTGGTATTGATATCGGGTAAATAAAATTGACTTACCTAATTCACAGAAAAGTGTTGTCCTACAATATTTAAAACACCTGTTGGCACAATAACCTCACTTCTAACATAATAGAAATAGAATTATGATATAGCTACTATACTAGCCTCATTTTACTTTATATTCGAGAAAATTAGAAATAAGAATTCTAAATATTTAGAAACACTTTTATTTAAACAAATGTTTTGATTATTTGCTAAAGCAAAACTTTTCTATGTTGACAGTAGATCACGGCCATATTTGTTACTAATAAAACAGATTGCGTTTGTGTACCAACCAACAGTACAATCACATAAAAATTAAATTAACTCATTCTTTTATTTCAGACTTTTAATAGGTGCTATTTTAGCAATAGTTAATGTATATGTTGCAAAAAAATCTAAGACCAGGGCAATTGGAGTTATACCAAATACCGATCTATATGTTGACTTAGAAACACATACTGAGGTAAATTTGAATTGGATGGTTTCCTGAACTTTAAATCGTTAGTTTCCGTTAATTTTTAAATTTGTAAAAGATTTAAAACAACAAGTAATTTTAAGTTCTTTGATAATGTTTAATTGTTGAAATTTTTTTGTTATATTTAGTTAATAAATTAATATTTGTAATGTACTCGTAGGCGAGAGAAGTACCTCATATAAAAATTATTCAACATTCTGGCGCTATAATATTTCAAACGGCAAGCAGCACCCGAAAATGTTTTTATGATAAACTTGGTATCGATGAAAAGGTCGTGAAAGAACTTGGCGCTAATATAGAAGATGGTCAAATACCTGAAACAAGTCCATTGAAAGATCTCCAGTTCATCATTTTGGATTTGTCTACTGTTCCTAGTATAGATGCAACAGGTTGCGATAATTTAAGAATGTTAAGAAAAGAGTTCGCTTTATGTTTTGTAACAGTCGTTTTAGCAGGAGCAAACGGTAAGAACTATTCTCAGTAACCATATTATATTAATAGACATATACGTTTAGAAAACTCGAATTCAGATGGAATTCATAATGAATTCAAAGCACAAACTTAAGTTAATAATATAAATTCATTGCAGATGATGTTTTACGCGTAATTCGTCGATTCGAGAACCTAGGAGAAGCCGGAACTACTTGCTTTGTGAAAGTTGAACCAGTCCTTGCATTTCCAACAATACATGATGCAGTTACTCATATACAATTTATGAGCAGTAGTAGCTGAAGTGTATAACATTTACAAAATATACATATATATACAATATATATTTCTACAAAAGAAAAAAAACGTTTAACATTTTTATTTTCACATTTCTAAGATTCATTTTAATTTTGTATATACGTTTTTCATATTTGTCTTTCGTTTATAATTTTTTTTACTTAGAAACTATATTTGGTTTCTAGTTATACAATCCACTAAACATTGCAAGACGTAAATATTACGTTCTGAAATATTTTTACAACCACAATATTATTTTAAGAACTAATTTATTAGGTTGATACTAAGTTGGTATTAACGTAAAAAACACATATTAATGCAATGTTTAGCAGGTATAGTTTAGTGATACGTCACTTTAGTTTGTTATTTTATAACTTAAAATAAATTATGTGATATCAAGTTACAAATATTGATAAGAAAATAATTGCATACATAATAAATCAATTGTGCCTTTAATAGTACTTACACATATTAGATCATACTTTGTTATTATTATACCTAAATGATGGTACTTAGAATAATTTATTTAAATCTTAAATATGTATTACTTAAGTGCTAAATATTGTGATTTATATTCATATGTTAACTTATATCGTAATTATGCATGACACTTATGACAGTTTGAAAATGTTACGTTTGATAAGATTTACTTGACATTTACATAAAGAATACTTTGATATGACAACTTGACTTGTTTGATAATATATTTATTATGTGTATTGAAGTAAAATTATATTTTTGAAAAATACCGAATATTTAATAAAATTATAAACAAGATATATGTGTTTCATTTTTTATAATCTTTACATAGACATAAGAGTTCGCGGAAAAGTTGTTACTCCGCACTGGTGTAAGTAATTTGTAATATAACATGTGACAAACTTACACTGGATAAAATATACATAAAATTAAAAAACCAATATATGTACATATTAGCATATATATATCAATAATAATTTAAAAAATCCGACTTTAAGAAATGACAATTTGTTTTACAAACGCAATTCATATCGGGTAACATGCCACCACCAAAAGAAAAATACAAAAAAGTGCTACAGTAGAATACAGTATATTAAACGCTGTAGACATTAGTAACATTACTAATTCCGCTTTCCCCCAATCCAAATGGACTTTCACTATTGGTATTCATATCAAAAACCCCAAACGTACCAGGCTTTACTCCGAACCCAATATAGCTTTGTTTCAAAGTGTACCTATTGCGCCCCACAAAAGATTTCGGGTCGCTGACTGATTCCAGAAAAACATCAACGGATCTGCTATGACTACATGGAGCGCTGGTTTCACACCCTGGTTGAAAACCTATCAATTCAATATTTAAGAAAGTATCCATATCGCCAACCAGATTTGGAATTCCAAACATGTTTGGATTGGTATGAATCGCATCAACATACATTGCATCAGTCTCATACAAACGAAAATGATTTGGCGACAATGTAAAACAAGGCCCCGCAGGATCTAGTCCAGTAATCCTTGGAAGTTGTTTCGTATGATTAGTATAGTCGTTAAACATCTTTCCAAGTTTCCCGGCCACGTGGGCACCTAAACTGAATCCGACAACGTGGGTATTATTCAACATGTTGGGATACGTTTCAAAAATATTTATGACGCAATCGAAAACGACTTTCGCAATGGGATCAACTCCAAGAGCTGCGGAAGTGTACCATCCATGTTTAACGACAATATCGTGTATTGTATTTAGAATACTGGTCATGGAAAAATTAAATTGGAAAGCTTTTCCCGTGTCCACTATTAGTACGTTGTAATTTAGGACAAGGAACTTGTCCACGAATTTCTGCGCTGTTTCACCTTCAACACGATCTGTCCATCCAGGTACAAATATTATAGTCTTTTTTGAACTGTCAATTTTCTTCAAGAAATTGGTTGAATTTTCTTGATAGGTGTAAGATTCATTTTGGGCAACAAATAATAAAACCTTTGCGTCGTGTTCATCGTTTACAATACCGTGTACTTTATATTTAACACCTAAAACAACATAATTATGTTTTACAATTAGATTACATCCTGTTATACATCCTGATTTAAGTTAGTTCCAGTGTGGTATTTTCGGCCAATGTTGCAAAGTGTATGCCATGTTAAAAATGCATTAGTACCATCAAAGATTTAAATTTCCCGGTCTTTATTTTAGACTACTCGGGCGCGCAGCGTTGCCGAATCACCATTAACCATAAGAAGAACGTGTCGGAATTAACAAAAATTGTATTTAGTTATTAGATCTCGAATACAAAACGGGGAAGAGCTATTTTTTTAAAATTTGTTTCTAAAACATTTTTCAAAATTCTATATAAGATTTTTTGTGTATAATAGAAAATAGTAAGGAGGACAGGAAGTTTTACATGCTTCAAATGTGAAGTGATCCCGAAAATTACTAACTTTGTTATTAATTATATCAGATTCTAAGCGATCAAAAATTCTGAAACTTCAGGATTTATTAGTAAACGTTATTCTTAGCCTATAAACAATTTTTTTAAAAAATGTATCAAAAAATGGTTTCACGCTAGAACTACCTTAAGCAGGACCATCTCGTTGTCCCCCGACACAACTTCGGGACGCCAAAATGTCCCATTTTCAGAAAGAGAATAACACAAAACTATGTTGAAGCACTGACACTTACTGTGTATTTGTAATTTAAACAAAAAATGTTTTTTCATGTTCTCTAATCTATATTTAAAATAGTATGTAAATTGGTTAATTATATATGTTGATAACAGCCATTTAAAGCAAATCTAATCAAAAAAATAAAGCATTTCTAATCAAAAAATGTTAATTATATCCTATATTATAATGTTCCAACTGTTTGTTTATATTCTTATATGTTTATATGTTTATATTCTTATATGTTTGGTACTGAATTTTGTATGGCAGCGCGAAAACGGCTCCGGCGATCTTTTTGAAAATTTCCTATTTCGTAGAGAAAAAAATTCTAAGACTTTTGGCGTCCCCGGATTTTTCCCTGAATTTCCTGGAAACCCGTAATTTTGGAAAAACTGGAAAAAAAGTGATCCCTTTTTTGCTGTATTACTTTTAATTCGTAAAAGATAGAAAGTTGAAATTTTGCATGTGTATTAAGGTACTTAATGCTGACATTTCTCAAAAATTAGAAATTCAAAAATTGAAAAAGGGGGGGTTGAAGAAATTCGGGGGCCCGGTACGGAACTTTTGAGAAAATTCATATTCTGGATTTTAGAATAATTAAGTATAGTATTAATAAAAAAAAATTCAAAATTTCCAAATTTTATTGGGGGGCACGGGGGCAGTATTTGCCGAGAGTAAAAATTGTGCTAGAAAGTTGAAATTTTTTATATAGGCTAATCTTGGTAACTTATTTACGAATCGAAAAAAAAAATTCCAAATTTTGAAAAAAAGTTGGTCAAATAACGCATAAATTGAAAATATTTTTTATTTTGATAAAAAAAATATATTTTTTTTAGTCAATTTATATGTGTCAATGTATATGTGCGAGTTTATTTATTATTTCAATTTAAAAATAGAAATAAATATGAAATGTAATTACGAATTATTTTATTGGATTCAAATGATACACGCCAAAAAGACGCTTTACGACGGGAGTAAACTCTGATAGAATTAAAATTTTTACATGAAGTTCAAGCCACACACAAAAGACAGACGTCGCTTGCGACGGGGGTAAAAGCTAGTATATATATAATGATATAACATTTATATGAGAATTTTAAATTCTAACACTGTGATTTTTATAAAATATTCCAGATAACCGAGAAAGTAGTACAGATATACGTATTTAGATGTATCTTTTAAGTAAATATTACATAAATATTATTTATTATTTAAGGCGGTAGAATATGTAAGGTAATAAGTTCAATAGATATATACAGGTAAAGAGTATCTCATTAAAATCATACATCAAAATTTAAAAAATTAACAAATTATAGCTGTTTTAATCTAGCGAAGTTCAACTCCAAATATAAGTATAGTAGAAATGAATTTACCCTTAATGCACTGTACATTGGTAAATTTGACTATCAAAACCTCAAATATTCAATTATTTTAATTCAATTCAAAATATTATTGAAGTTATTAACAATTGCAATAGTCATTTTTGTCCCTTTAATAATTAAAGGAATAAAAATTCTTTACCTTGTCTACCTTTCCCTTTGCTGTTGCAAGAAGAGAAATGTAAAAGAGTGATAAACAACGATAAATAAATAAAATTACTAATACTCATTTGATTAAAAATATTAAGCAGTAAAATAAAATTCAACCATTTATAAAAATACATATATCCGTCAATTTTTGATATTAAATAAAATAAAAACGCCAATATACATTAATTAACCAAAATTTCAATAAAGAGTTAACGCTTATAATCTGACGCCTGGTCACCATATCCATTAGAGTCAAAATCATTTAATTTAGAACTGATATCGTAAGTTCCTAGTTGCTTTTCAGCCCGATACTCTATACTAAGCTATAAATAGAGCCCTTAAAACTTGCATTTAACGTAATCATACTTACAATACTGTTCCTCAGTTGCTAAAATAGCAGCTGTTTTAGCAGCCTGAATACTGCGTTCCGTGGTACCATTTTCTTTACTAGAATCAAACAATCGATTTTGTCTATGACTATCGTTTATTTTATTATGTCTATATGTAACTTGTTTTATTCGATGATCAATTTTCTTATGATGCTTAGCAGTACAAATCCCCACCAAAAAAAATGTAAAAATAGCAACTCGCAACATTTTTAAATATTATACTTGTTATAATATTTTTTTCTCTCTATTTATATACTAATATATTAATGTATTCATCTTTATCATGTACATATATAACAATTATCAAATATTTAAATAAATTCTTTAATATAATTATAATACTCATTTACTTAGCAACATAAATATTTTCGAATATATTATTACATACATATACTAGTGAGTTGTAGTGAACAGCGTTACCATACTTCTCAACAAGCTTACATGTATTGAGTACAATCTCCGAAAAGATGTGCATAACGTGTTAACTAAATATATATTAAAATTAATTTGAAAACATGGTAAAAATAACTAGATTTTAAATAATGAAAAAAATCTAATTACTATCTCCAAAAGGAGTTGTGAAACATTAATTCAAACAATCCGTGCTGCTGTTAATACAAATTTTATTTTTTTTAAATATATAACTTATTAGAAAAATAAAATCAACATTTTGTACATTTTATAAAAGTCACATAGCAATGAAATTATAAACGATAATCAAAGTAAATGAGATTCAAGAAATCGATATATTTTATATTCATTTTAAAGAATGAAAAATAATATCGAAATAAAAGGAGGCTTATTTAAAATGTAAAAGAAATTATAAGTACAATCAAAATTTTATGAGTAAATCTATCGGTTTCAATTCACTTTCCTGTTAAAAGGCTAGCTTTTGTCATATTTACAGGCTGATTTATTGATAATACATAAATGGTAAATTATAAAATTAAGGCATTTCCCTATAAATAATAAAACAACATTTCTCATAAAGAATTAATTATTGCTAAATAATAGAATAATTCATAAAGAATGGCAAACGTAGAAAAATATACAAATAACTTGCGAAAATTTCATAATTCATTTAATTTTATGTTTCCCTGAGTTTTAAGCTGAAAGGATATAAAAAAAAAAGGAATTACAATAATTGTACTGCTCGCTACAACACATTTATATAGCATCTACGTAACAATTACCTCTAAACGTGTCTTCTACAAACAAGTTACATAAATGCTATATCTGTGGACTGAGCATAGTCGGACACCTACTAAAGAAGAGTATAAATTATTAATAAATCTATTGTTATTAGATTGAGGATCAAATCAATATTATAGAATATCTTTGAATTATGCGAACGTACTTTAAAACAAACTTATACAAAATTGTTAACTATATTTAGTTACTAACTAATTTAAAGCTTTCTTATTTTATAAACGAATACAATGATAAGAGTAATTCATGAAATTAAATATTAACTAGTGTACAACGGTGTAAATATATTTCAATAACGAATAGTCAAGAAAAAAGGAAAAGTATCAATGTGTTCCTATTGATTGTAACAAAATATAATTACAAACATTAATTTGTCAGAAGATTTTGCAGAAACTTTATTATCCATAAAATAATGGCGCAAGTGTCGCGAGCGGTATTAACGTAATGGATTTGGTCAGACATTTTGAAATACATTTAATTTGCGTTACTTTTTACAAGTTCGTCTAATACTTCAAGTTACTGAGTAACCTTTAAACACATATTTCTATGTACTAGATACAATTAACCAAGCAATATAAAATACCACCCGATTCTGTAAACTAATTTAAACTTTTTTAGATTTCAAAATTTCCGCTATCTTTGCTAATATAATTTGCTCGAGACACTCAGCCGTAATAATTTAAGATAACTTAAGTTTTTTTATTAATACAAATAATTTCATATGGAACTGCTCTAAGAATTTTTTATGGAACTAAAAATAATAGTCAAATAACTTAATACAAGTAAATAAATTGAGTCGCCAAATTTTGAAAATGAAATAAAAGAAAATCAATATTTTGCACTTCTCATTTGTACAATACATTTTTTCAATTTAAATAAAAAAAAAATATAAATAGACTGCAAATGTAAAAAGCAAATTACGTAAGTCCATATTCGAAGTACTTTTCACGTTATTGCATGCTATAATTTTATCGCATAACAAAATTATGTTTCTTAATAGAAGGTCACTTTAACGTGTGAGTTAAATAAAATTAAAACGTATCTTACGATGTTGAATATTAATAATTATGAGCATTGATTCTGTTGTCGTGAGAAAGTAAAAAATCTCAATAATGTACCGTCCGGATTATTTCTTCTGCTAACAGGAGTGCGTTGTATTTGTTCTGTACTTGACCTAGATCTTTTAACTCGTCTTCCAGGAGTTTTATGAGTGTCGGGACTTCTTTCAACATTGTTTTGTATTATTTTAGGCGATGTATAAACTGGGTTTGTTAAATTCTGATATTCAGTTTTCAAAGCTTTTTCTTTTCTCATTTTAGTTAACCAATCAATATTTTCTTTCATTTTCTTCTTAGGAGATATCGTTCTTAAATGTGGCGCTTCTCCATCTAACACAAAATTTGGTAAATTTATAGTCGGTGACGAGAAATTTGTGATTCTGACACTATGTGGAGTATTTGGACAGACACCATTAACATTTTGATTTGAATGATCATTCTGTGTTGTCGGTTCTGGTGATATGGTTTTATGGATCACTCTAGAACTATCTAAAATACTTGTATTGCAATCATCTACTTCCTCCAAAATAGTTGCCAAATTCGTGTCCTCATTTGAGTTAGTCTGCCAACGTGTTGTTGATGAAAATTTAGATTGAGGGCTAAATAATCTTCTAGCACCTTTATTTTCTAAATGAATTCGCTTTGGTTCATTTGCTTCCGTTTCTTCAGCTGAGGATAAAGAATCTAACATTTGTGAAAGGCTGCGTTTTGAACTTCTCGAACCACTAGCTGCTCCTTTTTGACACCTGTCACATGCATTTGAATTATAGCTGAAGGGGGAAATGGTCTTACATTTCTCGCATACTGTGTTTAATTTGTTAGCAGAAGAGGGTGTGCATTCGTTCCTTTGTGTCCACCTTTTTTCAGAACGTGGAGTAGTTTCCAATGCCTCGTTCAGTTTTAATTTTTTATTTATATTGATAATACTTTCTTTGTATCCTTCCATTAACTCCGCTTGCCCTCTTAATTCAGATTTTTCATTTTCTTCTACAAATTCGCTTCCTATTCGCCATATCTTATGTCTAGCATCATCAGTACAGGTCACAATTTTAACTTCATTCTTTGGACACCATACTGCACAAGTTACTTCTGCAGAATGTCCTTCTAATGACAATAAAGGTTTCGAATAATTTATATTCCAAATATAAGCCTTCTCGTTAGATCCACTGACTAAATATTGACCATCAGCACTAAGACTGGATTTAATATAATACGTGATTTTGTCTATTGAACTGACATAAGTCTGAATGGGTTGAGCTGAATAGGAAGATACATTGTAACAATATATATTACCATCCGTACAATTGGCATATAATTTAGTTCTATTTTTATCAACAATTAAATTTGTAAACCCCTTATTACAACCGGAAGTACCAGCATAAGGTAATATGTGTTTAGCAACTGGTTCCCTTTTCGAAATAGAATAATTTTTTCTAAAATCCCAAACTTTAATAACACCATCGCCATCTCCACATGAAATTATATTATATTCATCTTGAAATATGAGTCCCGTAATGGCGTAACAACTTGGTGATGACTGATTGGGTGTGTGTCTTGTTTTCTTCTTAGAATTTGAACTAGGTGTGCTAACTCCCTTAGATCTGATGAAGCCATGACATTTTGGAATACTGTTATCAGGTTTTGGATGAAGACTATTTGTTGATGATGCTCGAATATCCCACACAAAAATTGATCCATCCCGGCTTCCTGTTGCAAATACTGCAGGGTCTTCATGTCTAAATGCAGCAGTTCTAACTGACCGAATGTGACCCTTAAAAGTGCGTACGTTTATTAAACCGGATTCGGTTACATCCCACAGACAGGCATCATGATCACCTAAAATAATAATAGCCTTAGACTATTAAAAACTAAAACTGGTACGACGACTATGAAGGTCATTGATTATGAAATGTTATGTACCTGATGCTGAAACAAGTTTCATGTTGTAAGGCATCCATTCTAAATCAAATATTGCATTAACATGACATTGAGTGCCATTAAGTGGTTGACCGGGGGGCACATCTTGCATAGCACCTACTTCCGTGTTGTGAAGAGCTACCTAAACAATTAAATTTATTTCCGTTTGTTAACACAAAATACAAAACAAGATAAATTGACAAAGCAATGTCTGTAATAAGGAAATAATTTTCAAATCACCATTCCATCCTCATTTGCAATAGCTAACATATTTTGGAAACCATCGGCAGTTGCAAATTTTGCTGCAAATATTGGAGGTTCAGGATTATAAGCTGCACCTTGTGTAGATGGTGCAATACCACGCCAAGAATCAGCTTCCTTAACGCACAATCTACTCAAAATGCTGTCATAATTTGTCCAAGGTGCTATAAAAATGAATTTCTTAGGTTAATATTCATCATAATAAATTGTTCAATGAGTTTTGCGTACTCACCAAAACCATAACGTCTATTATTATATGACACAATATTATTCATATTGTTAATTCAATTGCAACCATAAAAACACTTTACATTAAACAACTATTAATAAAATACAGATAAGAACTTATTAAATGTCAAAAAACCGCGCAAATCACAGATAGTTAAATATTGACAAGTAAATGTGATGACAACAATCAGACTTCGAGAAAGTAGATGCAGATGTCAGAATGCCAACATAGGCACATAAAACCAGAACAGAAATTAAATTCCTAAATTTTAAATAGTAACTGTCAGTAACTGTTTTGAGGCTGTTCTAATTATGACAGTTTGATATTATTCAGTTATTATTGGTTATGATTCAATTATCTGATTGTTTAGTATTAATTAGTCATTATTTAAAAAAAAATATTAAGTAAAATAGTTCATTTTTATTAATTAGCTGTTATTATAGCTTTTCAACATGAATGATGAAAATGTTGATGATCTTAGTGAACTCATGAATGGAATAAGACAAAGGTTATATATAAATTAATAAAATATAATATAATCAATTAGCAACTATTATGAATGTGGTCTCTCTAATATGCTGTAATGATTTAGTTTTCTTATAAAAAAAATAAATGTTCATAAATAACTTTAACCTAATAAGTTTATGATTATGGAAGTACATAATCAATTAAATTGTACAACCGAACTCAGAAGCTGCTAGTATCAATCATCTATACTCACTTGCTAAATATCTCCACTTCCATATGCGTATTGACTTTGTTCTTGTTATTAGCAAAATAATTATGATTAAATAACAAAATAAACATGACTATGCTATTTAATAAAATAATTTGTAACATTTGGCTTTATTTTCAGATTGAACTTGAACGATATAGAGCTAGTCACACATAGAGAAGTATCATGGAATGTTTTATATAATCGTTATCTTAATGGTGAAGATAGCAAATGTTTTCCAAACAACGAAGCGAACGCGGAAATGAGCCCAGATGATAATATTGCTGAAAATGAACAAAGTGGATCTGGACATGAAAATGATGTAGATTCGAGTATCTCGGATTTTGAATCAGCGGATGAATTAGATGATGATCAATCTGACCTTATAACACAGCTTCTAAATAAAACCTATACAATGGCCAAAAATATCCCTCATAATGATGACAGTGAATCAATATCACTATCTAGCTTTTCTTCAAATTCAAATCCATTGATTGACGAAGTGACACTCCAGGAAGGATCACTTACTTTGCAAGAACTACTTGATAATAATCATAAAGAGAAAATGAAGTCTTTATTGAATTGTAATAAAGAAAAAGATGAAGTTTTATCAGAAAATGTAGATTCCGATAACATTCGATGTTCAAGATTTTCAGACGAAATGCTTGAATATGCAAGCATCCCTTTGAATACGGTTTTAACTGGAACAACTATTGTAGATAAAAACGAATTAGTTTATAATTGGATTAAAGCACAAACATTTGCAGGAAATGCTTCTCAAGAATGTGAAATTGTCTACAAAAATGAAAATTTTGATTTAAATAGTTCTTCTGAATCGGAAACTAGAATGTTACATGAAAATTACTATAAGGTAACGCCAAAAAAGAATAAATCACGCAGAAAACTAAAACCGCGAGAGATTTTAAGAAATGATAAAATTAATATGAATAAAAAGCCCATAATATTAAATCATCATGATGTAGATAATAGCTCCAGCTCGGTTGATACAACAGCGTATATTATATCAAGCCGAAAAAATAACAAAAAAACATTCAATGCGAGGTTAT
The DNA here is from genome assembly GCA_963678705.1 of Panorpa germanica. NCBI lineage: Eukaryota > Metazoa > Arthropoda > Insecta > Mecoptera > Panorpidae > Panorpa > Panorpa germanica. The sequence goes on from OY783218.1 coordinate 10,662,203, forward strand.
CAACATACAAATCAAATAATAAACATTCTTTGAAGGTTAATGGTAAAGATAAAGAATTAACTAAAGTAGAAAATTGTCATAAATCCATAGAAAAGAAACTGCAGACAAAAGTACAAATAGATTCTGTTTCTTTAAATATTTCAGAAGAGATTCTGAAAGCACATGATCAACCGAAAAATGTTGTAGGAATAGATTCCACCACTTTAAATAAGAACAAAAAAAACTTAATACACCACAACACATTAGGAAATACAAAAACTGATTGTGATTTTACACGCTATACGGCAGAAAGATCTTTTATTGATGATATTTTTACACTGGACATTAGTCCTTCAGATGGTGCATATAACATGGATGGAATTGAGTCAAACAATATTAAAAAAACACTCTTATCACCAAATTCACCAAACACCACGAAAAATCATACAAACTCACAGACTCCTACTTACAAAATTGTATCTGATATATTTGCAGATGATAGTGACAGTGATGATACTAACAAAAAATTAAATTCTGAAGTTCTAGACAAGCCAGGTAAAAGCAAGGCTAATTCACCCGAAGTAAATATACACGATTCTATGAATTCTGCTAAAGCTCCATTGAATAGACAACCAAAGAGAAGATCCAAAAAATTAATTAAACCACTGACTTCTGAAAATGTAAATATCAAATTTACGAACAATAAAAGTAATCGTAAATCCGCAGAAAAAAACTTACAAATTAAAAATTCAGAAACACTGAAGAATTTATCAAAAGTAAATACAACTCTAGAAGAGCGGGTAAATGAAACTGGTTTTACAACAAAATCTTTTATTGAAGATATGTTTTATCAACATACTACTTCTGCAGGTGATACAAACATAGAGTCATCATTCTTCAATTTTAATAGGAGCAAATATAACAAGAATATATCTGATATATTTGCTGATGATACTGATAGTGCTGAATCTTATGAAATTAAAGAATCTTACAACAACAAATTGCTGGATGAGACTGAAAATACTATAAATAATACTAAAACAAATATAATGAAAATGCATAGTATATTTTCTGATAGTGACACTGATGACTATAGTGAAGTTAATAAAGTGGACAACAAAACATTTCCTGATAAGAATTTAACAAATTTTACTAAAAATGGAATGAAATTTAATACGTCAGACACTGGCAAACATTCTGAACTTAATATGTTAAATAACAAAAATATACTTGATCAAACTTCAAACGAGGAAACAGAACCATCAGGCATCACATTTCTGCGAAAGACTACCAGAAGTAAACATAATTTTAAAGAAAAGTCTGCCAGAAATAAAAAAGATATTAATAAGAATAGTATAGAAAATAGTAAAATCACAAATATTTCAATTATTACACCAACAAAACGGATAAGGAAGTCATCAAATAGACCCCTAAAACGCAAGTGCAGACTACTTTCGTGAAGAGTCATGTTTATGACGAAATAATTTTTTTTAAATATGAAATATATTGAATGCAATTCTAGAATGTTATATATCTATTGTGGTTTTTTACTTTTAAAATGTATTGAATACAATGTTTAAATATGAAATATATTTCTGAATTTTTATTTATTAAAGCTTAATAATCTAATGTTTATAACAGGTTACTTTCGAGTATAACTGTTTCTCCGCATTTGTTTTTCCTTTTGTTGGTAAATCATCAATAATTGGTTCGTTATTTGAAGCAAATATATCAACCACAGCATTAACAGGCATTTGTTCACTAATATGGCAATATTCTTTGCAGTACATATATGGAGCGCTAAGATCTTGCCAAGGAGAACTATGAAAAGCAGGATATTCAACAATATCCACATTAAACTGAAAATATTTGATATTATATATATATATTCTAATTACAATTTCATTACACATTCGAATTGTTTGTTTTACCTGTTGCGCTAAGGGTCTCTTGTAATTGTGTCTTACTTCGGTTGTGCAACCAGTATGTGGTACTCTTTTTGGAATTGGAGGAACAACACGTATCCAGCATTTAGTTTTGAATTTTGATCTGTCCCTTATTGGATCAGGAGACGTTGGATCAATAAACCGATCAATTCTGTTTCCGAAACCTTTACATTTGGGGTAGTTCTCCGTTTCATAATAAGTTATTATATCTTTTTTTGCCACACCTAGCTGCATATCTTTTGTAAATGGCAAATGAGTTAACTCATTAGTTGTGGCATACGGATCCATTAGACTATAAAAGAATAGTTTAAATGGATTGAATAATTTTTAAAGAAATTGGTTGAGATATTTTAATGTATTTATTCCATACCGTGTGTGACCAGTCTGATATGAATAAACAAAATAAGAAGGATCAGCACGCCTCTCTTTTAAAAATATAGAATCTTTTTTAGCGCATACAGGCTTAGTGTCTATTCCTTTGCCTCTAAAATCTGCAGAATATGTTGAAGTATATTTATGAAGAGGAGCCGGAGGATAACGAAAAATTCGTTCTCCTAAACGCCTCATGTATGCTGCATCAGCTACAGACATAGCTGGATCTTGCCTAGTGCATGGCCTTATCCCCATTGATGATGTCTAAATTGCAAAACAATATGTAATACATGTGGAACATTTTATCTAATTCTACATTTACATACGGCTTACTTTAAAGTCTTTGCATAATGACTTTCCCACAAATCCCACATCTGTGCTTATAGCAGAAGCTGGTACTTCCAATGGAGGGCTAGGGTTAAAATGACGAGGTGCTGGATCGTGTGGCGGATTAAACATGTGTCGAAGACCCTGTCCAGTAGACGTACGCCAATCTCTGTGGTAGAGACTAATAGGGGCTTTGATGTCCGTAGATCCATAAATATTAGTATTATTTATACATTTTGGTGTACATTCCATCTTGATGTTGTATATAGTAAATAACAAAAATTTATATATATTACACAACTATATAAAAAATATTTGTAAACCTATCAATAAACCTATATTGTTTTATGATCAGGGGATTTATTGATCAAACAAAAGTAATCAGATTTAACTGTTATTAGACATACAATCACATACAATGTTATAAATATATTGACGTATATAATAATAAGACAGCATAAATTAATTTTTAAATTTAAATTTCATAAATAGATCTTACAACATCTTGCATCTTCTTATTTTAATCTTGATGTATGTATTTAAAATTACAGCCAGTACAGCTTCTTTATTTATTAGAAGTAGAGCAGCAAGGCGCCAAGTAATAAAGTTAAATTATTTCTATTTAAATATTTATTTTAGTAACATTAAAAATGTCTGTCGATCAAATGCAATCCTTTGATATAAGAAGTCTTCATGTTTACCGCAACATAGATTTGAACATGCTATTTATGGTAATATTATATATTTCATATTTTTATATTTAAATGTGGTAATATGGCCTGTTTATTTTATATCGCTTGATATGACATTAGATCCGCCATTTTGGGGGTAATTAAAGTTGAAAATTGACAGCTCAACGTCATACGGTCAATTGTTCTCATTTAAAATTGTATTGTTAATAAAGTGATCTGTACACAATCCATATATTTAATTAATTATGATGGTAAGGATCAAATAAATTAACTTCTGTAATATCACTTGTTAAGTGGAATTTATTACATTAAATTTTTAAAAGTACTTCTTTTATTGTAAACATTAGGTTAGAACTCTAGGTTATCAAAGGGGCGGATTGTAATCTCATTTAACTATTTTTGTAATAAATATTTAATCATATAATTTGTTTTATATTCCAGGATGGTGCCGATGAGTCTTTGATGAGTCCTGCTCATGATAACGGAATTCAAGGTACACAACCGACAGAAAATGTACCTCTTGCTGAAAATAGTTTACTGGTAAGAGAATACTGATCTTTTGAATTCATACACGTACGTTTAAATATGTTAATTGAATGTGTTTATGATTAAACATATAATAGATAATAATAACACTCTAATTTTTTTAACAGAGGCTTTGTTTAAAATTCATTTAAATTAAAGCGTATACTTTAAAGTAGTGTTATATATTTTATTATTGCAGGTAGATATATCTGATGCATTAAGTGAAAAAGATCGCGTTAAATTCACTGTTCATACCAGGACGTCTTTGTCAACTTTTTCTAAGCCAGAATTTTTAGTTGTTCGGCAACATGAGGAATTTGTTTGGTTGCATGACAGATTTGAAGAAATGGAAGCTTATGCGGGTTATATTGTAAGTATTGACAGTATAATGCCTCTTATCATATATGATTAGAATGTATACATTATGCGCCTGTTTATAAAAGTTATTTTTATCTTTGCTATGAATCATCGTTTTTGTTTGAGTTTAATCTCTTGTCGCTCATAACTCCAATTATTATTGTATAAAAATATGTTTTAATTATCCACAATTGCAGCTTATCTCCCAATTTAATATGACTGCTTACAAAAATAATTAATTTATTAATAAATAATTAATGTCAGCGTATGGTTTCCCAATTGTTAAATTTATATGCTTTATTAAAATTATTTTTTTCTATTTATAGATTCCTCCGGCACCACCACGTCCGGATTTTGATTCTTCCAGAGAAAAATTGCAGCGGCTTGGTGAGGGAGAAGGTACCATGACAAAAGAAGAATTTACAAAAATGAAACAGGAGCTAGAAGCGTTAGTAATTCATAATTTTGAGGAAATTCTTGATGAAAAACATTACTTAATAAGTTTGTATTGAATTATTTTAGTGAATATTTAGCAACATTTAAGAAAACAGTAGCTATGCATGAAGTTTTCTTATCTCGACTTGCGGCACATCCTGTGTTTAAACATGATCAAAATTTAAAAGTATTTCTGGAGTATGATCAAGATCTTTGCGCTAGACCAAAAAGGAAAATGGAACTTCTTGGAGGATTGGTTAGTATACTACTAAAAGCAAGTTGCAATAATTTGAAGTGGTTGATTGTTATTTTATGTTTACTTTATTTTTAGGTACGCAGTTTAGGAAAAACAACGGATGAGATTTATCTAGGTGCAACTGTAAGAGATATAAACGATTTTTTTGAAACTGAATTAAATTTTCTCGGAGAATATCATTCGAATCTCAAGGAGGCTGCAATCAGAACGGCAAAAATGACTCACAAACATAAGGGTCAGTTTTCAAATAATGTGACTAATAATATGCAGTTTTATATTTATAAATATTTTTAATAATCCCTCATCTAATTCCATAGATATGGCTGATTGTTTTATTAAAATTTCTTCTGGTTTAATTCAACTTTCTACAACTGAACATGGATCGATGGAGAAATTCTTAGCAAAATCTGCTGAAGTATTTGAAAAAGCGAGGGTATTATGAATAAATAACAAAAATTACATATCAATCGTCATTTGAAGAATTAATTTATATAATCAATAAATATTTACAGAAAGTAGAGGGTCGTGTTGCTAGCGATCAAGATTTGAAATTAGGAGACACACTTAGATATTATCAAAGAGACAGTCATGCTGCAAAAGCTCTTCTTATAAGAAGATTAAGGTAAAGAAAAAACACTTTTATGAAATTATGTGGTATACAGTTTAATAATTTTTTTTAACTTTTTAGATGTCTAGCGGAATATGAAGCAGCTAATCGTAATTTAGAAAAAGCAAGATCAAAAAATAAAGATGTCCATGCTGTAAGTCAAGTTTAAATATTTTATTTTATTAATGTAAGTCACTGTTTAAACATCTAACTATTTCATGCAGCCTGTAGAGGTTCAAGAAGTGAGTAATTTTATGTAATGCACCTGGCACATATGATGGTATACGAAATTAGTTAAATAACAATTATTATTAAAATCAAGTGTATTTAATTAATGAAATCTAATAAACATCAATACATGTAGGCTGAAACAGCGCAGACGTTGGCATGTGAAAAATTTGAATCTATGTCCGCTCGAGGAAAAGAAGAGCTAGTAGGATTTAGGGCAAGAAGAGTTTCTGCCTTCAGGAAGAGGTAATTATAATATATTTAACGCTGATACTTAATTGTGGTCCATTACTAAATGAAATGTTCTCTTTTTTAACAGCTTAATAGAACTTGCAGAGCTTGAAATAAAACATGCCAAATCTCAACACGAACTTCTTCGAAAATCATTGATAATGCTCAAAGAATGTGAATAATATAAGGATCTGGACCATTTGAGATAATATGACTATGAAATGAAATAAAGTGTTATCGCGACATATTGTGGAGATTGAAACGTGAGGTGTTCAATATAATAATTACTGTTTACGGTATACAGAAATTAAATATTAAAATATTGTTTAATATATTTGATAAAAATCTATACTTAGATTGTATATATTTATATAGAATTTACAAATATATTAAATGTAACAGTTTAAAATTTTAATTTCCAATGTTTATTTTCTTTCAAAAGACAAGTTACGAAATTTACATAGTAGATATGAACAAAAGTTATAAATTTCTTGTTTAGCTGTATCATTTTTTTTTTATATATATATTTTTTATTATTTTTAAATGATATATTTTCTATATATAGTATAATGAATTGATTTCTCTTGGCTAATTATTTTTTATCACATTTTATTATATCATATAAATGTGTTTTCTTAGTTAAAGTAACTGAGGTTTTTGTATATTACTATCCAAAAAATTAATATATATTTTTCAAAAAAAAATTAAATAATACAAAAATTTCAAATATGCCAAATATATAATAACTTTCTTTGAAATACAAGTGTTTATTAAAAATATATTAGTTACATTTAAAAATTGTTTATTTGTAGTAACAACAATAAATATATATTTTTAATTATAATAATAAATTCCATGTTTAGGTGATATTCTTATATAATTAAAATAATGTGAAAATGCTATGACAAAGGACATAGCAACATAAAAATATCCAATAAAGCTATGTTTATTCATATATTGAAGAATTTTGTTTAAGTAAAACAAATTCCTTACTTATGAATAAACATTAATGACAATAAGATGCCTTACATTAAAACAAAGAGTACTATTTTATAGAATAGTATATATATAAGGATCATTTTTTTCTAAGATCTTTTAAAATTTTCAATATTAGCTTTATTCTTTTAAACATAGTAATAAAGCACTTTGCTTATTATCTTAAATTTTGAACATTGTTTGTTGTAACATCGTCACATTTTATATAACAATTGGAATATCAAACACAAGTTTGTATGTATTTTTTGCGCCTTTCTGCTTGGCATTTTCACAAGTGAAAAAAAAAACATTCTATATATTTGTAAGTGTTTTTGTTTAAAATGTATTGATTTACTCTTATAATTAGCTTTTTTAAGGTACTGTGTATTATAAGAAAAACAGATTATATAAATGTACACTAAAAATCCTTAAAAAATATACATATTATCTATATATTATGAAATGCTTTTTAATTGCAAAGTGATTGTAATAATGTGCTACTAACAATTCGTTTTGATTGTAAGCCAACGTGGATATTGAGGGGACCGGTGTTTTTGATTTCTTTTTTGCAAGTACTCTAATTAAATTTAAATTTTATAGACGCTACAGCATCTTGATATGAAAAACGTCTTCAAAAATTATCGTTTGTGTAGACTTGGCTTAGTAATGTAAATGCGCTATATGAAGCTCTCAATATCTGTAAAAGTAAAAATATTACATAGTTGAAAATAAGTGTTTATGTAAAATTTTGTAAAAAATATAGTATTTACGTTAATTTACCATTAGTAAAGTTTCTAGATTCATTTCATAATAACCAGCTGTTAAAATTAAAGGTCTTTGAGATTGTAGAATTATTAAAGAAATTGTTGAGCAAAATTGTTTGCTGGAGTTATACCACGAAGAATTATAAGCAGCTTGTGCTAACTTTGCACTCTGTAACATGTAACTTATTATAGTTTCTGTAATTAGCTTTCAATGATTTTTTTATTAACCCCTTCTGGCTCAAAAAGTAACAGTGCTTATCGCTGTTTACATATTGGAACGCGTATATCTCTACACCAGTCTAAAATAAAGAGATTTCACATAGCAATATCTTAAAAATTAAACATCAGCCGAAGGGGTTAATTGATAAATTGTTAACATACTTGTATCATAACTTCATTTGCGTGCCAGTAAAACATAAACATAATTACAAACATGCTACCGATATATCCAACAGTAATTCCAAATTCAAATCCAAAAGTATACTGTAATTAAATATAATTTTAATTATTAATTTTTATTTTATTTATTGCAGGCTTAATATAAATTTAAAAAAATTGTTTTAAGTTACCGTAGACATTTGAAATAATTGGGCGCATAATATGCCAGCAAACATAGCCAAATCCAAAAACATTGGAAGATTATACAAGTTTCTTATTTCGCTTATAAATCTAAAATAAAAATATAATTAACATCTAATAAATAATTAAGTATTTTATATTTACCGCGATTTCTAAAATAGTAAACGCAGGTTTACCAAAATGAAGTTCGTAACAAAATGGTGGATCATCCGGTGTCATTATTATTTGGTTACATTGCCGTAAGGGTTCTTTTAATGTCTTGTGTTTCTAAAGACGAGTCGTCTTTCTAATAAAAAGCTTAATCATGGCTACAACTATTTCAAAAAAACGCAAGGTATGTTTAAAATTAAAGTATTGTGTTTACACGTGTTTTAAAAGTAGAATATATATATAGAAATAATTATAAAAGGAATAATGTGATTGTAAAACTAAACCTCGTGTAGTGAGTAGAGCCACGCGTGTTTAATTTGTTAATAGTGTCAAATGTTTACTTAAAATGTGTTTTATAATTATTCTGAAACTTCTGTGTTTACTGCACATAAGATATGGATATAGTACATCATTTATATCACATGATATAGCTGCAATATTTCGTCGAAATATTTCAAGATGCATAACCTAAAATTTCAATTATTGTTTGTAGTAGTTGGTGAAAAAAGTAATACACTAGTTATTAGTAAGTAAATGTTTTTTTAATAAATATTACAGTTCGTTGCTGATGGAGTCTTTAAGGCTGAATTAAACGAGTTCTTGACTCGTGAACTCGCTGAAGATGGTTACTCCGGAGTTGAGGTTCGTGTAACCCCAACAAGAACCGAAATTATTATTATGGCAACACGCACCCAAAATGTTCTTGGAGAGAAAGGACGTCGTATTCGTGAATTGACTTCTGTTGTACAGAAGAGATTTAACTTCCCAGACAACTCAGTGGAACTTTATGCTGAAAAGGTAGATTCAGTTCTATATAGTTTGTACGAATATTTTGTTTGTGTTTTATATTTTACAAAACATAATTTTATTTATAGGTTGCCACCAGAGGATTATGCGCTATCGCTCAAGCAGAATCCCTACGTTACAAGCTTATTGGAGGTCTCGCCGTTCGTCGTGCTTGTTATGGAGTACTCAGATTCATCATGGAATCTGGAGCTAAAGGTTGCGAGGTTGTTGTATCCGGCAAACTTCGTGGACAGAGAGCAAAGTCCATGAAATTCGTTGATGGTCTTATGATCCATTCTGGAGACCCTTGCAATGACTACGTTGATACCGCCACACGTCACGTGCTTCTCAGACAAGGAGTTTTGGGTATTAAAGTAAAGATTATGTTGCCATTTGACCCCGCAGGCAAACAGGGACCAAAGAAACCCCTCCCAGATAATGTTTCTGTTGTTGATCCAAAAGAGGAAGTTATTCCACCTTTCCCTAACAGCGAGAGCAAGGTACCCAAGCCAGAAGTATCTCCAGTACCAGTACCCAGTTTGGCGTAAATATAAGATTTGTATTTTAAAAAACAAACTATAAAAATTGAAAAAATTACTTGTATTATTTACTCCAAATAAAGTATTTCTACAAGCCTATATAATTGTTTTTGAATTATTTTTCACTTTACTATTTTTTCTTAATATAAATTAAATATATTTAAATTCATTTATATTTCACAAGGTGAAATTTACGTTTAAGGTTAAAACAAACACTAATCAGTGAGCACGAGGTTTAGTTTTAAGCTTTATTTTCTTTTATTTAGAGAATGCATACCACATTAGTGTACGAATAATAAAAGCGTGATGTTTCGACTATTAGATTACATTAAAGCACTTTTAATTACGTAGTTCAATAATCGCTCTTTTTTCGGATTCGAAATTCAAATATTATTTTACAGTTACTTTTATACGCGATGAATTATTAATTAAATAAACTGTTTACATTTAAAACGTGTTGGTTTGATATTCAAAGTCAGAATTTCTGCAACTGTTTAGTTGATTTATTTATTAAATTTTTATTTATGTAAATTAATATTTATTTTAAAAATACTAGTTATAGGACGTTAATACTTTTAACGTATAAATCAAAATATGTTTTTAATTACTTACTCCATTATTTCATTATGACTTTCCACACATTTTGAAATTACTCTGTAACTCTTGTTGAATTGTCTTCTGTGATTAGTATTATATTGTTTTAAATTAACATTATTTTTAACGGTTTCAATCTTGTAACATAATACTTGTATAAAAGTTTTAGCGTAAATTAAGAAAACAATCATGAATGTATTCCAACCCGGGATTAAAAATATTGAAGTCACGAACATATAAAATGTGATCAAAAATGCGCAATGTTTATATTTAATTTCATCAAAAGGAAAATATGTTTCTAAACTTGGCGGCTTCGGCGGAACCCCAGGAGTTGGTGCAATGTAATACATATATATTAAACTACAGAGAAAAACAAACGCTGTTGCTATTACTGGTATAAACATACATTTAATAACAAAATTATTATATTTAATGCAATCTTTTATAATTAATCTCACATTTTCATCATCACTATTTGATAGATTAGTAATCGTTATATTCAGTTTATAAATTAATTTTAAATATGTTTTCTTTTTTATAATAAATGTTAAAATTTTAATTAGTGTGATAGCAAGCATTAAGCTGGTGCCAACGAAACTTAAAATTAATTTTATATCACTAGTCCATACGGTTACTAGTAAAATACATTGAGTTGTTATGAAATAAATCCAAAATAATATTAAAAAGATTCCACGAATTTCATGAAAGAATGTGTATTTCTGATCGGTGAATATAGCTAAACCGTAAATTTCAATTAATTTCATATGGAAAGATAGAAGTTTGCAACTTTTTAAGCTTGCATTTAACTTTGGAACCAAAACCATGATTTTATTAAATTAAAAAATATTTCGTTTAAACTATTCACAAGCAACAATAGCACAATTATTACAAAATAAATATTAATGCTCATATATATATATATATATATACCTATGCCCCCTATTTCGAAAATTACATCAAATAAATTATTCATTTTCATATATTTTCCTTTTAATAACACTTCTAACAGTTACATTTATTTTAATTTTAATATAAGTTTATCCTGAATAATTTCAGGGTTTGGAAACTATATTTCTTTGAAAATTATATTTGTACACGACTCCAGACAATATATTGTCGCTCTTAGAAAAATAGAGACAGCACTCGCAAAACACATTGAACAAACTGGGACAACGCTAACAATTTTGTTTTAAGACAGACTTGTAACTGTTCTAAACGGGGTTTATGATACAAAAATATAGCACCATTATGAAAAAGATACCATTATTATTTTTTTAATTAATTTATTTATTTGCCTTGACTTTTATTCGTCATAGCCACCATCAAACATTTTTTTACATATTTCACATTTTATAATTCTATTTTACAAATATCTAAATATTTAAATAATTCACTAATTAATTTTGAATCAATTAACAAAAATTTAGTATTAACAGGAAAAGTTTTAATCACATCTAATATTTCACTATTGAATTTTGATCTTTCTAAACTATAATTTATACATTCAAATATAATATGATCCAAAGTTCCTTCTTCACCACATTGGCATCTATCGTCGGATTTAATATTAATTTTGTACAGATGAGCTGGAGTTTTACAATGATTACTTTTGATTCTGATTATAGTTGATATAATTTTGCGGGACTCATTTCTAAACCATCTTTTCTTACTTAAATTTGGATGTAACATATAATAATCTCTTCCTTTTTACTGACTTTTGTTAATGAAATCTTGGTTTCTCAAATTGAAGTTTAATTTTTTGATTATATTTAAAATTTCATATGAAGGTAATTTCACTTTCATCTCAATTTCCAAATTTATTGATTGCTTTCATTTCATTTCCTCTTATTCCACAATGTTCCGGTATCCACATAAATTTTATGGTATTATTTTTATATATTATATAGCTTTTTAATTTTGCATGTCAAAATATCATTTGATTTGTAATCATTAGAATTGAAATTTTTTAAAACACTTAAAGAATCCGTTATTATTATAATTTTATTATTGTTCATATTTTCATTAATTTCCAATGCTTTTAATATTGCTAATTTTTCTCCAGTATAAGAGCTAACTTTGTTATTTAAGATACCATTAATTGAGGACTGTGAATAACGGCTCTGTATTCTATTCGCTTTTGATGCTAATATTATAAAGAACTATAATTAAAGCTCAATTATAAAGTTCTATCAATAATATATTAGTTAATATATATAATTTAAAATAAAATTAAAATTTCCCTTCCATAGATTTTATTTGCATATCTAAAGAACAAATTACAATATAGAATTTATTTCCTCATATTTTTAATAAAAGTAATTAGCTTTTTTAAACACTATAGTGGGTAAGAATCTAGAAAGTGATTCAATTTCCGGACCAGAGTTATATGCATTGCTTAATCATAAATTTATTAGGCAGTGCGCTACATCAGATGTCGACTTAAGAAATTGCAGTAAGTAAAAAAAGATTTAATCAAAATATTATTTTACAATCGTACGTTGGTTTAAAATAAATACTTGTAATCACAATACTCAATTCGTAAGTAAATATCAATTTTAGTTTATACGTTAAATGCGTTGCATACAGTTCAGGCGATACGTTAGGCAAAATAAATCTTCCTCTATGTCTGTTTCATTAGAAGTGTTGCTTTGTCAAGAGTTGCTGTTTAATGAGATTATTATTGAGTATTATAAAAATATATTTCTGGTTTTCTATACCTATTCCTCTTTTATAATAATGAAAAAACATTAAAATACAGAAAACCTTAAATTAAAAATAATGATATACTGATTTCATGATGCAAAGTTTTATTATTAATGTATTAATACACAAAACACCAGCATCCAAACTTTGAAGCCATCACATTTTTCTTCACAGGTTGTATATGTGGCTTTCATTGCTTTAAACTTTTATAAAAGCTATATACTCGAACTATGTAAAAGCTGAATGTAATCACTTATATGCAGGCATATAATTTCAGTGGTTGAAAATCGTACCAGAATTATATATAAAATATACGTTAATATATTTTCATTTTTCTTTTAATGGTCCCGTGGGAATTAAAAATTAAAAACATTTGAATCATACATTAATATAATATTTATACTAGGATAACGTACCTTTACTATAAATAATTTCCTTTCAAATCAAATGTTCGTAGAATAAGGAAATTAAAATCAATCAAAATTAAATATATACTTTCAAAATATTCATAAATGTTGATTTTGAATCTCCTTCCAATAATAATTAATTTATATCTTAGTGCATTAATCTGTCTACCCTCTTCACATTTATAAATTGCCATCTCTGTTAGACAACAAAGCTAAAAGATAAAGACACGAATGTCACAACCCTATTTAATTTTTTCTACCTTCAAAACGTCATTGAACTTTAATTACACAATTTCAAGTGTTCCGGAATTGTCGAAATGATCTTGGCTATAATGCCGGCAACAAATAACGTGGATAAAAATCTATTATGAATAAAACATCTAAAATTTTACTGTCTCTACTTTCAGCTCACGTAAATATCTAATTAATAATTAATAATGTTCTAATGTATATAATTTAACAACAATTATTTTTACTCGTCAATAATTAATTCGTGGAATTACAGAAAAATAATAGAAAACCTCTAATTTTCTGTAACCATTTGATCGTATGCTAAGAGAATAAAAGTACAGTGCAAGCAAGAAAATATATTTAATATATGTATGTATAAAATAATGTGGTATGTATTTGATAATAGGATGACGTGGTATAGAATTTAATAAGACTAATGCAAGAACTCAATTTGTCAATTTCTAGCATATTGATTCACTAATCAAAATTTAAAATGAAATTCAGTTTGGTCTTATATTGTTTCATTAAAATTTATGCTGCAAAGCTTGTAGTACGAATGTATATATTGTGTAAAAAGAGTAATAAATTATTAATAAAAATCACTAATTAGTAAATATAATAACTTTGTTAACTAACAATTTTTAAATAGCCCGCCGGAATCCCTTGTTTATTCAGGATTTGTCGTGTCATATTGGTCATATTACGTCACATGATAAGTTCACTTTCTGCTATGGTTCTTTTTATAGCTAATATAACCTAAAGTTTGACGTGTAGTTTTATACCTTATAATTTAATTAATTATTTTATTAACAATTTAGATATTACTTGAACAAAAATGACGCTTTATCATTTTGGTAATTGTGTAGCTTTAGTGTATGTACCATACTATTTAACATATAAATTAGCTGGATTGTAAGTATATTTTTACAAAAATAAATTTATATAAAATAATTTAAATTATCAATTAAAATGTAATTATAAAATACAGTTTTATGAACTTTAAAAACAAGCATATCATTCTCTTTAATAATTACAGTAGGGCTTTTTAAAATCTTATCTATTGTTGATTTGAATCATTAATTAAATATATAACCTCTAAATGTAATCACCTTTTAGAATTATTTTATAAGATGAATTATTTTACTTCTAGATCTGAATATGGGGCCTTTTGGAAATGCATTCAAGCTGGAGGAATATATATGTTTACACAATTAGTAAAAATGTTAGTTTTGGCTACATTCTTTCCAGACGCTTCTGACTCTGTTGAAAATACAGGATATTTTATTTATATAGAGGTACATAATTGTTTTATTAATTAAATATTGTATAAACAGACCATAACTATAATTGAATTTATAATTTAGGAAATTCTACGGTGTAGTGTTGAATTAGCGGACCTTGTAGGTCTTCGTCTGGTGTTATCTGGAATTCCTGGAAAAGGACATAACAAATTGATAACTGCTGGACTGGGTTGGGCTGCTGCTGAAGTTTTGTTGTCAAAGGGTTTATTATTATGGACTGGAGCCCGTGGGGCTGAATTCCAATGGACGTACATTCAAAAATGTTTGGAATCTAACGTTACTTTGGTAGGTTTAATTTTTGTAAATCATAAAAAGTAAAACATAAATTTATTTGTGTTTTTGTTTTTCAGATTCAACATATTACAACAGTGACTCTAGTTTGGTTATTTTCACGCCACGATCTCAAAAAGAAGCTAGTGCCTGTTGTAGCTGGTTTATTGTTAGTTATATCATTACGTGGTATCTTAGTAGATGGACTGATAAATCTGCTGGTTTCTGGTCCATGGGCTGCTTTGCTCTTGAGAGGTTTGGTTTCGGTGTGTTTTGCTTTAATAACTCTTCAAGTTTATGCAGGACTTGCACAGAATATTGGAATATTTTAAATATTATATTTATTTATGTTAAAACTCATTACTTCATTTCATTAAATTGATTTATTATAGAACCTATTATGTAACAGATTGAATAAATGTTTATTCAACTTAAACTTTTAATTTTCTTAATTTATTTAACTGACTAAATCAAAATGGTGGATTATTTAAGGGTCACTTCTATTATTTGGTGTAGATGCTATATACTAACGAATCTTACTTCACTGGAAATTGCAAATTTGAATAATGTACATAGGTTGTTTCATTTCTATTCCTTGTATGCAACATCACGCAGATCAGACTCAACAGTTGAAATACGTAAATCTGTCTGCAGCGGAAATATTGTTTAAATAAAAGGAAATAACTATCTATTTTTATAAAATTATAATCTGATTTGTAAAAGAATTGTAGATTGAGATATCCCATTATCAGAAAGTCAGTTACTTATATGCTATAGCCTCCTTTAAACAACTATTTACAAATTTATACTAGATATAATTTAGCTTCTAGCTTCTGCGAAAAAAGTCATCAATTACAGAAGTTTGCAGTGACTCTAATAGAATTTATGATATTGATTTGGAGCATCTATTAACATTTGGACAAACTAATCATTTATTAACTTATTACTATTAGCTAAGGATTGAATTTAATATTGAGTCAGTAATTTTAGTTGCATATTTATCAGGCTGATTTTTTCTTAAAATTGGTGAACTTGTATAAATATTGTAGACTGTAATATTTTGTATATATCAGAATAATATTTTTTTATAATTTTAACAGAATATTTATTAACTTTATCGTTTTTTTAAGGATGGTATTGGTATAAATATATACGTGAAAAAGGTTGCATATTTATTAGGCTCAATATATTTTATACATTTCAATTAAAATTAGTTAATTATAATTGTATTTTAGTAACATATTTATGAGGCTCTTTTGTTTTTTCTAAAAATTGTGTAGGCATGTCAGTCAATGACTTATGTACAATTCATTTTAAGAAGTTGTAATTTAAATTTCCATAAACACCACGAGCTTATATATGACGCATCAACATTTTAGTATGCACGAGGTTAAATATTTTCTCATAATCATATAATTAATTATTAGTTAAATTATTAAACTATTTTCAATTTTAAATATACTAACATATATTCTACAGACAATACACAAAATTGTAACTTAAGTTGCATATATATCAGGTTCATATTCGTTCCTTTAAATATTAAATTCGATTGCATATATATCAAAGTAATTTTCGTTTCTTAATAATTTTTATTAATCGAAAATAGTAGTTAATTAGCTGGAAAATAATTTTACACAGTGTTCTTTAAATTTAAATTATTTACCAAAAATTGTTCCGAATAGTTTGGAAAGAATTTTGTATGAAAATTATACAATTATTTAGTTTATTTTATTATTATTATAGCTAATAGATAGAACTCTACATAGACCGCGCCATATTGAATTTTGTTGCTACCATTTGAAATAGAAATATATTTATACGCATTAAATCTTTCTTAAGCTTTTAATAGAGATATGCTTTAAATAACACATTTTGCTATATTTAATAATATTTTACTGTCAATTACTTTATTTGCTTGATATTTTTTAATATTAGCACATGCTTATTTTTTTTTTATTTTCTCATTTATAGAAAACTAATAAAATAAAATAAATATTTTGAGAGAAATATTTTATATTAAATTGTTAAATTCATTGTTTTCTTAAAGTTAAATTGCGGCCAAAAGTTATATTTTAACATTTTACACTTATTTTTTATAACAAATAATTTAATTACAAGAAAAATAGTTTGAATACGAATATGCATGTAAATATTTTTTTTATAATTTATAAATTAGTAAACAAAGTAATGTTAACTGTACAAAATAAAAATTCAATGCAGGAATAATAGAAAATACAAATTTATATTGTTTAATATGCACCAGTTTAAATATTTTCTTTTTACAAATTTAAATAATTATTTTTTTATCATAAATGTAAACAATTGTAAGTTAAGTTGCATACACTTCAGGCTTACAAAAATATATATTTTTAATAATATTTAATAAAATTACAATTTTATGATTGTACAGTTTTATAGCAAAGAAAGCTTTTTAACATTGTCAGGAATTACATTATATTATAGTTTTTATACAAGTTTTCAGAAAATTAAAATTTTCACTAAACACAGATAAATTTTCACATAAATTAAATTAAAAGAACCAC
This sequence comes from Panorpa germanica, assembly GCA_963678705.1. NCBI lineage: Eukaryota > Metazoa > Arthropoda > Insecta > Mecoptera > Panorpidae > Panorpa > Panorpa germanica. The sequence continues at coordinate 10,680,003 of OY783218.1, forward strand.
AGCACATAAGATTTGCGAAGAAATATTTTCCTATCACTATTGTTTATAAGAATATCTACTTATTCTTAAAAATACACCACCGCCACTACTGAACCAAGACCTAGAGCACAAGCCTACTAACTTAAAAAATCAAAATCATTTTTTTTTAGTTACGCAAAAAATGAACTAATATAAAAAATTACCCTTTTACAAAAAGGGTTCTATGCAGCTTTTGTTTGTAAAGCTGTGCAATATATATATATATATAAAAAAATTACCCCTTTATAGTAAAAAATCGAAGGGGTTATAATTGTAATGTGTATGCAAAGTACATTCACGTCAAAAAGTATGTTTCGTTGATGGTACAATTTTTAAATTATATATACTAGCTAATTTATATTAATTCTTATTTAATGTCGACCTATTTACGATGCTAGTCCAGTTACTGACTTTTTATTTCATAATATTTTTAGAGTTTTATGTGCATTTCTAAAATATAGCATTAGTTTGGGAATCGAACCTGAAAGTATAGTTTAAACACTAATGATTTAATCGAGGTAATATATATCCGTTAAACGCAGTTACGTATATTTAAGGTTTATCTAATATAACAACTTTTTACATAATAAATATCGTTTTGTAACTTAATCTACTGCTTTTTGAAAATAAATCTACCCCTTTGCACATTAGCATACTCTTTAAATTTTTTAAGTACACCTTTCTAAGGATAAAAGGTTTTTACAATAGTTATACAATATTTAAATAAGATCCTATTGTATTAAATATTACAAGGTTTTGCTAAAGAATAATATTGCATGAATATAAGGTAACATTTTAGCGGAAGAATTTTAATAAATACTTTCCGCTTTAAATATTTCTATTACGTTAATATTACTTTCATGCTATGTATGTTTTAGACCAGCTTTGTTAATAACAATGAAAAATTGTTTATTTTAGACCTAGAAGCATCAACATTTTCAAAACGAGTCAACGAGAACCAAAACTGCTCAAGAAGGCTGGTCCGGACGTTAGGTACGGTCTTGTTCATAACACGGAGGTGATTCATATTAGGATTTATTTAAACGATAATTGGAAATTCTGCTAACAAACTAAAAATGAATTATGCTTACTATGAATTTCTATAATATTTTATTTTATTACAGTTAGAAGTTGAATTTTGCTACCATGCATCCGTGGTGACAGCCCACTGCACAACAAACAATTTTTCTAAGAATCGTACGAAACTAATGCGATTTTTATACGAATCTAATGCGATTTTTATACGAATTTGAAACGACTCCGATCAGATAACTAATATCTATCTAATATCTTTATAATCCGGTAATAAAAAGGTGTTCTTAAGAAGCTTTATGAGTATGGTAATAAGATTATTTGTAAAAAAAAAGTAAAATAGGTAACAAAACGTTGTATACTTGGTAAAATCGTTTACACAACAGATAACTTCTATTAGGCTATTGCAACTCTTTTAGCGTGATTATTCTGATCATATTAAGAAATAATATCGCAAAGAAGACTATGAAACAAATTTCCTACATCAGATTGTACCCTGCTCAAGCCAACAACTTTAAAATACAAATATTTTCAGCGACTCCGTCCTTCCACAGGATTCAGCGGAGTCCTTCTTTGTCATAGTTACCATCTGCAAGGGTTGCTACCAATAGAACTTGTATAACGCCATTTTTTAGCGGTGGAGGTGGTAGTTTTTTAACTGGGGGTAGGAGAAAGAAGTGAAGGGTTGAATTTATGTTTTTTACCCTTCATTCAGTGCACTTTGAATATCCTATTTGAATTTAGTTTGAATTTCATCCCTGAGGTAAAGGGTGCTGAGTTGATGTGGAAAAACTCAACTCACTTTCTGGGTAGTGATTTTTTTTTTAGATCTTTTTAAAGAAAGTTTAAATTATGACGATTTTGGTCAAATATTTGTTTTTCATTATTTTGTTAAATTGTTTAAAATTAAAATATTCACCGTATTATAAAAAATGTGTTGCAAACTCTATAAGGATATTTATAAGGATACTTTCTATTTTAGGTAAGTCTTATTATGAGTATATTAACAAATAATTACATTTTTAATTAGGACTTATCAAATACATATAATAGAAAATTAGCTTTCCATCCTGTTGCAAGACGACGTTTTATATTTTAATATTTGTCTGAGATTGCTCCGAAAATAACATTCGACCCATCAGTGATTTCTAATTCTAATTTTAAAACATTTTAATTTTCACAACTATTAATTTAGGTACAAATCTAAATCGACTTGTTTTTAAAATTTTATTTACAATTTCGTGCCATACTATTGTGATATTTAAAAAAAATGGGTATTTAAAAATAAATATAAACATTCAAGTTCTTCAAGTAATAATTATAGTTCTCTTAAAATTTACATGAATCCAATCTTAAAGTTGTTAAATAATACAGTCCTGCAGAATATGCGACATTATAAAAACAATTATGCGTAATAATTTCTTCTTAATCTATCATATACAGTAAAATTTCCATAAAATTTAAAATATTAAAATATTAATTATGTTCTAACTTCTTAAAACAAAAGTTCAAAATAATATAGAATTAATATTTGAATAAATGTTATTTTATAATACATTTACAATATCTTCCCGGTAAACACAAAACATGGATGTTACGTTTACTTTACATCGTCCATTCCTGTCCAGTGCAATATTTTACTTAAATGACACCTAGTAAAATTTCATCTAAAAGGCGTTAAATAAGGACACTTAATTACAATTTAATCCGTAAAGAGGACTTCCTAAGATTCTATGATCACTAAAACGGTCTACTTAACTTTCATAATTATATTAATCTGAAAGGATAATTTTTTTTCTAAAAGTAATAAACTAGATCACAAAGCGTTGTATTTTATTTAAGTAAAATTGGTTACGTAATTGGTAACTGTTGTTAATACAGAAAACCATAAATATACGTAACTGTATTTAGCAAGTAAGTATGTGGTAAATTTTTTAATTGAACGAAAATTAGATTTCTTAAAAGAAGGAAGACATCTTATTGTATCACACACTCGTATAATATATACAGTTTAATTCTAATTATCATTTTAATATAGTAATACATAAATGAATATAGTAATACATAAAAATAGTTAGGATGGCTGAAAAACAAAAACCAAAAATAAAAATTTAAAAAATACATTCACAAATTATATCCGCATTGGTTATTAAGCAATACCTTTTACCTTTACCTTTTTTTAAGACTGCTTTTCAGTTCCTAGTTAAACTTAAATTTTGGCATAACAGAAGTTTAAATAAAAAGAAAAGTTTTACAATTCTAGTTTTGTTTAAGACCGGCCACAGTTAAGTGCTTGGATAAGCTTCAGTTATGTTCGAGTAGAACATCGAGATATTAATCCAGATAAACCTAAGTTAACAATGAGTTAAAAAATGGGTAATAGTCATTTTTCTTTAAATTAATTTAACGTCAGCCTATTTCCGATGCTGAGTATTACCACCGTCGACAGCCCATAATGTAGAATTAATTTATGGTGCCATGGCCTCATATATGTATACATAATACTGCTGCCTTATAAGTTATACAGTTATAACAAAACACAATTAAATTAATTTTTAAAACAACCCAGTAAACAGTTTGGTGAAGTGTCCTGTTTTGTGACGTTTCTATAACTATTGCACTTCAATTATATTTCGCATCAATTTTATCTTCATTTGTATTTCAACAGATGGAGTGGTTTCGCCATTTATACCCGACAAAATAGACATTTCCTATGAACGACTGTAAGAAACTAAACTGTAAATGAACTTTTATGACAAAACATCATACGCATCTTCAACATGATGGAAAAGTGACTCCAAAATGTTTACTAGGTACCAAACCCAAGTAATATAGCGCTAACTCGGAGATCAAATTGAAATCGAAAACACAGTAGCAACTGTACTCAGATTTATTGAATTTTAAATAATTGTTTAAAATGTTTACTAAAATTTCATTACCCTATCTAGGGTAATTTACCCCATTTAGTCGATATACAGGATAAAATTAATTAAATTCGCCTTAATAACTCATAAATTATAAATATTCCCATAAATTACAAGTGTTATAATTACAAATAATTCTAATTACACAAAATGAGCGCCGTGCCGTTACTTCTCTAAAGAGTCGGTGTAACTATCATTAAAATTAGTGGAATTTGATGTTAAATTAATACTAGTACATAAATTATTTAACAACTAGCGGCATCTATTAAATCATTGAATAATTAATAACCATATGAATATACATTAGCATAAATAATTTGATCTACATAGTTTTAGAGTCGGCACCGGCTATGATGCTAATACGAGGAGCAAGGTTTCGTCGTTAATAAGTGTTAATTATTACACAGCAGCTCATAACGGCGGCATGGACAGATCTTTAAAGACGCGAAACTGCGAAATAGATCATAACGGTTAATTAAGCGTGCTCTATTGAAATTTATAACGCATATTCAAATGGTTATGCAACATTAAGCTATATCCAGTGTAGTAGAAGTAGCAAATTCTGCGGGCGTCGCGTTTTAAGGGGTGGGGAGGGCGGTTAGGGTTAAGGTTTCATTTCTATTATTTATTTATATTAATGTACAACATACTAAGTTTATTGTGTGAAAATTTGAAGTGGATTGGAGTAAAACTGTCGGAGATATAGAGTTTTAAGTCTTCACCTCTCTGGTCTGGTCCGATTCTTTTGAAATTTTGCACACTCTTTCTTTACATAAGTGCCGAGGTAACGCTGTCGAGTTTTTTAATAAAAATAATTTTTTATTTTAATTTTAACGTATTTTAAAATAACAAAGTTGTTGATTTCTTTCTGAGTGGAAGTGTTGTAAAAAATTGAAAAATCTGCAGAAACTTATTAACTAATGAAATCATCTTGGTTTTTTGATTTCAAATAATCCAGCAATGAGTTATGAGTGACACGCAATGAAACTTTTTTTTGTGACGTCTGCGGAGATTCGCTGTCAATGTCTTACTTCTTGATATTTATTTATGAAAATTTCACAAAGTATTCTTTAAATGTTATTTTATCATGTAGTAATTATATATTAACTGTGTCGTCAAAAAACATTATTCAAAATATGCTTTTTTGTATCGAGTTGAGATTACTATTTGAGCTGTATGTTTAATTAACTTTTTTCTATTTATATAAATATTTCGTTGCTTTGAAATTTGATGACGCAGCTATAGATACAAGTCAATTCACAACCCATGAATATTATTACGCATTCTACGGGTATTATGCGAAACAACTTTATAGCCAGATACAGTATGGTGTGGGTATGCTGTGTTGTGTTCTATGCGGTATACAGAATACATTGTATCCACTTCCGTCACATTCTGTATTCAAACTCATAAAAAATCTAATTTTGTAAGTTTTCCCTACTTCTATATACATGTATGCAAAGATAAGGATGGTTTACACTAACATAGTTAATTTAATTCTAATATTGTATTTAAATACGAGTAAGAATTAAATTATGTTACTATACATGAAAAGATATACATTTCATATCCAACCTATATTAAATTGAAACAAAATTAGCCAGTAGCTTGGAATTCTTACTGTATTGCCAAATTTCTAAAGTGCCAGAAAGAGACACTGGTTGAACAATATAAAAAAAACATAAAAAAGTAAAAAGTTTCACATAAAAGTATTGAAATCCCTAAAAAAATATAGAATCATATAGTCATATAGAAATCTATCAAGAAAAAACGTTGCAAGCAACATTTTACATTTTCAGTATTTGTAACTTGTAACACTATATTCTAACTCTAATTTAAAACTTATATTATTATAATATAATTAATATTTATAACTTATAAATTAAATAAGATAAACTAGTTTACATATTTAACTAAGGCATTATCAAAAGTTAAATATGTTTGTTATAAATAATAATTCATTCTTTACAAATAATTAAAAAGTTACAAAAGTTAAGAAATAGAAATTTTTTTTCAAATGCGATTATCTCAATATTGAAATTTTGGAGCCGCACCAACGTAGACGTTATAAATGTGACTAGAGTTTACCCCCGTCTAATTTTTGAGAAATATCAGCATTAAATACCTTAATACACATGCAAAATTTCAACTTTCTATCTTTTACGAATTAAAAGTAATACAGCAAAAAAGGGCTCACTTTATTTCCAGTTTTTCAAAAATTACGGGTTTCCAGGAAATTCTGGGAAAAATCCGGGGGCGCCAATTAGAATTTTTTTTCTCTACGTAATAGGAAATTTTCAAATACATCCCTGGTGCCGTTTTCGAGATGCCATACAAAATTCGAACCAAACATATAAACATATAAGAATATAAATAAACACTTGGAACATTATAATATAGGACTATTGATTTACGAAAATACATCGAACTTGCTAATGTTATACTCAGTTGATAACATATCACCTTTATGGGTACTTTTCCCTCAATATATGAGCTCGTTAAGAGAAGGTTCGCTTCCCAGAGACGGCATATTTTTATTCCGAGATTGGAACAAGAAATGCCAAAAGTTATAATTATTTTAAAAGACATTACACATTATAGTATACTTATACAAAGCGTCCTGGAAGTATGTAGGTATAGTTGACATTTAATCCCCAATTTGTAAACGCACCTTACTCCTATTTTGTTATTCCTTTATCCCCACCCATTCTTGAATACTCTACGTCTTCACAGGTTCTACGTTTTCTTCAACCTCCACTCCCTTTCTAACACACTGGTCGTCTAAATGTATGAAGGTGGTTGTAGAACCCACCACCTTCTTGACTATAGGGTGTGGGTGACTCGATTGAGAGAACGGAAGCCTTACAGGGTGGTCGTAGAACTTACAGAGTCCCAACGGGAGAAGATAAGAAGGGAACAGAGAGGTAGGGATAGGGATGGGAGTGGGAGGTGAATGGTGAATGTTCAGGGTGGATCCAAACTATAGCAAGGTGCTACTATATCGTGCATTGAATACTGTATGAGATGGTGAATATAGTTGTGCGCCAATTTACGGTTTTCTTTGGGTAATTTCATGAAATGTCAATTCTTTGAATTCTGTTGATGATTTTTTCTACATGAATCCCACCAATTCTAAAAGTAGTTATTAGCACTTAAGGTGGACGGTGGTCTAGAGCTCGAAAATTTAAGGTATTTTGAGGATTGCTTTTTATAATAAAAATATTGATAAACGATATTTTACGCTTTTTAGGCTTATTATTACACTTATTCTACATACAAAAAAATCTTTTTTGAAATTTAAAAATTTTGTTGAATATGTTAAAAATGGCGCTGAAGTAGACCCTATCAAAAAATTGAACCTGGACGATGTTGCCGATTTTGGCTCTTCTATTTATCTGAGAAATAAAAACCAAAAAAATTATTAATTAGTATAAGTACAGTTATGGTCGGAACTAGAGAGAAAAAGAATTATCGAAAATCGACAAAATGGCGCGTTTTTGAAATTGAAATTCTAAAAACTGGATTTATTTAATGAAAAAAATACGAAATTATTGAAATAAAAAAATGATTCTAGTTCCAACGATAGCTATTGATGTTGTGAATAACATATTAAAATTTCAGACGATTCGGTTGAGTAGTTTTTTTCCCCCTTAAAAGAATATATACATTTATAAACATGTACAATACATAATTTACAACTTATAGATACGAGTATGGGTACTTAAAATAAAGAGATTAAATTAGTTTTATTGATAAAGTCAATAAGGTTTTTCAGAGTTAATCTGCCTATATTCCTCAGCATATTACAGCCTTGTATGTGCGACGACTACCTTGAGCATCGAAGAATAATATGTTTTACAAGTAGCGGGCTGTTACATTGTTCAAATATGAAATTTATCACTTATAAAATATAATTTTAATGCAAAAGCATGAAGCGTTTTCACTAAATACTTCTTTTTGTATTTTCATAAAATATAATCGACGCAGTTGCTTTTTATATATTCAACTCACACCCTTCAATTTTAGTAAATTCTGACACCCTCTTTGAAAAAAAATCATTGTCCGCATTTATGGAATATGTATGATGTTTCGTATACCATTATAGAAAAAGGCAACGACTAAGAAACCCGCCCTACCTTTGTACGATTAAGATAGCAGCAAGGTCTACCAACCCATCGTTCTTAAAATCACCAGAAACCCAGTGTAACCAACATCCATAAATTACCATAGATACTTATAAAAATAGGAAGTGTGTGAAAAATATTTAGAGGAAAAAACAAACCCTTATGGAAAAATACGCATGCTGTCTTTCATGGAGGTGCAATTATGGTTATTTACCTTTTTTCAGGTTAGTGATTTGTTAAAAAAAAAAAATTATTTATGCGTTAAAAAACTATTTTAAAATATGCATAAATTTATTTAAAAAGTCGTTATCTCAAAACTCAAAATTTAGAGAAGTCTCACTAATGAATAAATAAAAAAATAATTACCCCAAATTTAATTTTTCAACATTTGATAATGCTTATTTTTGTAGTCCACATTTTGTAGACATTAGCAAAAGAAATGTTTTTTAATTTTCCAGTTTTTTCAGAATAATATTTCCACAGAAATTCAGAACACAGTAACACAGTGATAGAAGGATATAAAAAGATATACTAGCCCCCCCCAGACCCCTTCTAAGCCTTGAAAGAAAACACATAGAAAAAGATTAAGAAATAAAATTTTTAATATTAAAATCACTGTTGGAATAAAAATTTAAGGCGTCTAGGTTGTTGTTCAAATTTAACACCTTGTCAACTTTTTCCTATGAACACTGAGCATGCACCTCCCTGAAAGTTATTCTGCCGGCGCCCATGGAACCTAACAATGCAAACGCAATTATGATGCAATTTTTCGAACAGTTTTTTTAAATTTTAAAAAACATTTACTCATAGAAGTATAAGAATTGAGGTTCATAAATAATATTCTTAATACAAAAATAGGTGACCCCCATCAGTCACCTACGCTACTGCAAACTATGAAGACATTTTAATACATAATGCTATATCCAAAAATCGAAAAACCCCTACTGTGGAAAACGAATAAGTAGGGTTAGGATTATCTAGTTCTGCTATCATCCGTAAGGTGGCGTTTGTATAATGTATACCATAAGAATATTTTATAACTGAAAGCCAAGACCACTAGGGGTATAAAAATACAATCATATCAAATATATTGCTTTCGTTTGGTATAAATAATAAAAACTACTTTTTTTTAGACAGGTTTTCTTTTGAAATGTATTTATATTGATGATATTCAATAGTAGTGAGTAAAAGAGATAGACATAGAAAATGAAAGGGAGAGAAATAGTAGATCAGTCAATTCAGTTTATTTATTGAATTGACTTCAAACTAAAGGAATATCATAATAATGTAACGGTATCACATGACATAAAAATTATAATTTAAAATTTAAGGTTAATTTTTGTACAATTATAAATGTCAATAGGCGCTTCATTACTCTGGAGAATTTAAGCAAAGTACCATTCATTTGCATGAGAAGCAATGAGAGTGAATGAAATGCACATACATTTTACGTGTAGTTACTCTAGATTTTTGCTTACCTTTGTCATCGTGGTTAAATAAGAAGAGTGTGAAAGTGATGCAGAATTAAACGTCACAGAACTAGCAGCTGTTGCGGCAACCTATAATGTTTTCATTTAATGGCGTGATATTAAAGGATAAATTAAGCGGTAAAACAAAATTCAAACTTTAAATAGATATTTATCCGTCAATTTTTAGATATTTAATAAACTACCCTGTAAACAATTTGGTGAATGGGCTTGTGTCCTATGTCTTAATTTCTATAAAAGTGTACTATATATTGATAAAGTGGGTTACTAGAACCTCAAATGTTCAATTATTTTTTAATAACTCCTTATATGTTAAGAAATATTAACAATTAAAAAAGTCATTTTGTCTCTTTAATTATTAAAGTGACTTAACGTTGTACACATTCCAAGTGCATGTGACATCACAATCCTTGTGTAAAGTTACCAACCTTACAGCTCATAAATCTCTGCTATATGTATTTATATATCAAAATATCAAATATTATTTACAGCTATTTCAAGGAACAATAAAATTTCAATATTATGTCTGCCTTAGCAGGGTTAAATAAAATAAAAACTTATTATTCTTTGATTTGACTTGATTATTTCGACTACCAAAAGCTATAGAACATTATCACAGCACTGACCTACTCAACAAATAACTGACGTTAAAATGCATTTCACGTCATACAAATATGGCCGACTATTTCTACCGCTAAAACTACAATTCAAACTTTTAATTGCTATATCTCCGTCAATATTTAGATATTTAATAAAATAGACACGCCAATACACATTCATTAACATCAATTTCAATCAACAATTGAAAAATCGACAACTAAAAAATGAGGACACAAGCCCATTGTTTTATTTTGTGACGTTTCTATCACTATCGCATTTCAATTATAGTTCGCATCAGCTTTTTTTATCTTCATTTGGGTTCCGACAGGAGGAGTGGTTTCTAAAAAATCCGTGCACATGTTTTTTCAATTAATTTTTCAACATTTTCTATCATTACCCAACAAGATTTTGATTTAGATAAATTTGTTAAATTAGTAAAACATTAATATTACTTTTTCAAATAATAACAAAGTATAAAATCTATCAAACAAATATATACATATACTCGTACATATAATAGACAATACATGCACATAAAATTGCAATAATATCATTAAATCAATCTATTATATAAAAACTTCAAACAATAAATATGCTATCTCTTTCATACTAAATGATATAATAATATTATCTATTTCATTCTCTCCTTCTACTTTACTTTAGCGGCTTTACTTTTCATACATCGTACATCTTGTAAAGTATTGATCCAAAATGGCCGACTACTATATTATATGTGATTCAGTATGCTAACGAAGTACTATTAGCAAATAAAAATGCAAACGACATGTGCATTTGTAAGTATATACTATGTATATATTATGTATATCTCTATAAGTATGTACGTATTTGAGTAAAACACAAATTGAATTCAAATGCTTTTAGTCAAATTTGATTAAAGTGAATGGAACAATACTAAAGAAATCGTTACGCAAAATAAAGGTATTATGGTCCAAGAACGACCACAACGGATCTCCTGAGACAACAACGGAGATCGGATATCTGAGATAGACTTGCTTAACACATTTATATGACTAAATATACAGATATCATTAAAAACCGTTGTGGTTGCTGTATATGCCTCCCCTCCTGCTTCTCTTTCTTTCCAAGTTTCATTCGATAAATCTATTAGGTTACAAAGAGTACTAAAATCCATTTGATACAATCCGTTCGATACATGCGTTGCGGGCCAGTAAAGGCTTATAATAAATAACTATATACATACAAAAGACAAATTTTAAATAAATGACGTATATATTGAGAAATGTTATCTCGCTTATCGCTGTAGTTTGCATCGTAAAGACCAAAATCCACCCCCCTCCCCCGCTCCCTCTACCCTTGGTTTTGCTTTTTTTGCAATATTTTTTCTGGGCATGCTTTCGAATGTCAGACAGTTTGTCGTGTTGAGTTTTTATTCAGCAAAACTTATTTATATAATTTAATCCATTTTATTTCTTACATACTTGCTGACCCGACAGACGTTGTCCTGTCCAAATTTCTGAATTCAATTGAAAATAAACAACTGAATCAATTTTTCGTCACTATTAGCTTGACTCACAATTTGACAACCACCTCTCAAACGACATTTGTGCACATAGTTCCAAAAATTCCACATAAAAAAACACTTTTAGTTTTCTTCAGAATTTTCCAATTTTCCGGGCAAATTTTGATTTTTTTCTTAACCTAAAAACCTTATTCAGACTATTACGAACATTTAAAAAAAGAATTAGCTAAATTGGTCCAGCCGTTCTCAACGGATGCGCTTACCAACGAACAGCATTTTTTTTTTTTTTTTTTTAAATAAAAATGTAACGGTCATTACAATTACCAGCTACGAAGTGCATACAAACATTCCTACCAAATGATTGATTAAGATATTACCGTATAACGCTGTTATGTACCATCATAAGATACTGATACAAAATAAAATTTCAGATATTGAAGTATCATGAAATGAAAACAAATCAAGTTAAATTAAAAACAAATGCTAAAACATAAAAACATCATGCTAGAGTATTATACGCTCAGCTATGTCAACTTATATAACAATGCTTGTTGTCCAGCTATTGCACAGGTATCAAATTCAAATAATTGTTTAGAGTCTATAAATTAATTTGGTCGATAATTGATAAAAGAATAAAATCCATTAAAGTCAATGTCAAGTTACCCATTAGTCTCCTTCTCGTAAAAGCCCTGGAGCATTTCACATTCATCGATATTAGTTATGTTATTCAGTCGTGGGATTCTAAAGGGGAATGAAAGGAAGAGGGTTGATCGACAACCTTCCTCCCCTTCACCCAACCCCCCATCCTAACTTCCTTAGAAAGTATATTGGCGGGTGTCTTAAAGCTGTTGGAAAATAACCGCTCCTAGTATTCTGCATTATGTTACATTACATTTGATTCTCATCTTAGTGACATGTCCAACAAGAAGGGAGAGAAGGGGTGAAGAGACGGGGGTGCGGATTGAGAGTAAAATGGAATGTGAGAAGGATGAAGGGTGAGGGGCTATAGGGATGTGGCTGCCATTAGCGAAATGTGAGTCTCGCACCCCTGCGTACACCCAGAGGGTTTTGTGTACATATTATAGTACTGACTTTTATATATATATATATATATATATATATATATATATATATATATATATATATATGTATATATATATATAAATATATATATAAATAATATTATATTCGCCGTGAAAAAAAGTAATAAATTCGCCGCGAAAAAAAATAATAATTTCGCCGCAAAAAAATAATATTTCCGCCGCGAAAAAAAAAAGATCCTAAAGTAAAATTCAAAGCTGATTTCAAATCTGCTTATTTTCAATCAAATCAATTTATTTTTTCTTTGGACTGCCGGTTTTTGAGTTATCGGCATTTTATATGTCAAATTATGAACTGATTTAAAAATGGTTGTCAGATATGGAATCAGCAGGAGGTACTACGAAATAAAAGTATTAAAGATATTTTCCATCTAGAAGCATTGTTTTCCACATAATAATCAAGTACCTCGCACTACATTTTAATTATTCTTTGTTAATTATAAAGTTTTGCTAAAAGCTCATCTATTTAGAAACAATATTTTTGAGAGCAAAACAAAATATCATTTTGAAACAAATATCTTAAAAAATGTTATATACCTTTTCACACTGACATTTTCTATTTCTATTTTCTCCGCAAATGTGAGCTTTTTATAATAAATTAACATTATAGAGCTTTTACTACAGGACATGACACTTAATGTTTTATCTTAATATTAAGGCATTCTAAGCTCTCCTCTCTCCTTCCTTCAATTTCTCATTCACTCCTCCTCTAGAGTAAAAGTTCGTGAGCGTTGTCACATACGCCATGTTCCTTCCTTTTAGATGGGCTTAGAGCAGGAGAAAAAAAGGCTGATAGTTTTGTAAAAAAAAAAAAACTTTCAAATATAAAATGTTGTAAAATATAGTATATTCAAACTTTATATGAAAATTAATTTTATGTGGAAATTATAATATCACGAACATTATCCTAGTGCTCGACATGGAGTCTGATATTTGTTATGGCTAGCATCATCATCACGGTATCGTTGCTCAAGTACTCAAGTACGTTGTTCGGGGCAATGTGCAGCCTGGCGATATCTACGATACAGTTAGATTATAATAGTCCATTGACAACCCCACACTGCCACGGCTGATGCCACCCCCGTCACAACGGATGCTGTATGCACCAGCTAGACATCGTGCTATGCTGGTACGAGTAAATCTAATCGATAATATTAATGGCGATAGATTCGTAACAAAGGGCGAACTTTGTATTCCTAATGAGGTATTATAGCAACGCTTGTATGAAAACTACATACTGCCATTCTTTGCAATTAGTGATATATTTAATTCATCTACACAAAGCTAATACAAAACGTAAATTCATGAATTAAGTAAAAAAATTAAAATTTATTTTACCAAGACTTTAAATATTTTTTGTACAAATGTTACCCAAATGTTTTGACGTTAGAAAACATAAATATATGTCAAAAGGTTAATTTTGATAAAGTAAAGTAAGTAAAGTTGTAACAAAAATTGTTATGATAAGCCTCATTCTCACTCACTGTTTTGATATTTAATTTACTGTTTTTATTTAAGATAGTAATCTAGATTTCAAGTTTTCGTTTAAGCATTCCTTTTCACATTTGTGTTTTAATTTAAGTTTAGTTAATTTAGTTAGTGCGTATGCATCGTTAGCAATATAAATGTTGACAGTTCGACATAATTGTATGTGAAATAATTAAAATTGCTATTTTTAATAACAATTAGTAATAGAAATTGTTTTCACTTCTATATTTTTCAAAAACTGACATTAAACTTCTTTTAAAAGTAAATCCTACTGCATTTTGAAAAATCGTCACATTTTGGAGGTTATAATATGACAAAGTTTTTCTTAATTTAATATATTCAATTTAAAACATTGGACCTTGTAAGGTTCTAAAAAAACTAAGAAAACTTAAAAAATAAATTAATTTAAAAATGGTACTGTATAACTACGCACATTGCCATATGCTAAACAATTTAAATTAAATACAAAATTAAATTAAAGTAGTGAGTGGGAATGATACTTAACGTCATATACGTCGCCAGGATTATTTTCAGGGATGTGCTTGCTCAGTGTTTCTTAGGAAAAGTGTAAAGGAGGACACTGAACTCATTGACAAGGTGTTGAACAAAATTTAGGCAACAACCTAACCGCTTTAACGTTTTTATTCAAACAGTGACTTTAATAATAAAATTTTAATTTCTAAATCTTTCTCTGTGCATTTTTTTTCTTGTCAAGGGGTACAAGTCTTCCACTTGCCCCCTTCCCCTCTCATACCAGACGCCCTTGTGTAAGATAATTCTTAAATACATGTAACTGTGGGACGTAGTAACTAATCTCATGTATTCTATTATATCCAGTTTAAAATAGCTATAATGTTTCATTTGAGAAAGATCTCAGATTTCGTTAATCAAGTGTAATTATTTGTAGATTCCACTCTATCCAGTGTAAATTTATTAGAGATGAAACTTTCCTTGGGCTCCACGAAATTAACTTTTTTGCCTACATTAAAACGTGTAGCTGTGAGCATACGTAAAGAATGAATACAAAACAATACAGGATATATATATATATATATATATATATATGTGTGTGTGGCTGTGTGTGGGAGTGTGTTTTTGTATGTGTATGTTTAATACGTAAATAACAACAAAGAATTTTTCAATTAAGGTTTAAATTAAAGATCTAACAGATCAAGTTACCATCCAATAGAAATATTTGAGACTTCTTCTCCCTAAAGGTGAGTCCGAATTCTACGCACCCTACGCTCCTGCGCCTAAGGATGACATTGTAGAGAAAGGTAATGGTGCGAGGGATGGGTGAGGGGTGTTAAAACATTGGGGAAGTGTGTTGAGTGTTTTTTTAATATCAAAACCATTTAACTTATTAAGTAATTTGTGCAGAGATCAAGGAGCTGAGATCGGAATGAATAGAAATCGAAAAACATTGAATAGTGAAGATAAAAAAAAAAAAATGGGGAGCTGGAGGTCAAGAAATGTAGAGGGGGTAAAAAATGTGTCCTTTATCACATTCTATGTTGTTTAAGTATCCATGTATTGCGGATTTCTTTTATAAGTTTAGATGGCAATGAATTTGTTCATGATTTTGGAGTTTTAGAGATTTTCAGAAGCTACTGGAGATCAAAAAGTAAGAGATAATGTGATGAGTACAATACAAGCTGTGAGACAATGAATTTGATAGATTGAACAATGATACAATATTGAGCTAATGAATTCCTAAAATAAAAATACTGTAAATGTAATATTAGGGTCTGCATTGAAGGGGTAGAGAAGATATTATTTGTTTTTAATTAAAATTTGGGCTTTGTAATGGATTGGCATCTACTATAGACGGTTTATAAAATAATAATTTAAAAAAACTCACCCGCCAATTCACAAGCTCAAGAGATAGTCATCAAAAACCTGCAATTAAAAATTTATAAAAATTAAACAAAGGCAAGACGAAATCTAAAATAATAAGAGAGAAAAAAACTTTTAAATTGAAAAAAAACTTTTAATTAAATACAACAATTAATCAATTAATTAATAAAATAGAATTTAAAAGGAAAAGTACAGTGATTTCTTCTCCCTATTTTACTCCCTCTTCACCCTCTTAAATACACAATGAAAATGTATAATAGGAAAAGGTCCAGACGTTCTAACAATACAAAAAGTTTCAAAAAGAAAAGTATTTCAAATACAGAAATGAAATGGGAACAATCGTGGCCTAAAACCGTCGACTTGGAGATTGGAGTATGCTTTTTAGAAGGTTCAGTAGACACACTGCTTGCTATATTGAAAGATATTTTAATATTAGGTTTAGAAAACAATTTTAATTACTGTTTTACTTCCAAACTACTGGACTCTTAGAAACCTAATCAAAAGAAGTTATCTACTTGTTATAATGTTCCCAATTTTAATTTTGAAAAACTCAGAAGAATCAATGGTTGTTCGTCGGTCGACCGATAGGTTGGAACCATTTGCATGGTAGCTCGAAATTGGTGCCTACAAAGTTTATAAAATTGTGATTTGTTTGTTAATCAAGCGATTAATGTTAATCAAACATTAAAAATGTATCAGGAGAAGGCTCTATTTTAGTATATATAATCTTGGATAAGGAAAACAACACGAATAAAGTTTACAAAACATAATCCAGTGCCGTAAGTGCATTGTGATGATAAGTAGATGTAGAAGTAGAAAATAATTAAAAAGAACAATTAAATCTAAATTCTTATCAAAGGATAGTAATAATTAGAAGAGTGGTAGGGGTAAGAATGCAGAGAGAGTGAACAGAGATACAAAAATAAAAATTTGCATACAAATTTCTTGAATAAGAATAAAATAGTTCTTTGTTTTTAAAATGTCAAGATTATATCTAGTGCCCTGGTTAAATATGGGGAAAACGGAATAGATTATGTAAGACAATATTTTTTACTTAACGTTACGTTTTATAATTTACCGAAGTATAACATGATTCTGTTACATTGTTATTAAATTAATTTTAAAAACATTAGAAATCTTTGAACTAATATATTAATTTAATATTAAACATTATATAATCTCGCAGAGAACACTTAAGTAACTTCAGAAAACATATATTTATGTCAAAAGATAACTTTTGTTATGTAATCTTACGTTAAACTTATACTATTTTAAGTAAAATAAACATTAGATACAGGTAACTGTGACTGTGAGTATAGTATCGAATCCCCAGTGTCAAATAAATGTTTAACAAAAAAAACAATCTCTTTTCGGGAGCTACAGAATCTAATCCCCATCAGATCTCACCAGGAGTCGCCCCACTACGTCTAGCTGTACTCCAGAAAACATTGACGTGATGCGAGCTTCCTTCTAATAAAAATACCGCGAATTCCTACAAAAATACTTGATTCATCAACAAGAAAACTCTTTGACTTTAAAAGTTTAACCTTTCAACAATTTATCGTACGAGCGTTTAGTGATTTGCGGCACTGACTGTACACTATTCTCCTCGGCTGTTCTGTCAGTAACGTTTACTTTGTATTTGCCTGCAGTATGTAAATTTTAATTGAGTATAGTTTGTTTTAAGTTGTGTAACTATTTTTCAATGATTGGCGGCATTGGAGTAGCGCGCATGCGCTGACGACTTACCAAAGCCGATTTCAATAAACACGTTGATTTGTAGCGTGTTAGAGGGTCGAGGCTTTGCAACTTGAAGCTTGATGGACACCCTACGAAAAACCTACTCCAGTGCAAACACAGGGTATCTCCAAAACATGAAATATCCAAACAGTGTCACTTACTTGAGTTAAAAACAAGAAAATCTTTTATTGAATTTTACAAAATACATTGCAACCATGAAGTAATAGATGTAGTCGATGTAGATGTAGTTACGTAAATGATTCTACCTAATATAAAACGTTTTGTGACTTATTTTACTGCTTTATAAAGAATATATCTACATTTTGCGTATTTCTTAAGAACATGTTTTTACGGATTGGAAAATCTAGATCTATAATAGCTAATAATGAGTCCTAGTAATGAAGGAAGATAAATATTGGGTTTGATAAAGAAAAGGAAAGGGTTCCAAGAACTGCAGGATACCAGGAAGAGAATGGATGAAGCAAAGTATAACACTAGATACGGTCAGTTATGGACGAAAAAATTGCCAGATTACTAAGAAAAATGACGGGGTAAGGCAAAGAGAATGATCGCGAGGTTTAGACTAGAGAATGGAGGAAGAAGCCGTAGTACGATATTGGAGAACAGAGGAAGAGAAACTATGTGTGATTTGTGGCAAGGAAGAGGAAAAATTAGAGCACATTAGGATGGAGATTTTATAAGAGAAAAATGAGGGAATACTATAGATGAAGGAAGTTAGGATAACAAATTTTCTTAATTTTTCATAATTTTAATACAAATTTAATAGACAAATGCGTATTAAAATTAAGAACCGGTTATTAATATTTTTTAAAGATATATTTTGGTCTGAATTTGTTAAAGAATTCTTTGAAAATGCACTGTGTATGTTATGAAAATTAATATATCTGAATTTTAATCCAGGGCCCTATTCCTGAGTCTTGCGAGCAATAGTCGTAATCTAACAGATCTGATTTATATAAGTGAAACATTTTACGAATCACTTTCAAAAAAGCATTCCTGTACTATTCCGGAATTTTATTATTAATTATTATTACAGTTCAGAAATACTCTGCAAGACTCAGGAATAGGGCCCCTGGTTCTAAAACATGCTTTAAAACCTGTTCTAAAATTTACGCAGTTTTTTTTTTGAGAGTGTGGGAGATGAAGCTTGATATATAGTTTTAAGAAAGTAAAATAGTTTAAGTAAGAAAATGAAATACAGTCATTGAAGTTAAGACTGAAGAATGTAATACCTAATGGTATTACTAACCTACTACCTAATAATACCGAAGTTAAAATAATAAATACAAAATAATAACACACAAACTGTAAGTTTTATTTAAGATAAAAGTGTAAGTTTAAGATAGTAAGTGTTTCAAAAATTGTTTAGGTGATATTACTTTATAATCACCCTGTGTATGTTTGGGAACAAAAAGAAAAGAAGTCAATGTAATTCCGAATTAATCAAAGTTGAAGGAAAATGTTTACAAATGTACAATCCTTTGCAAAAGTAAAGTACGCGAAATAAACGTGATCAGGACATTTGTGTCGTCTTCTTAACGATCTCGGTGACATTGTAGACAAAGTAGTCGCACTTTGCATTTTGGTAAAGATAAACAAAATCTTTGAATTCAAAAGCGTATGTCATTTATCATAGTCTCGTTAAATGCAGTGACCTTTCAACTTTTGAAAGCTTCTCCGCTACATAAGTTAGACGAAAGTTACTTCTGAAAGAGATGTGTATAAACGATATTATACAAATAACTTGCAAAAATAAATGTACTAGTAAATATGCACATAAGATAAAAAGGTGAGATAAATATATATAAAATCATATTGAAAGAGTAGGAGGTAATATAAATATGAAAAATGAATTCTTTGACATA
The DNA here is from genome assembly GCA_963678705.1 of Panorpa germanica. NCBI lineage: Eukaryota > Metazoa > Arthropoda > Insecta > Mecoptera > Panorpidae > Panorpa > Panorpa germanica. The sequence goes on from OY783218.1 coordinate 10,699,760, forward strand.
TAGTGATTAATGCAGATCACATTACAATGAGAGAAATATATATGGATTCTATAAGTTAGAGTGAAATAGAAGATATCTTATAAAAATGATACTAAACTAAATATGCAAGCATCATTCAGATAAAATATGAAAGAGATAGAGGTGGTATTAAATTAAATACGATAGAAAGGGATAGAGGATATATTTATAAAAGGATGTATGTATATCAATCATACGCAGAATAAAATGTCAAGTCAAGCGTGTAAAAGGATCTTCGCACTTTTCAGACTATATTAGCGCCCTCTATGGATGATAAATGATATCGTAAACATTATCAATAAAAAAGGTATTATGGACATGTTATTCTATATATTTTTTTGTGTGTTCGGTAAATTTAATTTTTTGGAAGGCAATCTTTATAATGGGAAAAGCTTTCATGTATATTCAGAGCTTTTATTGACATGAGCTTTTGGTAGTTAAATATATACTAGTGCATTAAGGTAATTAATAGTGGTATTTAAAAAGGAGCTTATCCTTTTTCTTATATATTTATTTGAGTGCATCAGCTATCGATAGTTATTAATTAGCATTAGAAACAGTATAAATGTTATAGTTAAAATTAGTTTTTACTGAATAATTTTGTTACAACTAGAATCTAAAATTAATATGACTTTTAAGTCTCCAGATTTTTAATATAATCAAAAAATTAAACTTCAATTTGAGAAACACAGATTTCATTAACAAAAGTCAGTTAAAAGGAAGAGATTATTATATGTTACATCCAAATTTAAGTAAGAAAAGATGGTTCAGAAATGAGTCCCGCAAAATTATATCAACTATAATCAGAATCAAAAGTAATCATTGCAAAACTCCACCTCACATGTACAAAATTAATATTAAATCCGACGATACATGTCAATCACTTTGGATTATATTTTATTTGAATGCATAAATTATAGTTTAGAAAGATCAAAATTGAATAGTGATATATTAGATGTGATTAAAACTTTTCCTGTTAATACTAAATTTTGGTTAAGTGATTCAAAATTAATTAGTGAATTATTGAAATATTTAGAATTTTGTAAAATTGAATTATAAATTATAAAAGATGTATAAAAAATGTTTGATGGTGGCTATGACGAAAGAAAGTCAAGGCAAATAAGTAAATAAATAAAAAAAAAGTCTCCAGCACTAAAATTCAACAAAGTTATTCAGTAAAAACTAATTACATATACATTTATAAATATTTGTAATACATAATTTATAAACACGAGTATGGGTATTTAAAATATAGATTAAATTAGATTCATTGATAAAGTGAATAAGAATTTTTGTATTTTGTATTGCGATGCGCCCTCTGCTTGTGGGCGCATCGCACATCTTAAAAAGGAAGTATTCTTAATGGAACATTGACCACATAGTTCTCTTTTAACCCACCAGGATCGCGCAAAACTTTTTTTGGATATGACGTTTTATAAACAAAATAATTCATCACGTTCTTTTTCTAACTTTTTATTATATTACTACAATTTCAATTGTTGAATAGTAATTTTACATTTTTGTAGATTTATTGTGTTACATATTCTAAATTATTGTGCTCTCTTCAAAACCAGAAAACGAGAAATCTGGTGAAAAGTGCAAAATACAGCGTCTTTCTTTGCGTTCGATTTCCGGACCAGCGTTATATTTTCTGGGGTTGGTTGATCTCTAAATTAATTTAATTATGTGTTCTCAAAATCATAAAAACTTATTTGGCAGCGATGTAAATAAAATTTAATTTTCTTTTCGATAATTAATAACAGCGTATGGCTTATATCACTATCAATCTACATTCTTGATAATATTTTACCGTAATATAAAATCAACTTTGTCCATGCTAGGAGGTAAGCTCCTACGTTTCCAATGTTATAAAAATAGAAAATAAGCCTAGATACTGGTTTCAAATTATTAGCATGCAAAATAAAGATGTTTTGTGTCGATCTTAAACGTTAAATCTTGTATGCAGTCACACTGTCGACTACGCCACATTGTTAAAAACATAGTCTGTATAAATTATAATTACTTTATGTTAAAATATAAATATTTAATGTGAGTGTACTGTCAGAGTCGTGTCGCTATGGAGACCGAGAGGACTCGAACGAGCAACGAAACTAATCAATTGTGAGGGAGTACTAGAGCGAGACACCATCATACGGAAATATCATAAATAAGAAAGAGATACAAATAATAATATGGTCATATTCGTTGAATATATAGTACTACGGAACTTAAAGAAAGGGACAGGAACAGGGGGACAGAATAAAGAAGGGGGGAGGGGGGATGCTCTATGATTGTAACAATATATACAATACAATAATATTACATTGGATTTTTTGCTTGGAATCGCTGATTTGGGGGAGGTTTTTGTATTTTCTGTACATACATGATTAGGATAGATTTTGGAAGGGTGGGTTTTTTTTTTTGATTTTTTTGAGAAATAATGATATGGAATTCGATGATTACTAGGACGTAAAAGAAAGGCGCACATTACTGTGATTACATTTAATATTCAAGTATTCAAGAATGTTGATTTTAGATGCTGCGTATGGCCAGTATGGAAATAATACTTTTTATAGGTATTTTTACAGGCCATTTCGGGCTTTATGGCTAGTTTTATGTTTGAATACATTAATATATTATTTGGGTTTGAAATTTAAAACTTTTTATTCATAAATGAGTTTATTGTGGGTAACATAGTCTTCAACGATGCCTTAACGCTTGGTTGCGATTTGTTTAAGATAAAACTTCACATAGTTTGAAGGTGTTATGTGCCTAACTTATAGCGTTTTGTTTTTAAAGAGAGTGTTGCACTTTCTCGTGCAGTTTCTCTGTACTTCCAGCACAGTGTAACTCTACGTGGGAGTAAGTAGTACCCACGATACGATAGAAAGTTAATATTTGTATATGACCTAACTTTAATATTAAAATATTGATCAAATAACGAATAATTTGAAAATATTCTATATTTTGTTAAAATAAATATATTTTTTAAGTCAGTTTATATGAAAAATTAATTGTTGTTATATGTAAAATTAATATAAAACGAGTTAAATATTTCAATTTGAAACTGGAATTAAAATTTGAAATGAAATTTAATTTACACATAAAAGACAGACGTCGCTTGTGACGGGGATAAACACTGGATTACATTTGAGATCGAAAAGAAAGTTTGAAAGAATTGTAGTAATAGGTTTTATAAAATGTTATTTTAATATAACATAAACTAGAACGTTAATTTCAATCATTTTTTACATTCGGATAATGTATTTTAAATTTTGCAAAATAAATTACTTTAGCCCTTTTATTGTTCATATATTATATTAGTCGCTTTTGATTTCTGTAAATTATACTTTAATATATAATATTCTTTTTAGTTAATAGAGGATTTAATCCTTCTTTTTATAGCTTCTGAATATAATTATTTTCTATAATATATTAAAAAACATTAATTTTTTTGCTTTCTTCTTGGACTTAACCGCTTAATGCGACTCATTTAGTGCAAAATATACATAACTGCGTTTACTGATGACTGATAAGACAAGACTGAGATATTTATCTAATTTTTCTCTGAACGATGCCATATTCTTTCAAAAATTATATAATCTAAACTAGAATTAAATTCACTTTAGCAAGGCAGAAGCGAGGAAAATAACTAAAAGTTCGACCCTGGGTATAATAACGATGTTCTTATGAATCACAAATTAAAATTCGGACCCGAAATAAATGTTAATTATAATCAAAACGCCCCAGTGACCAACCTAATTAAACCAAAGCAGTTTTAATATTAGTATTGTGTTTAATTTTCCACCAAAAAGAAAATGAAGAAGAAAATGGCGTGGAAAAAAAAGCAAACATGGAATGGCAAAAACGGGTCCACGAGCAATTTAATTGACAAGGTTTTACTGCAATTCAAGTGATTTGTAGAAATAGCCAGGTTTTTAGAGAAATAGCCAAGCTGAATTATAAGAGAACGGGCTTGTTAATATGTGGGTAAGAGAAAACAATATACAATATATATTAAACAGAAAGAGACACATATAAGATAGGATGTGGGAGTTATAAGAATAGAGAATATAAAGGGAATTTGTTACTAAATGAAATTAACTTTAGTTTTAATATAACATTTGTTGGAAGAAGTTGTACAACAAGTCCACACTAGTGCGACATGCAAATTAATACGTCGGAAGCTTTCATATTTCGAACGAATTCCTTCAACCTGGCTTAGAAAAAAAACATTTACAAAAAAAAATTCAGTTATTTAACAAGGTCTCTGCTAACTCGAGATAACCCTTCATGTCAAACCAAGTTTTGCAATGGTCTATTGTTCAGGTCTATTTCATTTGTTCATTTAAATACCATTTTCAATTATTTTTATTTATTTTCTAAACACCCACACTGAGATTATAGTAAAGACTGAGTAGGTCCTGGACCCTTTTGCTCGTGACCACATTCCACATGCAAATTCCTTTATGTACACCGTCTTAGGATAGGACAAAACCGAGTTCTTTATCGAGTAAGTAAGCAAATCTTGATGGATTATAAGAAAATTATTGATATATTTTAAGCATAGTGTATATCCATAGATCACGTATGTCTGTGATTGATGATTACTATGTGACTCAGTCAGAAAATGTGTCTTTCTATTTTATTTTCTAAAAGTAGAAATAGTGAATATAGTTATGTTTCAAATACTATGTATAAAATAAACTAGTAAAAAAGAGATAGATGATATTTTTTGTATATTGAGAAAATAACATTAATAATCATTATTTACGAAAAGGGTTAGTAAGGGAGATATATTTTAGGGTAAAATAAAGAATAGAGAAAAACTATTGATTATTTAATATTGTAAATACAGAACAAAACTTTGTCGATACGTTTTGGAAATGAAGACAGTCTATTCAAGGAACAAATTTGTGTTTTTATCAATTTAATATAAAATGTACAATTTTCTTTAGTAATAAAAACCCCGCAATTTCTGGGTGAGAGTTAAAGGCGCCTGAGAAAGTGTGATAAGCATCCCCATTCATTTGTTACTGTTACTACACCCACTCTCTACCCCTCCAACCCTTAGAAGCCACCATCCCTTATAGAAACGAATGCCAGAACATTTCCTAACCAGTATATTCACTTCCTAAATTCAAACGATATAAAAGTCCTTTATATCTTGTATTATACACCCATATGGTAAAGCCAAGGAAACGTCCTTAAAGCCAAAAACACCCCTTGGTACTTATTAGAGATGGTTCTAATTATAAACGCTTGGCTCTGCTCTGCTCTGCACTGTTCAACTCGGCTCGGCTTGGAGAGTCTTCCACATAGGAGAACTACTGGCACGGTGAGATAGTCCCAAGTCCCTACTCTCTTGGTCCTTGTCTCTTGTCAGTTCGAGATAAAAGCTCCTGCCGTTATACCGGTTGTAATTTTGCGAATTACTTTATCTTTATCTATAGCAGTGACATATAGCTTTAAATATATTGAAAATATGAAATGTATTTCTTTAATTATGAGTATTACCTAAAGCTACGCGACAGATCCGGCCTAAGGAAATACGGAAAGTTGAAAGAGTTAAAAGTTAGGAAGAAATATATTATAATTTATTGTATTTTGCTGTTTATTGCATTGGACAAATTGGAACATGAAATTTGATAAAATTATTAATATTGGAAGAAAATCTGTTTGAGATTTAGTAAAATAACAAATTTGTTTTATTTCGCTTTTTTTTAAAATGTTTTTATGATCATTTAAGATTAAATTGAAATCATCTTAGATGAAATAATAGTATTCCTTTAAACATAGTTTATCTAACGTAAGAAAAGTTATCTGTTATACAGGGTGTTTGGTAGCAAGGTGCAAAGCCTTAAGGGGATGATAGTTGAGACCATTTAGAACATTTTGAGCCATACATGTCTTAGACGAAGTCTGACTATTTATTTTTTACTGCTATTTTTATGTTATTTTTATAAAAACCCAATTTCTGACATTTAAATGCCAACAGTGGCACAACTTAAGTTGGTATGTTAATTGCTTTATATTTAGGCGTTTGTCAGATGTGTACCCTAATAAACCAAGTTCCAAGCATCTGTCATATTTAAAAAAAAATACGAGACGTTTTTGAAGTCTTAAAAACTTTTAAAGTTTAAAAAAAGCTGCGCAGTTTATAGCATTTAGAAAAATAAATAAAATAGCCTCAATCGTTCATACCTTTTTAAAAACATGTTCGGTTATTGGTCTATCTTTCAAGGTATTATTTAGGCTGCTATTTTACCAATTCTCAGAATTAGAGCTAGAACTAGAACTAGAGAATTAGATATTTTTTTGTATTTTAACAACGCTTTAAATCACAGTACTTGATTATTATGTGGAAAACAATGCTTCTAGATGGACAACATCTTTAATTCTTTTATTTTAAAGAAGTATTTGTACGTAGAACTACCCGCTGATTCCATATCTGGCAACCATTTTGAAATCAGTTCATAATTTGATCTATAAAATGGCGATAACTCAAAAACCGGCTGTCCAAAGAAAATATAAATTGCAGATTTTAAATCAGCGTTGAATTTTACTATAGAATCCGTTTCAAATCCGTGCCGATTTTTGAGTTATCGGCATTTTATAGATCAAATTATGAACCGATTTCAAAGTTTTTTGTTTTATTAATAATCTCGATAGTTTTTATACCCATAAAATTTATTTTAACAAAGTTCGTTGCCAATTTTTATTGACAATATCTCATTGCAATCTTATGTGTAATGGCATTGACATTAAAAGCTTTCTAATTTCTCTAAAAACACATTAAGTAAAGTAAAATTTAAAGTTGTACTAGTATTTTGTATCTTTCTAAACCTTAAGACCTTTCTATGTTGGCACACGCCTGTCACCCCGTCGACCTCTGACCTGGCCCGCGACACATCTCAACAAAAAAAAAAAAAAAGAAAAGAACCTCCATCAGTCCCTGGACAAACCCCAGTCCCCACACATACGTAATACATTGACAATGAAACATACTCCCTCTCCCCCCGTCCAAATACCCCATACATCCCTCAGCCCTTACACAGCCATACTGTTACAACCCTAGGCTCAAAAGTTTTAGAAGAAATAAATTCAACGATCCCTTTCATGTATTCCACCTCACACTCACTTTTCATTCCGGTTGAAAAAAGCTCCAAAAAATATCCCTGCACCCCTCCTCGATCTCCTCGTCACCAGTGGATGGGATGATGATGGGGAGGGGGTGATAGTGGGTTCTACAGGGCACTATAGTGTTAAGCCGTTAGAGCATGGTGGAATTTATACATATACATAAGATGATATATGTACACTAGCTTGGATTTGCAGCAGCGTTATATATTATGTATAAAATGTTAGTACTATGTACACTCAACGTTTAAAACTACGCAATACACTTAAACAACGAGCTCAGGAGCATACTCGTGTGTTGTATAAATTTCAAATGATTTAAAATGAAGATTAACGCAATCCTAGTACCACCGTAGTGTAAATAATTTCCGTAACAATATTATATTACTTATTACTTTTTTAGATACTTTTATAGATAATATTACACTATAAAAAAAATAAAGAGATTATTATTTGTTTCATCCAAATTTAAGTAAGAAAAGATGGTTCAGAAAAGAGTCCCGCAAAATTATATCAACTATAATCAGAATCAAAAGTAGTCATTGCAAACTCCAGCTCACCTGTACAAAATTAATATTAAATCTGACGATAGATGTCAATGTGGTGAAGAAGGAACTTTGGATCATATTATATTTGAATACATAAATTATAGTTTAGAAAGATCAAAATTGAATAGTGATATATTAGATGTGATTAAAACTTTTACTGTTAATACTAAATTTTTGTTAAGTGATTCAAAATTAATTAGCGAATTATTTAAATATTTAGAAATTTGTAAAAAAAAGAATTATAAAATGTTAAATATGTATAAAAAATGTTTGATGGTGGCTATGACAAATTAAAGTCAAGGAAAATAAATAAATAAATTTAAAAAAATTTAATTACTAAAAATTTATAAAACCAGTCCCTAAACTTTCGATCCACCTGATCGCAGATCAGTTAACAAATCAGTTTATATTTCCATTATAGCAAACCAATCCCTCGATGAACTATCCGCAAGTTATTTTTATTCATAGATTTGAAATAGAGCAATAAACCGACACATTTTATAAATTTTAAATCTTATAAAGTAGAAAACCGTTAGGGGAGATTTGAAAACATTTAGGGAAAAAGAGCGAATAAATAATGTTTTCCGAATTTAGTTGTCTGTGCGCTTGCAGATATGATTTTAGTATTAGAGGGGTTATAAGTAGATCGACTAAGGGTAGAGAGTAAACTGCATCGCTTGGGGGCACCACAGGGTGCTCCACCCCCAAGGGGACTACAGGGGGCCACCACAAAGTGTATTTAGTATTTATAGTAATACCAGAATATAACTTGATAATCTAAAATACTATTAAAGTGTTTTATTTTTTATTTCAAAGAAATATTAAATAAAATTTGTGACATGGAACGAACTTTGATGGAATTTATTGTATTAGCAAGTAAAATGGAAAAAACATTTATTGTAATATTTATAAAAAATGCTTTGAAGCATAGTAGTTGAAGATAAGTAATTTGTTTATCTAATATTAAGATTTAAGTACTACCTTCAAAATTTGTTCTTTCGCAATTTTCTAACTAATTTCAACGTTAAATAATCATTATTTTTAGTAGACTAAATTCACTAATTAAGTTATGCGTAGTCATTCCTTGTACCGTTTATAAATTAAAATTTAATTTACCTTTTCTTTGCTTTTTTAGAACTTTAAAAGGTCCAATGTTTCTATACAATACTAAATTAATAAAAACTATATTATATTATAACCTCCAAAATATGACAGCCTTATAGGAAAGTTCAATGTCAGTTTGTCTAAAATAAAGAAGTAAAAACAATTTCTATTACTAATTGTACTAAATAGCAATGGGCTTGTGTCGTATGTCCTTAAGAGATATTAACAATTAAAAATGTCATTTTGTCTCTTTAATTATTAAAGGGATTCAACGTTGTACACATTCCAAGTGCATATGACATCATAATCCTTGTGTAAGGTTACCAACCTTACAGCTCATAAATCTCTGCTGTATGTATTTATATATCAAAATATCAAATATTATTTACAGCTATTTCAAGGAACAATAAAATTTCTGGGTTAAATAAAATAAAAACTTATTATTCTTTGATTTGACTTCATTATTTGACTACCAACAGCTACAGAACATTACCACAGCACTGATCTACTCAACAAATAACTGACGTTAAAATGCATTTCCCGTCACACAAATATGACCGACCATTTCTAGCGCTAAAACTACAATTCAAACTTTTAATTGCTATATATTCGTCAATATTTAGATATTTAATAAAATTGACACGCCAATACACATTTATTAACATCAATTTCAATCAAGAATTGAGAAATCGACCACTAAAAAATGAGGACACAAGCCCATTGTAATTATTCCACATTCAAGTTTGTCCAACTGTCGAAATGTTAAAATTTATATTACTAACGACGCATGCTCACCAACTAAATTAAATAAACTTAAATTAAAACACGAATGTGACAAGGAATGCTTCTTCTGAAAACCTTAAATCTAGATTAAAATGTCTGAATGAATGTCTAAATGTCCAATCTAGAATTAAATATTAAAACAATTAGTGGGAGGAAAGCTTTACATTATCTTTGCATATAATAAAATTTTGCATATAAAGATTCATAATTGAGGAAACTACTACATTTTTAATAGGTTTTCGATATTTTGAATTATTCGATTTTTTGGATATGCTTAATTTTAATTTCTTAAAGCTAGTTAATTACTTATTCCTAAACAATTACTGTCACTCAATTTAAAATGTCCCAAATGACTCTCATCTTTCTCCACGCGTTCTAAACTATATATAGACTACCAACTACAGCAGTGACATCTTTGAAATAGTGTGAACTAATGCACGATTATGCATGTCGCTTGATTAACGGCGCCCATATTGATTGTACGAGTGCTTCATTACTATGCCGTCCACGAGATGGTGCGCATGGACATTTTATCTCTAGAATACCAGAATCCAAACACAAAACCGAAACCTGCGCTTAGGCTAAATCCTCCACCCCAAAACCAGTAAAATAAAACCCCTCTCACTCTTCATCCTGCAACAAACCACCTACCACCTACCACCTACCGCCCTTAAAGTATTATAAGGGGTGTTCTGAATGTATAACGCAAACGCAAAACGATGACTCATACAACCCTAAAATATGATACATTGGTCATACACAAGTAAATGAGTGAGAACGAGATAAAAAATCATACATATTACATAAGTTGAAGTGAGATAGTGAATAAAAGAATAATATCACCAATATGCGTTTCTCGAGATGATTTACAAGTAAATGAGTAAAAGGGAGATGTAATATATTTTAAAATGTATTAGAGTAAGTGAGAGAGATGATAACGCAAATATTAGATGCTGTTCTGTAAAGATGATTAACAAATATACGCGGAAGAGCGAGATAGAAATATACATATAGTAGTTAACATGAGATAGATGTATATATGGAATATATCACCAATACACAATATTCTGAAGATGATTAATTAGAAAAATAAAATAAAGACGAAAGATAATGTGGAAATTGGACATCTGGGAATGTTCCGGGTAGGCTATAGCTGTGACTGTAGCCCACATGATATCATACATTGTACTAATTACTTATTAATTTATAACAATTATTTTTAATTTAATTTAATTATATTTTATTTAATTGTTTTGTGTAACATTAAATTAATGTACTTTTTATGTTAATGATTATTTTTTATATGTTTATGGTTCATGTCATTTAAATAGCTTAAGTGACTAGGTGCACGTCCTCCAATGAATGTGTAAAGTTGAACCTGCTCTAGAAATGCCATTTTTCAACAAACAGAATTTGAGTTGAAATTGTATGAATAAAGCCTCATTCCCACTCACTGTTTTTATATATTATTTACGTTTTTATTTAATATTTTTATCTAGATTTCAGGTTTTCACAATGGGCGTTCATTGTCGTGTTTTAATTTGAGTTTAGTTAATTTAGTTGGTGCGCATGTACATACATACATATCAAAATACATATAAATAAACATTTTATAGGGTGTTTGGTAGCAAGGTGCAAAGCCTTAAGGGATGAGTCATACATGTCTCAGACGAAGTATGATTATTTATTTTTTACTATATTATTTTTGTGTTATTCTTATAAAAACACTATTTCTGACAGTTAAGTATCAACAGTGGCCCAATTTAAGTTGGTATGTTAATTGTTTTATTTTTTGGCGTTTGTCAGCGTTTGGCATTTAGAACACTAAATAGAATAGCCTTAATTGTTCATACCTTTTTCAAAACATGCTCGGTTATTGGCCTTTCATTTAAGCTGATATCTTACCAATTAAATAAATACAATTATATACCATTCAGTTTCACAATGAGATTTTTATACAAATATGTAAATAATACATTCCTGCTACTACGAAATCAGTGTAACAATATTATTATCATCTACCATTATTCATTTTATTGCAAGTGAAATAAAAGTTTCTAAAAATATTCAAAAGGTGTCGCAAAAATAAAAAAAAACGAAATAATAAAAATAAAATTCATAGTTAAGTCAAGCTATTTCCGCATCCTGACGTAAATGTATTACATTTACTGCTACGATGAGTGACAGATCTTGAGGATGATCATCTTTACCATTTCAGATAACTGGACCATACTAACCGAGTGGAGTTAACCTTGAGTTCCGTTCTATTCCTACAACCATATACCATCTCAAATAGAGTCTTTTATGTTGATGATGTCTTCATACATTATGTATAACTCTCTTTATATTCCAAAATGCTAGAAATGCCGACATATTTATTCAGCAACGTCAGACTTAAATTGATCCTAAATAAAACTGACAAGTGCTTTAGTCCAGATGTTGAAAACAGGCATCAAAAATAACGAATCCAGGGATATTCACCCTCAAACCAGGGAGAAACTGGAGAAAAACCATTACACCCTTATACTTTATGCCCGGCAGGACTAGCAGAAGTTGAATATATTTATTATTTTAATATAAATAATAAAAAATAGTCTAGCAGTATTTTATATGGATGTAATTCCAAAATATTATACTTTGATGTGTGACTATGAATACGTTAGACGCAAGAATGACGCAGAGAAATAAATGTGGTTCCATCGTAAACACTTGATTATTTATTAGTATTAGTATTAGGCCAATTTATTATAGATTCAGCGGAAACTTTAGTTTCCTTTGAAAAACTAGCTTTTTTAAGAACTATTTTTGACGACACAGTGGGCGAGAGCATTACTGCTTGACGATGATTACTTCGGGTTCGATCCCCGTACCAGAATTACACTTTTTGGGTTTGGTTGTTTTCAATTTAAGTCAATTTGTTTTAAAAATGAATATTGCTATATTTTCTAGTTCAATTCCAATTTTTATATTTCTAAGTTTATATGGTTTAAATAGCTCAATCGTGTGCAAAGTTATTAACGTTTTTATATTTGAAAACATGGAGTGCTAGTACAAAGTTGTAAATCGATTGTCATTTTTGTACATAGTTACCATCAATATCTAACTATATAACCATGAAGTAATGTTTCACCTTAACATCGACTTGCGTCATATAGGTATATGTGCTACATGCACTGCTTAATCAACTTAACTTAATTACAACTGAATCCAGAAAATATAGCGCTGTTCGGGGATTGAACTCGAAGATACAGAAGATCTCACTGACCGTATCGTCTTTAGATTAAATATTACTAAGTTATACTTAACTAAAATTTTACATACATGTAAGCAGTGCCAGCTTAAAAAAAATTTCGCATGATGGGTCGCATTGTGGTTTTTGCCGCCATCAAAGGGTGTAAAGGCAAGAACACAATTACAACAACAAATAATAAATGTAGCGCTCCTATAAAATAGTAACCCAGTCAGTGGCCCTAAGGAAACATCCTTTGTTTTCCCTATTGCGAGAAAGTCCCGCTTAAAATATTACAAGTTTGGTAATTCCCACTTTTCCTCTTTAATTTGCTTAATCCGTAAATGTTTTATACCAGAGGAGCAGGATAGGGAAATGAAATACAACAACAGTTCCCAGTTTCCCGCAGGATTTTAAACCACTAGGGAAATATTTTCTTACATAAAAATAACATTTGCTAACATATTTTTTTCAAGTTCTTTTTTCATTCAAACTTACTCCTAAAACCTGTAGGTCACAGGGGTGGGTTTTAAGTTGAGGGATTTTTATTCTTTACACAGGGGTGGGGGTTGGCGTAGCTTGAAATTCAGACATATAGAACACACTCAGAAATACATTTTCACTATTCACAAGGGATGAATTTTCTTACAATGTAAACGATTTCGTTTTTTTTTTCAAACCACTTTCTAACCCCCTTTCCTTCAACCCCCCTCTATGTTCTCCTGTACCACACTTCTATAAACCTAAACATAAAGCTTGAATCAAAAAATAGCTTTAAATTCCTTAGGGATTTAGGAATGAGGGATTTTGACAGAAAAAATATTTTTATTTTTTTCTGTGTAAGAAGCTGTACGTATAACGGGAATGTACGAATATATAACGTATAACGGTGACCGCAAAGTGGATCTTAAATGATTTATTAATTAGAACAGTTCATTACTGAGACATCTCTGAAAGAAGTTATGTAAAATTTAAAATCCATTGAATAACTGAAATAAAATATTATTGGATAGCAGGAGCACATAGTCTACTAAAACAAACACATAGAAAAAAGAAAGAAGCCTAAAGTTTGCCCGACCTTCATAATTTTTAAAAAAAAAATTATGGATCATCAGTGTGTTAAATAAAATTGTGTAATCACAATTAAGTGCGCAAAATTCGCTTCTGAGGCTTAAATCCGATAAAAATGTAAAATGAATCCATTCATTAATTATTCCCAATAAAAGTCCGCGCATATATCTATCTCACTCTATCAACACATTACAAGTATATAATTTATCTCTTTCTAATATATAAAAAATAAAATCAAATAAAAATTCCAATAGTGTCTGTAGTAGTATTGTTTTGCGGGTGATAAGCGTATGTAGTAGAGCGCCAGCTCAGAGAGGGGTTGGGGGTTAAACTCGGACCTTGTATCGTGATCCCTGTGATGTCAGGGTGAGCTTAATACGGGAACGAGATGACAGAAACATCCCCCCACATAAAGCTGACTCCATCAACGTACATTTAAAGTTTACAATAGTTATTATATGCTAAAAAATGAACACGAGTCAAATTTATCCCTCGGTTTAGGGGTTTAGGGGTGGATAAGCTTTATTGAAACATTTTACATTTTTTTTCACTCAATTTACAATTATATACATCTAATAAAGTGTACTGCCGTGAATTTATGGTTTATTTTTATTACGATTTTTAAAAAAAATTGTGTATTTTTATTAACATGCAACAGTGGTTTGACAGGCTCGACAAAATAGGATAAGGGCTAATAAAGATAACTAAGTTTATACCTTTCAATTGATTAAAGTTTAAATTTTTACTCAACAAATAATTGACGTATAAAATGCATTTCACGTCATACAAATGGCCGACCATGTCTAGCGCTAAAACTACAATTCAAATTTTTAATTGCTATATCTTTGTCAACATTTAGATATTAATAAAATATACACAATCAATCACCAATTGAAAAATTGACCACTAAAACTGAGGACACAAGCCCATTAAAAATATTAATTAATTATAAATGTACATTTTCCGGAATTTTCAGTTTATTTTAAATTTTGTATAACAGCTTTTCTATGTCATGAATTAGTGCTTTTATTGGGTCGTATAAATAACGAATACCTATAAAAAAATGAGACCTGGTCAACTAAAAGTTTCGTAGAACTAGTAGGGGGAGTGGCAAGGGCAGGGGAAAGGGTCTACGCGTAGGGCCCGTGTGCTACGCTCTTCATCTTGTTACTCGGGCCATGGACCAGTACAAACGGAGGTAGAGTACAAGTACGGTTGACCTAAATTATTCTGTTTTTGGTTTTTATTAAAAAAACGTTTTTGTTTTCGTGTAACACAATGGGAAATCGATCTGAACACGTTTCTCTTGTACCACTGAAAATATGTGACATTTTCCTTTTAATGTTTTTTTCTAAAACTACATAGCTTTGTAATTTCTAAAATGAAACTATATAATCTACGCTATTGTAAAGTAATATTGAAAAATTTGCTATTGATGCGTTAAATTTGCGCGTGACGTCACATTTAATCAATCTGTTCCGTAAATCGTTTCGTGTATGCTCTGTTACTTCCAGTTCAACAAGAACAAAAACACCAATGTTTACACCAAAGAGAAAGTTCTTAAAACATTTTTGCTTTTTGTTGCTGTTTTAGTAAACAAAACACATTCCCATCTGAAGTCAGTAAGATCAAAGGAAAACACGTTTGTTGTTGTTTTTTAGTCTGCCTGGTTTTGTTTTTTATAAACATTTGCGCTTGTCAGTTGTTTGTCATGTTTATAATTTTTATGGGACACACAGAAAAACACTGTTCAGTCTGTTCAGTGCGAAATTGTTTTCGAAAAACAGAACTGTTTTAAAATAAAACAAAATATATTTTTGTTTTGTTTTCTGACAACAAAACTGTTTTCAAAACTGTCTCTCTGGTGTGAAACCGGAACCGGAATAAAATCTAAAATAAAAATTAAATTTGAACATCTTAATTTTTGAATTGCTATTTTCGAATTTTTACAGCACTTGGGTTGACATTATCATCCCCTGTGATGTCACGACCCGTACGACGCATCCCTTGTTCGATAGAATGTACTCGAGCCGTCGTGCAGAGCAGTGTGCCCCTAGTTCGCGCTGTGGGTGGGACCGGGTGGATAACGAATAGCACACGCTAGAGAACCGGGTAGAATCACTCCTGCTATTACACCACATGGCTCCCTCTACCGGGAATAATTTATAACCGGGGGCCATCTTGAAAATTTATGGCGGAATTTTGATGTCTCTTTTTTTTCTACTTTTGACATTTTATACAATTTTATTATAAATGATATATATGTGTAATATATTTTTATTTGTTTTGTAAAGTAAAAATATATATAAAAAAAAGAAAAACATGTTATGGTTGCTATATCACCGGAACGGCGTGTGTAATGCATATATACATGTATACATATATACATACTTTTTTACTTATACATATATAGAAGAGGAATAGTGTTTTTAAAAAGATAAAATAGTCTACTAAAAATTGAGATGTTTTTGTTAGATTTGTCATTTTATTCTTTACAGCTTATAAGTAAAATACTGAATAATTCTTTGCAAGCAATTATTTTAGTTTAAATGTAGCGCCTTAAATAATTTCACTTCAGCTTCATCAGTTCGAGTAACTTTTTTCTGACGTCATGCACTGAACTTTTTTTATGTTTAAATCGTTTTATGTAAGTAACTATAAACGGGATTCAAAATCTAAAGCTGCAATTAGTTAGATGAATAACATATCTACATTTTAAGCTTTCTTCCACTGACTTTTAATGAGTTGGAACCGCAAAAATAATTTCTGAAAATGAATATTGCTATATTATCTAGTTAAATTCCAATTTTTATATGACACATGACGTGTATGTTCTTCTATTCTAATATTATCGACGCATCGAGTAGTCATTCGATACGTGATAGACGTGTTTTGTCTTTTTCCTAAAAATAATTTAATTGAATTAATAATTTTAAATACATATATATATATACATAAATTATTTAAAAAGTAAATTTAAAGTAAAAGTAAAATTGTATTATTTAAATTATTATCATTTTAATATTCAAATTTTTTCTGAATTTTTAAAATGAATTTGAACTCTGAGGGGAAAGTGGGAGTTGACCCCAATATAAATTTATATAATGAAGATAATTTATCATTATCTTCTTATAAAATTATGATTCAAAAAGAAGATATAACAAACGAAAAATTTGGGATCAGTACACTAAAAACTGCAAAAATGTTATATCATTCAGAATTTGGAAAGGATATTTCAGAAATAAAAAAAATAGGGAAAAATAGAATAATGGCTGAATGCAAAAATGCAAAATCAGCTAATATGTTAGTGAAATTGAATAATAAGATAACATCAGGAGTTGATATGTTTATACCAATGTTTTGGACTACAAGAATTGGAATTGTAAAAAATGTAGATATTGAATTTTCGGAGGAAGAATTAAAAGAAAATATATATAGTTACCCTTATAAAATTCACTCCATAAGGAGATTAAAAAGAAGAATGAAATTTGAAGATGAAATTAAGTATGAGGACTCTAGAAATATAATCATTTTCTTTGAAGGGCAAAATTTACCCCAATATATTTATATTTGGAATGCTAAATTACCCTGTGAACCATTTATTAAAAATACGAAACAATGTTATAAATGTTTAAGATATAACCATACGGCCAATCAATGCAAAGGAAAAAGTAGATGTAGCAAATGTGGTTCAAATGAACATACGCTAAATTTATGTAAAAATGAAATTATAAAATGTGTAAATTGTGATGAAGAACATGATGCGACTGATAAAAATTGCAAAGAAAGAAAAAGGCAACAAGAAATAAAAATTCTAATGGGAAACAGAAATCTTAGTTATCAAGAAGCCGCTATTGAAATACCTCAAATTTGGAAAGACAAAAATTCGTATGCGGTAACTACAAAAAATAGATTTGATATATTATCTAATTATGACAAGGACTTTCCTCAAAATTTAACAAGTTGTGAAAATAGTATACCATCATATAAGCCAGCACCCATTAGGAAAAGAACATATTTAGATAGAAACTGTAAAACGAAAAATATGAAAAAACAAAATAATATGAATGATAATAAAATTGAAAATAAACAGAATGAGAAAGAACAAAGCTTCATTAATTATATTACAAATTCTACACCTAGAACTTATAATACAAGGAACAATTACAGAAAAAATGAACAAGATAATGAAGAAGAACAAACAGAAAACAATTCTCAGAGGTCCATAAAAGTACCAAAAATTCAACACAACACTGAATTATTGGTAAACCAAAATTTTAATGAAAATAAAAATGATGACAGGAATAAATTCATGACGGATTCAAATAAATTTTCTATATTTGAAGATATAGAAAGAAGAAAAACATAGCGAAATTATAAATATAAAATAATACAGCAGCATACATATTAGAGGATCAGATAAAAATATAATTTCTAAGTAGCGTTTATTTGTTAAAAAGTTCTTGTAGAAATTGATATTTTCCACAACAAAATTAAAGAAGTAAATATTATACAGTGGAACGGACAGAGCATTAGACACAAAAAAGACGATCTACAAAATTTATTAAAAACGCAAAATATTCATATAGCTTTGATTTCAGAAACATTTTTGGGAGAAAATATAAATTTTAATATAAGAGGATATAATTTAGAAAGGGATGATAGAATACAAATTGGAAGAACAAATCCTCATGGGGGTACAGCCATTATTATACATAAAAGTATAAGATATAAAAGATTACATATTACTAAACCAGTAAACAATATGGAACTCACTGCAATTAGTACAAAATTAAATAATATTGAAATATGTATTACATCAATATACGTTCCTCCAGGACACAAAATTGACAATTTAAAATGGAAACAAATGTACAGACAAATTAAATTACCAGTGATACTAACGGGAGATTTTAATTCACTTCATCCATCATGGAATATAAACAACTTAATAAATTACGAAGGACAAGAATTGAATAAATTTATTGATGAAGAATTTCTTCATATAGCTAACAATGATTGTCCTACAAGAGTACACCATCCTTATAGAAGAGATAGTATCTTGGATTTAACCCTTATTAATCCTAGAATAATGCACATGTTAATAGACTGGAAGGTATTAAATGACAGCATGGGGAGTGATCATTATCCCATACTTTTTAATTTAACAAATTCAAATAATGTTGACATAGGTAGAACAAGGAATTATATCACTAGAAGAAATTTCAAAAAAGCTGACTGGAATGAATATCAAAATATTATATCCAATAAACTCGATAATGGTTCAAATTTATATATCAGCTATGAGCATTTAATTAATACCATGAATGAGTCAGCGGAGGAAAGTATTCCATGCACTAATATTTATAATAAGGACCCAAAACATGAAAAACCCCTATGGTGGGACAGCAATTGTAATAAAATGGTTGCTAAAAGAAGATTAGCTTTAACTAAATTTAATAGAAATTCTAATATGGAAAATTATCTAAATTTTAAAAAGGAACAAGCAAACACACAAAAGTATTTTAGGATAAGAAGGAAGGAGGAATACAAGAAATTTTGTGAAAATATTAAGCCAAAAACTCCAGCTAAATTAATTTGGGGAGTAGTGCATAAATTATCAAGACCGAATATAAATCAGAACACCAGAAGTATGAATAATGATTGGATTGAAGAGTTTGCTAGAAATTATTGTGGTAACTACAATATCATTTCAAGGCCGTATATTCAAAATTTTAAAGTAGTAGAATTTTTAGATAAATCAATAGAGTTAGAAGAATTAAATTACAGTTTAAATCATAACAAGAAAACAAGTACTGGTATTGACAGAATCTCATATGAAATGATCCAAAACTTACCTAAAAGCGCCAAAATTGCCCTAATTAACAATTTTAATAATATATTTAATACCAGAATAATTCCTAGTGATTGGAAAAATCATATTATTGTCCCTATTTTAAAATCTGGAAAGAATCCTGAAGTAGCATCATCATATCGACCAATTACTTTAATATCATGCGTAGCCAAAACAATGGAAAATATTTTGAAAAACAGATTAGAATGGTATTTAGAACACAACAATAAATTACCAGATTCGCAATTTGGATTTAGAAAAAATCGAAGTGTGCATGACAGCTTAAATATATTCAATCTGGACATTCAAAAAACGTACAGCTCTAATAAATACATGCTAGCTGTGTTCTTAGATATTAAGGGAGCTTATGATGCAGTTACATATCCTAACCTACAACTGAAATTAAGAGAAATTGGAATAACCAGCAAAATTACAAATTGGTTAATGTCATATTTTGAATTGAGATCCATTTATGTAAGAAATGAAGAAAATTTAATAGGACCATTTACCTGCAATAAAGGCCTACCTCAAGGATCTATTCTTAGTCCACTTTTATACACAATATATTCTAAAGACATTTCTAAATTAAAAGACGATCACACATTTATTTTACAATTTGCAGATGATATTGTTTTATATAGTATTGGCCCATCCATAGAATGTTTAAGGAAGAGAATTAACAAGAAATTATGCAAATTAAGAGATATATTAGACAAAATTGAATTAGAAATCTCAGTAGAAAAATCTCAAGCTGTCATTTTTACTAGACACAAAATTATATCAAGTCCGAGGATAATATATAATAACAAAAATATTATTATATCAAATAGAGCAAAATTTTTAGGTATTTGGTTTGATTGTAAATCTACTTGGAGCTTCGAAATTGATAAAATTATACTTAAATGCAACAGAGGAATAAATGTTTTAAGAAGTCTAGCAGGAAGTAAATGGGGAGCTCATCCTATTTCTTTAATACAAATTTATCAAGCAATTATAAGTTCACATTTAGACTATTCAAGTATATTAATTAGTACAGCTTCCAAATCAAGATTATTAAAATTGGATAGAATACAATACAGAAGCTTAAGAATCGCTTTAGGTTGCATGACTTCAACTCCAACTCATATACTTCAAGCTGAATCTAATATAGCTCCATTACAATTTAGAAACCAACTGCTTAGTGATAAATTTTATGTTAAATGTGAAACATTATCGAAATTCCAAATTATTGATAAAATTAAATTATTAACTACATATATTCAAAACTCTTCTTACTGGATCAAAAAGAATAAACCTATTTTAATAAATAGTTACATGAAATTAAAGGATCTAAATCTACAAAGAAATTCGAAATCGCCTATATACTCTATTCCTTTTGAATCATTAATTAAACCTATGGATATATATATTAACACAAAATTATTGTCAAAATCTTTTAATAATGCGATAAATAATGAAAATTTTTTAAATATAATGCATCAATTTAATATAAATTTTACAAAAATAATATATACAGATGCATCCATTGATTTAGAAAGAAATAAAGCAGGATTTGCTATATATGAACAGATAAATTTAAGATATTATAAATATAAATTAAATAACAAAGTTTGCTCTTACACTGGAGAAAAATTAGCATTATTAAAAGCATTGGAAATTAATGAAAATATCAACAATAATAAAATTATAATAATAACGGATTCTTTAAGTGTTTTAAAAAATTTAAATTCAAATGATAACAAATCAAATAATAATATTTTAACATGCAAAATTAAGAAGATGTATTTCAATATAATAAATAGGAATAATACCATAAAATTTATGTGGATACCAGGACACTGTGGAATAAGAGGAAACGAAATTGCGGATAAATTAGCAAAGGAATCAATAAATTTGGAAATTGAGATGAGAGTGAAATTACCTTCATATGAAATTTTTAATATAATCAAAAAATTTTACTTCAATTTAAGAAACACAGATTTCATTAACAAAAGTCAGTTAAAAGGAAGAGATTATTATATGTTGCATCCAAATTTAAGTAAGAAGAGATGGTTTAGAAATGAGTCCCGCAAAATTATATCAACTACAATCAGAATCAAAAGTAATCATTGCAAAACTCCAGCTCATCTGTACAAAATTAATATTAAATCTGACGATAGATGTCAATGTGGTGAAGAAGGAAATTTGGATCATATTATATTTGAATGCATAAATTATAGTTTAGAAAGATCAAAATTGAATAGTGGTATATTAGATGTGATTAAAACTTTTCCTGTTAATACTAAATTTTTGTTAAGTGATACAAAATTAATTAGTGAATTATTGAAATATTTAGAAATGTGTAAAATTGAATTATAAATTATAAAAGATGTTAAAAAATTATTTGATGGTGGCTATGACTAAAGAAAGTCAAGGCAAAGAAGAAAATAAATATAAAAATAATATTATCGAATCGTTAAGTAGTACACATGTCTAGCAATATAATTATTGTGTCGTTAACCGTTACAATCATCAACTGCCAGTTGCCAACGACTAGTAGCTTCAGTCTGACAAAACAGTTTCAATAGCCCAATCAATATATGATGGACCGATATTATTGCGCTCATGCAATGGTGGGCAATGGGCTGAGGGCCGTGAAGAACCGTCAGGCCATCACAGCATCACCCATGACCTAACCTCACCCCCTACACTCACCAAATCCCATTCCCCTCGATAAGAGAGTGGAGCTACCAAGTCACCGCGGTCAGGACCATTATGCCTTTGATATTCTCCTATTTTCTTTACATTATACAGTCTACTGAATTATAACATTTTTTAACTGATTTTCTATTTTCAGATAAGGAAACTTTTGATAGGAGAAAATATTATAAAAGTCATTGTATTGGATCAGAATTTTTATATTTTTTATAAGAAAATTACTAAGTTAAAATATTTCTGTATATTCTTATTTCATAAACAAAATCAAAATCGTGTGTTATATTGTAAATATTAATTTAGTATAAATATTATATTAGTTTCAATTTTATTGTTTAGTTGCAGGAAAACAGCGTAAGGAAATATGCGTATTCATTTCCATTTCCAGTTTTATGCCTGAGTTTTATCCCGAAAAACACAGGACATGAATATTATTCAAAGCCCCATTCCCACTTACTGTTTTTAGTTTTAATTTAAGGATTTAAAATTAAGTGTAATTTAAAACTTGTAAAATAATATAAATTATTTTGTAATAATTACTAACTTCATTTAATATAAATTATTGTATTTAATATAATTAAATTTATTTCCTTATACTTTAAAAGCTGAGACTTACATTTTAGGTTAAATCTTTAAATTAACATTAAAACACAGTAAGTGGGAATGGGGCTTTATCTTCATGTAACATTTTACTTAAACAAAACTTATGACTAATTTATTAAGATCTCAATATAGATACTTTATAACACGGTCATTATTAAAAACAATTTCATAAAATTTTATAATAGGTAACATTGTTTACGTATCAGGAAACATTCTTATATTAAATAAACCTTAAGTACATGTAATTGTGTTTAGTGTGTTCTATTAACGGGTTCGGTATATTATTAAGGGCCATCCATTAATTACATAACACTCAATGATAGAATGGGGGGGGGGGGGGGGTAGTTATAAGCTTCGTGACGTCACATCTGAATTAAAATTTGACTCCTAAAAATCAACATCGAAAAAACAAAATAAAACTAAAACAAAATTTCTTGTCGTCAGTTTCTTGTGACGTATCTAGAGGAGTGTTCTAAATGTGTGACAAGACCTCTTCTAAAAGCTTTACATTTTTAACAAATAGTTAGGTAATAATAAATTGAAAGAAATTAAAAACTAATACGTGATACGCAAGTGACTCATTTTCAGTTGATACAATCAAAAATATTTTAATATTGTGACACATAAATATGTATCAGACAACGTAATCATTGATAAAACCGTACAATTAGATTAATGATGTAAATTAACACTCTGTTCATCCAGTGATAATTTGTTGTATCCAAAAACCATTCTCCGCTAACGATAATTTTGATAAAGCAGGAAACATTGCATAAATATAAAATGTGATTTTTGATAATAAAGCTGCATTTGTTTAACATTTCTATAACACCCTATACTGTTAGATCAAGACTTGAATAAAAAGGCTCCTATTTTCAAACATCGAATGAATAATGCAACATTCAACAACATAGTTTAAAATGAAAGTAAATATTTGTTGTTCAAACTGAAAGGGAAAAAAAATCAAATAGAAATACGAAATAGAAAGGTTCTTCTTCTTCTTTATTTTATTGTATTTTGTTACATTACGAATTACTAGTATAAATTGTATGTATTTTGTGTGTCGAACCGGAATGGGTAGGGCTGTATCCTGTTGTCCTGTGTGTCCTGGGTTTGAATCCCCAATACCCCTAATACCCCTGTAGCGTAAAAGGCTAAAAACTCTACTTCTCTAATGCTAACATGGATTCTGTTGATTTAAGACGGGGTTGGTGGTTGGGATTGATCGGGGGAGGTGGAGAAGGGGTGTAAGTAAACACTGAGTACGCACATTTCATACGAAAACATTTGTCAAATTATTTCTAGTGATTATATTGCATTATTTATATTTTTGTGTTTTAATTTTTGTTATTAAAGTATTTTTATTATGGTATTTAAGAGCCAGACTGATTTAGGAGGATGCACCTGTTATACTTTCATACATTTATGATGAAATCTATCCTATAAGTTCAAAAAAATCATTCTCTTTATTTCCTCATTATTTAGAGGTATCACTATCTCAAAAAACTAGATTAAAATATGCCTAAGACCTGTATCATACTGCAAGGGAATACGTTGACACCAAGAAAACATTAAAAAACTGCTCAATCGTTGCATAACTATAAAATATGCCGATCCACATAATAGCGGATTAAGCGAGTTTACTGTATCTTATGCAGTTTCAATAATTCGACAATTTTAACCTATAAATAACTAATAAAATATAATTTTTGTTCTAGATTTTGGCTGAGATATACTGATGATAGAAAGAGTTATCTGAAAACTAAAACTAAATGGCTAACAGAATAAGAATGCATCAAGAATTATAAAAACTAAGTAATTTTTAACACGGTAAGTTGCTAGATCATAATAAAGTAAATGTTTGGATGATTATTATTTTAAGAATGATATTAAATGTTACAGACTGACCATGAATGAACGCGAAAGCGAGGCTAAAGCTACATCGATAAAAAAGAAGAAGTGAATTTTTCACTAGATATAAATGAATTCAAGATTGTATAACTTGTGTCTGTATGAAAATCAAAGAAAAATACACCTGGTGTCAAGAGGGAATTTTCCTCCTATCCTGAGAACGAGATAGTTATACAGTAGCCTAATGGTAAGCTTACTAAAGGTTTTAGCTTTATTGATTTAAATGAGGAAGAGACAGTTCTTAATATTATCTGTATTATCGTCGCATTGTATAACAAGTTTGAAATACATGCTGATCTGAATTATTGCCATAATGGCTGCATACGCCTTCCACTTGCTTCTGTCTTATTCCATGTTTTATTCAATAATGCCACTTTGGTGCTACCTGATAAATAGTTTTCTATGCTAATTTAAATTTTCGTTCACAGTACGCATTCCGCGATGAATCCAGCGGACTGTATGCAAGTTTAAGCAGTCTGTTGTCATTGCTTAACTTTGGTAACCAAGGTAACGTAGTATGGTAATGCTTTGTAAATAAAGTACATAACTTTGTTATTTTCTTCTAATTACTAAAGTTTGCAATACAGTTTTAGAATTAATATAAGTTTTTTATTAAATAGGAAATTCTAGAAGAAGAAACGTGAAGTTTAAGAGAGCTGTAATTTACAATCAAGAAAAGAAGAATTCAGAACTTTTGAACTGGAATTTGCACATAAGTGATTCGTCTCACTTCATAAATATATAATTAAGCATTAAAAGGTAATTAGGCGCTGTGGTGGTGCAGATGCAGTGAATTTTCCATCACCCGTTTGATAATAAGTTTTCAAGGAGAATAGGCTTTCGAACAAGTTATTTTAATTTATTTAAAGTTAACTATCAGGATTCAAAAACTAAAACTGTAGGTAGGAATTGGACTTTGTAATCGAATGCAAAAATATGTAAAACAAGGACAATATTTTTTTTAAAGCATAAATTTCTAGAATTATTGGCATTTGATGCGTTATGTATATTTACGCACTTGTTAATACTACAATACTTACTAAAAGTAATTTATTTTAAATGTACTCGTATGTACTTTAGAATAATTCAAAGGTGACGAAATTGATAAAATAAATAGGCATCTATCTAATCTTTCTAAACATTTCAATTTTTCTATAATTTTATTATTTTGTCCTTGGTTTTACTATTTTTCACAATCAATAATTTGTTTAGTTATTTTAAATAACGATTTAATATTTTCTTTTTTTTTTGTATTCTTAATAACGGGTGTTCAAAAATGTTATGCATATTATTCTAATAGATTTTAATGAAACAAAATCATATTTTTGCTCAGGTAGAAAATGACCGCTTTAATTAACTTATTGATTGCTAGCAAGAATGAAACTTACATTGCAACAATATTTGTATATATGAAGTACAAAATGAATTTAGGAATTAGCTTGTGACAACCTAGCAAGTGTTTAAGTTCGTTACCTTACAGTTTTATCCCAATCATTTAAGGTGAAATATCGTGATATCTCAGGAACGGTTTATCATTCAAAAAAGTGTATAAAACAAATCTGTAGAGAATCTTACGCTCTACAACTTTACTAATAACTCTAGGTGTCATTTATAGCATAGGAAACAAGATATCTACAAAAAACAGATTTTTGTGACCTTTGATCCTTGAAAATAAAGACTTGCGTACGCGAGATACTATGAGATTTTTAAGCTAACTTATAAAATGTCAAAACAAAGACTTATAATTTTTAAGTTATTATATTTCGGTCCCTGATTTTTATGCTACTCTGTGTGACATTCTACACACAATATTATCCAGCACGTGTTTCTATACAAGTATTTCAATACACCTGGTACTGGAATCATCATCAATAGCTATTCCGTACATACAACTACACAGTTCCTTATCAAAGTACGAGTGAGTAGTGAGTAGTAAATGTTCTATTAATTAAAATAAATTGATCACGCGATAGTGCGTACCGTCAACGTGATCGTTTATAAAGAAATCCTTGGTTTTTTTTATTACTTATTATTTATTCTATGGAAAAATATGTAAAGTGTAAATAAATGATTACATTAACCTGTAGTGATAAGAATAGACTGCTATATGGAACTATGGAAACACCGGCCGATCAAAACAACAGCGTTATCAATAGAAGACGGACAAAGATCTGTCTGATAGAAAATGTCAAGTAGTTTATAATATGTATGATGACATCGAAGGTACGCACAGTGGTATATACCTAATACAAATTGTAGCTCACTCTTATTTAAATTTATAGTTAAAAACAAGATCATTTCTCTATGGAATACCCTCTCTAGTGCGCCATACCTCAAACAGTTCCATTCGTTAGAGTTTGTTAGATAAAACTAAAAATAAAATAATTAATGGAATTGGTTGAGATATTTGTTACATTAAAACACGGGGATTTAAATAAATTATCTGTAATAATGATTTCTTTATGCCTTGTTAACCAGAGATGTGCACAAACAGTTTTCAAAAGTATTGAAATACAGTATAGACCAGACTCCCAGTATTTGAGATCTTAGACTGTATAAAAAGACATGTTGTCTTTCCAACGCATAGTCAAGGAAGTGGCAAAGGAGGCGCTTCTACTTTTAATGCTCCGACCGCTTGCGACATTGTCGAAACTCCTCTCGAAAACCTAACAACCTTTATTCGCCTTTTACTTATTTAATTATATCTAGACACAATTGCCTCATATCATATTCCGATAAATAACCCAAAAGAACCCAGATATTTTCATGGAAAAAACCTATCCACCCAGATCACAATAAAAAAAAAGCATCGCACATGTAGGTCTTCATTCAAATTTAAATGATTTATTATTTCTAATCAAGATACGTGTACAGGTAATCTTTGTTAATGAGGTTGCTTCATGTTTCACATGACTGTACTTATTAACAACGACGCCTTGAAGTCAGTCGCGCTTGTAACGAATGTTGAAATAAATAAATTGTTCAAATAATCCATATTTATTAAAAAAATATCTATTTATTATTTATATTACTGTTATCTGATTCGATGTAGAACTGAGCTTAATGCTCATAATGCTCATATATCTACATAAGAAATAAGGTAAATAACTCACAAATAAATAATAAACTATTGACAGGGGTGTAGTCAGTAAAGAAAGATTCATTACGATTATTATCTATTAAGATTTGTTAATTTATATAAGATCTATCTAGATTCTAGTATATTATATGTATGTTAGATAAACCTTAAATAGAGGTAACGGAACTGTGAGAAGTATCTGGGTGTTGTAATGGTTTTGTGACAAAAATTTCTAAGTAAAATGTAAAAATTACATAGGGGTAGTAGTAATTTTTACTGTGTGTTCTCACAATGCAATTAAGTATATTCAAAGTTTAGCTTACATATTAAAACTTATCTATTACGTAAACAATGTTACCCAACACGGTTTGGGGTCTAATTTACTATTTTTTCATAAATATATTTACCAAGCGCATTTGCATACTTATAAAACTTCTAATCCTTTTGAGGTTTATCAAATCTTAAGAAGTCTTTTTTAAGATTTAAAGGCTTTTTGAATAGCTATAAATTAATAACACTTTTTGATTAAATATTATTTGGTTTCAGATAAGTGAAATATTACATGAATGTGTTACGTTTTGTGTTACCTTGCATTGATGTAATATTTGCAAATAATAATATATGAAACTTTCAACATAGCTAAAATCATTTTTATGTTACTTTCTTGATCGTGTTTGAGAGGGCTACAATAGACAGTTATTTTTTCTTTTGTCACGTATTTAGCAAACAATTGGTAAGCAAACAAAAATGTTTGTAGTAGTTAGAACAAATCAATGTTTAAAATAATTTACTAAAAATTGAGAAATTTTTTATACTAATTCTACTGCTTAAGATAGAATTATTCGTCTTTTTACATAGTTTTAGAAATCGATTTGACAATGGGACTCACTGAGTTTTAGTCTTAATTTAAGGTTTTACCTAATATGTAAGTTCCAGCTAGTGTAATTTAAAGAAATATAATTAATTATAGTAAATACAATAACTTATATTAGATAAAGATAGTAATTATTACAAAATAATGTATATTTCTGACGCATGACCCATGGTTTCACAAGTATAAAATTACATTTAAGGTTAAAACCTTAAATTAAAACTAAAAACAGTGAATGGGAATTGGGCTTTAGAGTTTAGAATTCGAATTCTGTAAATTTTAAGAGGAACAAACTTTGCACACCAAAATTTAACACCAAATAAAACATTTTGTACAAAAGCCAGTTGTATTGCTCGCTAAATCGATTTAGTGTTCATTTACTGGACTACATTCTCCAACTACACACCTGGCATATGCGTATGTATATAATAATATGTATAAATATTACAATTTAAAAAAGAAAACATATCAGTTAAAGATAAATACTTGAAACACAAATAATTATGATAATCAACCTCGAGTTGACGTTGTCCGATATGACTCGCATATTAGTCTATGGTAAAGAGGAGTGGGGAGAAGGGGAGGAGATGTTTGCTCTCACAAGTGTATTCAATTAAATGTTTATTAATACCTTCTCAGCAATAAATAATTAAATGTATATAAAATAATAATAAAAAATGATTTATTGAACTCCATATCCATACACTCCACTTACATATAATATCATATTTTTTATTTGTTTATATTATTTAATTATAGATGATAATTTATTTGAAAATTTTACTGTAATTAAAATATACTTTCAAGTATGAGATATTAATTTTAATTAAATTTTTTTGTAAATAAATGGATTTGCTGTAATTTTTTTAATTTAAAATGAGTAATGTTTAAAACAGTGGCGGATCCAGATATCGTAACATAATTTGGGCACCTTCGGTGACATTTACCTTTTTCAAAACTTGGGGCCTTTTTCCAAATAAATTCCAAAATAGTTCAGACGCCCCTAAAGATAATTGCAAATAATGAAACTGCAGCACAATTGAAAACAGTGGTACATTCATTTTTACGAAACTAATATTTCGTTCCGATTTAGGGACGGACCTTTATGGGGCGTAACAGAAGACTCTGTTTAATTAACAGGCCCTCTTAGCAGTCAAAAACTATACTATACTATAGAATGCATTAGTATATTGTTGCTAATAACGTTTCCGATTTCAATAGTTTAAAAAACATGTTTATACAAAATGGCAAATGCTTGGGTCACTTGGAGTCCCCGAAATTAACGGACCGAACGAATAATGTTATATTTAGTATTTCCAGCATTCGTATATGGGGTGAAATGAATATTATTATATATATTAATTGTGTGTGCCTTTCGGCTTTACAATCTACAGTATTATATTTCTAATACATTTCATTCCTATATACATTCAAACTTAAAACTAAACTTAAAATATTCCAAATCCAAAAGTGCTTTCTGCTTCTTCTTTTGACCCTCTCTATTATTCTCCATCAGCTTATTTATTCTCCTGTTTTTCCTTTCCTTCTTACTATTTCCGCCATCCACCTCTTTCCTTCACTGCCTCCCTTTAATAGCAGGCCAATATTCCTTTCGCTCGCTACTTTTTCCTTACACTCAAACTTAATGTGCTCCAGTGTTTCGTCCTCCGCTCCACACATTCTACACTTTCTTTCCTCACTCTTTTCCCAGTATCTGTTTCCTTTTTCCTTTTCTTTTAGATTGGGAAATGAGGGTGAAATGAATATTATTGATAAATTAATCTTAGGTAAACCTGTCACAATTACATATAATATTTTCTATTAGAAATTTTGCTTTTCTTAACTTTCGGTACAGTGGAATTATTTTGTGTTCACTTGCAAAATGAGTTTTAACTTCTAAACTTTCTCATTTCTCATTTAAAGAACATGTGCCGCATGCTAGAACAAAAAAAAGTGCAAAATGAAAGCAAAACTAATATTTAAAGTTTATAATGTTTTTTCTCTTTCTAGCGTTGGTGTTTATTCTCAACTTAAAATAGCTACTGGACAAAGGAACCTCGGGTTTGAATTCAAAATAAGGTATTTTCAAAGCACATCTGTCTAATGGGCCTATTACAAGATTATAACAGTTCTTCTATTTGTTTCAGATCCAAATGAACTGCTGACCTCAATCTAAAAGTGAAGGCATACCAACCAAGTAAATAATTTGGTGAAGTGTCCTGTTTTGTGACGTTTCCATCACTATTGCACTTAAATTATAGTTCGCATTAACTTTATCTTCATTTTTATTTCGACAGGTGGAGTGGTTCCGCCATTTGTAGCCGATAGAATAGACATTTCATACGAACGGCTGAACTGTAAATGAACTCTTTTATGACAAAAATCATACGCATCTTCAACATGTGACTCCAAAATGTTTACTGGACATTTTGCCAAATTTAAAATCGTCAGAGGATGATAAAAGATCTGTTGTAATCGTCTAAAAAGGATTTTAATAGAAGCTATTCGGAAACAATATTTGCAAGGATAAAGTAGTGTCAGTAACGCAATTGGAAAGGATTTCCATAATGTGTATATATATTTTATTCAATGGAAAATTCCACAACAGTCTTTAACCTGTTAACCATGTTATTATAAAAAATCAATTATTTATAAAAATATTAGCATTATCTTAACGATGACGTTATGTTTGTTAATTAATATAAATAAATATATTAAATCAATATTAATTTTATTATAAATATAAAAATGTTTAATCAGATTAATAATGGCGCGTCCCGTTGGCGGACTGCTGAGGATGGTTGATTAGCACTTCAGAGAGGTTCCTTGCAGCTAGATCTAGAAACTATAGTAAAATATAATGCAAAACCAAATTAGTTAACAATTTGCACTGCGTAGGCGAAGGCAAAATACAAAACATTGATATTGACATATCGTGACGTCACATTAACACTTGTGAGAAATGGCGGCAAATTTAAAATAGTTAGTCATACATTTTCTAATCTAAATTGTAAATTTAATGATTAGACAGACCGGTTAAGACAGTACCGTTTTCTAAAAATGAAAAGAAAGCATTCCAAAAAGATGAAAGAATATTCACAATAATATTTTTAAAATAGTTATTATTTATCTATAATAATATGCTCGTATATTTAAATGCAAATATTGCGTGTTTTTTAATCATCTAACTAATTAATTTAAGTATCTGTTCCAAAGGCAAGTTTTGATGACTAATATATGATATAGCCAAACCCTTATCTTATGTAAATTTAATATTTAAATTATCACATTTATCACAAATTTCTTTATTTCTTAATCAGACACCAACCTTTAATAAATACGTGTATACGTATATTTATATACTATTTATGTAATACACATTTACACCATGCATAGTATAAAATTGATAAGAGAATAGATTTTTACCTGCTAGAATTTAAAATAAAGAAAACATTAATTTCAGTGAAGAATGTGATAAGTGGTGTGTAATCAAAAAATAATTACACCAAGATAAAGTCACCAAACTTTAGTTATTGTAATTTAAAACCGTTTTAATTTTGTATTATTGAAATAAACTATTTGTTACGTGTTTGGAGTTTTATTAAATAATGTAAGTCATTATTATTTTAAATTATCTATATTTTAGTATATATAAATGTATACAGTACCTATCTTGAAGGCGGTTTCTTCATAATATGCAAAACGGTATCTATTGAACCGTTTTTTTAATTTTATTTTGCTATAGAAGAGTTCGATAAAAGCGTGATATTCAATACTTAAACTCAATTTTGAGTATACTATGTTTTTCTTGCTAGAATTTCGAAATACTTTTTCAGATATTTATTTATATCGGTTGCACAGGTTTAGAATATGCGTAAACGTATCAAATACATATTCGAATCGTTTGCATTTTTATCTAAAGTATTTATATATATAAATTTATCTTTGGTATTTCCGTAAAAATGATATCGGCAATTGTTGTTGGATTATCAGTTGCTAATTCGGTAGGGCCGTGGTTCTGAACGTGTCGGATTAAAGATAGGTTACTGTACTATAGGATTTTTCAACAAGAGGTGTCATTTCAAGTATCTTTCAACAAGAGGTGACATTTCAATGACGATTGTATAACACTTTTTATACATAAATAATGGTGCGAAATTTAAAAGGATACCTCTTGTTGAAAAACCATTTAGTGTAGATTAATATATCATAAAGTGAATCAACTATGTACTTGTTTTCTCAGAAATTTTGGCAATCTTATCATTACCGGATGTTGTTATTGTTGATCAAAATTTATCATTTCTAATCAAATGCAGTATTTCGTATGCGTAATTACTTAATGTTTAGTTTATCATTTCCTTTATTACTCAATATCCTGCACTTGCATTTCCACTTGTTGGACATACATACATACATAAATACACACACAGAGAGAATACTAAACGATATGACTATGGGCTTGTGTCCTATGTCTTAATTTCTATAAAACTGTACTATATATTGATAAAGTGGGTTACTAGAACCTCAAATGTCCAATTATTTTTTAATAACTCCTTATATGTTAAGAGATATTAAGAATTAAAAAAGTAATTTTGTCTCTTTAATTATTAAAGGGATTCAACGTTGTACACATTCCAAGTGCATGTGACATCACAATCCTTGTGTAAGGTTACCAACCTTACAGCTCATAAATCTCTGCTATATGTATTTATGTATCAAAATATCAAATATTATTTACAGCTATTTCAAGGAACAATAAAATTCCGATATTATGTCTGCCTTAGCAAACTTTATTCATGTTTCTATATGTCACCAATTTCTATTATCACAAACTTACAGTCTCCTTACGATTAGTCTACTACCCCTTCCCCATGCACCAGACCCGTAACAAAACAATAATAAAATTAAATTTTCATTAATAAATAATATAATTTTCTCCTATAATAATAAAAGTATTATATTTCTTGAAAACTTTTACGAAAAAAAAAAATTGAATTCAATAATGTTAGAAAATAAATTACAAACAACTACCACAGGACACAAAACACAGAACACAAAACAAACATAGGACAAATGTTCAGTTTCCGGTCGTCCTCTTCCGTGTTTTCTTTAAACAAATAAAAAAAAATAAGAAAAAATAATAAAAAGACAATAAATTCAAAACTTTAAATGATAGCCATTATAATTCTAAATGTTTTTTCAAGAATGAAATATATCATAAAACAATAACAAAAGTATCTTAAGCCAAAAATGCTGAATTTATGTATTAAGAGATAGCGAATGAAGATGAAAATGGAAAATTATGAGTGGATATAAAGATTGGTGTTTTGTATTATAACATATATAGGCTGCACATAAATATTATTGAGTTTGAATTGAGCACAGCAGTATATATACAGGGTGTCCTAAAATTCAACGATAAGCCGGCACCAGAAGGTGGTCCTGCTCATGACTACACAAGAAAAAAAGAAAAAAAAAATTATCTCATTTTGTTTAGGAATTAGAAAAAAAAAATATTTTTTTTCGAAAATTGAAACACCTTAAGATGTTTTTAACTACCATGACCACAATTTTTCAAATATTTCTGATTTTTTTTTGTATCGGCAACCTAAATAGCACTGCTATCCATCACAACCATTAAAACTCCCAGAATGCTAGTAGTTTTTACAAATAATTTAATCAAAATTATTTTTTTCCCTAAAATTTTTAAAGATTTTTACTTTCAGTCAACTTTAACTCATCGTGGTGTAAAAAAAAAGTATGAACACTACTATGGCAAGTTTTTTTAAAAATTGGCGCAACTCTTCAGGATTCCAAAATGGTATAATACTCCAGGAAAACTAGCAATAAAAAAAAATTATGCATACTATTTCTAAACAAGAACCACATTTCATAAATTTTCTTCGAACTGTCGTCACGATATCTTGATAACCATTGGACCGACTTTAACTATTGTCTATTGTGTTGCATTACTCTATATTTTTTTAAATCAAAATTTTAACAGAAAAATCGACTTTCTCTTCAAGCAACAGTAATTTCCTTAATAGTAACTTAATTTGGCTAAGGAAATTTTGTTTAATGTTAAAAAGGCGCTCTAAAAAAGTTGCTTTTAGAGTTTAGTGCTTTCTTATTGTCTTTAAAATAATATAGTGTTCATTTAAGAAGTTACTATTATTTATTATATTAATTGTGTGCCTTTCGATCTACATTATTATACTTCTTAATGCATATCCTATCAATTCAAACTTAAAAAACTAAACTTAAACTATTCAAGACTATTACTACTTCGAATAGTACTTTCTGTTTCTTCTTTTCTTGATCCTCTCTTCATGTCCCCTACTTCTCCTTTATTCTCACCGTTTCCTGCTTCTCCTTCCTTATTGCCTGTATCTTCATCTATCACCTCTTGCCTTCCTTGTCTCCTCTCGACAAACCCTCTATTATCTTTTCACTATCCTTCCTGCCTTCTCTCTTCGTTTTCACTTCTCACTTATGTCTATTACAGGTATAGACGCTCTATCTTTACTATTTCCTCTTGACTCTCTTACTTTACTCTTTCTTCTTTACTATGTTATTATGGTTTTTCCATAACAATAAAACTGCGAAATGACACTAATTACTGGAATTTCAACAAAACTCATTTAATTTAATAGATTTCTCTATGTTGCCATTAACATAAGTAACCATAAAATGAATTTACAATCATAATGCCTTGTACCCCATAAATAATATGTTTTAATTATTATAAAGTGCGAGTAAAATTAACATAGCTGCCAGCGCTTGCGCTGTTCATTCGTTCATTGTTCATGTGCTCTATTCCATGCGTTACGCATCGGGAAATGAAAATAATTGCAGATAAATATTGTTAGCAACAAAAAGAAGAGAAATTAATTTGAATATGTAATGACCATTACGTACCTGTTTAACTATCATAAATAAAATCTATATTAATAATAAAAAAAAAAATCCTATCCTATATTAAGTGCGGTAGTTCTAATTATCTAGTCTGTGTCGTTTCGTATTGAATACAATGGATACAAATTGGGGTCCATAATATCGATGCTTAAGTTGGTCCTGCATATGAGATTCTAACTATCTAGCAAGTTTATAAATCTGTACTACATGTAAATATTTATATTTTTTTCTGAAGTAATCAGCTCCTCTTCGTCTTCGCCTTCATCTACATCCACGTTGTTATGGAACTATGCGTTCGTTGCATAAATTAAGATCTTTTATCACGGAACAAGAGTTATATGTGTCCATAGGAGGCAATTACAAATTAATATTAGATAATACATAATTACAAATTAATTGTAATAAAAAGAAATATGAAAACAATAAAAACTTATCTCGATATTAATCAAGAATATTTAAGTCGGGGAAAAATCATGGAAGCATTTATAATCTATACGCATAAACTTGAAATTGTATGCGCTGAGTGTTAGACAGTGTGACGCCTACTTCAACTTACCAGGGGCGCCAATAGAAAACTACTAAATATTAAGTATTAAAATGTGGCATTTAAATTTAAGTAAGAAAAGTTGGTTCAGAAATGAGTCCCGCAAAATTGTATCAACTTTAATCAGAATCAAAAGTAATCATTGCAAAATTTCAGCTCACCTGTATAAAATAAGATAGATGACAATGTGAGGAATTTGGAACTTTAGATCATATTATATTTGAATGCATAAATTATAGTTAACAAAAATCAAAATTCAATAGTGAATTATTAGATAAGATTTAAACTTTCCTGGTTAATATTAATTTTTAAGCGATTCAAAATTAATTAGTGAATTATTTAAATAATACTAAAATAGATTTATAAATATGTTGTAAAAGTATATTTTGAAATTGTTAAATAATAGTTTTTAATTATGATAATTCACGTGGCTTCATTCTGACCTCTTTAGAACCCCTCTCTTTCATTTCATGAGGTCTAACGTTGCTATTTCTATGAAAGGCAAAGAAATAAATTCACCAAATAAACAAATCTACAAAACACATATACATTATATTACAATTAATGCAAGATATAAACTAGTTGTTGAAATCGCGATAATATAATAAAAAATAATAATAATTAAAAAAAATGTAATGATGCTTCTGGTTGATAATAGGAAAATCTTATTCTAAAGAGGAAAATTATTCTAATGTAGATACAACTAGAGCATTGCAGTGAAGAAAACACGTCTGCTAGATGAATCGAAAGTACATTTAATTATTCATGTAACCAGTGGCGTACTGGTAAGATTTTCTTGTTCACGATTTTGACTCCTAGTAATCAATACTTTCACACCTAGTTCACCACTGCACGTGGTGAAATTGCAGTTACTATAACTTCTTATTTATACCTATATACGCGTTTATTTAATTGCTTTATTTATTACCGTTCGTACAAGTTTTTATATGGTAATTGTACAATGCAAATTGCTTATAATGCATAACAAAAATTGTAATATGTAAATAATATTTAAATTATTTATATTTACGCTTTTTTTTGTTTTAATGCGTTTTTATCATTCAATAAATATATACGCAAAATCGGAGTCGAATGTAAACTAGGTTCAAAAGTTTATAGCCGTGAACCCACTATTCTTAAAATTTGATTAAATTAAAACATAGTGTTTTAAATCTAGGTGTATTTAATTTGTCAAAAAAATAATGAAATTTGTTCATTGATTGTAAAGCGAGGTATTTATAATTAAAGTAGTGTATATCTGAAAAATCGATTTAAGGAATGCTCCAAAAAAGTATTATTTAATAAAACAAGTGTTAGGAAAATTTAGATGTGAAAATAATTTTTTTTTATCGTTTTGTTGAAAAGATATAAATATTTAAAGTTGAAATAAAAAAAAATAACAGCCGTGTAGTTAGACAAAAATAAATTAGTCTACCATTACAGTTTTCGTATCGACTGTCGGACTATACCTTTGTCTAAGATTGTCACGGCAAAACTACCTTAAGTTTTCATTCTAACAATGACAAGTCACCCCCTTGCACCTTCCTCCCTCGCACATTGTTTGCGTAACCTATATACCACATAAATTAGTTAATCAGGAAATGTTATTTACAAAATACACATTTTTTAATAATTTAGAATATATGAAGGTGTGTAATACAATACTACGGCGTCACTTTGAACCTTGTCAAGTAATCCAAGGACGATAGCAACAGCAGTTCCCATGTATACATCTTTTAACAATGCTATAACACCATGTAAATAAAGTTAATTATAATTGATACAATAAATCAATACGTTTAATTAATAATACATTTTTAAACAGAACTCTGTATTCAATTTATTGAATATATATTATTTGAAGTGTAAATGAGATATATATATAATTGTGGTTTTAGTGAAACGAGCGAAGTGACTGTGAAACTATAATTTAACTCTAAAATACTCGAGTATACTTAGATACAAATACGTATAACGCTAAAATTAAATTAAAATGTAACGTTTACAAGTTGAATCTTGCACACAGGACACAATTTTAATGTAAGAGGTAACTAATAAACCTTGGCATTACCTAATAGTAAGGTAGAAAATATTTGGTAGAGAATGTGTCTAAGAACGTATTCATAACATCTAATCATAATAGGACATAATTCATTATATATATGGATACATATACACATAAATATATATTCGCATAAAACTAGCGTGGGAAAACAAGTTGAAATAATATAGGAATTAAAGGTATGAAAACCTGCTCAAACCAAACTGTGATCTGCAAGGTAAAAACGACCTATGAAACTAGTGCTTACCTTGTCTAGTGGCTTGTGGGTCTAATACCAGGGATGCGTAACTGTCTGCGCACGTAGCATTCTAATCTGCAACAAAAAATGAAAATTTTAATTTAAAATAATAACATGTTTGTTAACAGCTTTTTTGTTGAAATATAGATGCCTCAATCCGAAACGAAAGGAAGCTACGAACAGAGGAAGAAGAAAAATAGGGTACAATTAAATTGTTATATATTCATAATTTGTTGTTGAAAATATTGTAAGCTATAAATACATTCTAAAAGAAAATATCTTATATAAATAAATGTCAGTTGCGAGCAAAGGAATTTCTATTTGATACATACAAATTTAATGAAAAAAAGATGAATCCCGCAGAAACATTTGAACTATAATTAGAATTAAAAACACTCACTTCTAATTTTGCAAAATGATTCAATCATTAAAAGAGATGATGGATGTAAATGTAGTTGTTTTGGAACGTTGTGTAATATTTTATTTGAGTGTAACAATTATAGCTTAGAAAAAGACAAGCTTATTAAGAAATTATTGATGTAGCGTTTGGTTACTTCTGATAATTTTTCAAAGGCTTGTATTTTCTAAATTACGCTATGTAAGTTTACCAAAAACTTTACTCAGATGACTTTAAATAAAAAGCAACTTAAATATCATACCTTGGAGCGTGCGTAAGTAGACTAATTTAGAAAATATTGGCCTTTGAAATAACGTTAGACGTTATCGGATGCCAGTTAAACAACAAAATAGGCGCTAAATTCTTGTAAAGAATAAAATTATGATTCTAGTTAAATGGAAACAGCATTTGTCTATTAAATTTTTGAGTCGGAGATATAGAACACCATGTCACATTTATTGTATTTTACAGGAGAGAAAATTGAAGATGTTTTACTCTAAAGTAAAAGTGGACTTGGTGTTATTCAAAAGCCCCATAACTTCGCCAAATTTTTATGTAGGACAAAGTGTTGCATATCTATCGGTAGAGGACAAAAAACCCATATGATTGTGTCAATATTCTCATTTTTGACAGAAATGGACATAGTGTCCTATACCTCTGATCCACAGATATATCAATGATGCTTAGTGCAAGTAAAGTTTGATTTTTAGGTTTCGCACTTGACTAAATGGTTGCTTGTCTCTGATTTCATGTTCTAAGACTCACACCACAACAAAACGACTGACTGACAGACTCAACAGGTTAATGGAAGTTTAATAATGCACTTATGAACACTTTATTACTGTCACTTTATTTATAAATTTACAATTTTATGACTTTCTTTTGAATTTTAATTTTTTTGCTGTTTATTCATTGCGAGAGTTTTCTATTGTTTTCGTAGATTAGTTTTTTATAATGTGCATTTATTATTTTTAGTTTTAGTTGTTTTTTCTTTGTACTATTTCTTGAAGTGCTCAAGAAGTGTTTATAACCTTAAGACAACGTTAACATTTTGGTTAAATAATATTATTGATTTTGTAAATAAGATAATAATTATATCATAGTATGTTTTAATGTGGTCTATCCACCTACGAGTGGAAAATTTCTAGCCTGATATAAGACATAAAAATAAAATAGTAGGATACCTTATAAAAGGAAAACAATAGACGTAAAACAATAAAAGAAAGTGAGTTATTATCGTGAGCTACAGTTTGAGAATCAGGGATTTGGTATTTAGGAACAAAAAACATCTCCATTCTCCTTCCACCATCCAACATCCAGATCCAGATATCCACAGATCTGTGTTTCACTGATGCTGCGACGCTGAGATAATTCTTGGATAGCTGAAGTATTTAAGAGTGAAATAATGTGGTCATTTCTATATAAGATGATAATAGTATAAAATCACATAAAATACATAAAGATAAATAAATGGTAATCCGGTACTCTATTCTAGCTACATAAGAGTAGAAGCAGAAGCACTGGTCCAAGTAGTCCAGTAAAATTAGGACTTAACCTAAAAATAATTTTTTTTAATGGTTTTTTTGTTTTTCTTGTTCATTTTAACGTTCTATATAAGAAGAGGAAAAGTCCCGACCGTTATATTCCACGCGTAATTTTTTACAGAGTTCTACTATTATTACAAAATTATATACCTGTCTCGTTTGTTCTCATACTACGCATATATAAGTGCTTCTCGCTTACTCATTCGTATAGATTATCATTTAACATGAAAATTATATGAGAAAAATATATAGAACCTTGCATTAAATTTTCTCATCTTTCTTTTGTTAATAGAAACGACTTATAGAAACTTAGAAACAACTTTTTAACTCTGTAAAAAATTATGCATACCACATTTCCATCGGGATTTTTCGTCTTCTTATTAAGAACATTAAAATGAACAAGAATGATGATTACTGTGCGCTTTCGCTAATTTTACTGGATTATATGAACATGCAAGTGTAATGTATAAAAATACTAGTTTTTGCATATAAATGCCTATGTATAAGGATTACAATGATACGGTAGCAAAAGTCTTGTTGAAAACAATGCAAGAGTGGATCAAAAGTCGTATGCACACAACTACTGCCATATCTTTTTCAAATTACATATTTTTTAAGGGATGTAAAGGTAGTGTCGGATTAACCCTAGGGACTACATGGTCTACACTCTAAAAAAAACTGTATACATTTTAGAACAAGTTCTTAAGCATATTTTAGAACCAGATATTACAATTAATACACATGTGTCTATTAAATTTCTATTAAAATTAAGAACATTTTAGAGTGTGTAGATAATTTCTGATTTAGATGAATTAATGATTTAGTGACCGAAAATGTAAAATTACTTTTTTAAAAAGGAATAAAATAACTCACGAAAGATGGTATTTTAGGTGTCATTACTTGCATAATAGGTAAGAATTATTATGTTTTATAAACCTTAAATACACGTAACAGTGTTTAACTGGTATCTACATATGTTTATTTCAAGTTAAAGTTTTTCAAAATGTCTTTGAATCCATCCTGTATACACTGCACAAGTGTTTGTTTTCTGAACTAATTCATTATTATACCCACGTATATTTTAAACGTCATTTAAAATAATTTTAATTAAAAAATATTCCACACACTTCTTTGTTGAGTAATTATAATAATAATGCATTAAAATGATATTTATTTTATAAACTACTTTTTTGCATAAATCATTTTCTTAAGAATTCTACTGAATAAGTCACATGCACATGGACGGCGAAAGGGGGGCTGCAAGAGCCACCCCATGAAGGAAAATACACAAAAAAAGATTAAAAAAATACACTGAAATAACAGCAATATCATCGTATAATAACAGAAGTAAATGATATGACCAAACTTCGTTCTGTTCCCAAAAAATCATTTCAGAAAATATAATTCTGGTCCTGAGATCAGCAATCAGCGTAATTTACAAACAATTAAAAAAACTTGAGCTATTAAGAAACACAATTAAAAGAATTAACAACAAACAATTCAAGACCCTAAATTACTAGTTTATTTTAATTACATATTGAATATTAATCAGATACCTGACTTTAGTCAGGAAATTTATTTTTTTTATTTAAGTTTTACAATCAATAGTCACTGTATATTGTCTTATGTAAAATGTAGAGAACGGATTGGAGAGGGTGGGGGAGCGGTCTGTCTGGACGGGCCACCACTTACCATCCGCCACTCTGGGCGGTGAATCAATAAAACTGTTGTCACTTTTAATTGGCTTGTAATTAATTAATTTATAACAATAGCCGCGAGCTGCAAGGTACCATATAATGGAAAAATGAATCGAGTACCAAAACATTATATATTCAGCATTCATTTCAATATTGAAATATTAAATACACATAAATAATATAAAGTTAGGAGGATAGTACGATTTATTTATTGTCTTGTATTTGTCTGGAGTTGTTTCGATAGCTGGACCTGGAGTCAGATCTTCCAGGTATAATCCAGAGAATAATAATTAAAGAGAAAATGATTAGTATTTATGGAATCTAATTTGCATAGTGCAATCATATAGTCAGTCCCGTTTTAGGTTATTGGAGGTCCATGATCTATTAAGACTGTGAGACCCCTTAAAAGGCTTGATCTAAAAAAATATGCTCTTTATATGTATTTAAACAGTACGTTGCAAATTTGTAACATTGTGCATTTAAATGCTTATATTATTAATATTAAGAAAAATATGATTAAACTCGAAGTAGGATTGCCCAGACCCCAAATAACACGCTTTTTAAGTAGTGGCGAATTGACCATAACGGGGCCTCTAGCAATGTACGTCTCGGCGCACTTATACCGTATTAAAATATATTTTTTCTACTACAACGCAATTTTATTTATAATTATTACGGAGGTTGAAATTTTGAAACAAATGAAATGAAAATATACGTATTTTTTTATAAAATCTTTTTGTTAAGTAGAATATGCTTTAATATTAACTCTTCTACTTTTTTTTAGATACAAAATCGTTTAAAACATCCCGTAAGTTAACCTTTTCCAATATATTATTTTATATCGCCATTATCGCCAATGCTTTTAAACCGTTCTGAGAGATTGATGAACGAAGACAGTGTTTGATCAGGTTTAATTTCGAAAAGTTACGTTCAGCCGTGGCGTTTGTAATCATCAGACTTCTTTATATTTGCAATGCTGTCATTACATTCGGGAATGTTGGT
Source organism: Panorpa germanica (assembly GCA_963678705.1). Lineage (NCBI taxonomy): Eukaryota > Metazoa > Arthropoda > Insecta > Mecoptera > Panorpidae > Panorpa > Panorpa germanica. The sequence continues at coordinate 10,743,064 of OY783218.1, forward strand.
TGTACCATATTTGCAAAAATTAGTTTATACGATTTTTCGCCAGGTCTTTTTTCTTAGGGCACAGTTGCCTACACTATCTAATAGATAATTCGGCCCTGTTTTTAAGTCTTACGTCACGCTACTATTTGTTATTATATTGAGCGAGTGCGTTAAAAAAAAATTAAAAACTGATTTTGTGCTATTTTCGTACATGTCATTATAAATGTAAAGAAAATCACAACACATGTGTAATTGTGTTAAATGGAAATCTATGATATAGGAAAAGCATAAACAATTGACGAGTGAAGTTTTGGCTTAGAAATTAATGGACTTATGTCCTCATTTTTTAGTGGTCGATTTTTCAATTGTTGATTGAAATTGATGTTAATAAATGTGTATTGGCGTGTCTATTTTATTAAATATCTAAATGTTGACGGAGATATAGTAATTAAAAGTTTGAATTGTAGTTTTAGTGCTAGAAATGGTCGGCCATATTTGTAGGACGTGAAATGCATTTTAACGTCAGTTATTTGTTGAGTAGGTCAGTGCTGTGCTAATGTTCTGTAGCTGTTGGTAGTCAAATAATCAAGTCAAATCAAAGAATAATAAGTTTTTATTTTATTTAACCCTGCTAAGGCAGACATAATATTGAAATTTTATTGTTCCTTGAAATAGCTGTAAATAATATTTAATATTTTGATATATAAGATTTATGAGCTGTAAGGTTGGTAACCTTACAAAAGGATTGTGATGTCACATGCATTTAGAATGTGTACAACGTTGAATCCCTTTAATAATTAAAGAAACAAAATGACTTTTTTAATTGTTAATATCTCTTAACATATAAGGAGTTATTAAAAAATAATTGAACATTTGAGGTTCTAGCAACCCACTTTATCAATTTATAGTACACTTTTATAGAAATTAAGACATAGGACACAAGCCCATTGTAGAAATTTAACAGAGGAAATTCAAATTTTGGATTAAAAGCATTAAATGTTGTTTCTTTTGTCTACAGGTAAGAATTAATGAGTTTAGTAAATTTTGTACATATTGTAAATAAATCTTTTGTCTACAGAGAAGCATAATTTGGTTTTATTCTAATCTCAAAACAGTATAAGGATATAACGTTATCATAACGATATATAGATAACGACATATAGAAAATATGTTATATTTTGTAAAAAAAAAATATGTTTTTAGTCAGTTTATATGAAAAATTATTTTTAAATTGATCACCTTTTCATAAATATTATTCCAGTTAATGTTTCAATTTAAAAATAGAATTAAAATTTGGAATAAAATTACGAATTATTTTACTGAATCCAAACCAAATTAAACGTCGCTTTCCGACGGGGTACACGCTAGTTTTAACGTAAGTTTATTTAAAAAAAATAATAGTACCGTCAAAAGGCAAAAATAATTCGTTTAACAATCTTTTATACCAACATCAACATCAATGTATTCTTAAACGAGGTAGTTTTGAAACAATTAGTTCCATTAATTATATGTATTATGCTTAACGTTACAAAACATTGCACACTATATTCTAAAATATTCTAAGCATGAAGTCAACATTACAAGGTAGATTATTAATTAATATAAAATAACATGTATAATTAATTAAGTATCAATATCTAACATTAATTCTGATGGCCACTTGACATGCTTGTGACAACATGGCGCTCCACCTGTGCCTGTATCTATGTGTGCTAGGTGAATCACAACTAATTAACATTTTAATGCTAATCATTTTTACGCTTTACGGTAATTCAAGTACACTTTTTAGTTATTCACTCTGACTCTTGTTAATCTATGTGGGTTTTATTGAAATACGATACTAGATTATCGTGGGAACTTCGCGGTTACTCTTAAGTTCTGTACTAGCTAGCAACAACACTGCCTTCATTGCCTTCACTACCGCGCAGAACTTTGTGGAAATATTTTTATGTGTACGTATTACTACCATTTTAAGTATTTCTGCAATTTAAACTCCAATTAACTAAGCTAACGTTAATTATTACTGAGTGACTTGAATAACATCCATTTAAGGTTAGTTAAAAATTTAGAAAACAATAGTTATATAATGGTTAAGGTTGAATCGATACAAAAAAAGTATATTTTGGATAAAAATTTTTGACGACACAATTAATATATAATAACTACATGATAAAATAAAATTCTACAACATAAAGTAAAATAAAAACTCGACAGCGTTACCTCGACATGTATGTAAAGACAGAGTATGCAAAATTTCAAAAAGATCGGTCCAGTAGATTTTGAGCTAGAGAGGGCATCGACTCTGAGAAAGCTAGGTGTGAGAAAAATGCTTCAAAGAAAGACGAAACCAAACCAGAGAGGTGAAGACTTAAAACTCTATATCTCCTACAGTTTTACTCCAATCGACTTCAAATTTTCACACAATAAACCTAATATGTTATTCATTAATATAAATAATTGAAACCTTTCCCCCTTCCCCCCCCTACAATCCGTACAAAAATGTAATAATAAGTAATATTGGAAATTTACATCAGGTCTAATTAGTTAGAATCTGCATAATGCAATTATTGTACGATTTATTTAACATACAAATTTATAATTACATGCTTAGCTAGATGCGTAGCATATAATTAACAGCTTTCACGTTGTTTCGCTCGATTCACAATTATATATCTCCTATATTTTTTTATAATACAATTATACGCAGTATAAATAAATAAATAATTATTACTTTGGCTATGACAAAGAGACAGATGTCTAATTATACTCTACAGTTCAATTTATAATTGTGGGATATGAATTATTAAAAAATATTAAACATATTAATGTTAACGTAAATTATGATTATGCTCCATATAATATTTCTGATCCAAATATACAGTTATTTCCAGATTTCTACATTAAGTGCATTCTTAAATAATTTGCACGTTGCAACAGTGCAATTTTAAAATAACTAAAGCGTTGATTTAACACTTAGCGGTTAAATCAACAATTTTAAATCAGAGTGAAGAAAATATCTAACTCTGAAGTCTCTAAGATACCCTTCTTCTCACCACTGTGCGTATAACGGAGTGAATGTGTTCACGCTGGTTTCAAAAGTATCTTAGAAACACTCCTTACACTCGCACATCAACAGATATGAAACAGAGCTTTACATGGTTTCACTAAATTGTAATTTTTGATGAAAATAAGAATAAGTCACGGTTGAAATTTTGTAATTACCTAAGGGACATATTAGTTAACCTATTTATAAAAAAATAATTTCATTAAATGATGAGGTTTTAGATGTTCGTTTGCGTTTTATTTTCCTATATTAAAACAGCAATATAAGACACTAATTGGTGAATTTATATATTATATAATAATATTTAAGTTACTTAATACTTCTACAGTCTATTATCAGTTAAATATTTGCTTAAATGTTCCGATTAGCTATGTAATTTAAAGTTCGATTTAACACCGAATTAATTTTGATTTACCCACTAGTCTGAATCGACTGCTATCGAATCGGCTGCGTACTTCACCGACGTATCTACTAATATATCTTGGACACTACACACGCGATAGCCTACCACTCTTCAAAATGAAATACAGACTACCGAAAGACACAATTCTCTATGCGCATGCTATACAACACAGATAGATACATATTTCTTAAGGTACATTTCGCTGTAGCAAAATTAACTGGATATTAATGAATTCGAACTTCGAAAATATGTGGAATGGTGCTAATATGTTACAAATTGACCTTCATAAAGTTAAGTTTAACGTTTCAAGTCAATATGTTGTTTGGTGTATATGTTTTTCTTTTATCTAGCTACGAAACTTTTCCAACGACTTTTATAGAATCTGAACGAGAATCGCTTGCAAATTTCAAGTCACATTTTTGCAAATACGTTATTAGTTGTTCTCGATAAATAATTTAAAATCGCAATTGTCAGCAACTACCTTATAAATAAATAACAATAAATATAAATAATAAAACACATACAGTCTAACAATGGTAAAAAGATATTTATATAAAAATTATAATTACAAAAACTGGAAAGATTAATTATATTTAAAAGATTGTACGTGCGGGGATTCGGACGCTGCGATCAGATTTAATGTACTATGCACATACAGGAGAAGTCAGTGGAATAATATCAACGATCCTGCAGGAACAAGCAGCAGGGGGTGGAGATGGAGGAAGAGGAGGCTCCATATATGAGCAATTGTAGATATGTTCATGAAATTGTAAGAATTCTTATTCACCACTTAAGAAATGATGTTGTTTAATGCTGCCTACTTATCAGCATTAAATCCACCATCAAGGTTGGATTCTATTATAATATTTAGTTAGAATTAGGACCATTTTAAAGGACCCATGCATATTGTTAACGAATGAGCACTCTGTGTACATTCACCTGAATATAACCCTGCTATTTTACATCATCAGACATCAGACATCAGGTACCCCAAAAACTGTTACAATTTATTACTTGAAGTAATTGCAACCTGTTTTACAAAAGGTTTATAGAGGCTAAATTAAAGTAACTAGTTCTCTTTTACTTTTAATCAGTTCACCTCTCTGAAGACTAACGTACTTAGTTTCTTCACGGCACTGACAACTTATAAAAAAACACACTTAGGAGTATAGGTGTATAAGCTAGTGGTCTATTTTCAAACAAATAAAAATAAGTTTAGATATGAGAAAATAACTGTATTTCTAGTGTGTATCAGGTAGAAAATGAACCTTAAAATTAGGTAGTGGCAACCTAGCATGTGTGAATCTTGTGTTCGAAGATAAATTTAAATTAAATGAACTATTTATATATTAATAAATATTGGGTTTGGTTTACATAACGAAACGATTTCTGGAACAAATTACTACTTTAAGAAGAAAAAACTGTAATTAAAGAAATTTTTTGATAAAGCTACATACAAGTAGTATTCTTACAACTTCTGCGACCTGATTCTATGTTTTATTCCACAAATTTCATATACATTGAGCTTCTGCTGATGTATTTGTTCATAATGTTTTATACATTTGTATTTTTTAGCAACGCAATGCGTTTTGTTAAAATAAACGTCTCTTTTTTATGATCTTCAGTATCAACATAAAATCAACATATATTAACATACTTTCCCGCTAAACACAGTTATGTCTGTTTAAGGTGTATCTAACATAACAAAAGTTAACAATGTTACCTAATATACAATGTTTTGTTACCTATCTTCTGGCTTGAGCAAAATAGAAAGGAAATTTCTGTTTTTAGAATCTTAAACAGACCCATTTAAGAGTTAAAATCTTAATAAATAGGCAAAGTAATAGAATAATGCCTTTGTAGCGACCACTGGTTAGGGACCACTCACTTGCTTTAGGCCACCAGTTCACCACTGTTCCTAATAGAACACTTGATAGCAGACACAAGGGCATACAACATAGAAGGGAGTTGCTCCTTGAAGCACTAGGCATTTATACGTCTAACTATACAAATGTCATTGCAACCGTTGCAATACGCCTTCCCTTCTCTTCCGCGATTGGTACAATAAATCCAATGCATTTGATGCAAGACACACGGTCTGTGAACGCTTAACTTTAACGCAAGAATCAATAAATGAGAAAATTTTTACCGATTTTCTTAACTGAAAAATAAAATATACTCTCGAAATTGTGTCGAATCCAGATCTTCCACTTAATGCGTATGCTTTTCAATCAATCTATTCTGTTCAGTATTTTATACTAAGATTTAATCGAACATATTAGAACAATGGAGGTGTATTTATATAGCATTCATAACCCCATTACAGCGACGCCACAATAAAATATCTGAACAAAATAATTCCAATGTTTAGCTGATTTAATTCACCTACAACTAAAACAAATATGCAGATCTTCGATGAAATTGATTGATTATTCACGTTTGTAGGAGTGTTTCGATTGACCATGGCTCTTCTCAACGACTATATGCAGAAGTTGGTGAGATGGTGACTGACTCCTGCAGTTCTTCTGATTCTCTGTGACTATGTACATCGATGCAAAGCTGCAGAGGGCCAGCGTAGCGGCACATCTCTGATCGGTGATCGGCAATGTCTCTGTTGTTGTTTGTTTGGCTGCATAATAGGATTATTGGCGGTACTTTTTAACTTATCTTCCTCCTCTCACGGTCGCTCAGCAGTTATTGTAGATCTCTACTTTGCCGGTATATTTGTATTTTTAACATTTGATTCTGTATGTTGCTTGATTTGTTTAGTTATGTATATATTTATTTATATTACTATATATATGTATACTTATATATACACTATAAAGCTGGTTGAGAAGTTTTGTTTATGACATACCTGCTTGTGTCTTAAAACTCGTATATGATGTTTCAACAAGAGTGGTCATTTTAAGTCAATAGCAAATTGCAATATTTCGGTGATATTTACGAGAAATTGTGTTTCATTACTAACTTTGTTTGTTTTTGTTTGTACATTGGATAAAAATAAAAAATATACACACTTTTCACGGAAATATTGCGTTTTCTTATTAATTTAAATTGACTACTCTTGTTAAAACACGCATAGAATTATTATTTATGATGTTGGGTTTAAATTAATGCAAAAAAAGAGGCCAACGCTTGTTTTAAATTTTAATTTACCTACGCCATAAACTAGTCAGTTATAAATTTAGATAAAAGTAGAGCAGTCCAGAGAAAGGAAGGTCTCTTCAGATATGTTACAAATTTTTATTAGAAGAATATTTATCTAGAATTTTACTATTTTATTTTAATATTTTATATAGAATTCGCATGCAAAATTAAGCGGCTGTATTTCAATTTAATTACGTAAAATAATACCATAAAATTTATGTGGATACCAGGACATTGTGGAATAAGAGGAAACGAACTTGCTGATAAATTGGCAAAGGAATCAATAAATTTGGAAAATGGGATGAAAGTGAAATTACCTACATATTAAATTTTTAGTATAATCAAAAATTGAACCTCAATTTGAGAAACCAAGATTTCTGTAACAAAAGTCAGCTAAAAGGAAGGGATTATTATATGTTACATCCAAATTTAAATATGAAAAGATGGTCTAGAAATGAGTCCTGCAAAATTATATCAACTATAATCAGAATGAAAAATAATAATTGTAAAACCCCAGCTCACCTGTACAAAATTAATATTAAATCTGATGATAGATGCCAATGTGGCGAATTAGGAACTTTAGATTTAGATATTAGAATGCATAAATTATAGAGAACAAAGATCAAAATTCAATAGTGAAATATTAGATGTGATTAAAACTTTCCCTGTTAATTCGAAAATTTTGTTAAGTGATTCAAAATTAATTAGTGTATTATTCAAATATTTAGACAATTGTAAAATAGAATTATAAATTTCATGTTAAAGTATATATAAAAATAGTTGTTGGTGGCTATGATGAATAAATGTCAAGACCACTCACAAATTAAGCCCACTCTTTATGCAATACAATATTTATACTTTAAAGAGCAAAGAAAATTACTTAAATTATTTTCTAAATACAAGTAAACTTTATTTCCAAACTGTACACTACATTTGTGTATGGGAATTTTCAACTTCTGCAGTAATACATGCTCGTGTACAATTCTCCTCAAAGTCTCTTCACTGTCTTCTTCAGGAGAGGCATTTACACACACTGATAGACCCATACTCATATGCACATTGTTGCGTTGCGTTATATGTATTGGTCATCATTGCATACAATATTATCTTACTGGTATAGCCTATATGTATACAACGTTATGTTGCTGGGTAGCTTTGCCACGCTTTTTGTCGGTCTACTGCTTGAAATGACACTATTGTCATAGCGGATAATTAAGAAAACGATATAAGAAATAAAGAAAATAAACATGGACCCTCTACAGTGATTATCTTGCTTTCACTTGCTTCCACTGGTAAAAGTCTTTATTTTTACATTTTACGTTCAACAAAGGATGAACTCTTCCATCATCAGCTCTGCATCGGCTAAGGCATTTACAATTTGTATTATAGTTCGTTATTATCAATGATACTCATGAATGGTTATGAAGCATGTCTTCTTTTTTATGAAACTGTATTATATTTTGATAAAGTTGGGTATCTACACCTCAAACGCTCACTATTTTTTAACTACTGACAATATTATAGAAGATTAACAATTAAAATAGTCGATTTCTGACGTCTTGCGATTCAGAGCGTAATCAGTTATCTATTATATTATTTTATTGTTTATTGTTCGCCTTTCGGCTTTACAATCTACATTCTTAATACATACTTCAAATTACAATTAAATTTACATTATTCTCCACCAGCTTATTTATTCTCCTGTTCTTCCTTTCCTTCTTACTATTTCCGCCATCCACCTCTTTCCTTCACTGCCTCCCTTTAGTAGCTGGCCAATATTCCTTTCGCTTGTTACTTTTTCCTTACACTCAAACTTAATGTGCTCCAGTGTTTCGTCCTCCGCTCCGCACATTCTACACTTTCTTTCCTCACTCTTTTCCCAGTATCTGTTTCCTTTTTCCTCATTTCCCAATCTAAACCTTGCTGTTCTTCTTATGTGTTTTATGTCTTTTTCTATAAGCAGTAATCTATTATATTTAACTTGTTTAACATTTTTCATAATATCAATACTGTTACTTTTACTTACTAAAAAATAATTAAACAATTGAAGTCCTTATAGCCAACTTTATCAATATATAGTACAGATTTGATGAAATTACCCTTTAAATACAAAACATGGATGTAAAAATGTTTCATTTAAAAGTGTCTTAATACTTTATTATCATTCAATTCTTGAAAAGGACTTCTTAAGGTTTTATAATCCATAAAACAATCTGCTATAGGAAGACTTTCTAAGAAGTAGTAAAGTGGTTTACAAGACGTTGTATTTTAAGTAATATTGTTTATGTAACAGGTAACTTTTGTTATGTTAGATGAACCTTGAATAAACGTAACTCTGTTTACCGGGTAAGTTATGATTTACAACCCAATTCTATGTAGCATTATTTACAATTCAATATTTGATTCAATGCTCATGCAACGTTTGTATAATATGATCATTATTTTATAAACTAAGATGAATTATAACCTGCTGTAACAATACTAATACTAAGAACCACCGAAAATTACTAAGGCCACCAAAATTTAAATACGACAAAATTTGATACTTAATCAGATATGGCTTATAACAGCCGCTGTATTATTATTCTTAGATTACATTTGACTGTATCGCATGTCACCAATCAATCTACTACTTTTTGTCAACCGCGGTATACTGTTTAGCATCTGTGACGTCACTTTTACAAAGATGGCCGACATAAGATATATGCAAAAGAAATCTTAAGTCATTTAAATTTACTTTTAATATAAAAAGGAAATTCAGGATGCAGAATATATGACCTTGAATATTGTGAATACCTGTATATAGTGGTTCGCATATCCGTAACACATTTACCTGAATATTACATTTAAGTTACATTACCAAATTAAGTTTATATAATGTAAATAAAAGAAGATATTTAGAAACGTTTGCGGTCCTGGTGATTGAACTTTAAAGAAGAGATGAAAGACAATGGACCAATATTTAGCGGACAAAGATATTGTTTCTTTATTAGGCGGAATACTGTGCGTTGCAAAGATATCATAGTGAATTCTAAACAGAAATTTGTATGATGTTAAAAAAGAAAGTATTTTGGAAGTTCTTGTCCTAATTTTACAAATGTAACTGGGAAAGCTGTTGAAAGCAACGTAACCTAGGTTTAAATCAGGTTTACAGGTTTAAAGATTTTATAAATAAAATAAATTTAAAATAAACGAGGATCATGGTTTCATTCTGGGTGAAACGAGGGTCATATAATAACTTTTAGATTGAGACGAGGTTCATTGTACTGTTTTTAGAATGAAAAGAGGGGCAAAGATCCATTTTAGAATTAGGATAGGTCTAAAATTTCAACTCGGGGCTGGCAATGCAATGTTTAGTTCCATCGGCATCTAAATCGAAGGGCAGCCTAGTACCACGTGCACATGCGAAATTTATATCAAATTTACATAATATGAAAAAAATAATATTATAAATTATAAACAAGTTAGAAATATAAAGCACAATGGCAAGTAGTTGCAGTAGTAAACCAGGAAATTCAGATCAACGTTTTATTTTTTACTTTAAATTCTCTACAACATTTTCGTTGTTTAACAAAAAATAGTGTGTGTTATAATTTATTAATTCCTTTTAATATGTCTTCTTGTTTTCCTACGTAATCTTTGAAATTACTACACTTCTTCGCATTTTTACAGCTTCTATCGTCTTTATCTAGGAATTAAACCGGTTGCTGTCTTGCATAGCTGATTATTCAACGATCTTGTCGTAAATGTTGTCGTTCCCGTCTTGTTTGCATCCAGGCCTTTAAAGCTCATGTTCCTAGTTTTTATACAATTCCAGCGACTTGATCTAGCCAAATGGGAATATTCTTTATAAATACTTCCATAGTCATTATGCATTTTTATAAAATAATTAAGAAAAACTTATAAAAATTTCATGTACATTGTACATACATATAATAATTCCAGACTTTATCAATTTAGAAAAAAATTTATCTTGTTCTTGTGTTAAATTTAAGAAAATAAATAGATTTTAATGAGAGCAGCTGCTGCGTCTTACCTCTGAGGGTTGAATCCCTAGAACAGAGTTTGGTTATTATCAAGTTAAGATGATTAGGGACATTGTATATACATAGATGAGGCTAATGCATCGTACAGATTGGAGCGACATAAACATGCGATACTAATAAAATCCTTCTATGCTATTTTATAAAAATTCTAGGTAGTATTTTGATGAAACAAAAATGTTTCAAAGCTAAGTCGGAACATCTAAAGAAATTACCTACTCATTCATTGTGCGTTGACGTTTTTTGTAGTTGTGTTTAGTAGATAAATAAAAGACTGCCCATATAGTAGAAGGTTAAGGACGTGAAATAAATTGAATTTAAAAAAAATTATAATGAGAGTAATTCTTAGAATAATAATAACCTAAGAAGATCATATTACATACCGCTCCAGATTTGGTTTAAATAATATGTTCCCGCTAAACTCAATCTGTATTTAAGGTTTACCAAACGTAACAAAAGTTACCTGTTATGTAAACAATTTTATCATGTTTTTTGAAAAGTAGTTGGGAAGTCCTTTTACGTGGTAAAGGCTTTTAGAAATGGTACAAAATAAAACCTATTTAGATTAAATATTACTATGTTTTGATTAAGTAAAATATTACGTGAATCTAAGTTGTTTTGTGTTTTACCTAGCAGGACCTCGGATTTACAATTATATTTTACTATTTAAAATATTTTAAAGGAATTTTAGTCAAAAAAAATTTTGAACTCTGCCGAGCTTATAATTTAATGAAAATTTAATACATTTTTAATAAATTATGAAACTAAAAGATCTCAATCGTGACAAGAAAAAAGAATTTCTAAAACATATCTTTATTAAACTTTCTAAATATTCAATATAAAAAAGAAGAAAAACTTAAGTCAATTCTGCTTACCAAAATAGGTAAATATGATATGACAAAATGAAACCATATTTGTATAATAAAGAATAAGTATTTAATAAGTTGTCATTGTTGGATAGTGATGCAGATGCAGATGCTGTGTAGGCAGAAGTCGCGATCGCGGTGACGCCCAATCGCGAGATAAGTTAACGCCCATTTTGCATACGGAATAACGCGGTTGGCTGACTACATCTTGGCTTACTATGTACATTGATGCTGTATGGAGCTTAGCTAAGATAAACGCGGGACTTAAACATAAAGAAAGACAACTACAAGAAGTTATTGTAAAAACAAATAAAAACTTAACGAGAAATATTATCTTACAATAATGCAAAAGGGGGATTTATTTATACAAATCAGAATCTGTTCCATTGTCTTAAGATGTATTGCTTCGAGACAGCGACTACTTGAAAAATAAGTATAACTAAGACATATTTTCTTTATTAGAAAACGAGGTTTTGATATTATAAATATACTTTTTTTTGTATGATATTTTAATATTTATAGCGAATTGGAATATGAAAATCTTTTGATTTGAGCGCACCCAATATAAACAGGAAAATGAAAGTAATCATGGTTTTTTTTCACGATTGAACTATGCTATTATTATCACCGTTAAAGTGGCACACTGTAACAGTTTTGACCTGCACATTACAAAGTTTTACACTTATATTACACTTCAGGCTCAATCTACAGTACGATCTCTCTATGTATTCAAACATGTGTACATCAAAAAATTATTGATGCGCAAAGCACAGCTTTCTTTCGCCTTGTCCCGTTGTCAAATCGCTGTCTTAGGCACTAGGTTATGTGAGTAAAACCAATACAGATTGCTGTAATGTTCTTTACAGAACAATAATTCATATTCTTAATTAATGATTCTAAATTTTTCAAATAATCGTCAAAAAATTAAAATTGTTATATCACGAAACATCCGTCTCAACATAGGCGGGTCAAAATCAAAAAAATTAGTACTGCAACAAGTATTGGAATTGTTTTTTACGTATAAACGACATTAATAAATATGTATATTAAAATTTTCAAGATGATCGTAAGATAAGTGATTTTATTAGAAACATCATCAAGTCCAACAATAGGATAAATTAAAGAACTGAAAGAACTTATACTACATCACTCAATAAGTTCATAGAATGACACATAGATGGCATTACAATTGACAAATCCATATTACATTTAGATAGCACCAATCTTCAAGCGATATGTGTTCAAATTTCATGACTTTCCAACCATTACTTTTTGGATTACAATGATTCTAGTGGCACAGGTCTATATTAATAATATTCCATGTATAATGCGGCCCTGGAATTGGCAATTAAAACGCTTCTATTATGATCATTATAATCATACAATTTCAAATCTAATTGCGTGATGATTCCTAATAAATTTAAAAGTTAAACTGTGACTACAACAATTAATATAGCTACATAATATTAATATTACAGTATAGGATCCAAATGCACCAGCGTGTTTGTGCTGGTATTAGTCCAAGGTATGAAGGTAATTATGAGTACCTCTACTTGCTGGAATCGTATAATGACCATTAAAGAAATTTGTAATTAACCTAAGAATGATTATTTTGTTCCAATTATAATTAAATTTATTGGAGTTGAATAAATAGGTAAGCAGTGATGTCAAAGATATGTTTTACTATGGTACTCTTATACATAAAACAAATAACTGACCTATTTCCATAATAGTACGACATGTTACGTCATAAATATAGACGACATCTGTACCGCTAAACATTCAAATTATTAATTGCTATATCTCCGTCAACATTTAGATATTTAATAAAATATTCATGCATTAACATCTATTTCAATCAACAATTAAGAAATCGACACGTAAGAAATGAGCACCAAAGGCTATTCAGGACAAAAGCAGATCATACAAATGTACATAGAAATGAATTACATTTAGGTTACCTATTGGATCCATGTAGTTGTGAATAATACGAAAGTAAGGACAAAGTAACTAAAAAATAAGTAAGTAAAAATTAAGGTTTAGATTGGGAAATGAGGAAAAAGGAAACAGATACTGGGAAAGTAGTGAGGAAAGAGATTGTAGAGTGTGCGGAGCGGAGGACGAAACACTGGAGCACATTAAGTTTGAGTGTAAGGAAAAAGTAGCGAGCGAAAGGAATATCGGCCAGCTATTAAAGGAAGGCAGTGAAGGAAAGAGGTGGATGGCGGAAATAGTAAGAAGGAAAGAAAAAACAGGAGAAGAAATAAGCTGATGGCTGGGTTGCACAAGGAACAGGAAGAGAAAGGAAGTACTAAAAGAGGCAATGAAGGGAAGCAGGAGAAAGAAAGAAGTAGCGAGGAAACAGGTAAACTTCAGCCCAGAAAGATAGACTAGGGAAGAGACCAGTACAGAAGGAAGACTAGGGAAAATGAAGGAAGAGGGTCAAGAGAAGAAGAAGCGGAAAGTACGTTTGGAGATAAAAAAGGTCTAGAATAACCCCGTTATCTAGTTTGCATGGGGAACATGAAGAGAGAGGGTCAAGAGAAGAAGAAGCAGAAAGCACTTTTTGGAAGTACTAAAAGTCTAAAATAATTTTTTTTTTAGTTTTTAATAAATTAAGTTTAGTTTTAGGAAAATAATTAGTTTTAAATAAAATCAGTAAGTTTAGTTTTAAGGCTGAATTGTTAAGATAGGAATGAAATGTAATAAGAAATAGAATACGGTAGATTTTAAAGCCGAAAGGCACACACAATTAACAATAAATAATAAAAAAACTAAAAAATAAGTAAGTAAAAAATTTAAGGTAACATAAATAAAATGAAAATGAAATGAAATGAATGTTAAAGAATCCTTACTGAAACATAAAAAATTCAAAATGCCATTATATATATTATATGTGAATAATAATAATAAAATTATAACAACAATAATAATAATAAAACAAATACATAAACTAAGCAACTACTTATGCTGGTAAACCGTATTTGAATAACTTATGACCGCATTGCATGTAATTCTTGAGGCTTGATGCTTTGAGACTAAGGAATAATTTACAGTCAATGAACAACTTAATATTAAGTCAGAATGAGCGGCTCTTTCAACTATAAGCTATTAAACAAAATATAATTATAAACATTTTTACAATAAATTTATACAGGGTGACTCTTATTTATTTCATTTAATTTTAATAAACTAGAGCTCTTAGTGTCTTCATTTAGAGAACCTTATTTGTAAAAATTAAACTAAGGGACTGACTTATTTTGACTTGCAATTTCTAGCTATAAAAGTTTTCTAATCGTAAATTATTGGTCATTCACAAGTTCATTCACAGTATCATTAGTATATAAGATAAATTGCATCTAAATGCAATTCAAAACATATTTCCAGACGATGATGATGAAACTTATAAATTTTATAAGAGATACAATTCAGAATAAGTGCAATAAATTTATTTGCACATGATATTGTAATGTTTGAGAGCACCATTATTAAGCTGACTATATTTGGTTTTCAAAAATTAAGGTATAGTTCAAATTGCGAGAGTTCGGCGGCAACTTATACTTAAAAAAGGTTTTAAGAGCGGTATAAATCTATAATACGATAATGAATTTTATCTTATTCGTTTCTATATACATTATAGAAAAATAAGTGAGTCAGTGCTTTTTAGTTATATCGGCAGTTTATACTCCACAACTTGTTTTAAGTATGAGTCGCCGCCAAACTCTCGTAATTTGAACTACGAGTATATCACTAAATTATGTCACACAAGTTTCATGCTATTCAAACAATAATAGCTATGTGAGACAAAAATTACATCTGCTGAAGGTACTCATCGCATAGACAAGACTGTAATATGCCTGAGGAATATAGGCTGATATTGAAGCAGAGAAAGTCTGAAAAACCTTATTGACTTTATCAATGACTCTAATTTAAGTACCTATACTCGTGTCTATAAGTTGTAAATTATGTATTGTAAATGTTTATAAATATATATTGTTCTAAGTGCTAATAACTTTTGAAAGTTGATGTACTCAAATAAATATAAAAACAAACATACATCGAACAGCCTTAGCGAGGAAATTGTAAAACAAAATAAGACAATTAAAAATAAAGAGCAGTGTAACAGTAAAACTTACATAATATAAAAGAAATAAAAGATTGATTTTTGTGCGTGGAATTTAGAAAATACAAATGAATAAATAAATTCCAACACATCAACTAAAAAACAAAAAAATTGGACGAAACTTGTACTTTTTAAAATTTTATTATTTAACCAAAATAAAAGAACTTCAGGGGAACATGATCTTGATATTGAAATCGCCTCAGACTCTAAATAAAATTTAAAAAAATGTATTTTTACGTACTTAATTCCATGTATAAACACGCGAGACACCCAGTTCATTTATAAAAGCGTTGTGGGAGATAGTTTTTATCATAAGGACATAATATTAGCATTGTGTAATTATGATTCCAGATGAATTATGCGTAAGATTTAGATAATATGGTCGTAAAGCTTGTAATTAGCAATTAGAGACACGATATCGTAATATATTGCACTATCTCAACATAAAAATAAACTTTTCTTTGTAATATTTATTTGAGTGTATAAACTTTTGGTAAGTTATTAGCAGAAAAACTTAACAGAAATTGAAATTGTATCGTATTTACGAATTATAACAAAAAAAATGACATAAAAATCACCCGGACATACCAGTATGAAGTGATATAAATTTAAAAATTAATGTAAAACAAAAACAAATTGGCTTCTAACAAAAACAATTACAAAAATAGAGGCAGCGCTGCGCCTTATCACCGTATGGTGCATTTGTCTGTCTGTCAGTAAGACTGTAATTCTCTAATTAAATAAAAAACAATAAATTTAATAAAAATACATAAAAAACCTTTTTGTTTTTCATTGCATTTGTGTGAACAAGCTATAACCCATAAGCCAAACCCATGATGGACTGAGTAATAACGCCAGACCGATTGCCATATGGCTACCAACCCCATACGGCTCAATTTAGTACAATATTGTGTTAATTTGCTCGATAAATGGTTAAATTAACATTTACTGATATGCATTTAAGCTAAGATTCCCAAAATATGGATATGCTCTTGATAAAACGAAATAATACGTCATAATTATTATTCTATTTAAACATATTTACCTGAGAACTATTTTAATTATATATCACAAGGTATAATATATACCTACTAATAGAAATAATTTGGTTTTTTAACCCTGCGTGTGTACCCTGGGTCTTTTAAGGAACAGTTGCAATTTCAAACTCCTATTTCTCCCTCATGAACACACAGCGCGCTTCACCTATGTCCCCGAAAAAATCTAGGTAGTGGTAGAGACTTCAGGTTCCAGTAGCGTCCGGCTCTGGCAATTTACTTGCAAAGGCGAACCATTGAAAATGGCCTGTGTTCCCTTTTTTTTGCTTTTCTCGTTGTTTTATGTAATTTAATATATTATTTCTTAGATTATATATATATAGATTTTTTT
Organism: Panorpa germanica; assembly: GCA_963678705.1. Classification (NCBI taxonomy): domain Eukaryota; kingdom Metazoa; phylum Arthropoda; class Insecta; order Mecoptera; family Panorpidae; genus Panorpa; species Panorpa germanica. The sequence continues at coordinate 10,760,078 of OY783218.1, forward strand.
TATTAGTCGCTTTTTTTACTACAATAACTTTTTGAAGATGGATGACAATTCAACGGTTGCGCAGCGTAAATTTTCTTTTTAACACTAATTATTATTCAGTAATATAAGGTATTATTTCATAACTTTTGTATTTTCATCAATAAAAACTTATTTTGTACCAAATAATCACTGTTCCGTTTATTATGACATGCCTGAATCCATAAAATATTCCCCACTTTCATGTGCACAAATAATTCAACTTTTTGGAGCACATGCTAAAACACTACATTCTTTCGAAAGCTTATAATCTAAGATAAAAAAGCCTATAACCGTTTTTCTTAATATTTGTTTGTTATAAAGTTACGAATTTTTTAACAATATTTCGTTTTCTTACGCGCTTTTTTCTATTTGTCAATTATTATTAACTACAATTTTAAACTTTAGTCTTTGGCAACTTTTGGACCATGTAGTAGATACTTCAAGAAGTAATCCAGAATTTTTGAATACTGTAAAAACTCATCTGTTCCCTCAAAGACAAAGTGTACACACCATGACATTCTTGTTCTGACAACGCCAATTCTGAGAGGTCACAAGAAATGAGTTTTCAATGGCTGAATTTTCAATATTTTGAAATGAAAATTTTACAAAATATTTGTAAATGTTTATCTGTGATATGTTGAAAACTTTGAACAAAATATTTCATTTATTATATTAGAAAAAAGTTAGAGAAAATATGCCATTTTTTAACCTTCAAAATATGTTGGAATATACGGAGCACACTTTAAGAATAACTGGCCAAACTATTGTTTTTATACACAATTGGGTTTCACTGTAACGTTTAATTGAATTTAACTGTGAATCATTAATTTATATTATTAATAGTAAATTAGCGTGTCAGCTAGTTATATATTACATACATATCAATAAGATAATACTTGTCCAGCCCAAAATAACTATTTATTGCTTATCGACTGCGTTGATGACGTATTAATGCTAATAGGTTTTTTATATTTTGAGTGGGTACTTTTATTTATATATACTATATTAAGGGGATATTTTCGATAATGTTTTTGACGGGACAGTTAATATATAATTATTTCTATAATTACTACATGAGAAAATAACATTTATAGAATACTTTGTGAAATTTTCATAAATAAATATCAAGAAATGAGGCATTGTCAGCGAATCTCCGCAGACGTCACAAAAAAAAGTAACATTGCGGTGTCCCTCATAACTCATCACTGGATTATTTGAAATCAAAAAACCAAAATGATTGAGTGCGCAAAAACACATAGTTTCCTCGTCGAAATTAAGGAAGAACACACAACAAAACATTTAACAGAAGGATTATCCTTAATACAAAGTAATTCTAAAGGTATGCGTCAATTGTTCATCACGGAAAGCAGCCCACGCATTGAATTGTTGAATGAAGCAAATGAAAGTGACAGAAATCAGTACGGAGCGCCACCAGAATTGCTTTTTGAACCCACCAACACTGAAACGCACTGGTAGAACGCATTTAAACGAGTAAACAAAACGATACCGCGTGCAGACGATTCAATTATTAAACGGAATGAGTTTTCGTGCTGAAAAGTGGACGCTTACCATAAAAAATGCATTTTCAATTCTACAGTGTAACCTACAACAGTATAATGTGATTTCAACGGCTCCTTTTATCCTCATTTAATTAGCTATAATTACAAATATAAGTATCTTACTTTTATTTTTCAATAAATTCAATTTATTGATAAACATATGATGTCCACTATTTCTCATATAAATTGTATTCAATATTTTTTTAATGTTGTTCAGCATTATTTCCTTCAAATAAGGTAGTTTAATGTCACCAATGCTATGCTATAAATAGCAATTATAAAGATCTGTTCGATATGTAAGTTTTTTTTATAAAGAATTGCAGAAACATATATCAACATCGCAGATCAAGAAAGATACAAGTATCTCTTAGCACACGTAAAATAAAAAAAACTTACATATCGAATTGAAAAAAAGTAAATAATATCTTGAACAAAAAATACACATTGGCTTATCTATTAAAATAAAAAAAAAATGTTGGATTAAATTAAAGAAATTAGATTATTAATTTTAATATTATTTTCTCTGCTATTACAAATTTAAAAAAATCCTTATTTAAATAGTGAAAATTTGAAGGTAGAATGAAGTTTATAAAATTGCCCAAGTTTCAAAACGTGACGTTCTTATGTAATTAATGTGAACGAACTCATAACAACTAATGAGAGGCAAATAAATATATAACTAAATTTATTAGAATTCATATACATAAATATTTCAAAAGAACCGCGCAAAAAAGAATTGAGACAATAGTGTTGGAAAAAATTTACAAAAAAGAAAAAGAAAAGAACAAAAGTCTATTTAAATAAAATGAGAAAAATAAAAAAAAAGAATATTTTATAATTTGACTGCATAGTATGGTAAACAATTTAATTTTTTATAAATTTCTGAATATTTTGTTGGACTTAAGGACAAGAAGACATGAGACAGAATGTAGCTTCCACATCCCAACCAGAGTCACAGCGGAATGTACATTCAGATAAAACATTTTTATTCATTAAGTATTGTTTATGTATTAATGTTTTTTTATGAACGATTTTATATTATATTAACAGGGTGTTCTAGAAACAATATCCAAGAAAATCCAAACAGAATTATTATTGATATTGAAGTCCTTCGAAATAGGAAAGCTATATGTTGCCTCTAGAATACTAAGAAATCTATTTTATTTATCTTTGTTAACACTTTATAATATCAAACATCTATGTGTAGCTAACTCTTTCACACTTTAAATTAATTTTATTTCAATATTATTTTAACTTATATCAACCAGAATTTAAAAGATACGCACAGAAAATTATTCTTGAAACAAAAATGTTATGTGTATTTCGGAAGATTTGTTTAGGATTAGGTTTCATTTGTTGCCTGGATTTGTTATTAATTTTAGGAAAATATCGTCTATAAAGTAGACGTTATTGCGGAATTGATAATAAACGTGCGCTTCTATAAACTTTTTTTTCTAGTTGTAACTATGATTTTTTATGTCTTTTATATGTACATTTCTTCTAATAATAGAAATATGAATATTACAGGTTTTCATAATTGTTTTGTTGCACGGTTTTTAGAACAAAATATTAGTTCCTTCTTTAAACATACACGGTTTTTTTTATAGTTGTATAGTTTTTTACACTACTTTCTTCGCGCGGATTTCAAAATATAAATATAAATGAAAATTTATAATAACTGTCGTTAGATTTCAGACCACCTTATGCGTCCTTAGTTATATTCTAAAATAGTTATTCATGAGGACAACGACAAAGTCTGAAGAATAATCTGGATGCAGTTTGAAAATAAAAGCGTGTTAAAAAAGTGGACTTTAAACTGACCGCCAACATGTTAAAACAGAATGAGAATTATATCCATCACATAGCATCACAAGTCCTTCGTCTTGTGATCTTTGCAACGCGACGCAAATGTAAAAGCAAGAGTCGCAGTCGTCAACGTTTAACAATCAACAATCAAGAATTCAATTCTCTTTCTATGTTTTAAAGCAAGCCAATGTATGTGCATGTGCATGTGCAAATTGCAAATAAAAGCAAAACAACGTATAAATGTTCTGTGTTAAATAAATTACAATAAAAAAAATAAACACGACAAGTCACAAACATCGATATATTTGTATGCTTGTAAGCTACTTCGTATATATTATCGTCAGTGATGTACCACGACTATAGATTCTAAATTCTGCTTGACTAAAATAATTAACAAGTCTAGCACTCACATGGAGTCAAACACCGTTTAAGACTAATTACTTAACCTATGATACTGTTAGCATATAATCAGACTATCAATTTACAAAATACACCATAATGTATTAAACGCAAACAAATTGAAGCAAAAATAAAAAAGAAATACGTCAGAACATTTGACAGGTCTTCCACCAAGTTAATGTAATAGTGCAAAGATAGTTCCTATGAAATATAATAAGACATTTACTGTCAAAAGGCTAATGCACTTTGCTGAGACGTATTGTGCACCTATACCATTCGAAATAGAGCAGATTTCTATGTGTATAGTATTAGCAAGATGTCAAAATAACATTTAAAAACCTTACCTTTCAAAAGGAATGTCAGGCTCCTATTTTCATACACATATCGGTATCACACACTACACTAACCTTCACAGAAATGTATATAAAATTTGCATACATTAAAAACTTGTCACTGAAAATGTTATTTACATTACGAATTATATGCACAATAAGCATTATCACATAACATTATTTTTTAATAATTATTTTGTGGGTAATAGGCTTTTATTTTATATACGAAGACTTATGAAAGCAGAAACTTAACCAACAAAATTATGCAGAGTACTGTTTACTTATCTACTGAAGGCAACATTGAAACTCGTAAAATATTTTATACACAAAAAACACCACCAGTCCATTTTTATGAAGATAATAAAGCTCTTTTGTGATAACTCTTTTGTTATGTAAATCTATTGCATTATTTAAAAACGAATTTCACATTGAACGTATTGTTTTTTTAATTTTAGTAAAACACTATCGGTATTTCTAACAAAGTGTCAATATCGATCTAAACTTAAGCAGGGATTTAAATATTATGCAATATTAACTCAAACTAATTTCTAATTATTGTTTTTAATTATATAATTAACAGCGTACACAACAACAGCAATTATTCACGAATAAATTAGCACTACTGTCAAAGTTTAAATATTTCCGGTTCACTATGGGTATGTTACCTTATATTATATAGATGGCAGCACGTATCTTAAATCCAATTAGAACTGGTTTTTGTATGTACATGCAATAACTTTGTATTCTTATAATTTTATTATTTTTTTTAACTTCTTTTTCTTTATACAAATAATATAGATGCTTAAATATAGGTAAGTACACGACTTGTGGAGTTTTTATAACGACCCTCTTACCTACCACGTTTTACAGCAAATGGTTTTTTATAATTACATGATCATCTTCTGATGTTCGAGTTTGATACAAGAAGTAAATTTATAAATTATCAAGTAATTTACATACCAATGTAATAGTCATCTAACAAAGTTCGAGTTTATGTAAGAATTTTACACAAAATAACAACAGAAGCTAGTGCTAAATTTGAAATAAAGATACTTGTGATAAAGTTGAAACATCTTGAGACAGTCTTGTAAAAAATAAAGTAATATTTATTTAAAATTAATATAATAGTGGGTTTGTAAACTATGTATTGTTTTCTATAAAAATCAAAATAAAAATTGTGCTAGAAAGTTGAAATTTTTTAAATAGGCTAACCTTGACAACTTATTTACGAACCGAAAAAGAAGATCCCAAATTTTGATTCAGTCAACTTTGAATTAGTCAATTTATATGAAAAATTGTATTATTGAACGAGTTAAATATTTCAATTTGAAAATAGAATTGAAATTTTGTTGGATTCAAATCATACACACTAAAAAGACGTCGCTTTGCGACTGGGGTAAACTTTAGTTAATAATATAAACTTCTTGAACAAAAATTAATATAGCAATTTTAATCATACAAAGGAAAATCCACCACACATATATATGTAGGTCTATACACATACATACAGTGGTACATTTCAGCATCAGCATCAGCATCACACAGTTAATCTAACATCTTTGTAATAATTGCAGAGGTAATCAGTATTCCACGTGGTGCGCTCAGGATTTATGGGGTTATCTTTCTTGGAATGAAATGAGGAAAACTTGGAAAGACTCCCCCCGCCTCCGCACCGTCACACCCATCAACCGCCCACTCTCCACACCACACAGTCGGTTAGGGGTACCTACCCCTTCCATTTCACCCTTATTTACTCATCCCTCATTTTCTTTTAGAAGGTTCACAGTCCTATATCATCTACCTACGTTCTACGTAACGTTATGGGGTAAAAGACATAGTATTTGATAACGGGGCTGTAACTTAAGGTAGAGGGTTGGAGTTTAAGTAAAGGGAGATGAAGATGGGGTGAGTTTTAGGGGTGAGAGATGCCTGGCTTTAATAACGAACGTCGCGGGTAATATATAAATATATCTAATGTTGAGTTCATACATTCGTTGTACAAACATTTGAAAAATTTTGTTAATGATTTAATAATTAAAAAGATTTTATTTTTTTAAATGGGCTTGTGTCCTATGTCTTAATTTCTATAAAAGTGTACTACATATTGATAAAGTGGGTTACTAGAACCTCAAATGTTCTATTATTTTTTAATAACTCCTTATATGTTAAGAGATATTAACAATTAAAAAAGTCATTTTGTCTCTTTAATTATTAAAGGGATTCAACGTTGTACACATTTCAAATGCATGTGACATCACAATCCTTGTGTAAGGTTACCAACCTTACAGCTCTTAAATCTCTGCTATATGTATTTATATATCAAATTATTTACAGCTATTTCAAGGAACAATAAAATTTCAATATTATGTCTGCCGTAACAGGGTTAAATAAAATAAAAACTTATTATTCTTTGACTTGACTAGATTATTTGACTACCAACAGCTACAGAACATTACCACAGCACTGACCTACTCAACAAATAACTGACGTTAAAATGCATTTCACGTCATACAAATATGGCCGACCATTTCTAGCGCTAAAACTACAATTCAAACTTTTAATTGCTATATCTCCGTCAACATTTAGATATTTAATAAAATAGACACGCCAATACACATTTATTACCATCAATTTCAATCAACAAATGAAAAATCGACCACAAAAATATGAGGACACAAGCCCATTTATCATACGAGAAAACTTTTACTTTAATTTTTATCGATACACCACTGTTATGACAGAGACTTTTGCATTCGCTTCCAGTCTGAGAAGGCTGATTGCATTTACAAGATTCAGATAGGTTTAGCGTTTTAGCATGTATTCGCTTGGTTCAAATTTGTTGATATACGCTTCCAGTATGAGAGCTACATAATGCCCGTATTCGGACGGCTTTGTCGCTTGCACTGTGTGAGGTTCGGATAAGTAAAGCGTAGTAGCGCGTATACGTCAGGTCAAAATTCGCTTAAATACGGTTGCAGTTTGCGACGAGCCTTGTTTTTTTACCGATGTAACAGTGCTATCGACTGTCTTTACAATTAATTACTCTTTAAGTATTATATACATTAAGAATTGTTAAGAAAATTTTCCAATAAAATTTCTCGTAACTTTTCACTAATGTTGTACTCTAGCGGGACGCTCTGCAGGACGCTAGGCATATCTGTACGTCATTTCACACATATAAATGCCGTTGCATATGAGTGTGTGTGTGTGAAACAGTGTGGGAATTAGTTTTCTTCTTATTAAAGCTTGTTAAAATTAAAGATATATTTTTAAAAGAAAAGGTCTTACACTTAGTATGGATGGTAGATTTAAACGCGGCAATATCTTTTACTTACTACATTATCTTTGTATTAGTATGTTTTATATTCTATTATTAATTAATTAATTTTTTAATTATACTGTTTAATTAAGTTAATATTAACAAGAATTGTGTATTATAATAATACGTTAGTTATACTTCCTTTATAATCAGCAAAATTTTATATTTGCCGCAAAATATGAAAGCAAATTTTAAAATTATATTTACTCTTTTTATTTTAAATGCCCGTGTATAAAGTCCCTGAATATTACCATAGATGCAGAGAGGGTACCAACTGAAATATGCAAATATAACTAAACAAAAATGAAAGTGTTGCCTAAGTACTAGACAACAGGTAATGACACTTGGTTAGCGAATGACATATTTCATATCATTTAATAATTTATAATGATATGTAATTAATAATATTAAATGCGTTCAGTGTGTTTTAATAAATAAACGTTTCGTTTAGCTTATTACGAACTCTTTTGTATAATTTTTTAATAAGTTTTGTGGTTATGTATAAAATTAAAGTGTAGTAGTGGGACAATATTTTGTTAATTAAATAAGATCTGTAAACGATTCTTAGACGTTATTACTAGTGTTATCGTATAATTATGTGTCGAAGTATTTCTAGTGATAAGTGCAGTGTTTTCATTTATTTTGACATTTACAGTGTTATGTACTTTGTGAGTTTTAAGATACGGTATGAAGAATTGGAAGAAGGCATTTATATTGTAAGTTAGATTTTTCTTTACTCTTGTTATTTTGTAGTATTTGCTAGTAATATAATTATGTATTTGTACTTATTTAGTAATCAAAATGAACATAACCTAACATCGCATACTCAATATTATTGCAAAATATGTTTTTTTTTATCTGTCACTGGCAGAAATATTATCAGTTATATTAATGTAGTATTTAGTGGGTTATAGTCAGAGTTGAACTTATATTCCGAACGTAATTAAAAGCTAATGGTTTGACAGATGCAATTGATTCAACTCTAATACACCCTACTGCAAATATACAATAATATTTTTCTATTATCAGTGAAATATAAAGAAATTTTCTTTGTAACTAAATGTTGTACTTTTAGTTCTTAGTATTGCAGATATTAACAATTAGAACATTAGTTTGAGTACATCAAATTAATAACAAGTCGTTTTCTTCAGTTACATTGTAGTGGTACAGACTTTTTATAGCATCTTGGTTACCAAGTTAATGTTCCTTTGTATATTTGCAGTCATTTTTTAACCAGTGAGTTTAATTTCTATATTTATATGGCAGTACAACCATAGTATCCGTGGTGTTGCATGTACCCTCCTCTTGGGTTGGTGGTGGGTGGATAAAGTGGAAGGGGAAGTCTATGCGGCATCCAAGAACCAACTCCGTGTGTTATGATTGTATAAATTCTAGATCCATTTATTCTTGGAAATATGTGACATCCATACATAATACTTTGAGTACTAAAGTTAATGAAAAGAAATAACCCCATCTCCTTTTAGTAACCTCCCTCTCTCTCTCACTTCATTCTACCACCTTACTTTTCGTTTCCCCTAGGTCCAAATATATAGAACTTGGAAGTTTTGTGGAAAAATATAAGTAAAAAGAAATATATATAGTAGAAAGAAATGGTGTAATATCAGTAGTGGGATGTTGAATTTTATGTTAAAATAAATTAATAAATTTTGTGCCGCACATACTTAGTTTTTGTGGAAACTTTTGGAGAATCCTGTTGCTGATATTGTTGATGTTTTAAAAACGGAATTGTAAAGATAATTTGTTTATTTAGTTATTAATTAGTGTGTAAACTTAAATTTAGTAAATTATTTCCTAAAGTTATTCAATTTTGATTACTAAAATAATTTAAATAATGTAGATACTGTACTTAAGTCTAAACCACGTGTCACGGGCTACGAACACGTGACGGACACCGCAATTAACTAACTACATATTAAAATATTACTGTTTTACCATTATCTAGAACTGTCTACTTCAATTAAAGCGATCGTAAATAAAAATATAATTTATTAATAAAATAGTTGCAGACTCACATTCTTAAGTGCGTTAGATATGTATAAATAATTCATAAAGTTACATATAGCACTGATAATAACGCAATGCAGTCCTAATGCAAAGCCCTGGAAAGCGGTAGGCTCCATTCACTAATTAATGCAATCTTATATTAATGTACGAATTAAAGAAAAATGTATGGTTGTATATTTAATTACTGTTTTTGCGCTTCGGCTTTACAATCTTCATTACTTTTCTTTTAACCTTACTCATCACTGAAACTTAACTTATCACTTATCCTCTGAACTCCTCAGCTCTTTACTAAGTCTTTTCATGTGCTGCTCCGTTATATCCTTTCTTTCTTTTCAGTATTTCTCTATCTTCTTCTTAGTTCCACCCGTCCATATAATTCCATACTTACATACTACATGCTATCTCTTTCTCTTCTCATCAATGTATCTGCTTTCCTTTTCTTCGTTACCTAATCTAAATATGGCGATCATTTTAGTTTCATTACTTTCCTGTCTTCTACGGCATAGTTCCGTCCGTTCGCCGCGGAAAAAATAGCATTTTCGCCGCGAAAAAAAGTAATATTTTTCCGTGTATCCCGTTTATTCCGTGTTGAAATTTACCTAACATGTTAAGGATCCCGAAAGGAAGGACAATGATAAGGTTCTAGTAGGAAACAAACGCGACTGCCTCACAAGGGCCTCATGTGGTCCCAGTATTAGAAACCCGCTAAACACAAAACAACGATATTATTATTTTAAATGTATTACACTTTTTAAGTGTTATAAATATATTTCACATTACGTTTTATACTTTATCGAAGTTTAACATAAGTTTGTTATATTGGCAATAAGTCAATACTTAAAATCTTTTGCTAATATATTAGTTTAATATGTAAAGATTAATTTACATCAAAAAACGAAAAACATATTTTTTTTGTAACTTAACATATGCCTAAAAAATGTTATACAATAGGTCAACTTTGTTATGCTAAATAAACCTTAAATGTGTGTAATATATTGGCTAGATTGAATTTAAGACGCTTATTAAGACCTCTCTTTTAATATTTCTTCGTGAACCCGCAAAACTTTCAGTTAACATTGATACCAATTCACCTCTGACAATCTTATTATCTCTAAGCCATCAGCCCCTGATACTGCCTCTAATATACCAACACATTAAATACATTATGCCATGTGTTATATGCAACTTGCATTAAGATTATTAAACACACAGCAGGAGCTACTTAACTCTCCCACTCCTCTCACCCTGTCTTCACCATCACACCACCATTTCCATTAATTGTCTGTACCATTCCATAAATTGAATGATAATATCTAACACAATTAAATTATTGGGACATTAGACCATTATTTGTTACTTTAACGTCAATGCCTTAACACTCTCGGTAATTGTACTGTTATGTAGATTTATTAAAAAGTATAAACTAATTAATATATATACTATTTATAAGTAATAAAATTTACCTAACTTTATAAACGTAATAAATTTTGTAGCGAAATAAATAACACCTGGCGCATAGGCAACTTATCATACAGCTATAAAAATAAATAATAAAACCCAAAAAAATATCGTATATGTTGTATGTATATAGAACAGATGTTAGCCCACCTTTGAAAAGGTGAAATAGTAAAACCTTTTGCCAAGTAAAGGACCATGATTCAAGTTGCGTGGTAAAGAGAATGTGGGGGGAGGAAAGGGAACTTGGAGGCTGCATGACTCCCGGACCTGACTTATGAGACCGACGCCAGATGGGAGCAGTGGTGCTCTATATTAATGTCTCAGGTTGCAAAGTAGTACCAAATTGTTTTATTCAATACTGTAATAAATTTAAAACAAATATTTAATTGTTTTTAAGTTTATTTTTTTTCTTAGCTTATTTAAATTTTGCCTATCATCGACAAATTCACACTTTGTTAGTAGTCTGATTGTACTACACCAGTGCCTATTAAATTTATGGTTATGTAAACCAGCTGCTGTAAACAAACGGGTTGACCGATCTTGCTCAAATTTGGCTTAGAAATTGAATAAAGTGTTACCAATTTTCGAAAAAAAAGATTTTTATAAAATAATAAGTGTGGAACTTTTTAAACAACAAATACTTCCGCTACTTTTAAAATATTTTTGCGTTGGCAATAAAAAAAACTGCTCTTTAAGTTGCCATTATTGCACACTGTGATACGAGCGCAGTTATGCTTCTTACGCAATAATTAATTAAAGAAAAAATATTAATTAATAAATACATCTACGGCTGTCTATTGTCCAGCTAAAATAAAAGAACTATAAACAAAAAAAGTTATAAAACATTATCTATATATATGCAGATACGACACCATAAATAGTGTAACCATTGTAGGAGGTTGTCGTTGTTAGGAATCAGCATTGCAATTAAAATTAAATTTTTATAAAATGAAAAAGACATTAAAAATCTTTTACTGATATATTAACGTAATATGTAAAATTTGGAATAAAACGTTCGTGGAATAAAAGTCGAAAGATAACTTTTGTGATGTAAAAAGTTTACTTTTTACATAAATAACTTTAGGTTAATATAATGTTCGATTACATACATTTAAAATTGAACGAAATTATCATATTTTGCAACTTTGTAAAGAGAATTTTTTTGAATTTTAACTTTGGTAAATAATTTTAATATTTAATCTTAATATAATTGTCTAGATTTGGCGCCAGGTATTTAAAATAATAAATCTCACAACTAATACTATACTATGATGACTTACATTTGTGGTTTATTCAATATTATTTTTTTCTTTCTTTTCACTTCCTCTCCGAAGTCTTAGTCCAAGGATATACCTACATTTAAGGATGCGCTCAAGAAAATCACTTTTCTTACGATTATCTTGAAAATTTAAATATATTTATTTATTAATATTCTTTATACGTAGAAGTTTTATTTTTTTGATTTTGACTGTTAAAATTTTCATTATTAACCTATGATTGAAAATATGACAAAATTTGTCGCTGAGTGTGATATGCAATAAATGAGAAAGTAAATAAAAGACACACACATAAACACAGACGACGATCAACTGCAAAATACGCGCGTATTTAAATGCAACGTTCTGTCAAAATTTCAAGTCAATCGATCGACTACTTTTTGAGTTTTTCAAGCACAAACATTCGCAGGGTGAATTTTTATATTATTAATAATTGTTTATTGTTCGCCTTTCGGCTTTGCAATCTACATTCTTACTACATTTCATTTACTTCAACTTACAATTAAATTTACATTATTCTAGACCTTTTTATTTCCAAAAGTACTTTCTGCTTCTTCTTCTCTTGACCCTCTTCCTTCATTTTCCCTAGTCTTCCTTCTGTACTGGTCTATTCCCTAGTCTATTTTTTTGGGCTGAAGTTTAACTGTTTCCTCGCTACTTCTTTCTTTCTCCTGTTTCCCTTCACTGCCTCTTTTAGTACTTCCTTTCTCTTCCTGTTCCTTGTGCAACCCAGCCACCAGCTTATTTATTCTCCTGTTTTTTCTTTCCTTCTTACTATTTCCGCCATCCACCTCTTTCCTTCACTGCCTCCCTTTAATAGCTGGCCAATATTCCTGGTGAATTTTTATATATAAAGATGTTGAAAGTGAGCCAGTTTTTGACAAACCTAGCAACTAGAAGACCCTGACTTTAAAAAAGTTAAGTGAAAGAGAGCACGAGAACAAGCTTGATATAATCAAAAATCAATTTTAACTTCATATTTTAGTCCTAAGAATCGAATATACTCATAAGACACTAAGAGGAAGATACAAAAATCGTGAAATTTTAATTTGGATATTAATGCCACTTTCCTTGGACTATTAGCTTAATTCTAGTGTGTGAGGAAGGGGGGGGGATGGGGGCAGAGGGCCTACTTTCGGGCATCTCTAACACTCCGTCGTTCCATTAAATAATATTTCTTATTCGCAGAAACTAAACATCATAAATAGACTTAGCATACTGAAATAGAAGTTCCGCCTTATAATTATAAACTAGGGATATAAAATGTTTTGTATATGGTTTTTAACCGATACCATAAATATATAATTTTTCTTCAGCATCAACATTAGGTCCAAGAAGATACATACTTATGTATATCCTTTTATATTCAGATGTAACATCCAGGTAACGTTTTCTGTTAATGATTTTTTGTAACTTTTTTTTCGTTAAGTTAATTTTACTACCTGATTTTAAATTTGATTATTTATATTTATTATTTTATTATTTAAATTTGTTTCTACGTTGTTTAATCTCCTAGGAACAATGCAATGTGTGTGTATCTTTGTTGAAAATTTATTTAAAAAATATAAACAATGTTTAGGAATAAAAATAAACAATTATGGATGAAGGTACAGATTTAAAAAGTAATGTATGTTCCAATTAAATATCCGCACAATGCGACAATTACAAAACACCCTCTGTTAAATTCAATGTGAGTAGACATCGTCCTGTTTCCTTAAGTTGAAACATTACTTCATGGTTATATAGTTAGATATAGATGGTGACAGTGTACTAAAATGACAATCGATTTACAAATTTGTACTAGAACTCCATGTTTTCAAATATAAAAACGGTAATAACTTTGCACACGATTTATCCAGCCCTGACTATTTCTTATAACATTTTTCATTATAAAAGTTGTAGAGAAAAGTCAAGACAAATGAATATATTAATTATTTTTTAAATTAATGTAGAAAACTAAAAAAAAACGTTGCAGACTAAAAACAAAACGCTTATAATTTTCAGAAGCTGGTTGAAGCTAATCATTGTATACTTGTATATATATATATATATATATATATATATATATTTTTTTTGTATAATAACTTTCGAGATATCTTCTCATAATGACCCGTTTTATTAGCCCCAGGTCTTCCCGGGATACGGACTTCTGGATCTGGACCATATTGCTTTTTGGTTTATTTAAATAACATCTGAAATAGAAACAAAAGTAAAGTTTTATATATATATTTTTTTTCAAATAAGTTTTAGGTCAGTTTTTTCCCCAAAATCCCTCTCGCTTTTTAAGTACTACCTGTCACCTTTCTTGATGGATGGTCAAATTAGTTAATACAAATTTACAGACAGATAAAAATACAAGTGGCGCCGATTTTTGACTAATATTTTACGTTTAAAACAAAAATATACCTACCGAATCATTTATAAATAGCAAATTTGAAAAATTCTTTTGTAATTTTTTTTTTTGGATATGTTTTTTTTTTTTAATATTTAATTACCTTAAAAAAAAATGTATCAAAGTTAAATTTGATAGTTTGTGGTTTTTAGAAATGTTTAATAAATTAGAAATAATTTAATTTGGGTATTGATTGAAAACTCATGGAACCATACGACGGTACATGACTGTAAGATATTGATAGATAATATTGACAACGTATGGGAAGTTGCAACGAAAATATATATTTGGTAAAGAAGATCGGATTCAAGTCTGGCGACCAATAAACTGTGGGGCGTCACTGCTGACGACAGCTGGTTTATATTTTGACAAGCGTCAGGCTATCGTGTATGTTTACAAGTCTAAAAAGCATAAAAATCGATCACTGGATCAGCGCTATATTTTATGGGTTTAGTTGTTCTCAACCGACCCATATGTGCCTCACACCGACCCTGGTTATATATCACTTCAGTCTATCTTTTCTAATCGGGTTACAGAATTACAAAACATTGTCCAAAAAATTTTAAAATTGAAATTTAACAGTTTTAAACAGTAGTTCAGTCTACAATAGTAATCTAACAAATAGAATATGGGCAAGGGGAGTAGTGGGAAGGGAGAGGGAACACTTTCCAAGTCATATATTATTTTATAGTGTTTTTTACGATCAAAATTTCTTGTTATATTAAGATTTTAATATCTTAATTAAATATTTTTATTTCTTAATAAATATGATATAAAGAATAATTAGAACATATATTTTTCTATTGAGAATTAATTTTTATTGTAATAAAATTATATGAATTATTTAAAATATTTTATTACATCAATAAAATTTATTATTACGAAAGAAAGAAGAACGTCTTATATTCGTGAAAACTTGTAAGATTTATTTTTGTAAGAATGCACAGTTTTAAATATCTTTCAAGGAGTGATAGGATGGATGAAAAACAGATCCGTCAATTTTTAGATATTCAATAAAATAAAAATGCCAATATAGATTAATGAACTAATACTTCAATAAATAATTAAAAAATCGACCCTTAAAAACTAGTTCCCAACCCAATTGTTTAACTATTAATTTCTAATCCTACATTTTCTTTATTAACATAATATTTAAATTACTTTCAGATATGCTTTTGATACTGCATTATTATTATTATTCAAGAAATTCTTTAGGTAAGTGTACATTTTTGCATTTAACTTTAATATAAGGTGTGCATGATTTGATAAGATCTGAGTCTGATCGTCAGCTGATAACAGCTCCCGCTAGTAGTACCACTACAATCACACACAGCTACTAACTTCACTATGGCCGTACACTGTATTAGTTTGTATTCGCGCAGTTGGTACCGCTGATACACCTAGTGTCTTCGTTCAGTTTGTAGCGAGGTATATTCCCGTATTCACGAGATTTTGCAGCAACGCGCTCTTGACACATTGTCGAAGACATTGGTCGAATATTGTACACTGTCCACTTTATTTATCGTCAGTTAATTTTGGTTTCATACTTTCGCTATTAACTGCCGAATTACATCTTTTATTAGTAAAGAATTTCTAAAGGGCATCTAAACTCGCAAAATTAACTATAGAAAAATTAATAAAAGTAGCTGCTCTTGATAGCAAGTATCGACTGGAAATAGTGGCGTAGAAATTGCAACTGATATATTATAATTATAAGTGTGAGACCAAAAATGAAAGACTGTTTTCAAGAATAACAATTTCGTATTTTGGGTCTGATAATAAAAAGAACTATCGAATTTTTCGAAAATTTATAGTAAAGAGGGAACTATTTACATTTGCATCAGGTCTGTTGATATTAAGGCACTATTGGATGGTAAAATTGGGGAGAGAGAAGAGTGATTTTGCGGTAAATATATTTTACGTTCATCTTGCTATACAGGGTTAAGTAAATGAAAGGTTTATTTAACATAACAAAGGTATCTAAGTTACTATCCATTTTAACATTTTTTAAAATATAAATCTTTGCCCATTAGCATACTAATAAAATCATTTAACATATTTTTTAAGGATTAAATAATGTTAAAAAGTCCTTCTTAGGTATTAAAGGCTTTTAAAATCGAAATAAAACAATACCATTTAGTATTAGATTTCTAAAGTAAAGTATTAGATCAATGTAAAGTAGAAACTATGTCTTCTGTTTTAATTATTAAAGGATGTAAGAACAAGTGAAAAGGATAATAATGAGCCAGCGAGATGTAGAAGTAGACAAGAGGAAAATATACTTGAAATACATTTGTACGTATACGAGTACATTTTTCGGTAATTTAAATTTCGACCATATGTCAGACAATCCATCTTCATGCATTTACCATAGTGTTTCTTCGTCGTACTCTTTCTGCGTTGTTTTAGCAAGATCTTCCAGTTCACGTAACTACTACTTTGCAGTATATCTCCAGAACATATAACATGCAAAATTGTTAACAATTGACATTTTATAAAAATAAAAAAAAATGCAAAACAATTTAAAGCTGGTTTTTACTACGGTAATGATTTATGTGATGGCTTCGAAAGATTACGTCTGCGTAAACATATTATAATACGTTACTTTATCGTTAATTTTAATTAGTGTATTTTAAGAATTTGGTGTTATAACTTAGTAATTTGAAATGGTGTTTTAAATATATCAGGAATTGAATATAAATACTACTAAAAGCCGTAATGATTGCTGCATGCTCCTTCCTCCCGTTGCACTCTTCTTCCACGTTTCATACGATAAATCCAATGCGTTTATATATACAATCTAATAGGCTTGTGTCCTCATTTTTTAGTGGTCGATTTTTTAATTGTTGATTGAAATTGATGTTAATAAATGTGTATTGGCGTATCCATCTTATTAACTATCTAAATATTGACGGAGATATAGCAATTAAAAGTTTGAATTGTAGTTTTAGCGCTAGAAATGGTCGGCCATATTTGTATTACGTTAAATGCATTTTAACGTCAGTTATTTGTTGAGTAGGTCAGTGCTGTGGTAATGTTCTGTAGCTGTTGGTAGTCAAATAATCAAGTCAAATCAAAGAATAATAAGTGTTTATTTTATTTAACCCTGCTAAGGCAGACATAATATTGAAATTTGATTGTTCCTTGAAATAGCTGTAAATAATATTTGATATTTTGATGTATAAATACATATAGCAGAGATTTATGAGCTGTAAGGTTGGTAACCTTACACAAGGATTGTGATGTCACATGCAGTTGGAATGTGTACAACGTTGAATCCCTTTAATAATTAAAGAGACAAAATGACTTTTTTAATTGTTGATATCTCTTAACATATAAGGAGTTATTAAAAAATAAGTGAACATTTGAGCTTCTAGTAACCCACTTTATCAATATATAGTACACTTTTATAGAAATTAAGACATAAGACACTCATATACAGACATAATATAATTCATATTATTTGTTTAACTATTTTCGAGATTTTATGAAAGAACATCTATAGAATATAGTTCCGATTATGAAGTTTGGTCGAGTGATTCATAGATGTCATTACTTAATTCTCACATATAGGAAGTGATGACATACATCAGTAATAATCAGATACCAGATTGACATATAAAACATTTTATAAGTTTAGGAATATTCCATTATCTCATAATACTCCTCGTACAAGTTTGAAGAAACTTTGCCAAAACTTTTATGAACAATGTTTTTATGTTTTGTCTTCTTTTAATAAGTAAACGTCTATTTTCTATATTATTATGGACAGAGAGTGGAACTTCTATGAGCTACACCAGGAGTTGTGAACCTTTTTGAGTGATCTTAAACACGATGAATTAAAAACAAACAATTTTAAATATTTAAAAAATTCAAATTTAAATTTCGTTAGAAATTGTCAATTTTAAACAAACTCATGTGTTGCTTCTGAAATTTAAAGTTTATTTTGGTAATTTATATACATATTTTAATAATTGTTTAACTTGAATTATACTGTCATACCTGAAATTTAAAGCTAAGCAATTTAAACCATAAATTGTCAATATCTTTCTATTTTATAACCTCACAATATGCACTTAACTCACTAACTAAAAACGTGAGTTCTGTCACGTCTAAGTATCAACTGTGTTGACCATTATTTCTACAGCAACATCTATGGCGTTCATGAGTATATGTTTTCACTGAACGGTCACTGTTTTACCTACAGAGGAGCTTTGTACTAACTAAAGAAATATAATTTCTTTATATATTTTCTCTTTTTTAACTTGTATTTTATAACATTGGCACATTGGCAGATAATAGAGGGTTTGTCGAGAGGAGACAAGGAATGCAAGAGGGAATAGATGAAGATACAGGCAATAAGGAAGGAGAAGCAGGAAACGGTATAAAGGAGGAGTAGGGGACATGAAGAGAGAGGATCAAGAAAAACAGAAAGTACTATTCGAAGTAGTAATAGTCTAGAATAGTTTAAGTTTAGTTTTTAACTTTGAATTTATATGAAATGCATTAAGAAATATAATAATGTAGATTGTAAAGTAATATAATAAAATAAATAAAAAAATAAATATAACATTGGCACCAATATTGATAATGAAACAGTGTGTTTACTTGAAGATAACCTCAAATTGGAGGTAAAAAGCTGATAATATCTTATTAAAATAAAGTAGGTGTCTTAAAGATGCTTGTTTTATTGCTCATATAACTAACTAGTCATTGATGGTTAAAAATATAAATCCAAAATAGACAAATCTACAAGAGAGAGCTTATGTTTTTATACTCTTTTGGAAATCCTTACTACTTAAAATTAATCACCATAACCCTTATTTTAAACAATTATTATAAACCAATAGGTTTATTTTAGTCTGACACATATTAAACCCTGGTATTTCTAATTAACGGTTTAATGTTTGGTTAAATCTTTTGAATTACTCCATAGAAATTACCTATTAATTAATAATAAATTCTAAAACCAACAGCGAATTGTAAAAAGCGTTCACTGAACTAATATTAAAATGAATTAATTAATTAATAATCATTATTCCACATTTATTTACCTCAGACTATTTATGTAAAGGGTATACATTGTTATGTTAAATAAACTTTAAATATATGTGACTGTGTTCAGTGGGAAGTGATCTAATTTGTTAATAAATCACATATGGTATTTCACACTATACATGCCAATTCAACCACGCCTGCTATAGGTTCGCCATCCCTAAGAGACACATTAGGTTACTCGTATACGAGTATAAGTATTAGTAGATAGTATTACTACTACTGTTAATACAGAAATAAGTAAAAAGAAATTAAAAGACTAGAAAAGGCTGTCAGATAGATTTTGAAATTTGTTATCTTTCCCTACTTTTGACATAACTCAATTATAACTAATATGTGATAAGTAATATTGAAGGTTAGTGCGTTTTCTATTTTACTCGTATATTTTGTAATATACTTAGACTCTTAAGGTCCATTTTAAGTGCTAATTAAAGCTTTGAACTGTAGTAAAAGTTTTATACTTTCGATAACAAGCGGTGGTGTTGAACTTCTCAAGTTTTAATCGGGTTCAATCGTAAGTTTAACAGATAACTCAATGTATCTGGGATCACGGGTGGGAATAGTTTGGATTACCATGCACATATTTAGGGCCTTATTTTGTAATTTTTTCAATGACGTCGTGCGTCATGAATTAAACTAGTGTGATATTCATTTATTTTTTTAATATTGCCAAATAAAATTGTAATAAAAATACAACTTAAAGTGACAATTATTAGGCTCAAAAAAACCGAAAAAAGACTTTTAAATGTATTAATGTAAAAATTTGTACACATATTATGGTAACTTTTAACGTATTTGTAAAAATAATAATTTTAAAGCTGCTATAGCTGATCTCCAGGAGCTGCTCTCAAACAAAGCATCTTACGGTGACCACTTTAGTAGCTCTGGACTGAATCATCTAAAATGAAAAAACCAAACGGATTTCGTTAAAGTAATGTATAATCTAGTAATTAATCGAAGGAATAAGCAAAATATATTTTTTTGACAAAATGACGGTTTTCCAAAAAAAAGAAAATCGATTTTTGACCAAAATTTTGGCCTTAAATTGTTTCTAAAATAAAAAATATTTATCTGTGAGAAAAATCCTTCCATTAATTACTAAAGAATATACTTAAGAAGCTTGTGTTAAAATTTGAGACTAAACGGTTTAGCCGTTTTCGAGAAATCTTGGTCACCCACTTTAAAATCGCATTTAATGTTTCAAAAGCACTTTACATAGAGTATAAAAAACTTTCTTTCAACTTACATAACTTTGAAAATAATCGCGGGATTGACTTCAAATTTTCTGTGTGTGTACTTAAATATATGTACATTACGAAAATGAAATCGATTTGTTGAAAATATTAACTGTATATAACCCCTTAATGTTAAGTAAATCTTAAGCGAGATAGAACTAATATCAGAAGTGGGATGACCTTAAATTATTAGAAACGTAAACCATCCATCCTTCCGGCATATTTTACTTGTAGTTCAACTTCTACCTATCGCTAATTATAACCTATATGTAAATAAGGAAATTTCCAGTATACTCGTACCAATACGTATATAATTTTAATTAAACTGAAATAAATTCATAATTAATACATCCGACACATGATCATGTGCTTTATTTGACCTTTGATAGGAATAGGTATGAGCTGGAGGGATGAGGGAGGGGTAGGGGGTGTGGGTCGTGTCATCCGCGACGGCAGGGTGGTCCAGCGCTGTTTCTGGGATGCTGTAGCTATCACCGTTGAAAGGTAGAGCACGATATCGTGAACTGATTTTAATAATATAATATATGTTTGTTTAAAAAGATTGGCGCTCTCTAAATAAAGTCATTTGCAAGGTTCAGAAAATTGTAATTAATTTATATTATAATTAATAACATCATGCAAATATAATACTGTTTATTGATTCTTTTAGAATGTTTGCTACAATTTAAATCACTAGGAGTTATAAGTCGTAATAAGTATCTAATTAAAAGTAAAATCAAAATTTCGCTTATGTAAAGGTAAGAACAAACCGGCAATAAGCAATAATTAATAGATACAGAAATTTATTATTAATTCCTGCAGAACACTATATTTTGTTTCCAGTTTTAAATTGCCGGTGCAATTTATTGCTCTATAGACTGTAAGGCTGAAACGTGGCTTTAACTCGAACGCGCGTGCGCCGTTTGAGATTTTAATGAATTATTAACGTGTTTATTTTACATGGGCGGATAATTATTAATTAGTAAAAATATTGTTCCTACAGTTTTTTTCTTTATATAGTCATAGCTACAAAAAATAAAACAATATAGCTAAAGTAAATATAATTTATATCGAAGATAGTGGTTACAATGATGAAATTAGGCTTAGGCTTGCGAGGTACTTAGGGGCGACTATAATTTAAAATCGAATGAGCAAAAATGTGCATTACATAGAATTTATTTTTAACATACAAATTTTTTTATTCTATGTAAAGTGCATATGAAATTTTTCTGAAAACTGTGTTTTTAAAATCGGTGACCAAAATTTCTCGGAAACGGCTGAACCGATCAATCTCAAATTTTAACACAAGCTTCTTAAGTATATTATTTAGTAATTAATTGAAGGTTTTTTCTCACCGATCAATATATTTTTTTTTATATACAATTTAAAGCCAAAATTTTGGTCAAAAATAAATTTCTTTTTTTGAGAAGCCGCCATTTGGTTAAGAAAAATTATTTTGCTTATTCCTTCAATTAATTACAAGATTATACATTACTTTAATGAAATCCGTTTGATTTTTTTATTTTAAATGATCCAGTCCAGAGATAACGTGGTCACCGCAAGATGCCTTTTTTGAGAGGAGCTCTTGGATATAAAATTATTATTTTTAAAAACACAAAAATGTTAAAATACAGTTAAAAGTTACCATAATATGTGTACAAATTTTTACATTAATAAATTTAAAAGTCTTCTCTATTATTTAAATTCTTCTCTATATTTAAAAAAAAAATGCTTTTTTTTGAACCCCTTAACTAAAGCACGAGGCGTCACAAAAAATTTTCTTTACAGGCTTGTATCAGCCTATTACTTCACTTGATATTAAAATATTTTATTGCTTTAAAACAATCGATGCGGGCTACGCAAAAGAAGACATTTATTAATAGCTCTTTTGTATTACATAAAACAAAACACAAATAACCAGTATATCCATGGCAGAGTCTGTGTCCGTATCCGACAAGTCTGCTGCTTAGAGATGGTGCCTTAGCTGTTTAGCGCTTTGTTTCGGTTTAATTTGTATCCTTTATGGACAATCACGCATAAAATAACCAAATATTAAAAGAAAAAATATTAAAATGAACAATGACATCATAATGTGCATGCAAAACTAATTTGGCGCCTCCAACGGATTGTCTATTTCATATTTATTGTTCTTAGTACGTTTTTAAGACGTTTTAACATTTAGTTTGTACACTATTAAGCAAAATATAAGAGGAAATACATGCGATTTAAATCTATGTATACATATACAAGTTATACATACTTTAAAAATATTTCAATAACGCTATTTCATGTAAAGCTTATTTATAAAATTAAGAGAGGAGTGTAGAAAGGATTGTGGAAGAGGAGGAACGAAACGCGACAGAAGAGGCAGAGAGAAGAAGAGAAGAAGACACAAGTGTGAAAGAGGAACCAAGGTTCAGTGACAGAGAGATACAGCAGCAGGAAAGAATGGAAAAAATTAGTAATAGCAAATATAATGAAAGATACAAAAGGATTCGGGTGAGAGAGATACCGGAATACATACGAGAAAAAGAGGAACAAGGAACATAAGAAGAATCACAGGATTTAGATTGGGAAACGAAGAGAAAGGCAGCAGATACTGGGAAAAGAGAGAGAGGAAAGATGTGCAAGGTGTACTGGAGACAGATAGAAACGTTTAAGCACATTAAGTATCCCTGTGAGAAAAGAGTAAAGTGAAAAGAAGATTGTGCATTCATTAAAGGGTGGCAGTGAGGGAAGACGTAGATAGCGGAAATAAAGAAAAGAAGCTAGGAAAGAGAAGGAATGACAGAGTAGAAACAGGAGGGAGAGTAGCAGAAGAGAGTGCATTTATTAAAAGGTGGCAGTGAAGGGAAGAGGTGGATAGCGGAGATAAAGAGAAGAAGCGAGGAAAGAGAAGGAATGGCAGAGTAGAAACAGGAGGGAGAGTAGCAGAAAGAGAGAAGCAATAGAGGTTTAAAATTCTTTGTTTTGTTTTTATTTTTATTTTTTTTGTTTGAAGGAGTGAGAATGGCTAGATAGAATAAGCATCACAAATAAAATGTAATTAAGCACAATGATATGTAATTTAATGATTTACGACGGAAGAATATAGTGCCTCAGGCCTGTCTCAGTATGGGACCGTATTTAAGCGAATTTCTGCCGGACGTATACGGGCTACTACGCTTTACCTATCCGAACCATGTAAATGTAATGAGATCGCTCTGGAGCTCTCAGACTGCACGCTACAAAGCAGTCCGTATACGGGCGGCACTACCTCGCACATTAGAAGCGTATAAAGGCGAATTTTATCCAAGCGTTACCACTACTACAACGATACCCTATATGAACCTTTGTAAATGCAAAAAGCCGCGTCAGACTGGAGGGGATACCTAAGATCGCCTTTTGTTACGCTGCAATACGCGGTCAAATGAAATCTATCGGCGACATGGGTATGTTCTGCATGCAATTTATGTTTGTATTTCAGTGAATCATGGGCACGGATGCCCATACCAATAGGATAGAACTAAATTTAAATTCACGCCCACCAGAACTCAGATATATAATAAATGCTAAAGTCCCTTTAATACCAGTAGTGTATCGATAAAAATTAAAGTTAAAGTTTGCTCTCATGATAAATTATATAAGTGTTAAAGAACTCCAATACACCCCCTAATACACGACTACAGACATCTGTGCCACACATAGGCGGTTTGCTTTGTAGCTCATCCAATCCGCCGATTTACGTCCGAATACGCCGTCGCTTAAATACGGTCCCATACTGAGACAGGCCTAATGGCAAAAACATTAAAATAAAATAACGTATTTTGCTATAAAGTATTTATCTTATAGTAAACAAGTAATTGTAATAACCTAACTCTTATTTCATTTAAACGAAATATTTGTTATATTTTAATAACTTTCTAAAGAGATTTAATTTTATTTAATTTTAATATCAAAACCGTTTACATGAAAAATTGCATCAACAAAAACTACAAGAAACTTTATAAATGATTTTCCGTATGGTATGGCATGGTACAATCTTTTTTTTTTTTGTTTTTGTTGTTGTTATATAAAATTTAATATAATTTTAAACGTTATTTATAGTGACGGTAAACGATGGCAGATGTCACTACTAGTAAAATGTTATTTCATAAAACTTAACTCAATTTTTCAATAAACTCGTACATTGTGGACCTTATCAATATATGAGTAACAAATAGTAAAGTTACAAAATAAAAACTGCAAAAAACATTTAAAATATAATGAAAAACAATTTATAATATAAAAGAAAATTTAATATGTTTCAAGATTTTTTAAAAATAATTTATTTTTTTATTGTTCAAACGTCAGAGATTTTAATAAAACATTTAAAGTTAAGTCACAAGATTACCGCTAACTTTGGTAAATATAAAACATGAATATTACCTTAACGAACGAAACCTTGTAATAATTAATTTGAAAAAAGTTACACTTTCTTTTTAATCATTTTAAATATATCTTTTAAAAATACTTTATAATCGTGTAATTCTTACAATAGTATTTTTAAGATTATGTTATTAAAAAACAGGAAATTTTATAATTCTTTAAATACGAAAAAAGGTCATTTAATGTTTTTCATAGCAATACATGTGTCTCCGAATGGTATATATTAAGTTACGTAAAATATACAATTTTCATTTTAAATAACTTTTATTTAGAAATTTATAACAGTCGTTCCGTATAAAATCAGCCAGAAAATTTCAAATTTTCAAGTATGCATACTTATGCAGTGGTGAACTGGCTAACGACAATTTTGTGGGCCTCTTGATCCGGCCCAGAGAATCCTTGTGTAAATCCAGCACTAAACGGAGCAGGGCATGAGTTTATATATTATATAATAATTCATATAATAATATAATACCAATTCATAATTCAAAAGGAAAGTTTATTACAGTAAATTGATAAATTTTGATAAAAATAAAAAAAATTATGTGTAATAAAAATGCAATAATATAGTTTTTTAGATGTGATTGTTTTCACCCTTGATAGAACATAAAAGGGAGTAGTTGCATATGTCGTTATAAGAGTAAAAGAGATAACAATAAATAAATATACATTCATAAAAAAGAGATAGTCTTAATAGAGATGCAGGTCAGAGGTTTTTTTAACATCCGCAACTATAGTTTTTTTATATCTTTATATTATCCTTATGCTTATATATTATGATTATCCTACTCGACCCCTACTGGACCTTTCAGTACTTTTTTATTCCGCCCCCTTGAATACTTAGGGATCACACTATTACTACCCTTCTTGTAGATAAGAAAACGGTGTTATTTTTATGAAAGCGACCGAAATCTACATCCCTTGTGGAATACTAGTAACCAAATATCGATAGAGGTGATGAAGATGGTGCAGAAGGTCATCTTGGATATTGCGGATTAGACATTGGCGGAACACGGCACGGTAGACAATAAATATTTAGCATGTTAGAAATATAGTTCGTGTAATAATAATAAGGGATCATCCCAGTAAACATTTAGTGAAGTACCCTATTTAGTGACGTTTCTATCACTATTTCACTTCAATTATAGTTCGCATCAACTTTATCTTCATTTGTATTCCGACAGGTGGAGTGGTTCTGTCATCTGTAGCCGATAAAACAGACATTTCATATGAACGATTGTGAGAAACTGAACTATAAATGAACTCTTTCATGACAAAAAAATCATACGCATCTTCAATATGATTTCAAAGTGACTCCAAAATGCTCCAAAATGTTTACTGAGATCCATCAATTGCATCACACACATTTCATGGTTGTTTTATTTAATGTCTCTATGAGCATATGTCAAATAAGGACTATATAAGAACTGTGTGTTTATAACAACGGAGCTAAACCAATTCGCTTCTTATGTTGAATCGCAGATTAATTTTAGTTCATAGAAGATACAGAAATAAGTGATGTCGCTAAAAGCGGTTTTTTCAGTATCGAAAGATTTTACTCTAAGTGATAATCCCCTGATTGTGACACTAACATAGACAAGAACATCTATATAATTCGTTTTTAGATTGATATTGTTGTATCCAACACCCTGTGTATATGAGTAATACGTATTCGGATACCTGATTATCTTAGTAATCCGTTGAAAATGCGCAGCGCGGTGTAAAAACACAACGCTAATGTATGTAAAAATATGTATTATATAAAAAAAATAACTATACTTATAAATTACACTATAAATTTTATGTAAATAAGTACAGGGTGGAATAAAATTATGTTTCATAATAAGACAATATAGGTTTCAATTTTTTTTTTCATTGTTTTTTTTATTTACTTATATTAACGTACAACATATTAAGTTTATTGTGTAAAAATTTGAAGTCGATTGGAGTAAAACTGTCGGAGATATAGTTTCACCTCTCTGGTCTGGTTTCGTCTTTCTTTGAAACTTTTAAAAGCGTTATTCTCACTCTTAGCTTTTTCAGAGTCGGTGCCCTCTCTAGCTCAAAATCTATTGCATCGATTCTTTTAAAATTTTGCAAACTCTCTCTTTACATAAATGCCGAGGTAACGCTGTCGAGTTTTTTTTCTTTTTTCAATTTCAAAGTATTTTAAAATAACAAAATTTATAATTCTTTTCAAGAAAAATCGATATCTTGACTTCTAAGTTCTGTAAAAAATTGAAAAATCAATAAAAATCCTTAATGCTTCAAGTACTTATCGTACAGACAAAACTGTAATTTGCCTGAGGACTATAAGCAGTTATTTAAAAGTAGAGAGAGTCTAAAAAACCTTATTGACTTTATCAATGGATCAAATTGAATCTCTATATTTTAAATACACATACTCGTGTTTATAAATTATGTATTGCAAATGTTTACAAATGTATATATTGTTTTAAGTGCTAGTAACTATCAAAAGTTGATGAACACAAACAAATATTAAAGAAAAACATAAATATGAACAACGTAAATTCACTTTTCGTCGAAACTAAACAGATGGCGCTAGTCTCTCATTATAGTATTTTAATGAATTTGTAAAGAGATCGACCAATTGTTACATGATACGGTGAATCTATCTTTCTAAATCTAAAATTCAAAATATCTTAATTTTAAACAGATTCAATGTAAACTACATTGTTTTGTTGTAAATGTTTAGTTTAAGGAAATACCTTTTCTGAATTTGATTTGGTGGTTTTAGTAAGTGAAATGGCACTGGTTACATTTTTACACACTTATATTATACACAATTAAAATAACAGAAATACATGTATCGTACAAAAGGTAATTATTCATAACTTATTTGAGGTTGCTCTTATTTTGATGTTTTGGGTGTTGCTGGTTTGAGAGCCGTATTAAGAGTGATTTAACCAGCAACAGAACGTTCAAACCTTTTGAATATAAAACAAAAAGAGCAAATCTAAATAATATTTAATAACAATACATAAAGGAAATGGATGAATAATCAAAAATAATATAATGTTTCATTTAAACTAAAAAATACAAAATATATGAAATTAAGGAGGGATTTTGTTTTACCAACATATTTTTATTACCGATTTTCCATTCGTAACAGTCACTTTTCTCAGATAAGAGGCTCATTTTGGAACACTGAGCTTTAGCTTAATCAGTGTAATGGTTATCCCAACAATTCTGCAATTTTTATACAAGCAGTGTAAGTGTCCGTTCGGTAACACCCTGTCAAACCTAATTAATTTGAATATGCAAGTAGATTACATTATGCTTA
The DNA here is from genome assembly GCA_963678705.1 of Panorpa germanica. Lineage (NCBI taxonomy): Eukaryota > Metazoa > Arthropoda > Insecta > Mecoptera > Panorpidae > Panorpa > Panorpa germanica. The sequence continues at coordinate 10,788,664 of OY783218.1, forward strand.
AATATGTTTTAATGGATTATGATTTTGTTTATGCTTCGATAAATTTTAAGGTTTCTAAAAAATAAGAGAGAAAAAAAAAATATACAAGTAGGTATATAACAAATTAATATATTTTTAATTAAAATTTTAAAATAAACTGTTGTTGTTCTGATTACAATCTAAAATAATTATTGCATATTTTTGATATTTTTAACAATTTATATTTTTTATAATATAATTATTAATTTATATCAACTTTTACTTGTGAGTTACATCATTAAGAATTATTAATTTATTTAAAATATTTATTATATTTAAATTAAATCGCAAATTTAATAAAGTGAAATAATCGCGGAAAGTTATAGCGGTGATTAATTCGGGTAATTAGTGAATTAGTGACTTCTGCCGCGTGTAAAATTAATAATTGTTACTAGGATGCTATAGGATGCTAGCTATAGTTTTAAGCCGAATAGAGGAATATAACAGAATTGAAACATTAGAAGCTGTCAACTTTCTGATAAAAAACTCTGTTTTTCTTCTATAATTCTAAAATTGAAATTATTGTTATTGATTGGATTAATGGATTGGATAGGAGGTCGTTGGTGAAAGAACTCAGCATCGAAAAGAGGCTGTTATACAGGGTGTTTGGTAGCAAGGTGCAAGGCCTTAAAGGGGATGATAGTTGAGACCATTTAGAACATTTTAAACCATACATGACTTAGTCTATGACTTATAAGAAATTCTATGTACAAATACATCTATAAAAGTTTCTCAAAATTTTTTTTAAAGAAGTATTTGTACGTAGAATTTTCTGCTGATTCCATAACTGGCAACCATTTTGAAATCAGTTCATAATTTGACCTATAAAATACCGATAACTCAAAAACCGGCAGTCCAAAGAAAAACTAAATTGCTGATTTGGAATTAGCGTTGAATTTTACTATAGAATTCGAATTTTTCGGCGAAAAAAGTAATATTTTTGCCGCTGCAAAAAAAAATTTTCTTTATATTTCCATGATTTATTGGCACATGTAACTTATATAAAGAGGTGCCTTCTTGTAACTAACTTTATTCTATTTTTAAACTCAAATTCCATCCCTGCAACCACAATTTTTATTTTGGAAATAATTCTTAAAGTTCAGACCGACAACTTTCTACTAGTGACCGACAACTTTCTGGCAGTGTTTGGGGTGTCGTGGTCTCATATATGTGGGTTACACCGCTGTCTTAGTTTATGATTATGTATGTACATACATACAAACCTATAAAATATAGTTCTTGTCCGGAGATATATTTGAAAAATTGTCTATGACTTTAGAATGCCTTAATGCGGTCCTGGTGGTGGTGTATGCATGAGGAGATTTTTGGGTCTTGCAGTATTAGAGAAAGGTTAATTACTGAATTACTGCACTTTTGCTGTTACCATGAATACAGATATAATTAAACCAAAATAAATGCAAATATTTATAAAATAACCGTTCACTTTTAAAAACAGAATAATTTTTTTAATTATCGACATTAACAAGATTTCATATTTGGATTAATTCAATTTTGAAAATTACATATATTTTAATGAAAGATTTTTTTGTTTCTAACCAAAATGACTTTTGGTCCGTTACTATACTGGAATAAACTAGTTCAGATGAGCTCGATATTATATGACATCATTGGATTATTGACTTATCGATATGTGTCAAAATTTCTTGATATTTCAGCTATTAGTTTACGAGGTACATTGGTTTTAGTGACGCCACTTTTGTAATTTTGAAAATAATAAAAACATACGATAACACTTGTATTGAGATCTTCAGATATACGTCACTACAATTATTCTAACTCATAAACTTTTGGTTGCAATGCTTTGAAATTTTGACACATATCGTTTGAAGGTTAATAGTGGTGCCATCTATATGTCGGTTTACGTACTTATTAAGTGATGTGTTAAACTAATTGAGTAAGCACATACAATATGAACGAGTTCAATGGGTTATTGCTTTTATGTCAAATCTCCTACGAAATTTTATACTAGAACTGTATAATTCACATTTGTCATAAAGAATGAGGTAATTTAAATGATCTGATGGTTTTTACAGCCCGTTATACATTACAATATATTTCTCATGTAATTGAATAATTGTTGGTAATTAATTTTATTAGGTAATTGATCGCATGAGCGCTCCTTCACTGCTACTTCCTCTCATACGTCCTCCTCTCACCATACCAGCCCCCCCCTGTCGATTATCATAATTAATTACCCACTTTTTATATATTCCAGGAATTTATGAGGATTTTGTTGCTCGACAAAAATGAAAATGTAATAGCATTACAATTGGTCACTTTATTTACTTTTTGAATTCGTATATTTATAAAAATATGCGTGTTCGCTTATTGTCAAATTCATAAGCTTTCATTCGTACTATGTTTTTTATTTGCCTTGACTTTTATTCATCATAGCCACCATCAAACTACACTGTTTTACACTTAACAAAAATTTAGTATTAACAGGAAAACTTTGAATCACATCTAATATTTCACTATTGAATTTTGATTTTTCTAAACTATAATTTATGCATTCAAATATAATATGATCCAAAGTTCCTCTTCAACACATTGACATCTATCGTCGGATTTAATATTAATTTTGTACAGATGAGCTGGAGTTTTGCAATGATTACTTTTGATTATGATTATAGTTGATATCATTTTGCACTTAATGAATCCGTTATTGTTATAATTTTATTACTTATTCATATTTTCATTAATTTCCAATGCTTTTAATATTGCTAATTTTTCACCAGTATAAGAGCAAACTTTGTTATTTAATTTAAATTTATCATATAATAATTCGTACTATAGTCCAAATCATGATAGTTCGGCGGCGACTTATACTTAAAAGAGATTATAAGAGCGGTATAAATCTATAATACGATAATGAATTTTATCTTATTCGTTTCTATATACATTATAGAAAAATAACCGAGCCAGTGCTTTTTATTTATATTGGTAGTTTATACCCCACAACTTGTTTTAAGTATGAGTCGCCGCCGAACTCTCGTAATTTGAACTATACCACTGTTTCCGTATTTACCACTGTTAAAGCAAAAATATTCGTGTACAAATACCTGATTCTTTCTCATGTCTACATGAACTATGTGTGTAATTATAGGATTTCGTACCATGAATATTAAACATTAGTACCACTCACTCTACCATCTTTCTTCTTCTCCTCTTTATTTGGCTTTTGATGTTATGTTAAAACATCTCACACTCTGCATGATTTGGAAATAATGCCGCAAAAACATCATAGTATAAATTATGCTCAATTTGTTAACAATTCAATTTTTAATGAATTGCTTGTTTTATTAGTTTAAATATTCTAATGTTTACGGAGATATAGCTATTTAAAATTTATAATTTATTTAACCATATTTCGACGTCACGAGATTAGTATTAGATTTCGTAGATTAATAAGTAATCGAATTTATTTTTCGTTGTTCACATGATGCGATGTGAGAAATATGCAATTCTTTTATACTCTGTAAAGGAGATAGCAATTAACAGAAAATGTGACAATCTTTACAAATTTACTATAATGATTAAAGGACCCAAAATGACTCTTTTAATTGTTAATATCTCCGCCTATAAATATTGCGACTCATAAAAACATAGTTGTATATTTGAGATCCCGATAAACAAATTTATTAATATAATACAGTTATACAGAAATTTACAGTAAATTTTGCGTGCTTTTGTTAGCATATTCCAGCAAAATCATTTACATATATTACTACAATCATAAAAATATTTAAGCACAAATATGTTCCATTCGGATCTCTCTAAGTTTTGTTAATTTATTGCACTATTCAAAAGAAAAACTAAAAAACATGAAATTTTACTACCAATTTTTTTTTATCTATTAATTTGGGTAAAATATAAAATTTATTACCTTAAATAAAAGTGAGTATTTTAAAAAACTATTCCTAGAAATTTGCCTTTTTGGGTTTAAAAGTGAAACTTGGTTACAATTGCCATAAAAATACATTTAAAAAACATACAATTGTGTAACAGTTCTGAAATATTTATCTACTGAATTTTTATTACAGAATTTACAAAGATGTTCCGTTATTTGTTGGGACCCACTCAACTATTATCATGTAATACTCATGCCATAAACAAATTCTTACAACTTTAAATATATGGGACAAAAACAAATTTCAAAAGTGCAAAATTTATGAATTCATCTTTCTTAGCGGTGATTTAACGGTAAGAAACAGAATGTCTATAAAGCATGACCTATAAAAAAAGAGTTAATTGTATTTAATCTAAATAAAGATTTCAATAAAAATACTTTTTACCCCTTTACCTTTAAAAAGTATTTCGTCACAAGTTATAGTCTTTAAAAAGGTCTTCTTAAGAATTTTATGATTATATTAGTGGTTACAAAAGTAGATTTATTTAAAAAAAAACAATAAAATAGGTCACGAAACGTTATATATTTGGTAACACGTAAAGAACATAAATCTACGGTACTGTGTTTAGTGGGTTTATATTAATATTTCTTTTGCCGGTGATTCTTTTTGTATTTCCTGTGGCTTCTAAAAGGTGGCAACCTTACCTAGGAGTCTACAATATCTTAATCTGGCACTGGTCCGACCTTACCGACGACCTCCTACTACGTTGTTCAAAGCGTTACATTTAAAATCAAATATATCCCAAAGTAAAACAATTAATTATTAATTCATAGTATATAACATTTCTTTTTGATTGTAATAGTGGTATTAATTCAGACTGTAATCTCCAGAGTTATGTTGACACTTAATTTGACCCGAATTCCATTGTTTTTTGTGATTATGTGCTCGCGGCTTGCCTTCTGTTGGTATTTCTGCAACGGCGTACTCTATTGTTATGTTCAATACTTTTCAGTTGGCACCACTGTTCGTTTTACTGTTGTTTTCATGCTGTATTAGTACGCATACAGACGTATAGAGGACGGCCAGAGAACTCTAGCAATAAACACGACTTCACCCTCTGTTAATACCTGTGCAGGAATTGCAAACCTATTGTCCAAGTATCATTAATACATAATTTTCCACATTATCAATGTCATTTTGTAATGACTCTGCTTGAAATTGAATAAAAATGAGAGCTAAGAAACAAAAGTCTTAAGCAAGATTTATAATAAACTTCAGTTAACTGCCTGTATCAATTATAGACGATGGTACACTCTGTGAGACCAAAGAAAGCAGAATATTTGTAATAAGAATTTAACAAACATAATATAATATTCATCTTCAGGTTATGGACTAAGAGATTGCCACAGTATCTGAAAAACAAAGGGGGAAAGGATGTGATAATGATTGCTAGATTCAGGCTGGGGAATGGACAGATAGGCAGTACGTATTAGGGAACAATAGAAGAGAAATTATGCAGCATATGCATGAACGAGGAGGAAAAATTAGAACACATTAAGTATAGGTGTCAGGTTAAAGTGGAAGGTGAATTAAGCTTGGGGGAGTTATTGCAAGGAAAGAGGAAGAAAGAGTATGAATGACGAAGAAACTTTGTAAGTAGAGAGATTGCAAAAGAAGAGAAGAAAGTAGATACGTGATGGAAGAATGGAAGAGATTTTAAAAAATGTTAAAAATTTGTAAAGGAAATGTACAATGAATATAAACGGTTGTAAGACCGTAAAGGCAGATACAATAAAATACTATACAAATATTTATCTTTACATTTCATCGCATCCAAAATCGTTGGATGGTTTTTTTTATCAATATGAGCATGCACCTGTGGATTAAGCCTTAAATCAATTTCTTTAGAGCTTATTTGAAGTTCCATTCAGTAGAAAATATAACGGAATATAAATGAATTACCACAAAAAAGTATATCAAAGATATTACACATATTTTTCAAAATATCAATAGTAGTAATATCTCAAAATTGTCAGCTATCGAAAATCACTTACACTTTCTTACAAGACCCTGCTCTGTAAATAGTAGTTTATGATTTAAATTGAGACTATCTTTCATTATTAGCACGAATAAATAAAAATAGCTTTTTCGGAATGATTACAAAAGGTTTACTAACTCTGTAAATATGTATTTCTTTAAGCGACGCCTGCTATACACTATTTAAACACCGCCAAACAATAAAAATATCGAAAAAAAACATCCGTCAAATTCTACCACTACCTAAAACGCAACGCAAGCAACTCATAAAAAATAGATTTTCTAAAAAATAGGTTTATTGCGTGTTGAACCAAAAACAACCAAAAACAAAAGTATTTGCAATATGAACAGATAATTAATAGTTCTTTGAATTATTATAAAAAATAATTAACGTTTATTTTGATAGAGGGACAAGAATGCCCTTAGTTCACTGTCATATGTAAAAATATTGTAATAATAAGAAAATATATGTTTTAAAAAATTGTTAAATTATTTTGCCCGTGCCGTTCCGGTGGCGTGATGACTTAAACAACAGACAAAATATCAAAATATAATTTTATACCCATGACGAGAGTATTGAATTCGCGAGAGCAGACGCCACAAATATACACTTGTGTAAGATTGGCCATTGGAAAGATGCTGTGAACATAATCTCTGTACAAAAACAGAACCGTCTCTATGTATAACTTTACATGGGTTAAATCAGAAGCCGTGGTTTTTGTAGGGGCCTATGTTTCGTATGCCAAATTTGAAGTAAGAAAGAAAAACACCACTTTTAGATACTCCACTGTTTTGATATTCAATTTACGTTTTTATTTAACATTTTAATCTAGATTTCACGTTTTTAGAATAGGTATTCCTTGTCACATTCGTGTTTTAATTTGAGTTTTGTTAATTTAGTTGGTATACATGCGTTGTTAGTAATATAAATTTTGACAGTTCTACAGTTCTACAAAATTAAATGTGAAATAATTAAAATTGCTGTTTTTAATAACAATTAGTAATATAATTTGTTTTCATTTCTTTATTTTTGACAAACTGACATTGAACTTCTTTTTGAAATAAATCCTACTGCATTTTTAGAAATTGTCACATTTTGGAGGTTATAATATAATAAGGTTTTTTTAAATTTAGAAATATTGGATTTTGTAAAGTTCTAAAAAACAAAAAAAACTAGGTTTGTGACGTCAAAATATGGTTATAAATTAAGCGGAAAAACATAGATTTAAATTTTAAATAGCTATAACTTCGTCAACATTTAAATATTTAAAATAATAAAAAGACAATAGACATATATTAGCATATACTCGTATTTTAATATAGCATTTCGGAATAACATTTTTTTATTTATACACGACTAATGATATTAGAAGATGATTACAACCCTAAAACAATTCTATCGTAGTTTGCTGCAACTACGGCTGTAGCAATGTGATTACAACCACCATTTTATTATTTCACTTGAATCAACCCTGTTTTAGACAATTCAACCCTAGTTTAAATTCTAAATATTCAATTTTTTAAAACCCGTGTCTTGCACTCGGTTTGTTCACATGTAACTACCCCTACCCCACACCATATTATCAAACAACGCAAATCAAATCACTAGGGGTGATTCTGTGATGTTTCACGAGATTCGCGTTCTTCACATCAACGGGGGGTGAAAGGGGATTGATTTAAATTAGCATAAGGGGAGATGCGACTAACACGCGAGTACTTTGAGGGTGAAACGATGGATTTAAGGGATGCAATCGAGCAAATGACTACACTTTGCAACGGACTTATCACTCATGTTGCTAATGCACTAGTGTAATTTTAAAATGGTGTAAAATTGAGTTGAGAATTATTTATTCTGTTTCTGTACTTATGACCAAAAGATTCGGCAAACATTTTTTGAATTTGGTTTGTGTTTGCATATACATATTTGCAGTACCTACCTTTCAGCGTCCCAATTTCATTTGAAGGATCCATTAGAATTTCCGGCATGGAACATAATGTTTCTCATGGTTTTTGACCTGCTTAACATACTGGAGAATCTTTACTTTATTTTATACCTGTTCTAAACGAATGCCATCTGTCATTGTCAGTTCCTATTATTATCCATTATGCAAATTGTAAATAATGAGGGAGAAATACAATAGAAAACTTTGAAAAGATTCGATTTTTTTATTAAATAGGTAAAGCTATAATTTATACAAATATGTATACGAGTATATCACAATAAATCGGTATATTGTGAGCAGAGCGACAGCAAGAAACTCAATTTGCTTTTCATTTCATCCAGTCATCTTGGTAGTGTTATCCTTATATCTGGTATAGTGTAGAAAAACAATTCGTGACGTCATCACACTTGACGAATCAAAATGACGAATGATACTTTTCATTTTCCTGTCTCTTTAAATTACTATTTTAATTGTTATTATTTTTTATAATATTGTTAATAATTTAAGGTTTTTGTTTTTATTTATTTAGCGTCTGCTTCTTTTGTCCTACTTTCTTATAACCAAATGCATATTACTAGCTCAGGAATTGAACTAGAAGATACAGCAATCTGGTAACCAGTATCAATGTAGTTGACATGATTAATTCGTTAGTTATTTCTCAAAGTGGTCGGTCGTGTTTAGCAGAAAACAAAAATTCGTGTATATTTTATTTAATGTAATATTTTTTACCTTATATTACATTTTATTATTAGCCAAAGTTAACCATATTCTTTATGCATTGCTATTAAATATTAATTAACCTAAAAGTTGTTGTGTAAAATAAGATATGTTCTTTAATAATGACCGTCAAATACTATGTCGACAGTATTTCATGTCCTTATAAGCCTGATAAGTTTTTGATTATGTATGTACCTGATAACAACCAAACCTGGAAAAGGTAACTGTGGTTCCAACCCTGCAATACATCAATACCCTCGCCACTGTGTCGTCTCTTTTATTATTAAATATATAAAATATAGGAAAAAATTCCAAATTCCAAAAATTTGCAGTATGTAGGTGTCACCAATGTCGAGTTCTTGCCCCGGTTCTAAAAAATCGTAGATGCGGTACTGTTCAAGACAATAACCAACCGATAATCTGCACCAATTTGCATACCAACAAACGTGCCGAGTCATGGTTTACTATTTTACACTAATAGTACCATTTCTTCTTCTTATTTCAAAGAAAACAAAGAGTGACTTGACTACCTGTTCCTCAGAACAAATCGTCTCAATTCATAGAATCTGCAGCGGGTGTATGCTGTATAGAATGTATAGAATGTACAAAATCTATTCTGTGTATTGTCTGTATAAAACATATATCTTTACATATACATATCCATATACGTAGAAGAAACAGCTGGCGTTTTTCGTACATTTATAAAGAAATCTATATAAAAGGGGGCAACTTCTTAAGTGTGACACAAATGTCGTGCAAATATCGTTAGCAGACAGTGGAATGTTGTTGGGAATAATAATGATCTTACACGGAATATTTAAAATCATGGGATAGTTTATCCCACAGGGTGGTTTGTAAAATTCCTGGCATTACCTAGAGATGGCGCTAATATAGCGTGTAGCTTAATTTCATCTTCTTTAGCTTAAGATATGAAAATAGAATTACAACGTCATACTTAAGCTTAGGAGTCATACAATAAATACGTCACACGCAAAAGGGATTGCAGGCATGACATCACATCAAGAATGAGTGGGCAGGAAACCATCGTATGAAGATAAAATCATGAACGAGATCGCTGCCTCATAACTTATATGATTAAGAGCCCATCACCAAATTAATTCAGATAGCAACCAAACCCAAAAAATATATCACCAATTCGGAGATGGGAACGAAAGATGAAGTAGTCTAAAGTCCGGATATATCGTATTAAACACGTCCTATTAAATTGGCGGTAAAATCTAAACGATTTAAAAGTTCACTGACAAAGTTCTTAGAGAGATCTTTCACTAAAAATCTAGAATTGAATAAAATAATAAAATAGTTAGAAAAAACTGTTGTAAGAAAAGGTTTAAATTTAAAGGCGTCCAACGTGTGACCTTATCTTTTGTTACGACGATAAAAGAGACATTTGGCATCGGGCCGCAATGTTTTGAGCTAGATAAATGCAGTGGCGTGCCTTACAAAAATTTGAAATGGTTTATATATAATTTATTTATCTTATTTATTCTCTTTATAGAGAAAGGAGATATTCTTTAGAAGGCGGCAAATGTTTTAATAAAGATGTCTATCTTAATTGTTAATATTTGTTATACGAGTAATATTGTGACTTGTTACAAAATAATTAGATTGTTGTACAGTTTAACCTTAGAGCGTTTGTGGGGAGAATGCAAGTTTAAGATTAGCAATGAAAAGAAGATAGAGGAGCTGCTGAGAGAAGACAAGGCAGAATAGAGGTGGATGGCACAGGCACAGAGAACAAGAAAGGAGGAAGAGAAAAGAGAGAGAGAGAGTATCAAGGAGGAGTAAGGAACAAGAAAAGCTAGAAACAAGAGTATAAAAACAAGAAAATACTTTTTGGAGTATTAAGTTTACATTGGTAATGAGATATAATTAGGTGATTTAATATTAAAAGAATGTGAAACGTATCGACATATAAATTAAAGTAATAATTACAATATAGTACAGATTTATAGAAATTAAGACATGGTTCAAAATCCCATTATAAGAATACTAATTATTATTTTTTGGAAAATGAAATAATCATAAAAAACCGCTGTTAATTTTACGTAGCTTTGAAAATTCGTCAGAAATTAACGGACGGCAGGTAAAGAGTTATGAGATAAGGGCTTAAAATTTTATCGAAATTAATAAAAGAAAATAGTGGTTTACTTGGTATGACTTTTAGAATTTTTTAAATCACCATAAAATTGTGGTTGCGTTATACGGTGCACATGGCTTCTAAAATACCCCACCACTGTTAATTTATATATTCTGATTCAACTTCAATGACGCTGCACGTGACACGGGCTTTTAAAAAACGAGAAGCATCCCTTAAGTAAAAGGGTAACACCTAACTGCCAACGTCAACGATCATAACATCCAACGAACCATTGCGTTACCAGTGTTAAACGGCTACCAACAAGCGCGGGTATGAATTGTGGGGGAGGAGGGAGTATGAATGAGGGGTTGGAATGTTTTTTAGATAGTTAACGCACACGACTCGGATTTATCTGAATGAAATGTGAAATAAAGGAAAGGGTTGAATTATAAAAACGATCAAATTTATTGTCGAATTAGTTATAGATATTAGAATTATAGAATGTATAGGCTGAGTCAAAAATATAGGATGACCTATAAAAAATTGGGAAAATAGTGGTAGCGTAAAGAGAAGACAAAGAATAGGAAAAGGTATGACGTAGAAAGAGAACATAGAAGAAGAACAGAGGTTGAGAACGAAGAGAAGAAGAGTCAAGAGGAAAAGACTGAACTGGAGTCATTAGTTTTTAAGTATAGTAAGTAAGTAAGTTTAAGTTAAGTATAATGGATTAGACTAAGTTTAAGTTTAATATAAGATGGACGAAGCGAATCGCAACACAAAACACAGACAGTTGTGGATGACGAGGATGCTGGAGTCCTTTTATAAATAGGGAAGTAAAGAAACGGAAATGATTGCAGGTTTAGGCCTCTCTAAACTAGTTTAAGGTTGGATTAGGTAACGAAGAAAGAGAAGGCAGATATTGGAGAAAAGAGAAAGAGAAAACATACAGCATATGTTGAAAGGTGGATGAGGAGAAATTGGAGCACATTAAGAATAATTGTCGGGAGAAGGTGGAAAGAGGTGTAAGTCTAAAGGAGATATTGCAAGGGAAGAAGGAATAAAGTGGATGGATGGTGGAAATAAGGAGAAAGAGAAGGAAGAAGAAGGACAAACTAGAAGAATACATATTGTAAGAACAAATTAGATTAGGTTTAGTTTAAATAAAGCTGGAAGGCAAAACAATTATAAGGAATACATACATACAAAGAGAAATGTAAATGTAAATTGGACGATCTGACTTGTCTTGCCGTTCAATTTTCACACTGTAGCTTCAAGCTAACTCCAAGGTTCATTTGCTACCTGTGCAATACATAAAAAAATTAATCCCTTACGCGTGTCTCAATGTAATCTAGAATATCATTAACAAAAATTTACGATACAATAAAATTCAATAATACTATTTATTTATTTCTCCAACCCTTAAATAAAATGATACGTCATTATAATCATGTATATTTATGACACTATTGCAACCGCACAGGAAAGGGTTACTTAGCATTAAAAAAAATAGTCTTTAACATTATTATTTTCAGTAAATAGGGGTGGATTTGTGTGCTTCTTTAGGTAAAGGGTTACACACAACGGTGGCACTGGTACTGGCACACGCCAGAGCTTCAGTCAACTTTCACTTTCCCCTCCCACTTCCTCAACTTGAAGGGGTTATAGCTACACCAAATAATCACGTATAAATAGAACGTTTTGTTTTAGCTTTGTTTAAAGTAGTATGTAGCAAATTTAACTAGCTTTTAGTTTCATAGGAAGTCAATAATTATTTTTATTTCTTTATATTAAACTTAATTTGTTTAACGTCGGCCTATTTGCGGTGCTGAGTCTAAAGGTTTATTAATTATTTTCTTATTTAAATTAATTTAATTCGCGGCGGAAATATTATTTTTTTTCGCAGCGAAAAAATATTATTTTTTTCCGCGGCGGAATATTATTATTTTTCACGGCGAAAATAATATATTTTTCCACGGCGGAATATTATTATTATTTTCATGGGAAAATCATGCTGCAGTCTATTGTTTGTTTGTAATATACCATGGTACATCTACAATTATGCGTAATGTTTTAGATTGGGATATTTATATAAGATCTCAATGTTTGAGTTACCCTAAAATAAATTTGCTGGTCTCGTTAAGGCTTTAATCCTGATAGAAAAAAAGAAGCTCATTGCTTATAGTACTAGTATCGGAAATATACTACTGTTTCTTAAATGATAAATATATATTTTTGTAAATGGACCAAGATTCTTGATTCTAATTGAATTAATTGCGCAAGGTCGTCTTCGTTCTCGCGAAGCATCGTAACTTAAACTAAATACAATGCTGCTGCATCTATTCTTTCTGCATCTATACACATTTCTGTAGGTAGAATTGTTCTGATATAAAAGTATTACTAATATATGAATGCTTATGTTTATAGTGCGCATGCCCTATTTGCAAATATTAGTAGTAGTTCTAGTTCTGAGTTGTGCTTTGTAAAACTGAACTGAGGTAGAACTGGAGGGGATTATCATTAAAATCAATACTGTCTACATTATATGTATTATGTATATATGTATATTTTATATATGTATAATATATACATACATTTAGATATGTATTTACGTAAACTAAAATTAATATGTGATATATACTATACGAATACATTGTAAACACACACATATATATATTTATTAGTTATTTAAATATTTAATTATATTAAAAATACTGATGACTCAGTGAGCAAGAGCATTTATGCCAGATTACTGGAAAATCTTCTTTTAAACCAATGTCAGTATTACGTTGGTGTCAAAAATATGAGGCGTGCAAGTGGCAAAAGTAAAATTCTTCAAAAAACGATTTTAAAGTTAAGATCGTATAGGCGTTTTCATTCAGTAGGTTTTTAGAATTCACACTATATAGTAAAATCTGTCCAAGTTTTCGCTTATACCTCTGTGCCTCTAAATAGTTTAGCACATCTTCTATCGTTTGCGCTGTTTATCTCAAATTTTCTAAATTTGTCACTTACATTCCTTCGCTTCTAGACGCCTCATATTCCCTTATAAAACTTATGAGATACCGGTGTAGTATTTCATAATCTTTTCCTGTTAATACTAAATTTTTGTTAAGTGATTCAAAATTAATTAGTGAATTATTGAAATATTTAGAAATTTGTAAAATTGAATTATAAATTATAAAAGATGTATAAAAAATGTTTGATGGTGGCTATGACGAAAGAAAGTCAAGGCAAATAAGTAAATAAATATAAAAAAAAAACCGGTGTAGTTCACATACCTAAAGCCACGACACCATAAATACAGCCAACATTGTAGTAGGCTATCGGTCATCAGAGGACCGCGATGTTCAATAAATTAAATAAATAAAATATAAATCATTTAACTATAAGCAACATTTTTTTTGTGATTATTTACCTATTTTAATTTACTATTTGTCATGTTTATGATATTCAGTAAATATTATGACTACTGTCTTGTGAGTTTTGGGTCCAGAGATTCACTTCCTCCTTATTTAAATTAATCTGGGCATACGCCTCTTAAGTCTATTACATATTTGATACTTTAGCCAACAGAATTTGTAGTCGTTTTCCAGCTTCGTATCCATATATAAACGCAACAGTTAAGTGACAAATTTAGCTTTGGAAATATCCTTGAAAATAGGAACTCTTTCCGGGTTCCAACAGAGTCGGATTATATTTTCATAAGGCCCAAAGTACGTCCGTTACCGTATATAAAATATCATAGTACAAAATGTTAAATTCAATTTTATTCAGTTTAACGAACAATCTTTCTTTTTCAAATTGATGACATAGTGGCACAAAGTGTTGATTCTTCATACCTGGTACCTATATCTTTGGGTTCGATTCACTAAGAAGCGGTCACTGAAAACTGATCTGATATCTTGCAAAATATATACAGCCATCTGAGATAAAGCACAGCAACAAATGACAATTATCGGATTTCATAATAGATATATATATATATATATATATATATATATATATATATATATATATATATATATATATATATATATATATATATATATATATATATTTATGTATGTATATATACATACATACATATACTATATTTAAAAAGATATAAAATTCTAGTTATATTTTAGCTTCTGGCTGTTATATGTTCTTCTTTTTCTATCCATCGTATTTTTCCAGTTTTCCAACATTTCACAGTATTTTATATCTCAACAAAGTCTCCATAATATACAGGGTTGTGAAAATTCTACAAACTTCATCAATAAATTTGTTTAACTTTGTTGCTACAATATTATTTGAATAATATTTATCGAATTACTATAGATTTGTTAATAGGTTGTATTTCTGTCCTTTTATTCAATTTAAAATATGATTGCACGTGACGTCACAACGCTGATACCCCTCCCTCCATTATCACATCTTGTCATAGTTTGTGGATAAATTTACAAAGTATTCAAAATGTTTTCTTTTCTGCGTGTTTTTCTTACAATTTACATACTCGTACATTTGAATATTATTACTTAGCAATTACTGCATATACATCTTAAATTTTTTATATATTTTGTTTTAATATTTAAATTACTCTATACATAGTATACTCTTACATAGAGTAATATTTAATTACGCTACTTGAAATTAAACTTAAACTAATCTAGACCTTTCTGTTTCCAAAGTACTTTCTGTTTCTTCTTCTCTTGATCGTCTCCCTTCATTTTTTCTAGTCCTCCTTCATTCTTACCGTTTCCTCACCTCTTGTCTTCTTTGTCACCTCTCGCCAAACTCTCTATTATATTTTCACTATACGTCTATATTATTTTCCTGTATTCCTTATTAACTCAATTTGTCCAATATAATAGTAAACAAAATGGAATCAATATATTATAATTGATTTGTATGAAATGCTCGGAACTTAAATTTGCAGCGGATCCAGCGGTTTCTTCGGGTCGTCTACACAACTTTTGGTAAATTTCAAATTCATTAATTAGAAATAAGAATAGAATCTAATCCACCTATCGATTTAAACTAAAAAATATTCAAACGGCTGTTAAGAAAGTGTTGGGACACATAGTTCAGAGGTTGATTTTGGCGAACCCTGGCGGCTGGCAGCATGTGGATTCGGCCGGTGGACGGAGGACGGAGGACGGTCGGGTCGACTTCGTACACCTATACTGTATACGTATAAACCTTTTTCTTACATAATACATATCGTATATATAATACATCTCCCTTTTTTCCATTTTAAGAAAATCTACACATAAAAAAGCTCTGTATAAAAGAAAAATATAAAAAGAAAGTCACAAATATAAAATCCAAGTACCCACACCCCCATTACCACCCCCACAACCACCTCAAGAAACTCATACCTAAAAAAACGACTGTGAAAAATATTTCCCTAGCTTAAAAAAGAGGGGTAAAATATAAGGAGTGAAGGGTGGTTGCGGAGGGAGATGAGGTGGTATTCTGATATATAGAAGGGCGTAAAATATGAATATAAATCAGCTCATGCGCGGACATTGACCAATCACAAAACAAAAACGCGAATATTTTTTATTTTTTTACCTATACGTTTTGTATGTAAAGTAGTATATTTTATAGGGGATGAAATTTGGTGTATGGAAAGGGATGGTTTTAGAGTCTCCTTATGTATTCTTGAGTCTTACAGGGTGACATGTGATTGGTATATATTTTACGGATATTTACATAATGTACAGGTGTCTCGTATATACATATATAGGGTCCTGCAACAAGAGCGGTCAGAAAACACGATATTTTGGTGACATTTGGCAGATACTGTGTTTCATTACTAACCTCAGAGTTTGTACGTTAGATTAAAATAAAAATACCACCTCTTTTCACGGAAATATTGCTTTTTTCTATTGATTTAAAATGATCGCTCTTACTGAATCATCCATAAAATGACCGATCTTGTTGAAAGACTCTATTTTTATACATCTATGTGACTATAAATGGATATAATTGATATTGTGTACCGTTTTAGGGAATCTGGTAAAAACCTAACTTAAAATTACAGACATGGTAACATTTGGACAAAGGATATAGTAATAACGCTTGACAACTTCTTTAATTAGCTACTATTAGCTAGTTATTCCAAAGCTGACATTGGAATTAGCTTGTGGCAAGCTAACAAGAGTTAATCTTGCATTTAATATATTATTTTAATATATGGCACAGTTTTATATAAATTAAGAGCTTAGATAATTTAAATACTAACCCAGAAAACAACGCCATTTTAAAATATATATTCAAAACACCCCTCTCCCACTTCACCCTTACCTGTTTATAACCATCCGTATCATCGCGATAACAGGAACACCCCTAAAGTGAGATATTCTAGAAAGCAGCGTACATCTTAAAATATATCTACCCCAACCCTTGCACAAAGCACCGAGTTGCTATGGCAGAGAGATATGATACGGCGCGGGGGTGGGGTGCAGGGTACGGGGGAAGTGGGTGGCATGCAAACCAAGGACCTAGGGTTTTAACACCATCTCATAGAATACAAAGAAGCTCAGTTAGAGTTATCCGTACTGTGTAGAGGATAGATATCGCGGGATGGTGTGCGGGGGCGTTTGAAGGGTAATGGAATGGGGTGAAACTTTAAATATGAATACTTGATTACGTATTGAGCATGCGTGCATCTTTAACCAATCAAAATGCTTTATGATTTTAAAATTATGTATATATATGTGACATAAACATGAGCTATGTACATCATATTTTCTTTAATGTGCTCGTAAATCATTTGCAAGTCTGAATTTGCACCATCTTTTCAATACAGGCGTCGGTTTTATTTCTTTATATGCGGTCTTTCAACAAGAGCGGTCATTTTGTGGTAGTTTCAATAACAGCGGTCATTTTAATCAATATAAAATCGCAATATTTCCGTCGAAAGTGCTAATATTTTTAGTTTAATCTAAAGTACTCTAAAGTTAGTATTGAAACACAATATCTGACATAAGTCACCGAAATATCGCGTTACTCTATTGATTTAAATGACATATTTAAATGACATCATCCATAAAATAACCGATCTTGTTGAAAGATCCATAAAATGACCGCTCTTGTTGCACCATCCATAAAATAACTGCTCTTGTTGAAGATCCATAAAATGACCGCTCTTGTTGCAACATCCATAAAATAATCGCTCTTATTTCAACATCCATAAAATAACCGATCTTGTTGAAAGATTTATAAAATGACCGCTCTTGTTGCACCATCCATAAAATAACTGCTCTTGTTGAAGATCCATAAAATGTGATCGGTCTTATTCAAACATCCATAAATGATTAACTTGTAGTAAGCTAGCAAGTGTGAAATATGCAATGCAAGATAATTTCTACATGAGAAGTAGAAAATTAACCTTTAAATTAGCTTGTAGCAAGTTTGCTTTTAGCTAGTAATGTCTGGGGAATACCTAAAACATTTATAAACTTAATGGTAAATGGCCTTATTTTATATATTAGTTTCATATCAAATTCAATTGCATCCATAGTCAAGGTTAACTGAGTTGGAAGCCTCCTAAGCATTCCCTCTTGCAAACAAACCGATTGAGACGTTATTTCTTATAACACACTGGTGAAGTTTCAGTTATTTTAGTTTCTTAATTTCCTAGGATGTACTCTTAGCTGAGCTCGTGCTGCTTCGACAGGTGCTACACATTTGGGCTAGTGCCTTGCGTCTGTACATGGCCTTCGTGTAACTCGTGGTTTGTATTCTTTTTTGCAGTTCTTTCTAAACATTCGTACAAAACTTAACAAAAACATGATTTTCTTACGGGGTGTATAAGCAGAGGCGAATTAAGTGGTGTGCTAGAGCCCACAAAATCAAGAATTTATTTTGACAAAGCATATAATAATTATGACTATTAATGGTATTAATTTTTACATTGGGTTATCCTAGTCGGAGTCCAAACAAGGTCTAAATGAGTTAAAAATGACATTATTCTTTTAATTTTTACGTTGTGTTATCCCAGTCGAATCCCAAATGGATCCCAATAAGTTTCTCTTAGGACACTGAGCTATAGGTCTTGCAAAACTTCGGAAATTAAAAGTTTATATACTTTAGATTACTAACACGTAAAATATAAATTATTTTTAACACCTTGTTCGAAAACATTTATTCAAAATTTATTTCAATAAATAGATTAACTCAAATGTTTTCTAAATAATAGCAAAATTTTAGCAACTACAAATGCTTCTTTAGTTCTTTTTAAAAAGTTAAAGTTTTAAAGGTATATTATGAACCTGATGAATCATTTAAATCATTACGAAAACATCCCTCCGTGATAAACATTTGTTAATTAGCGGTTTTGTTTAAATATGCCACGTTTGACACTTTTAACTTCAAATATTAGCAGGAGGTTTGGCAATTATTTAAAATAGGCAAGCATTGCTTAAAGGAAAATTGAAAACTGCAATTAGTTTTTTTATATATAGCAAAATCAAGAACACATACTGAAATATTTTCTTTAAGTCTATCAAAATCCACACCATGGAATAATAAGAATCCAGTATATAATACAGTAGTTATGTATTTCACATTGTATATGTATATATGGAAGTAATACATTATGTATATCGATATGCATCTATGTATATAAAATATGAAAAATATTCAAGAAATATAAAAATATTTTTACCTAATACAATTGCATTAATTGCGCATGTCCAAGCAAAAGCAAAAGATATCTTTTTTAAAAAAGCACCTACAGTACTGGGCAATACATCTTGTAATAATATTCGTCGATTGTGATTGGTTGAGAGCACCCCCACTCTAATATACAAGGAGGGGTCAGTATTATATCCCCACTTAGTTTTTAAAACAATATTCCTCATATAGTATTTCGCGAACTCTTGTTAAGTGTGAACATGATTTTTTTGTTCTTGACGATTAAATTTTCGTTCGTTGATAATAACAATAATATTACACATTTATTTATAAATAAATAAACAATATAAAATAGTTTAATTGTTAAGTGTATTTATTAATAAAAGAACAAGTGGATATAAAGTGACAGTGACAGTTTTTACCTGAGGTTTTTAAAAAATAAAAACTACCCTAAAAAAACGTGCAAAAAGAATATTTTTTATTTGACTACCTGTAAAAAATATCTGAATGTTTTGTACCCCGTGCATTAAAATGTGTGTAAAATTGTTGACAATATAAAATCGAATTTTAGTATTAATTAATAATAAAAAAACAGTTTTAATTAATCAATAATTAGTGATTTATTTTTGTAAAAACAAATGTTACTCCAACAAAATTGTATATTATCTCATGAAAGTGAGCAACCTTTAGATTTTACAATGTCAAAGTTCAAAACAAAATCAAATATTTCAAATATATCAAATATGGCAGCCCTAAAACAATTAAATGGGGTTTTGGCTGCTAAAACAGTGTCAGGACTATTTTGTAATAACAATTCTACACCGAGTTACTTGCCCGAGCGGAGGTCGAGTGCATCAACGGACGAACATCACTTTAATGAAGGTATTTCTAATTAATTCTACATACCAGTAATGTTTACTATTCTCTAAAATTTGTAAACTTACTTTGTATATGTTTCTATTGATTATAGAGTTGAAATTATGAGAGTTTGACAGCGACTCATGCTTAAAAGAGGTTATAGACTCACAAAGATGATGAATTCTATCTTATTCGTTTCTATATACATTATAAAAAAATTAGTGAAACAGTGCTTTTCCATTGTATCGTAGATTTATACGCCACAACTTTTTTTAAGCGCTATTTGAACTATATTTCAGTGTTTTCATTTAGATGTATAGTACATAATAGAGTATTACAGTAATATCTTAATCCACTTGTTAGTGAACAGAGTTTTTGATAAATTAAAATGCCTTCTACTGCTTTTAGTCGATTCACATCAACTTCTATATCAACCTTTAAAATTACCTGATCTCTAGATATCTTTTTTCCTCAATAAAGTTCTTAAAATAATCAATGAAATGAAATAAATTATATAAATAAGTTGACTTAGTTTGATTCTTTAAGTTTTCCTGAATAACCTCTTTGGAAAATAAATAGTTACAGTTAAAAGTCACACCACCTCTTCATATTCAACAAATTTCTGTTATTTAAATATCTATAATAATCTTATGAAGACAGTTGGATAAATGAACAAGTTGCAATGCGAGTTGATTTCAACCTTAATGTATTTTATGCAAAATATTCTGAATATAGATGTGTTAATATTATATTTTTTTTATATTTATTTACTTATTTGCCTTGACTTTCTTTCGTCATAGCCACCATCAAACATTTTTTATACATCTTTTATAATTTATAATTCAATTTTACAAATTTCTAAATATTTCAATAATTTTGAATCACTTAACAAAAATTTAGTATTAACAGAAAAAGTTTTAATCACATCTAATATATCACTATTCAATTTTGATCTTTCTAAACTATAATTTATGCATTCAAATATAATATAATCCAAAGTTCATTCTTCACCACATTGACATCTATCGTCAGATTTAATATTAATTTTGTACAGGTGAGCTGGAGTTTTACAATGATTACTTTTGATTCTGATTATAGTTGATATAATTTTGCGGGACTCATTTCTAAACCATATCTTCTTACTTAAATTTGGATATAACATATAATAATCTCTTCCTTTTAACTGACTTTTGTTAATGAAATCTGCATGAATCTGTATTTTGATGTGCCCCGGGATAATAAATTTAAATAAACAGTTTTATTTCGTATTCGGTAAAAATCTGTTTTATAAATAACACAATAGATGACAGGTGTATAGAAATACTATAGTTTTCCCTACCTGCAAAAACACACAAAACGTAAATATATGTATTATTTAATATAATATATTTTACCTAATTTTATTATTTACGGAAGTTAACACAACCTTTATATAAATGCAAAATACAATTACAATATTGTTCAAATATATTATTAGTTTAATTTGTAACATTACACAAAGCAAAATTATTTACCTCGGAAAACCCACATGTACATCAATCTGCAAAACACAAAACATTGATATTATTTCATCATTTAATATTTTACCTTTTTAAGATTTTATAGTTTTTAAAAAGGTTTTCTTAATAAGTTTTAGGAGTATGCTAATACGAAAAAGGGTACATTTACTTTTCCAAAAACAAAAAGAAAAGGTAAGCGATCGTTTTCGTAAAAAAAAGGTTTTGTTATGTGAGATAAACTAACTGTGATTAGTAGGAAGGGATATTTTTCTTTTTTTTTAAGATAAAAGGTAAACTTTTTTATGAAAAATAAACTTTAAATGCATGGGACTATGTTTACCGGGTATGAAGCTGCCCTCTCATAGTTAAAGTAAATATATTATTAATTAATAAAATCGCTAATTATGTTACAGTATTTTGATTATAACCATTTCTCTTTAACAAATTTTACCCAAAAACAGCTTCCTAATACAATGAAAAATATGAAATAAAGACAAAACAACTGAATGAATTAAATGTGCCTGATCATAAAAGTCTTTTTTACTTTATTTATCCTAGTTGTATCTCAAGGAGACGTTTGTTAAAGCCACTCCCCTTAATTTATTTCAAAAACTATTTATGCAGTTGTTATATTTAGTTATCTTAAACATAATCCAAAATTGAACCCAAGTCCATCTTGTTCAAGCTTCAATCACTTAGTAATTAGCTACTAATAACCATTACCATAACAAAAATAAACCATTATTTCTTTTGTCTTACAGTTCAGTTGCTAGCTTGCTACAAGTTAATTCCAAAGTCCATTTTTTACCTCTCATTTCCACAATTAAAACACAGTATAAAGTTTATTTTATACTTTTATATAGAAAATTTTAACGTAGTATAGTTTCAAACTTGCTGCAAGCTAATTCTTTTAACATTCTTTTTCTACTTTTAAGTCCCCATCACAATGAAGATAGAAGGGATATGATCACAGTTCATTTGCTACAAATCTGTTTAAGATAAAACTCTTAGTTTTGCATTAAAATGAAAATATAACTTAATGTAACAGTATAATTAGTTTGTAGTGAGCTAGCAAGTGTGAACCTTAAAATTTCTATATAAGAAGTAGAAAATGATCCTACGCGAAGAACAGTTTACAATATTTCGTTAGATAACAACCAAAACAATGACAGGAAATTAACATATTTAATTATAATGAAAGATACCAATCAACCCGTTTTAAATGAACAGGTAACGTTAAAGGACGATGGTTTCTATAGCGAATAAATACCGCCAAAAGAAACATACGACCTTTGTACGATAAATAATCTTATTAGTTTTATTACACATATTTTTATATTCAGCACTACCAGTACAAGGATATTGATAAGGAAAACGTGCAAATTATACATAGATAACTGGAGGTTCGTATGTAAATTGGTGTGTCAGTCAATTAAGTTGATGTGCGACTTAAATCAGATGTCTTGAGGTTGTCTTTGTCTGTGTAGCATGATTTTGTGAATTATATAAGCTTAGGTGGGGAGCAGTCGGTAAATGTGGACCATTACTCAACCAAATACAAATTCATTCTTACTTATATTCATCAAGTATTAAAATATCACAGCTCCAGTAGACAATTAATGTTAAAATTAGGTTGTAGCAAGCTAGCATGTTTAAGACATCACTCGGTTACGATTTTTTAAATAAGGGATAGGAAAAGAATGTTAAAATTAGTTTGAAACTTCGCTGGGTTATAATATTTCGAAGGAGAGGTAGAAAATGAACCGTGGAATTAGCTAGTAGCAAGCTGACTTACTTCGAGCGATATATTTTAACTTGGATAATTACCAAATACAATTTTGTTGGGTATTAGGTATAAATAAAGTGCTGTTTTTTCACTGTTGTTTATTATATACCTTGATTGATACTTTTGCATCTCAGCTCTTATTTTAGATCTAGTCGAACGTAACTCCAGGTTAACCAGGACAATTATTTGGGTTACATTTTGACAAAAGTAGAATTGAATTTCCATTTTTTTTTGGTTAAACTTCAACTTACTATTGAAAAATCGGCACTAAATAAATTTAACAGATATTAACATATAGAAATTATCATTAAAATGTATAAATAAAACCTAATAATTTATTGAAATCGATTATTTGTTTATTGGTTGACTCACACCTGTTTATTTCACGTCTATATAGAATATAAGTATACACATAGACGTCGGTAAATAGGGGCAACATAAATCTACTAATCAAAATTGTACATTAAATAAAATAAAGTCTTTGAGTAATTTACACTACATATAAATAAATCTGAAGGTAAAATTTTCTGCGGACGCCTATGATTATATAGTATAGATAGGCGTTAACTAGAGTAGTGAGTAAATGTTCATATCAAAGAAGAGATAAAAGTAATCTTAAACATTTTTTACCTGCAAAAGGAAATACTCAAAGATAAGCAGTTAATATTAATAAATAAGACAATTTATTTATCGCAGTTGGTTGTTTATGTTGTAATTTAATAATTGTTAACGTAATTCACGTTATCTTGCATATTCAAACATATTTATCTATTAGTTTTATAGTACTTGTCATTTTTATAATGAATTAATGTGTTAATGTTTTGATATCTACCAAGGAACATATATGTCTTTAGCAAATTATCTAAGATTTTCGATTTTGAAATAGAGGACAAGTATTGACTACAGCCGAGTCGCTGTAGGCTACTGTTATGTCAGCTATTTATCGCAGGAAAGAAATTTGGGCGTCATTCAAAATCATATTTATTAAAACTCTGGATGAAAATGATGCTAATTACATTAGCATGTATTAATATTGCACTGCAAGGCAAATCTATATGAAAAGTATAAAATGAACCTTGTGGAAAACTAGCATATGTAAAAATTGCAGTAGAATACATATTTGTACCTGGAAATCTATGTATTTAGCTTTGAAAGAGTTTGCTTCAAGTTCAGTTGTTCATATGTCTCTGTTATGGACCACAAATAGTGAACCCACTTCATCTGACTTAATCTAAGCGACGAAAAGGTTGATACTTAACGCTTGTCTTGGACAGTAGTAGAATTAGAGCGAAACTTCACAAACCGAGCCATTTCTTTGAATTGTTTATTGGAATCGATCGCAATAATATTAAGAAATACATATTACAAAGGCCAGAACGTGAGCTCCAACAATCTGAACTTGATTTTATTACTATTTTCTTTTAAACTTTTAAATTATAAATCCATCAAATGGGATTGAGTTTTGCTTGACTCATGATTTGAAACCTTTTCTCACGTTATTAAATTTCGGTGTTTTTTGGATCAGAATCACTCGGTAGCTTGGGCCTTTTAGGGTGACATACTACTGACTACGTCGGTCCTGCAGGAGCTCCTTGCAGTAACGGACTCACCAGGGTATCAGCTATAATAAGTAGTGAGCAGTGATTAATTGCGATAAGCTAATTTTAACATTTATTTTTTATTATTTTCTTAATGTGTGATGTAATAAAACTATGATAATGCATTTTAGCAAAAATATATTTAAACTAGCGCGGTAAACGATCCAAATTACCCTTGGGTAAATTTAGCAATGAGTATTTATATTGGATAGAAGAGAATCTCATATTTTGTTAAAAACTAAATTAATTTACTCCTCACTTGGAAATTTCCTACGGACGGCTATGCATTCTTTAGACAGTATGAATCATATGACTTTTATAATGAATTTACGTACCTGGGGATTTCCCATTCAGGACTTGATATGTATTACAAACAATATAATTATATACGTCATTTTATATCAGTCTTTAGCAGAGCCGACTATATATGCAAATTAGATTTCTAAATTCATAGAAATTTGTCATTTATTTTTTATTTACTTATATTATCTGGCTATTATAAGAATATAAATAATTACCCACTAAATGCCCAGGTAGAAAATGAATGAAATTACCTTGTGATAATCTAGCAAATATAAACCTTGTACTGCAATATAATTTCTATATGAAAAGTAGGGAAATTGATGTTGGAATTAGCTAGTATTTTCTAGCAACACTTTTCTATGTGGGACAAGAACATAAATTCACGTATTATTTAATGTAAAATATTTTACTTAATGCAATCGCAAGCCCGAAACTTAATTTATACCATTTTGCTACTAGGCTATTTCATTTCCTTATTACAGATATATATATTAGTCACAAATGAATATAGCATACCTTGTTATTACATATTTAGTTAAATTTTCTTATCAAACGCATTCCTCGTGAACTAGTACTTCCTAATTATACATTTAAATGCATTTAAAAACTAATACAAAATATGAATAACAATTTAAATGTTTCCTGTTTGTGATCTATCAATTGACATCTATTTTAAAAGATATAATATTACTAATTCTTGTATCAGTACGAGAAAGTACCTCATATGAATTGAACTGGTGCTGATATCTCGAAAACCACAACAGTCACAATAATAGTATATGCGCGAGATGTATAAACACTATCGCACTAATTTTGTATCGTATATAGAAACGAATGAACCTCTTTTAAGCAGGAATCGCCACCACACTCTCATAATTTGAATTATATTTAATTTAATACTATTAACAAATATTATAATACTCACCAAAATTCGGTATGAGTTTAAGAGTGGTATGGTGCACTTGAACGAGGCAACGATTCATATTAAGCAGGCCCTACCGTAGTGGTCATGTGCCCCACCTGCGGCCTTAATAAAAGAAAATCACCGTATTTACAACGCAGTCAACACTAAATTTAACATGTAGGGAGTTATGTATAATTACTAAAAACCCTGCAGCAAAATAATGTCTTTTTTTGTGATTACTCCAAGAGATATTTAAGTTATTAGTCATTCAATACGGAGGAGGTTGTTGAGTGGAGTGGTGTGGGAGGGGGAAGGGTGTATGCATGTCATTAGTTATATACCGCGTCAGCGTCATGGGAAAACAAATTAAATTAATTTTAAGATTTCATTTATATTCTTAAGTAACTATGCACACTTTGTCGGTGTTCTTGTCGTTATTGTTGAAACAACGATATTTCAATTGTTGACAGGGGCAAACTTGAAGTTAACTTAGGGGCCCTGAATTAACACTGTTTAGGGGCATAACCAAATAATACAAATTTGAGTAAATTAAAAAAACTGCTTTTTAAAGTTTTTTTTCAAAATCAGAGAGACTTTTTTATATTTTTCATATAAATATAGTATTTTTATTAGCAAATTAAATTATTTGATTGTGGCAGCTTCTCCTGCACAGATCTTGACCTTAAGTTATAGGGAGCAAAGCGTTTCGGGACTTAATTTCACTAATCTAAAGAAAAGTGTAATATTCCCCAGTGTGGATCAGAAGGTTTTTAAGAAAATCTATTCTAAAAGAAGCCCATTTACCAATGTTGCACCATTACTTACTCTACTAATAAAAATTGTTAAAAATAATGTTATATGTCGACGAAAAATACCGCTTATGCCTGCAGTTCTTCTCCGCGAAATATTTGTCAAAACGGTCTCATGTCTCGTTTCCTTTGACTTGTATCAAAACACCGCTTATCAACCGAGGCAAGCCAACGTGAGGAAAGCCTACTCGAGACAGGCCTAAAACGAAGCTACTATACACACTCGATCTCGCTTGTCTCGGCGAGAATGAGCTACCAGCTTTTTATAAAAAAAAAAATGTGTATAAGTAAAAATTAAATGTTGTTCGTCCGTAAGCGCATCACTTGAGAACTGCTGGTCCGATTTGGCTAATTTTTCTTTTAAAATGTTTCTAGTAGTCTGAATAACGTTTTTAGAGAAAGATAGATTGAAAAATTTGCCCGGAACATTGGAAAATTCTGGAAAAGCTATGTGCGCAAATTTCGGACGAAAAATTGTTAAAATTATTATTGAAATTTGGATAGGACAACTTCTGTCCGGGCAGTAAATAAAGACATAAATAAAATAAAAATACGAGACTTAAGTTTTTACAATTTTACAATTCCCAAGCATATAAAAAATTACAACAATAGTGCAAATAGACCAATTATAATTACAACTCAAACTGTTCTTTATTAACAAAAGTCTGTTTAGTTCGAAGTTACGGGGGTATAAAATTTCACACAAGTATAATAGCAAGTAGGGAGTTGAACAAATAAAATATATAATAACAGGTTTAAGCAATATTTAGGAGACTTCGCGGTAGGGCGTCGCAGCGACTTTTGTAAGACATCTAAACGTCACTTGGATCACAACGAGAATCTAAAAAACTAAGGGGTGTAAAATAGGGGTGATAAATATCGGTTATGTGGGTCAATAATTTGTGTACTTTTTAATATCCATCGATTCGAGTTGCTAAACAAATTGGAGTAACAAAGCATCAGTTACTTGTATAAACGTAAATATATTTAAAACAACAAAACAGATTTTAATGAATGAATCATAAAATATGAATTTAGTAGGTCGCCTAATAATTGCTTCATTAGCTAGTCCTAAAATTAATTTGACATACTTGACACTTGCTTAGAGGTTTCCGAAATATTAATTTACAAGTAGCAAACAAATTACTTCCAGTTTTGACAAGTAGTAAAAAAGATAACAACATCAGAAGTGGGAATGAACAATTCATCGGCGTTTCCTCTTTATGCAAATTAAAATGGCGCCAAAAGACTTAAATGACGGCTGACGGTCAACTATCAAAGCAATTTTAAATTCATAAAGTTAATGAGATCATTTTCGTTCATTATAATTGAGTGAGATTGTTCCATATCACGTTAGAAGACGTAGCGCGATGATCTAGAAGCATCCAAGTTAGGAACGCGTATTACAGAAGACACTATTTGTGAAATAAACTATTTAAAGCTTTAATTCATGGAAAATTATTATTTTTAATTAAACATCTCGTGATAATATACTACTCTTGCGTTAATTATTAAGTTAGTTTTAATTTAAATACTTAATTATTATCTATTTATGAATTAAGACGATGCAATAGTCGTTTTGTTTTATTGTTGTCCATTTCTCAAATGTAAAAGTTATATTTTTGTTCAGCAAAATTTATAATAAGACAAATTAAATTCAAATTTATACACTCTAACAAATCACTTAACTTTCTGAAGTGTTTTTTAATCGGATATTATAATATACCCCTATTTTAAATAAACTTACCCCTATATTACAAGCTGTTACCTGTTTGATATGTTAATAACAATATATTATACCGTGAACGTGTGCGTTCATTCAATTTAACACTTTATTTAAATCCCACTTCTGATATTGTCTCGCGGCTTACCTGGGTGGTTCATGGGCTCGCCGCTAGAGTAAACACTTCAAAGGGGAACCCCACTTTATGAATGGTAATCAATTTAAATAGGGGTGAACATCTATTACACGTGTTTTCATTATTTAAATGTGATTTTTTAAGCATATGTATATGTATATATTTATTGAATTAACCCTTTATGTTGAGTATTATATATTTACCTTTTATATTGCATCTTATTTATGAGTCTACCTGAATTAAGGTTGTTTTTTCATCGCCCTGTTCATATAATAATTTCATCGTCAAATAAATAAAATTTAATTGTAAGTAATTTTAGATTTTAATAATTTTTTGTTAGTTTTTTTTTTTTTGTGTTATTTTGAATATAAATATAATTACTCACGTTTTTAGTTTCTACCTGGAGCATTGTCTAACGTAATGTTATAAATTTATTATTTAAGTTAAAAGCGCGTAAAATTCTCAGCAGAAGCCGTCGGGTCGGTTGGAAAGTAATGTTTTACCCGCGGGAGCGGCTTCTTTTATTTCATTTTAGTTTTTACTTAATAATTGTGTATTCACTTATACATGTATATATATAAATCTAAACCTAAATATCCAGCGCAAGAGAAAGTGGGGCGCACGTTTATGCATCCTAATATTTTTGGTTGGCATCTTTAATAGAAAATTTTGCTAAGTGATCAATGTAGTAAGCATTCGTTGCTTAAATTTGGACTGGCTTATAATCCAAATTGTAGTGGATATAGAAAGAATTAAAATCTTTGATATGTAATAAACTATAGCACAAATTATAGTTCTAAGTAATCTTTAGTCTTTTTAATTTAAATTAAGAGCGAAATTTTTTTTAAATTAAATTTCTAGAGATTATTACAATCTGTCCTGTTTAGAGGACATTCAGTGATAGGTATGTAAAATAAAGATTCTAATTAGTTGGTTAATAGGTCCTGCTGAGGTTCAGTCTGCGTACTACCGAGTTATTGGACATTAGACAGCTAGCCAAATTGTTTGGATGTTCAAGTAATCTCTCTTTGTATGCTTTGATTCTAAGCACTATTTCTTCATTAACTGTAGGTATATACAGATCCCGATGTATTATATTATTAAGTACAAACCATGGTGCATTCGTGACAATCCTTAGCATTTTAGATTGGAAGCGGAGATGAAGAAGATTTTTAAGAGGCATTATTTTGATTTTTTGGTATTAAAGTTAATATAATTTAACAACACAATAATTTCCTTAAAATGCACTGTATGTTATGAAAATGAATATACGGAATATTCTGAATTCTTTCTCTTACACTGATTATGAAAAAAGTTTCAGATATGTTACGAAGTTTAAATGCATATACTCCTACCTTCAAAAACCAATCCGAAAGTCAAGGATGCTATCTCAAATTCGATCCACACTTATCTTGCTAAAAAATTACCTTAAACACATTTTGCAATTTGCTTAAATGAATAATTTTAACGATTCCAATTTTGCCTAAAATCATTTTATTTTATCCTTTCAAGGTTTTAATCATCCAAAAAGAATGTCTTATGTATGTATTTATTTCTTATCGTCCTTTCTAGAACATTTCGTTTTTAATCTTAACTTAAATTAAGTTACGCATATTCTCAATCTCTTTCCATTCCACTCCTTGCTCTATTCTTCGTCTCCCTCTTCTTCCTTTCTATACGCCTCATCAGCTATTTCAGCTATTCATCTTCTTCCTTTTCTCTCTTCTAATAACAGTTCTTTCAGGATCCTTATACTTTCCCACTATATCAACTCTTGCACACTCTTTCCGTCTTCTCCACCCAAACATTGCTTTCATTGTTTTCTTTCTCCATCCTGAACATCGCTAAGAAAAAGTTTTATATTTCTATTATTCCAGAGAGAGGTTATGTTAAGATTTTAATAGCAATAAAATAGGTCCCAGATCGTTGTATTTTAAATAAGTAAAATAAACCAGAGTTTATCTCTTTAAGTTAACTGAGTTAACTGTACCTAGCGCATTTTGTTCATAATATCCTGTTTCAAGACAGGAGGTCCATAGACATCTGCAAGAACCTAAGGCTTGAATAACAAACGTATGTTATTTACATTTATTCACAACAACAGAATAATTAGCATCTAAAATGTGGTGTTGTTCCTGCAAAGCTACTTTTCTTGTGGACATACAGTCGAATGTGTTGCTTACTCCTTTCTCTAAATACACATATATGGATTTTGTTAGTGTGTGTGTGTTTGGGGTCATTCTTACTCGCGTGTTTTGTTCAGAATTCTTTTATATAGTCACGTGATAACTTTAAGCATCTGTACGTCAGTAGAACTACAGTGAAACTATTTTGATAAAACAATATGAGTAAATGTTCTATTTTATTTTGTAAAATCTGTTATTGATTTATTTGTGTGGATTTATTGTGATATTGAAGAAGATTTCTATAAAGAGCAGAAGCGTATGCAAGTTATGCCGTCGCGTAGAAACCTGAACCTATAAGGAGCTGTTGGAAATATCAGTGCAGAAATAAATTTATATTACAGAGGAACTATTTGTGGTTTTTTTTTTACTTCCTTGTAACTATTTAAAAACTTTTCGAGTTTTTTCTTATCACGTTGTATAATTTGGTTAAACGATATTCTGGATGAATTTTAGGCTATCTTATCGAAATAAATTCATCATAATAGCAACACCTCACTTTGCAATTAAGGATAAAAACAAATCAATATATAGTCATTTTGTCTCTTTAGTTATTAAAGGGATTCAACGTTGTACACATTCCAAGTGCATGTGACATCACATTCCTTGTGTAAAGTTACCAACCTTACAGCTCATAAATCTCTGCTATATGTATTTATATATCAAAATATCAAATATTATTTACAGCTATTTCAAGGAACAATCAAATTTCAATATTATGTCTGCCTTAGCAGGGTTAAATAAAATAAAAACTGATTATTCTTTGACTTGACTTGATTATTTGACTACCAACAGCTACAGAACATTACCGCAGCACTGACGTATTCAACAAATAACTGACGTTAACATGCATTTAACGTCATACAAATATGGCCGACCATTTCTAGCGCTAAAACTACAATTCAAACTTTTAATTGCTATATCTCCGTCAATATTTAGATATTTAATAAAATAGACACGCCAATACACATTTATTAACATCAATTGAAAAATCGACCACTAAAAAATGAGGACACAAGCCCAGTCTTCATCCATATACATATATAGAATATGCTGTACACTTAATGTGAAACTCAATTACACTTTGAAATCGAATAGTGTAAACAAAGTCCGACAGACTCGTGAAATCTGAAGAGTAATAAAGTAAAACTAAAATCGAATCTGAAGCTGAGCTGATCGTCTAAAAGTCGCTTTACTCTTAATTAGTTTTACGTTTTTAAGTGAATTAAAGACATGAATGCTATTTTAAATATTATTATTCATAATATTTTCGTAATTCATTGATATGAATATATACAAGCACATACACATATATATACAGATATATATATACATATATGTATGGATACACTTTTATTTTAGACCTTCTCTTTCTATATTAGATGGTATCACAATTAACAAATTCCGCATGTGATAATAAGTAAATTCCGTTATGTTTAAAATTTGAACATTTCCTGTTGTTTTTGCTCCATTTATGTTCATTGATAATTTTGCAAAAGTTAATAAATATGTAGTTAAATGTTTGTAGTAATTTTTTCAAATTTATATATTTTATATAAAATTTTGTTCAAGTGTTTTGATTGTGATTTTTATTTATTTTTTCAGATGCAAATGATATTGACATGAGAGAAAAACAATATGGTAAGTCTGTAAAAAGAAATTTATATATGATTTAAAACACATATTTGACGTCTAAGCTTACTACACTGTTTATAACTATAATAATAATTAATAATAAAATTCTCAGGTCTTTTAAAAGTTATTTGTAAAATGTTTCACTCATATAAATCAGATCTGTTCGATTACGATCATTGTTTGCAAGACTCAGGAATAGGGCCCAAATGTTCCAGAACCTAATCCAGAACCAACGGTATATTCGCTGAGTGCTGTTTTATGACAATAAAACACTAAATAAATCAATAATGTTAAAGTTAATCTACAAGTTAACTCCAAAAATAATATCTTAACCTATCTGACACTTTCCACCCTTTTTTAATATGCAGTCTTATTCTACAAGGGGTAGTTTATTATTTCATCTTC
The DNA here is from genome assembly GCA_963678705.1 of Panorpa germanica. Taxonomy (NCBI): domain Eukaryota; kingdom Metazoa; phylum Arthropoda; class Insecta; order Mecoptera; family Panorpidae; genus Panorpa; species Panorpa germanica. The sequence continues at coordinate 10,821,813 of OY783218.1, forward strand.
ACCCTAATAATATGATCACACTGCGTTTTTTTTTATTATCCTCTACAAAATACACTTGTTGTACATCTATTTATACTAAATATTCAGCTTTTCACTTCTCCATCCCTCCACTATTGTAACCCCATCTCTCCCTTCCTGGTTTTTCAACATATTTACTGACAGGTTGCAACAAGTTTTTATGACTCGACAAAAAAAAAATTTTTTACATGAAATAGATTTTTTAGGGTTAAAAATATATTGCAATATATTGAATGCCTGATTCCTTTTTTATAGAATTAAAACACGGTCTATTTGTGATAGTAGTCGTTACTGATCATAATTTTGAATATTTATAATATAAATAAGTCAATAGCATTCTAGCAATAATACCTTTATGGTATTTACCGTCGTCACCTTCTGTTGATACACATTTTATCTTTGATCATGGAACGTATCCTATCTTTAATTATTTTATTAGTAGTGGATAAAACTTGTCTTCATACTAAATTTTTTATCCTTCACCTTGAAATTCATGGCTATCCCACCCTGGTTCTACGACAATAAATTCGCTGCATCATTATGAATTGATTTCTTTTATCGAAGCTACACGATTTTATGATCTTGCGTCACTAACTTTACCAATAAAGCGGGAAAACACCTCATTAGATAAATAGGACTGTAACATTATCATAATTTGTTCAATGCTCATTAATTATTTACGTGTAATTACTGATATATGTTTAGTTAGAGATAACAGACATGATTCGATTTTCAATCGAAGGTAAAATATTATTGCGTTATTTAAATGAATATAAAATTATTATTATATTCACCTGGTCATATTTTTTTCTAATTTTGTTATCAGTAAATTTTATATCATTTATTATAATTGATATAAGTAACATTCATTTGAATATGAATTTACTATAAATTGTTTATATTCTAGATCAAAGTTTATTCGTTTTGTAAATGGTGGTCATAAAGTTTACAAGATCGAAATTTACTTCATCTAAATACATTTCAAAAACAAATGCAACGTACAAAAGAAATAGAAATGAGAAAATCTCTTTTTATAATTTGTAATTTTTCATTTGATTCTTTTTAGTTGTGGTAAGGAATAAATAATTTGTAAATACAAATGTAAAGTATCATTCCCACTCACTGTTTTGATATTTAATTTACTGTTTTTATTTAATATTGTAAACTAGATTTTAGGTTCTCATTAAAGCATTTCTTTTCACATTTGTATTTTAATTGAAGTTTAGTTAATTTAGTTGGTGCGTATGCATCGTTAGTAATATAAATTTTGTCAGTTCGACAAAATTGTATGTGAAATAATTAAAATTGCTATTTTTTTATTCTTCTATATTTTTCAAAAACTGACATTAAACTTCTTTTAAAAGTAAATCCTACTGCATTTTGAAGATTGTTACATTTTGGAGGTTGTAATATAATATAGTTTTTATTAATTTAATATTTTTGATTTAAAACATTGGACCTTGTAAGGTTGTAAAAAGAACTAAGACAACTATGATAACTAAGTTAAATTAAAAATGGTACTGTGAATGACTACGCGTATTGCCATATGCTAAACAATTAAAATTAAATACACAGTAAAATTAAAGGAGTGAGTGGGAATGATACTTAAGACTAACAAAAAGCATTGAGTAATACTTTATTAACTTAAAATCTCAAGACAGTCTTCACTGAATTGTGCCAGTCAATTCACAAAAGATCGAATTTTCCACAAATTGTGCATAGGGTCCACTGGTTCTAAAAGCGGTCAAAGACTTACCTGTAAAATAAAATCATAAGTAAACAAGTGTAAAATAAATAATCTTTAGATCCACACTTTACAGTTTATAAATTGTTATCAATTATGAGTAAATGAATAATTGAGATTATAATAAATGTTCTAGATAACGAACCTTTCAAAAACAGGCAATTTTCAAGGAAATATCATGGCTGTCTGAAAATATGTACTACGTAATATTAATTGCCGGAATTACTAAAACAATATAGTAATAAATGCTGCCGATGTTGATGGATTTTTTATTAACGATGTGTGAATATCAATAACAACACACACACATGGAAACATGTTAGTTATTTATACATGAAGTTAATATTTGTTAACTAGAGATAATTAAAATTAATGTAACGTCGCACTTGTATTATTTATTGTTATTTAAATTTTATTTATCACATTATGACAAATTAGCTATGAGTTTCAATGGCGATATTAATACACATTAATTAAAAATAAGAATCGATCTAGTTTTGTTACAGTTTATACAAATTATATATAATATATTTTTAATTATATTATAAGAGGTCGATTCATGAACCACATTCAAAATTTCTCATACTTAACATTAATTATAATTCCAGAAAACAAATAAAACCTGATCCTAAATAATTATTGATAAACAAATCCAAAATTCTATATCTTAAATTTGTTCTCAGAATCGACAAAAAACTTCAAAATTTTATCGCCTCTTTTTTATTTATTTTCCCATTCTTTTCATATCAGAGTGAGCCACAACGAAGCATGACTGGGTTTAGCTAGTATATATATATATATATATATATATATATATATATATATATATATATATATATATATATATATATATATATATATATTCGTATATGTATATAAATATCGATAATGAGTAACAAATTAAAATAAAAATAAAATATATGTAATTTTTCACATAATAGTAGATGATTGTTGGTTATATACAAAGAAAGCATAGATATTATGTTTTTGGTTGTTATTATATTATTATAACAATATATACATCACAAATTAATCGTTCATGGTCCATGAAGTCGATTAGATGTGGAAGAAAGATGTTAAAAAGATGCATGCATAAAGATTCTGCTTCCATCTCGGTATTACTCGTATATTTTATTATAAGCGGGCTCAACATAACGTTGTATACATATAAGTTCAGTATAGCATAGCCTATGTACTGTACAACGTGTACCAGGTATTGTAATATTGTATAAAACCATAACACCAAAAACCACTAATTTAAATTTCAGTACATAAAAAATTGATACTTGATATAGGGTGTTCACAAACTGTACTGTTCTTGAAACTGTTAATTTTACTATTTTACTTATATATATATATATATATATATATATATATATATATATATATATATATATATATATATATATATTCGCAATTAAATTACTAGGTATATGTTCAATAAAACAACCCTTTTATCACAGAAAACTTGACTTTATTAAAGATAACTATAAAAAGATACTAGCAGCTTTCGACCCTCCATGTGAGGTCATTTTCTGGTAAAACAAATTATAAAATTACACTCACTACTGGCACACTATTCCCTTATCAATATTGGTCCCCAGGTTAAAACATTTCAAGTCAGAATTAACATAAAATGATTTCTGTTACAGTGAAGCTGTATCAAAGAATGTATATATATTTAAATTTTCAAAATGTTCCAAAAAATGAGAAAACAAGTTTTTTCTGGAAACATCTTTAACGTCAGCCTAATCTGTGATTAATATTAGCAGTTTTATGTAACCGAGATTGCGTATATATCAACTAAATATTATATGATTCTTGAACACAGAGGCGTCAATGACTTCTTAAATAAATACATATTTTACAATAGATTTATTACAAAATTAATTATTTACAATTAGTAATAATAAATCCATGATATACTTCTTACAACTTACAGATAAGACACCTATTTTATCATAATCCTTACCCATACACTCTTAACACAACAAATAGTTTCGTATTCTATGGATTACTTATTTCAAAAATGCATTATTTCTCTCTTTATACATTTCATATTTTTTATGAAATTTACTTTGCTAAGAATTTATATTTGTAATATTCTTAACACTCCATTTGCTCTGTTGGTATGCATTTAAAACGGCCAAGAAGCAAAATCTAATTTAGTAAAGTCATGCTCAACAAAATTAAATGAAATCTTAAAGTAAAATCTGCATACGCCCACCTCAGTCGATTGCTGGAACCCGAGAAATGCACCAAGCGCGGAACTTGCACTACCGATGACTGAGTTACATCGCTAACACCGGGTTGTGTGTTGTAACAAAGTGAGATTCTGTAGTTGAAAATCAACGAGTTATATATTTATCCCTAGATTCATTTCAAACCTCGGCAAAAAACTTTCAAATTGTAAATACATAGTCAATTGTCTTAAATGTCTTTAAATATTTAAGAAATAATGTACAAGTACAGTAGGCTTTCTTAAAATGCGAATTCCTATAGTGCATCTGAAATATTACGAGGACTGTTTTCGTAAAACGTACTATATAATTATTTTAGTCCAGCATCTCTATTAGAAGTTTGTGCATTCTAGGACCATTCATTAATTACGCAACACATATAAACAAATAAAAAAGGGGGGGTCTCCAAAGCGTGACAAAACATGACAAGGGGTGAGGGGGGGTTATAAGCTTCGTGACGTTACATCTAATCTAAAATTTAGCTGAAGAAAATAAGAAACAAACCTAACAGAATTTTTTTTTCATATGTATCATATCACAACAAGCGAGGAGTCCATAATGTGTGCCTGGATAGGTGGGGGGGGGAGGGTTGAGGTGAAGAATGATAAGCTTCGTAACGTTACATCGAATCTAAGATTTGACTTCCAAAAAAAGAAAAGACAAGACCAAAAGAAAATTTTTTTTTCAATGTTATGGTATCACTACAATTGGGAGGGAGGGGTTACAATGTGTGATAATATGGACGGACGATGGTTAAAATACCATGTAATTTGAGTGACGTAATTTATGAAGGATTCCATTTGCATTCTTCATAAAGACGTTATTCTTTTGGTCTCTTCTGGCTATAGATGAAAAGCAAATGTACTGTAGCTATCTAATGTTAATCAGTCATGCTTTTTTTCGTTTGTTTTTCGAGTTAGCTGCTACACTATATTTGTCATAAAGGTATGAGAATAGAGAGAGATAGCTGACGAGTGTCCTCTGCGTCTCTTTCTAGCCGAGCACTGCGTCTGCTTGCTCAGCCAAGCCAGCGGCAGCGGTTCGGCTAGAAAGAGACAGATAAGACACTCGGCAGCTATTTCTCTCTCTTTGCCTTTATCGCTTTCTCTTACACGCAGTCGTACCCTTCGCACACTCTATACTTATATCTCTATAATATTTGTATTATCGAAATATTATGAAAAATACAGAATCCAACTTTATCCATCGTCTGTTTTGTTGTGCACAACCTAAACAGCGGTACCTCGCTGCTGATGTGGTTAGTATTCCTTGGCGAGGATGACCCACCTGCCGGGCATTTTGCCTGCTGAACATCGCCTGGTGTTCCTGATGACCCTGCCTGCAGTTGTTTTCAACAGTTGACCCATTTTTTTGTTATTATTATATCTCTGTTGTTTCTTTATTCCATTCCATTAACTTCTTTGTAAATATTATTTGAATATGTGCCTCTCTAAACAAAAAACGTAAGCTCATAAGACATTAAGGTGAAACATTACTTCATGGTTATATAGTTAGATATAGATGGCAACAGTGTTAACTAAAAAGACAATGTTAATAATTTTGCACAAGGTTGAGCTATTTAAACCATATAAACTTTTAGAGTACTATAAATGTTTAAGCTTTGTTTATAAATAGATCATTAAGTATATCATATAGTATCGCTATCTATATTTCGCGAATCAAAAATGGCCAAGTATTGTTTCACCTTAAAAATCTTTTACTCATACATTAATTTATTATGTAACATTATATAATCTTGCATAAAAAGGTTTATCAATTTCAGAAAATGTAAATTTATGCCGAAAGATAACTATTTTAATTTTGAGTTTAACATATTTAGTTTAACTGATGTAATTCTTCCGATGATTCAAACCTAATGTCAATATTTCTAGTGGATAATCCAAGTGATGACGTCACAGTTAAAATATTTTAATATCAACGAAACAAAGACATTGCATTTACATTATAATACTTTAATATTGTATTACAATTTATACAATATAATGAATAATTTACATAAAATTAGCAAATGTTGATATAATAAAATAATTCGCTTATTTAATATTATGGAAAAACAATTCAATATTATTGCATATTTATTTTTTATATCTATTGATTACAATTAATTGCTACAAGATTTTTTATTAGTGATTCATACAAAAAAAAAAACAAAAACTTTTAATATATATCAGGGCCGGTTCGCGTCATTTAACGAAATTCTAGGCCCTACACAATCAAACCAAATATTTAAAGGCAAGATTCTGTTCTTTATATTAAAAATATTTAACTTATTTGTTTTTTAGGAATTTTATTTGAATTTCAAAATATTTTGAATAA